>JAIEZT010001368.1:7910863-8510863 GCA_019594935.1 Periophthalmus modestus | reverse complement strand
AATGTAATCTGTCTTAATCTACAGCTTCCTTTATAGATTCAAATGGTTGTCAATGGAGCATCTATAATTGAACGTGGGGATTATTAACTTTCCGGTTACTTTAAGAACACATTTTGGAGTTAAATGTGTATTGTGTTGCTATGCTAAAAAAAACTTCACGTTTGGCCTTGTTCGGTCCTGTTTTGACCCGGATGTAGACCCTGTTTGGTCCTGTCCTATTCCTGGTTTAATCCTAGTCTAGTCCAAGTTTAGATAGTAATTTAATCCCGGTTTTGATATGTTTTCTGTTGAGTAGCTGCACCTTTAATGAATGAGTAAAGTGAATATAGTAATCGAAATACTTGTATCATCATTTCTCATTGTAATGTAGCAGAAAAAGTACTTTATGTAGTACTTTTTTATCAAAAATCATGTCTGTCCACTAAAACAATACAGCGTTATTGTGAAGTGGGTTTTTATTGTATTTTTTGTACCCCAGACATAATAGTATAATAATATAACATAATACCCCAGGCATTATTAAAAGCGTGGCTACATGGTCCACCAACAGTCTAGGGGTCAAGGATCAAAGGTCACGGTGGCTTAGGAAGTGCTAACAATGGCGCTGTTCTATTTCGACCGCAGCGTGTAAGGGTATGCTTTATGACGGACACGGAGGGGGAGCAGAGGCCAGACTTGTGCATATTTCACTGGAATGTAGGTCGCAATAACCACATTAGCCTGTGTGAAGCGCTAATTACAACCGAGGAAAAAGAAAAAAACTACACCGCAGAGCACATACGTGACCACTTTAAATGCAAAAAATATCTCTATAGCCACTTAATAATACCTTCAACATGTTATATTTCATCAGACCTTCCATGCATAACACTAAGTATATGTGGAAATATAGATTTGAGGGCTTCTGTGTAATCAGAAGTCATAACACAATGACAGGCACGTATTACATTAACCTGTTCAGAAAACTTACATTTGATTTATATGTTCAAAAGTAAACCCGAGCTCGAAATATCTTAAAAAGATTTCTTCATATTTTTGGGTCTCAGTCTAACCAGATGTGGATTGTAGTTATAAAAATTTAAAGTACCTCATTTTTTGGACGTTGGTTAAAACATAAAACTGTAGTAAAACACAGGGATGATTTTTTTTCATTTTATTTTATTTATTTTTTTACACTGAAGCTCATGACTCATGTAGTGTCATTTTTTATGTTATTTTTGTTTTTTATTTTTCAGTAAAAAATATGTCTGATAGAACAAACTATGCAAGCTTTGAACTCGCTAAATAAATAAATAAAATACAAAATAGTAGGTAATTCTTTCCTTTGAGGATTTAAAAGTATGTAATTTATATTTTAATTTATATTTTTCATATAATTTAAATTTCTTACAAAACCAGCTGTATTTATTTATTTAACTATTAATATTATTCATTTATTTTTAATACAACAGATACATATTGCTTGTATTTCATAGTCTTGAGCTATGTCTGAATGTTCACACTATTCTGTACTCAGGGCGCTATTTAGGGGTCACGCCATTTTTAGTGGTGTCCGAATGGCCAGTGCACTCAAAATTTCCCACAATGCATCTTGATAAGTCACTCAACTGGTCAATATAGACCACAATGCATTATGAGAGTTGGAAAAGAGCGGACAGAGACAGGTGTTTAACAGGACTGAATGAAGCAGACAGAAGTGCTGGTTTATTGAACTGTTGATCCTGATTGTGAATAAAACACTCTTAAATAAACCGTTGCTGAGTAAAGTTGCTAGCGTTATCAACTTGTCTTAGCTCAAGCTGCTAAAAGAGCAAAAATTTCCACATTTCAGACAAAAATTAAAAAAAAAATCTTGTCTGTTTATGTGAAATCCAGCTTGGCCAAAAGTTGTATGGTTATTAATAGTCCATAAATACTTTGATCATTACCAATTTGATCATTATTTATGACAGAAATCAAGTTTTATCAGAGTTTAGCTGACTTTTGCTCACCCAGATGCCAGAGTCACGTGACACATACAGGGCTATGGAGTGAATGAAGAGTTAGGGACAATTGGGCAACTGATAATATTATATCTTTTGATTGGCGAAAAGTCCTTAACAGGTCACTTTTAACGGGAAGCTTCAAATTCATGAAATTCAGAGTATGCAAGTTTAACCTTAATGCATGAACTCACTCACCATCATCAGCATCCGTCGCCCCCACAGTCACGAGGCTGGACCCCGGCGGCAAACTCTCTGACACCGACGTGCTGTACACTGTGGTGTTGAAGACGGGCGGGTTATCGTTCACGTCGAGAACATTGAAGTAAACCCGCACCGTGCTGGCCTGCCCTCCGCCGTCTTGCGCCTTTGCTGTCAGGATGTAATATTGCTGTGTCTCGTAGTCCAACGCCCGGGTCACGTTGAACACGCCAGTCACCGGGTTCAATAAAAACGTTCCATCTTCATCGTCTTCCTCCAGCGAGTACGTCACCTCTCCGTTCACCCCGGAATCGGAGTCGCTGGCCAAGATCGCCGCCACGATGGAGCCTGCGAGCGGTAGACGTGATTTCAGACCAGATTTTACAGACAGCACACAATGACTTTAATACATCTGCGGGGTATTGTTAAGATAACTTTATTGATACCATTGGAGCGATCTATCTTTTGCTAGTGCTAATAATAACAACAGACCTTATGCTTTTGGCACCTTCGATATCCCATGTGATTTATAACAAACAGCGGTGGAGATAACCCTATAAATGACCTATAATGGATTTGAATACAGCGCCGCATCCAAATGAAATATTAGCAACACAATGCACTTTTGTACTTGTAAAACGAAAGTGCAAAAGGTGAACTAGGCTAGCCAGACAATTGTCAGTGCACTAGTAAATCTGGCTAGTTGCTGATGTTTTTCCACATAAATTAGGAGTTACCTTTGCTACCAGTGACCTCTGGCATATGGGACGAAGCCCCGTAGGAAAATACAGACGATTTGGTAGCATTTCAGCAACTCATAAACGTTTAAAAATGTATAAATAAGAGTAAGCTTTCGACACAAGACGAAGAACTACAATTTGATGTGTTCAACAGAAGGAAAGTTAAGCTAATGTTGAGTGACTGATTGTTTAAATAGACAATTACATAGTGTATTGATGTATTGACTTATTCCGCATCAGTGACATTGGAAATGCCATGGCAACGATGCATTTTTTCCTTGAAACCAGCTTCAGCAAATTGCTCAAAAGAAGAAATGTTGTGTTGACTCATCAAGCGATCGCTTTTAGATGTCAGACAGATGAATTGAAATTTCGCTCAACATCTGTTTCGTTTCTTAAGCAAATATTTGGGCGAATCAATAACGACTGGAGATTTAAAAAGATGCTTTATCGCTGCTGCCAGATGCCCATTTCTAAATTATACACATCCAAATAAGAATCCAACTTTTTTAACGATAACAATTTATAAATTTTAATAAAAATTGTGTTTACTTTTCTGTTTGGGTTGTGTCTTCGTGAAAGCAGATTTATCTAGCTCTGAGATGACCACTTTCTACTTATAATTTTAGAACTAACATAACATAATCCAGTCATTATAAACCTCAGCTTTCAATTCATTCAGCAGACTCAATAGTAATTTACAATGACTCCATCTTAATTAGCCTTAATAAAGTATCCAATTTTTCCCACGCATTTGCGCAAAATTGTTTTTTCCCCAGTCCCCAGTTCTCCAGTTGATATATGTGGCTCTTGAGCTCAAAATAAGTTTGCTCAGTGCAGTCTGCATCTAATTAAAAAGTGTTTTATTGTCTGGCTAATCAGGAAGCGCTTAGAAGTTTTAGCATGCTAGTTAATATTAGCTAGACCATCATGGATTAACTCTGCATTATTCTCTGAGAGTTAGAAATTAGGATGCTCAGAATGCATAAGGTAAGTAAGGAATAACTTTGAACCACTGCAAATCATTTAAAATTAACTGGTTATAAAAAAAAAAAAAAAAAAAAAAAAAAAAAAAAAAAACTTAATTATTATCCTAACCTAACTCCTGAATCATTCTTAATAAAAACACATACACACACGCACAAAAAAACAAAAAAAAAAAAAACAAAAAAACAAAAACTATTCGTTCTAAAGATAGATATATATTAGTTGACCTTAACACTTGTGCAAAGAGATATCTGCACACAGCATGACTACACAGCTCTCTTATGGGTTTGTGCTAAAAAAAAAAAAAAAAGGGCTGTTGGTGAGATCTGGGTAAAATTTTATTACATAATTTGGATAAAATAATGTAAATTGGCCCTACATATCAACCGAAAAATATGATCAGCTATCAGTTCCTCTGCATTCTAAACAATTGGTATCACCATCAGCCGTGAAAAAACCCTATCTCTAAATCTCTAACATAATGAATTAAGTCTTTCTTCATGCTTTATTAAGGCTGTAGACAGTGTAGTTATTCTGATTTTACCGCAAATACCTCAGCTTCATATCTTTTCTCTTCACTGTAAGCTAACAACAAAATCTGACCCATAATGCATTTAACAGCCCAGGAAGCAAACTAGGAGATAACTCACTGACATTGACATTCTTTGCATTGCCGAGTTTACAGTGCGTAGCGGATCAAACCGTTTTTGCAGTTGCAGTATGAATAACTCTTTTGAATCCCACCTGGAGCCGTGTCTTCTGGGATGTCGAATGAGTAGGTGAGCCGTGAGAACTTGGGCGTGTGGTCGTTGACATCCTTGACGGTGATGTTGAGCCTCATGTCCGAAGACTGCTTCCCATCGTCAGCGCGCACCAGGAGGGAGTACTTGGAACGCCGCTCCCGGTCGAGCTTTTTGGTGGCGATCAGGTCCCCGGATTCTGGGTCCACTCGGAAGCTGTCGTCGGCCCCGCTGATGATGGTGTAGGTGACGAGAGCGTTGGGACCCTGTAGGGACGAAGAAGAAGGAAAAAATCCATTTAGAGAGAGCTAATATAGACAAAGTGCGTTATAGGGCGACATTAGCTCAGTTGGTAGAGTGTTTGACGACTGATCTGAAGTTTGGATCCCGCTCGTGACGTAAGCATCATTGGTTGGGCGTCAGATTCACTACAATTCTCGGTCTCACAGATAAAAGCTGTCATGTCTTGGGCAACACACTTAGCCCACCTCGCCCCCCAGTGCCTGTGTACACCGGTGTGTGAATGGGTGAGTGGTTCCTTCATGTAAAGACCTTCGAGTGCCTTGAAGGTGGAAAAGCGCTATATACAAATTTACCATATTACTGCAGGTTTAGTAAATGGGGCTCGTCAAAAATGAACACAACAGAAACACAGAATCGTTAGGTCTGTCATTGTAATTACTATATTGTTCAATAAATCAGAAATAGAACATTACGTTTGGGGGTTTATGTGTATTGTGTGTACATTTTCTTTATACTGCTGCGGACATTTTTTTTTTTTGTAAGTACGATAAGAAGTGAGAGTTGATGAGGGTCGAAAAAGTACAAAAATTGCAATGTGACAGGTCTAGAAATAGGTGTACAAACTGAAACTCCACCAAAGGTTATTTGTACCACTAGCCTATATATGTGATTATAATAAACTGTATTACTGTAAGGAAATAATGGCAAACAACCAAAGAAAAATAACTGAAATAAGATGTTTAAACATGCTTTACAATGCTCTATATGCATGTATTGTAAGTTTTAATTAAGGATTTGATTTTAAATGGCTGAGTAACAACAGCTTGGTAGTGTTTGAGGCCAATGGTGGAACATAACAAAGTAAAAGTATTGTACTTATGTAAAGATTTTAGATATCTGAACATTACTTGCGTACATTTTAAAGTGGATACTTTTCACCTTTACTTCATTTCATTTGAGAGGTTGTATCTGTACTTTTTACTCCACAACATTTTTGAACAAGATTGAGTTAAAGTATTGTTATTATTGTACGAGACCTGCTGAAAAGCCTGAAGGATTTATTTTTAAGACACTTTCAGTTTGAGCAACAAAAATATACAAAGAAATAGAGCTAGAAAAAAAAAAAAAAAAATTTTTGAAAAAAAATGTAGCACAAATCTTCTACACTACATGGTAAGCTTTACTATATCTCAAACTCTGCGTGAAATCATTTTACTTTTTACTCTTTCAGTACATTTTTAAAAGGGTACTTTAATACTTTCACTTAAGTAGTTTATTTTCATGTATCTGTACTTTTACTTCAATAATAAAATTGAGTACTTCTTCTACCACAGGCTCAAAAGGACACAAATTTTACATTAAATCAAAACCAGAACGTGAACGATTACAGACATAGTTCTCCAAAAGCATAAAGAGGCCACTGGTTTATCTTTACTTTCATCTGTGACTTTCTCAGCCTTATGATCACTAACTTCAAAGTTTGCTCTAACTGTTAGGAAATCAGATTGTTTAGCACACATGTTGGCGTGTCATGTCCCGAGATCAAGCTAACTGCAAACTGCACGAAAGAAAAGCCTCTCTGTGTGACCGAACAGGCTTTGTGCTGCGTATAAGACCATGAAGAAAACTGTACAAGAAGATGAGAGATAGGAGAGAAGTAGTAAAAAAAAAAAATAAAATAAAAAAAAACCAAAAAACTACTACTACTACTACAATTACTATTGCATAAAAAAAAAATCTTTACAATAGTATTATGGGTTTGCTGATGGTAAATATCAGTTTTGTTAATTGTATTAGAGGGTTTGCTGAACAGTGACAATACAATTCCACTTCAAACTTCAAACTTCAAGCTGTAATTTTTTTCATATTTATCGTTTGTATTTTTTATTTAAATGTCTTGCCAAACCCACAAAGAGACATCTACACCATTACACATACACACACTCATATATTCAAGTCAGACTCATCCAAATTCTCCCCCTCCTCCCTGCGCTGCGTTATTATTGCATATTGTTTCACTTGGTGTTGCTTAAAAGAGCCATATGTAAGATTTTGATTTAAATTCCATAACCATTACCTATCTCTGTCCCCAGATTTGAGGTAAACATGTTCAAATCGGAGTCGAGCCAGCTGAGGTGGCTCGGGCATCTGCTCAGGATGCCCCCTGGACGCCTTTCTATGGAGGTGTTCCAGGCATGTCCCATCGGGAGGAGGTTTCAAGGAAGACCCAGGACAGGCTGGAGGGACTATGTCTCTCCGCTGACCTGGGAACACCTCGGGGTCCCACCGGAGGAGCTGGAGGATGTGTCTGGGGTGAGGGAAGTCTGGGAGTCCCTGATTATACTGCTGCCCCTGCGACCTGGTCCCAGATAAGCGGAAGAAAATGGATGGATGGTAACAACTGTAATGCTGATTTATTCTTAATTATGAAAACACTGGATATGATGACCAAGGTGTTTCCAGTATGTTATAATTTGGTGTTCTGGTTCCCAAGACGATTATCTAATCAGAAAGCAGCATGAGCCTCACTTTTGGGTTGCCTTGTTCAAAGCTGAAACTTAAAACTTCTGAATCCACACTACCTAAACCCCAGCCCCTGCTAATCATTACTCAGTGCTAGTGCAGCCTCTCCTGCTCAGACACTGAATTCTGGAGGTTTTGAACTTTCAAGAGACACAGCCTGACCATAAACTATGAGAAAAACGATGCAGGTTAAGACACTGGCAACCCGGGCTCAGCTGTAATTGTGATGCATTGCCTTAGCTAACTGTAAGAGGCTGCATGCAGTTCTTGTAGGTAAAAAGAAGCCATTAAGATAAGGTAATTCGCTATAAATAGTTCCTTTTGTAAAACGCAACAGAAATCCGCAATCCACCGTGGATACGCATGATCGCCGATGGCCTCACGCATAGTAAAAGTGCCACTTACACTGGAAAGAATGACGGCTTGAACGAAGAGCCCCCCCCCCGTTTGCCTTTGAACTTTTTCGGGGGGCTATAGTGTTCCTCTATAAATGCAGCTAATAGATCCCCCGTTACCTCAGACGCGAACATGCAGCGTGACACATGTGACGGCCAAAGCCACCGCCAACAGCAGAGGAGGCCCCCGATGCGACGCTATGACAACTGAAAAGAACTGGTGACAGGCGCTGACGTTTATATTTGTGCCGTGGACAATGCTGAGATCAGACGGTTAGCTAGCACCGCCAACGGACAAAACGTAACATCAAAAAGAGACCAAGGGGAAGAGAGATCTGGTTACAGTGGGTTAAGAGCTAAGCTAAATGGAACTCTTTCAGTCATGCTGCTTGTTTGGGTGATACTTTTTGATCTGGGCCTCACAATGGGAAGGCTTATGAAAGGAGGCGTTGCATTAAGCTAGGTTCCTGTCTGCGCGCTGATATAATTGACTGACGCCTTGCACAGTCTCTCACATGATGGTGACGTAAATGAACATTATGCATGCAAAGCGACCACATTATGCCGTTTTCCGATCTATGTGATAGCGTTTCCTCCTTAAAAAAAAATACTCGGAGTTGTGTTTTGTTTCATTCACACACGTTTAACACCAACCCTGCGAATTTAAGCCGAGTTTCGTCCCACTTTGTGATGTCATGGGGTAATACGGAAAGTGGTCCACTGCGTTTTTAAACTCTATACACCTCCACTAGAATCATTTGGATCGTTTCAGCCTTGGAATCGTCAATCTCTACTGAACAAAATGTAAAAGGTAGCCGTTAACTTAAAAAAAGAAAAGGAAAAAAATACCGCTTCATGACATCACAAGGTGGAACAGAGCATTTTGAGCTTTGGCAATATAGACAGACTAATAATAACAGGTTACTCAAACATGTGTGAAACAAAACACAACTTCAGGTATGTTTTTTGTGAAGTAACAACAGTATAACATGATTTAAAGCTCACAAGAGTCAATTTTGTGTAGAATAGGACCTTTGAGAGTTATGGGGATGTGTTTCAATGGCGTTGGAGTTGTTGATTCGCCGATATAACGATATAAAAAGGACTGCTTTGGGCGATACCAGTGATTTTTGTTTAGAGGCGATACCGAGTAATACAATGACAAGTTTTGCGATATGAGTCTGCTGCTGATACCAATGTGTTTTGTATTAAAATGCATTGAAGCTCCACTACTATATCAATATTTTGCATGAGAATCGATAGTTCAATATTTGGTGTCTGCCCATGAGCCCATCAGAACTCACTTTTCATATCTAGGCACAGAACTGAATTATAGTGCAATGGCCAAATTAAAATAATAATCCCCGTAACGCTCTTAATTTTGCATTTTTAAAACTCAATATCTGAACTTTTTTTCTTTTTTAGGGAAGAAATCTGGCAAATTGTCTTAATGATCTGACAAATTGTCTTAATGATGTCTAAAGCACCCGCAGTATGAGTAAGATGTTGGGGTCAGTTATACCCTTGATAATGTTTCACTTATTAACATGGAGAGGGTAAGAAGACAGCAAACAGTGAGCTTCCATTCCATTTCAAATATTGTGCAAAACTAGCGAATTTTATACTTTTTATCACTCTTTTGAGCATGAAAGCTAATGCAAAACCCAGCACTGTTCTGATCGCCAAACATTTTAGTCAATATTTTAGTACTAGCTTCTTGACTCTCTTATCTTTGTCCCAAGTTTGCTTTTACGACAGATAAAACTGCTCTTGACCTTGTCCCTTATTGCATTACCAGAACGGCTCTTAGACATCCAGGCCTTGTAAAAAAAACTGCACACATAAACACATTTCAATGCTTCTTGGGGATGTTGCACTGTCTAACATTCACGATCCTATCCTTAAAGATGATTTTTACTATCTTCAAATCGCGGAAAACAGGATCCAATGGTCCAAAGTTTGTTCTCACATCGTCCTCACTTACCTAATGCATTCCTAGATCCTAATTATTCGCTGGAATTAGTTTATAAGAGCATTTCCTGACTTTAAGAGGCCAGAGTGGAGTTTTGCAGTCACGGTAAAACTAACAACAACTAGCATTATAACAGCGCACGACCTGATTCTCAAACCCTTCACCACACACTTTATACACTTTTCTCAGACAGGCATTAACATTTTCTCACATTTCTCTCTTGTTTAAACACTCTCAAAGTTCAAACCTTCATAGGTGCCTTTGTCGGTGCAGAACTTTTCATCGACATTGCGGGTTTTGTCGGTGAAAAAACTTGCAAACATACAGCACTTTAGAGTCACACTGCGATCGAACATTTATGTTAATTTGGCTGAACGCTTTCTGTACTGTACAGGAGACACGGGACACAGAGGAGACTGATGGACAATGGTCTACAGTCCCTTAGCCAATCAGGACACAGAACATAATGCACGTTCATACGCTGTAAAAAAAAAAAAAAAAAGGATGCAAAAATGGTGGAGGGACAACTGTATATCTGTACTTGACCAGTCCAAAGTCCAGTCCCAGTATTGCCCAACTCAAAATAAGAAAAAAAAAAAGGGTACACCTACTTTAGCATAGTTACTACTTGCTTAATAGTAACCCATTGAAAAACCCATTTAAAACCACACAGGTCCCCACGATGTAAGTGTGTATACAGATTTAACTCCCCACAATGTCATAAATACCCACACCCACACACACACACAAGTGAAGCACGTCTACGCATCTAAGGACCCTGCTGTCATCAATCAGCGACTCAAGATCTGGCTTTCCCATCAGGCACCTGGGCCACACTCCGGAACTCGACACCCGCAGTTTGCCAATTAATTTTCTGATAAGGTCCAACGCCAGAGCTAGCATCTCGGCTACCGTCCAACACGCTAACACATGTCCGCGCCCATAATAGACTATTTAAGCGTGCGCGGCGGAACTTTCCAAATCGTCCGCCGAGCTCAACTTTCCAATAAGTTAAAGCAAACAACACTTCACGCCCCCTCGAGCTCATCGACTACTGTCCCTACTGTCAAAAGTAGGAGCAGGGAGGGGTAGACCAATTAGACGGGAGCAGACGAGAGCAGAAGGCAAGTCGTTTCGCAGATGAGGGTGAGCGTTGGACCGAGTGAGAAGTAAAGTAAGGGATGCACATGGGCTGCAGCGTGAGAGAGCCAAGTACAACAAGACTCCTGGAAAACAAGCGGCGCGTTGTCAGGAGGAGCCGGGAGATAAAACTGTGCGTAGGGACCGGACACCCAAGATGTCTGCTCCTGTTGTTAACCGAAAAAGGCTGAGACAATATATAGCGTGATAGGTGCTGACATCGGACATACAAGATTGGTATCATTTGGAAAGGAGGATTTTGTTCACACCCAAGAGTTCACAGAAGGACAAATGTCACAATGTGCAGGAGTAATTTTTGGACTGTAAGGTACACTGTGTAACTTTTCAGGTGGAAGGGTCAGTCTCGAGATCGTCCCCCGTGGAGATGGTGTTGTTTAGCCTGGAATGACATTGGAAATACAGTATCGGTGTCATTCGGAGAGAGGATTTTGTTCACGGAAGGGGAAAAAGTCACAATATACAGTAAGAGTTATAAAGGTGCACTATAGAACTTTTCTTGTTGAGGGGGTCAGTCACGAGCTCGTCTCCATGGAGATGTTTTCGCTTTGCCTGGCGTTTTCCGCAGTAGGGTATTAAAAGTATCCATCTTGCTCGTTCTTATTGCGTTCTTACTTCGAACGGGGTCACCTCTCTGCAGATCTGACCAGTAACTTAACGCATCACCTGCTTGTCACCATGGAGATAGAAGTTTAAGATCCAAAAAAACAAACTAAAGTTGAAATATTACAAAAATATATGGTACGCTTGAAGTTTTTATCAACTTCGCGTACTCTCTTTCCAAGCACACTCCTTGATAGTGATTGCGTACAGTACTTTTCAAAGCAGGACTCTTTCCATTGTTGTTACACATTTGTTCACTACCTTTTTTTTGTAATTTCCTCATACTTTCCACATAAGGTCACAACTCCAGTAAAACAGTTCCTACCAAAGCACAAAAGACTGCAAATTCCTTTCAAATGAGCTGAGAAACATTTATAGACGCTGGTAATCAAAAACTTTTTATTGATTTTGTTTAAACTCTAATGCCACACCTTCCCTTTATTATTATTACTATTATAGATTTTTTTTTTTTCTTTTGGGGCAGATCGGAAACAGAGTAGCAGTATTTGAACGCACTCACACATGAATCCCACATGCTGCAGTGTTAAATTGGCCCGGGATTATTATGTTGTCTGAACTGGGGGCTCAGATGGCCAACAGCTTGCACTCTTGGCTACTCGGCACTGGGTAACACATGTGGCTTTCTCTACATGGGCTCCACTTGCAATCTGTGCGTTTTGTGTCAGCGCAACTTTAGTTTTCCTGCATAAGGATGTGGGCACGGACTTGGCCGGATCAGATCTTGCTCTGAACTGGAAGTAGGAATGAGGCGCAGGGTACCGTTATAGCGACCTATTCGTGGTGGCAAAGAAGTCTGAGGTAAACTTCGCTAGAATGTGTAATTTACAGATGCTTTTCAATGCACTATGTTTGGGGCTGGCTTTGTTCCAGCGGGATTTCCAAAAACAAAAGCTGGAGATGTGTTTTAATTACAATTGTCAGTAGATGCATTGCAGTAAAAGGTGCATTATGTAGCTTTTCTGGCTTGTCTCCATGGAAATGCTATCGGTTTACCTGGAATATACCACAGTACAATATTGAACTTATCCATCACTAAGAAGAAAGTCAAGTCTATGGAGAGTCGACCTTGTATTTCTCATATAATTGTTTTGGTAGGAAAAAATATCTGAATAAACGCAAGATAAATGTGTTTAATGCCATACGGTGGAACATTTCAGGCGAAACAATTACATCTTGGGGGCAGGTGGTAGACCCCTCACCCCCACCAGAAAGGTTACTAGGGATGCATGATTTCGCTTTTTCAGTACCAATAACGATTCTGATACTATGGCTTTAAACATCTGCCGATACCCGATATAAACCGATACCAGAGAAAATATAGAAAATGGCGTTATTCCCTTTAAACAAAAACTGATCCAAATGTGTTATGTAGCTGTTATTTATCTCCCAAGGAACTACAGAACAGCACTGTATAAAGTTCAAACATTATGAAGCTTTCAGGACCAACTATGACCAGTAAATTGTCTTAGTACATCACTTTTCGGTATTAGCTGAAGAGACATTTGGAAGCCGATATCCGATACAGCAGACTTTTCAGTATTGGTGCAAATCGGTGCATCCCTAAAAGTTACATGAATGATTTGTCTAAAATTACTGTTTATTACACAAACCATTCCATAGCACCTGATCATTTCTTTAGGTGCATACATGGAACAACTAAGGCACGGAGTCCAATGGATACTGCCATTATGCCCTTTAGCAAAACCCTTCAACCACCTTGCTCTATGAATGTCTTATAGACACAGGAATTATCCAAGAAACAATACTACAGACCCACATTTATAATTTGATTAAACCAATACTTTATGTGAAAAACATACCCCCGCTATCCTGGAGTCATACTTACATTCAAATGAGGGTAAAACGTATGCACTGATTTCCAAACCATATGCACGTTCCGAACATCAAAGTATCGAGCACTTGGCACAGGGCGAACAGAATAATCAAATAATGTCGCTAAAACCTCCCAAATGAAAACCCAGGTCTGTGATTTACAGTTAGCGTAGCATTAAGATAAAAGAGCTGTCCAGAGGGGAGAGAGTACATGACATTTCTCACATTCAGAGCACACACATTCATACTGCAGGAGTCAACAGCTGTGCAATAAAAGACATGTGGCCTCATAAGTTAGCCTTAAAGCTCCGGTCTGCTAATATCTCGCCTATAACTGACTTTTTCCATTGGCTTTGCTGTATCCTTTGGCCCGAGAATGGGGAACCGCAGACCTGGGAGATGTCGACAGGCCCTGCGCTCGCTCACTGCAGAATTTAATGTCCATATCCTGCCTAAAGCGGCTTAAGATGGAGCCCCTAGCTAATTGAGAGTGATTCGGGTGATGTAATGTGAACTACGGCAAGCGCAGAGGGACTATCAGAGCAGCGGAGGGGGGAATCGACCGGCGACCTTCTTACGGCTGCGTGACACCGGCGGTTGCGATAGGGCTCACATAACGTTAACGCGTGAAATGGAAGAGGTCTTTTAAGGGAGCGAAATGTAAGGGGGAAAAGTAGATCCAAAGGGTGTGCTGCGAGTGAAGGGGCGCCTGTCGGATTTGTTTTGGATTATCATTCGAAATCACGTGCGCTGACATTATAGGTTGAATGGAAATCACTTTGCTGTTAAATGGAAAGAATTTAATCGTGTTTAATATATCTATATTTCATAACGGCAATGCAACGCCAAAAATAACTGCACCTGCGGGCACAGCAGTGTTATATGCAGTACAAGTTGAGTAAATAGGCTAGTTAAATATTTTATAGTTGGAGTGACAGTGGCTCAGTGGTAGAGCATTCACCCCAAGTTTCTCTAACCCAACGTCTGACTACTGCATGCTGCTGTTGTGTCCTTGCGCAAGACAGTTCATAATAATAACCTTGCACCTGTATTGTGCTTCACAGGTTTGTCAAAGCCTCTCGAAGTGCTATACGCTGTAGTCATTATTCATTCACTCCATACTCAGCGGTTGCATGCTACCTCTCTAGTCACAGCTGCCCTGGGGTGGACCGATAGAAGAAAGGCTGCCGATCAGTGCCATCGCCACCTCACACCGCCATTAATCACCCATGCACACAGCACATTTACTAGGCAAGGCGGGTGAAGCGTCTTGACTAAAGGACGTAGCGGGAACTGACCCTCTGACCTTTGGGTTGGTGGACAACTACTCCACTAACCCACTGAGCTCCTGTCGCTGCTCTTGCTTGATTTGTGGTGGCCAGAGAGGCTTTGAAAGAAGATTGGCAGCCACATCAGCCCTAGTCAGCCAGAAGTAAATTAGCTGTGATTGTGAACAAAGATTCTGAAGTTTGAGCTCTTTTATAGCCTCCAGATCCGTTACCATTTTATTTTTCCCTTTTAACAGTTGTAACAGGAAGTTTGCCTATTCATTTGCAGGTGGTGCCTGACTGTTTACACTGCACTTTTAATAGTTTAAAGATGTTTTCCTTTAGCCCAGGTGTCAGTGCGTATGTTTACTTAAAGTCTCCACCACCTTGATCTACTTAGTTTCAATCAACAAAGTCAGAAAAAACACCTTTTGAATCATTCATTTGGCTGTTCTTTACACTTTTAGGGCAAAAGTTAAGAAGGTAAATTAAAAACAAAATGGTTCCCAGGATAAGTATTAACTCAGGAAAGCCCGGTGGTGGAAAGTGGGCTCGGAAAGTACAAAAACACATTCGGATTCCAAAAAAATCCCAACTAATTACCTCATCTGCATCTGTGGCTGTGAGCTGCATTATCTTGAAGCCATCGCCGACGTTCTCCTCGATGGTCAGGTCCATGATATCGTTGGGGAAAACTGGAGGGTTGTCGTTGACGTCTTGCAGTGTGATCTCCACCTGCAAAAAAAAAAAGACACAATTTTCCATTATCTCACAGCCAAACTGCAGCAGCTGTGATGACAAAAAAAGTAGCAGTCTATCTAGGATTTCACGTGATGATGAAGAAGCAGAATAAGCGAAAGGAAAGTTATGATTCCCAGTCTCCGGAGGCAGCGCAGCGAAAACTGTGAAATGACAAAGTGTGGCAGATTGACTGGAGAGGTCAGAGTCTAAGCGGAGTGAAATATGGCTTTATCCAAACAGTCATTTATTAACATCTTTGGCAGGGCGAGTCGCTTGACCACATGTAATTTTGCAGCTGACATTAAAACGTCTGTATTAAGGATGGTGGCATTGAAAAACACAGGGCAGTTTCAGTAATTCTAATATTTTAAAGTATGCCACTATTTCCACAGAACTATATTACGGCTGATCGAACTGCCCACAAAAATGAATGGATTTTCATTTCTATATATTGGCCAAGAAGACTATGGTTCATCCCAATCCAGCACTAAGAAGCACTAACTTTTCTGGCGGAAAGTAAAGTACACCACCTGTTTGTCTCCAAGGAGATGTCATCGCTTTGCCTGGAATGAACGGCATTAAACCGATATCTCCATGGAGACAAGGAAAAGATGCCAAAAGGTCAAGTTACAGGTCAGATGAGGAGAGACAATCACATTTACAGTAAGAATGCGTGAAACAACTATAATGGCTTACAATGATGCTTTATGGGCGCTCTTGAGGAGGCCACGAACAAAATTGGAGATAATTATATATGGATATATCCATACTGTGCAATGCAACAGGCTAACATCTCCATGGAGACAAGAAGGAGGCCACACCCCATCAGAAAAGTTACATGCTGCAACTTTAAGCTCTCTCTCTCTCTCTGACTTTTTTTTTTTTTTCCTCACAATACTAGGGAGTTTCACATAAATGCAATATATTTCAAGGACAAGCAAAATTGGATACTTTGGTGCCACAAATGCAATGTAATAATCTGGTGACAAACATTTATACTCACACCTGTGCCTGTTTTTAATGTTTTTTTATGGATTTATGTACTCATTTATTTTGCCTGTTTTTTTTTTTTTTTTTTTTTTTTTTGCTTTTTTTTGGTATTTTTTCTGCATTTGAACCAGGTCTAAGTATTGGGCTCTCCCTATATAAATAAAGATAGATAAACAGATACATGCTAAAAACTATACAAGCAAATGAGCGCGAGTGAAACAAAAGTACTGTTTTGTCAGAGCATATTTCTCTAGCGTCATCATGTTTAATTCCGATTGCTGCATATTTATACAGCTAAAATCCATTTTATGATAATATTTTTACATGGGCAGAGACTAGCATTAGTGGTAAGATTGCAATTTAGGGCCATGTTCTTGTCACTTTGGTACTATTTAGCAGTGATATTTCTGCACTGGCACCCCCTTAACAACTGTGGTTTCTTCCAATTGGTCCAGTAACAATACCCAACCGCTCAAAGCTATCATCGTCTCAAATATGAAGAAATCATATCGTGGGCCTGTATGGTAGACCTCATAGCCCCCACTGTCTCTGGAGCCCACGGAAACTCAGTGACTTACAAATTGACTTGAGGCTGTGTTCCACTCGGACTTACAGTAAGTGTAACAGTAGATCCAGCTCAACTGTAGCTTGGGGATTTGCACTTTCATCTCATCCAAACCAAAATATACACAATTTACAACGGACCAGAGACCTCCCATGAGACCGGATGTCCCAAGTAGGAATTCTGTGACTGGTTATAATCAGTAGTAGCGTCAAATCAGCAGTAACCCATGATTATGTGAATATAATATAGATCCACACATATTATTTTGCATTTGCACTAAACCCTATGGAATACGCTTGAATCTACATTATAAGGCAGTTTTCCTTCCAGTTAAATTACTATATAGAGAGTGCCTTTGTGTTCCATAATTTAAGCATTTATATCAATTGACGTAAATTACATGCTATTTAATATTGGCATTATTGCAACAATCATGTGGGGAAATTTGAAGTGTCAATCATTTCTGGATCATCCCTTTGCAATTACTATGGAAAATGTACTTATTATAGCTATTTGACAAAATTAAGGCGCTGTACTTGAGTTTTAAAACGTGAAAAACAGAGCTAGTTCGTTTTAAACAGTCTGCAGCGTTCTAAAGTTATTCCTCATTTTACTAATGCATTCCTAGCATCTTAATTATTCACAATGATGAATTTATAGGTGCTTTTTACAACTTTCAGAGGCCAGAGTGGAGCGGATTTTGACCCAAAGAGCTGCTTTTATACTATATTTCTGTAGTGGATGGATTTAACGACAGAAAGGACAACATTGCAGATACAAGCGGTGGAAATGATGAAATGAAATGTTTCTGTTGGGTGGCTGGGCGCTCCCTTAGAGATAGGGTGAGGAGCTCAGTCACACCGGAGGAGCTCAGAGTAGAGCCGCTGCTCCTCCACGTCGAAAGGAGACAGCTGAGGTGGCAGGGGCATTTGTTCCTGATGGCTTCTGGGTCTGTCCTGGGTCTTTCCAGGAGGAGGCTCCGGAGAAGACCCAGGATACGGTGGAGGGACTATGTCTCTTGGCTGGCCTGGGATCACCTTGGGGTCCCACCTGGAGCTGGAGGACTTGTCTGGGGTGAGGAAAGTCTGGGAGTCCCTAATTAGACTGCTGCCCCCATGACTCAGCATCGGATAAGTGGTAAGAAAATGGATGGATGTACTAGGACAAGACAGTTTTTACTATTACATGAGGATAAATCAGGTACAGCTCCTTTAAGTAATGAAGGTTCTAGCTGCAATGCTAAAACAGGAGGTAACCTAAGACCCCAGAGAGAGTGAGAGTGAGACTTTTCTGGTTTCAAATGTTGGGTCTACAGTGGCCATATTCCATTTCAGCAGTGATCCGCTTTCTCCTCAAACGCTAACCCAAATATGCATTTCCAAGCCAGTAAACAAGGCCCACTTCGGAATCATAACAGACATTTAGCTGCACATTTTGTGTTTATTGTTTCTATAAATATGAACAAGCTGTGTTTAAATTCTCTGCTGATCAGATATCCAGTGTTGATAGTGATTATGATAAATCCTTAACTAACCATTGCAGGATGTCCCCACTAGCCCTTTATAAAAGCCAACAAATAATGTGGCCTAAAAACAATACCATGGCCACTATCCAGTTGGCTACTTATCTCACCGGGTCCTTGTTAAACTCTCGCACATTGCCAAGTTTGCAATAACCACTATACTACAAATGGAAGGAGGGTAAATGTGTATTGCATTAGGTCCCACTTAAAAGGACTGTACTTGATTATTTTCATGTAATAAAATAAAATTTGTCTTGTGTCAGTACAGATATATTGCAAAAGCAGCTCTTAGGGTCAAAATGAGGACGCTGTGTGCCGTCTTCTGTCTGCATTTGATTATAAAGCATTTTTATCTTCCGCAAACCAGGAAGTAAGGCTGGTGCGCTGTTAGGATGCTGATTGTTACCGTGATGGCAAAAGTGGAGTCTGCAAGTGGTGAAAATTGCTTATAAATTCATTGCAGTTTAGTCCTGTTTTTCACATTTTTTAGACAGCAAAAATGAGGTAGGCTCATGCATGCTGCTGATTTTTTATTGGATTTTTATTTTTTAATGGATGCTTTTTCCAGACCAAGGTTGAGTTTGTTTTCATACCTGACAGCGGTCTTCCTCAGAGTGGTTATGTGATGTTGCTGTGACGTTTCCAGTCAGCTCCTTCCTACCGCTGTCGTTCTGCTTCCACCAGTAGGAAGACGGCGCCAAAACCTGTTTAAATCAGCTGACCTGACACGTTCGACATCACGTGACCACTCTGAGGAAGACCGCTAGTGAGCCGTCGAAACTGTCAGGCATGAAAACACACTAAACCTTGATCTGGAAAAAAATTTAATTAAAATAAATGAACAAAAGACCAGATGAACCTCACTGGATTATTGTATAAAAAACGAAATGACCTGAAGGAACTTGTTGCTACGTTTTACTCCAGATCCTTACATGTTTTTGGGTGCATTCCAAGTGCATTATTATAAAAGCGCTGCATACGAGCACATGGGTGTTTGTGCCAAATCTAAAGAGCTTCGAGGGATAGCTTCATGATCATGCTAGTTTAGTGCGGTCTTTTTGTGAAATCCGTCTTAGTTTAGCATTAATCCTGGCTTTACATTTAATCCCAGTATCAGGCTTCGGATTTAACCTTAAGTTTTGCTGAGACTCAGTTACCTACATTTTAAATTCTGTTCTGATAATCCTTGTTGACGGATTCTGCATCAAATGGCTGTCTACGCCAAGAGTTTTACCTGATTTTAAAACATGAGAAAAACAGAACTAATTTGCGGTGTCCAAAGTTATTCCTTAAGCATTTTGAACATCCTAATTATTCACCACGATGAGTTTATATGAGCACTTTTCACAGCTCTTCGAGACCAGAGCGGAGTTAGCATACTACTGTATCCTTCTTGATTTTCTGGATAAGATCCTTTCTAATAAGATGCAGACAGCATGCAGTGGACTTATTTTGATCCCAAAACCTGCTTATACAATCAGAGATCAGATCAGTCCTGGGCCAAGACAAATTTTGCTCAAATACACAAGGAAGAAATGGGCACACGCCTTTTACATATGTTGCATACAACTCAGATCCTGTACTAGCTGTATTTTTTCTTCTTTCACGCTAAAACACATATCGTAACATCTAGGTTTCTTTTCTGTCAATCCACTGACTGTCAACAAACGTGATCCCTCACACAAACCATGCATTCCTTTCTCAGACAAAACAAGAAATAGAAAAAGAAAGGCGTTAAATCTCTACAATACAATGGTATGTAAGCTTGGAAAGGACCGACAATGGACCCAAGGCCATGAGACGACTGCGCTGGGTGTCACATCACAAACAGCCCACTCCATTCAAACTTCCAGTACAGAAAAACTGATTTTTCATGCCAATATAAGTTCCATTGCAACTGAATCAAAATCATCATCTAAAAAGGTGCAGTTTTTTTTTACGTACCATCATTTCCTCAACACACAACAAAATACACTGCCTGGCCAAAAAAAAATAAAAAGTCGCCACCTGGATTTAACTAAGCAAATAGGTCCGAGCCTCGAGTTAGTTTGTCAATTTATATTTCAATCATCCTGTCATTTCTTCTGGACACGTTTAAAATGTGAACTAGGTTTGTCAGAAGTAAATCAGATACTAATCAATACTAAAACTAGCATCAAAACTAGATTCTCATATGAGCTTTAGACTAATCTTGAGCTGCATCAGAACAAGTTTAAGACCACACGGACTGGTAAACGCCCATGGACCACTATGGAACCTACTTGGGCGACTGAGGGATTACATAGACTTAAGGTCACATGGTAATATAAAAAAGTACTACGACTTAATGTTGAAGATCATATTCTAGTGTCTAAATTAAGTGTTTTTTTATTATTTTTGTGGTATTAGTCTATTCCTTATCGAAATTTTAGTATCGAGACAACATTACTTTGAACAGAAACCTACTCTTAAAGCATAAATCGTAAATCTAATCGAAATGCTTGTCAGAAAAATCGCTCAGCCCAAGTACAACTGCATAGTGGCAGGGGACCGCAAACCAACAGCTGCTATGGAGTCTCGCACTTGGCAACCCTTCGACTTGATTAAAGATGACCCAGAACAAAAAGCTTTTGGGAGCAGTGGCTGAAATGGTGTCACAGACTTGCCGCATATCAGTAACCCAATTTCGATTTGTTGTTTACTGCCATAACAACCATCCCTCATTACGATCGCATCATTGTCTTTCATGTGTCTAACTTGACCGGGAGCGTGCCCACTTATTAAGCCACTCCGGACTCATTTGCTGTGTGACTGGAGATAATTAGGGAAGAACAAGCCAGATTTTGTCCAGGGTAGTAAGTTGCAAAAAAAAAAAAAAAAAAAAAAAAAAAAAGTTGGTTACAATGACAGCAGCAGATCTCCACTCCACTTGAGCCGAGGGACCGGGGCAAAGTCAACAAACAATGAATATTTATCCGCGAACGCCGCTTCGTGTGTCCCCCTTGATGTGTAAATAATGCACGGCCCACTTCTAAGCAGTCGACTAATTAGGATAGAAGCGCACTTTTTGAGCAATAATTAAGCTCGCGGTTTGCATTAACGATACGGTTCCCCAAGGAGTGCGAAATATCAAAGGGCTTCGTTCGGAGGATGTGGAAGCGAGGTCGGTCAGGAGGGGGGTTGGTTGTGTTCCAGACGAATAAAGGCTGGCTCAGAGGACGCGCTCGGGCAGGAACTCTATTCAGACAGTTTAAACATGCATCAGAAAGGGAAAGTTGGGGTTAAGCGTTTTTGAAGTGCAATACAGGAAGATTTGTTTTGAGAATTCCATAAACACATATTTTTCCTCTCATGCCGTTTACAAAATTCCCTAATAACGATCCAACATAAACAAAATACTACTTTGTTTAAAATAAGCCTTTTAGTAACTATGTAACTGAACCGTGGTCAAAATTAGCCAGGAAATTATTTTCAGACATGTCGGCCCTACTTAACAACAATGCCTGTCTCTTTTAGGCCTTAGTTACGAAATAATAATCTTTATGTGACCAAATTTTGGAGCTCAACTCTCAAAAACAGTGTGATTGGTCTAACGGGCGTCCATATTTCAAACACCCCCCTTGCAGCCAGGTGTTTGTAATCAAAAAACACATGGGTTTAATCAGGGCAGTTGGGTGTGATGTCACATAGTACTGGAAATTGGAGTGGCCACTGGAGGCAGTTTTTGAACACAAAGCTGCAAATATACTAGATTGCTGTAAAATTGCCAAAAACGGCCCACTATATTAGTAGCAAGATGGCTAAAATTGTAGTAAAATTGGCTGGAATTTGTCCCGAAATTTCTGAACGCCGCACAGTTTTGCCTTTTACATCGTTAGTAGATGCATGGATTAGACTTTCTATCACTTGCCTACATTGTTCCTTACCAAACCCAAGCACGAACCAGGTTAAACGCATTAGCTTAGAGAGGCTCACAGATTGTGTTACACCAGAGCTGTTTCGAGTTGCAGGTGCCGCTAACTGGCTGCCACGGCTTTATAATTTATGGAGAGGTATGAATGATTTAAGTGGGTCCTGACGATTATGGACCTTAAGTGATGGAAGGTATTTGTCCAGAACGTCTGAGGCCGGGGTTCTTGCTGAGCAGTGATAAATTAATCTGGTCACTAAACTCCCATTGTGATTATGATATATGCTCATGGTATGACAAGTCTGGAGATTTAAGTCCTCAGCGTAAGTTATGTAATCTATACTCTGTTTTTCTGCTCGTAAAACCGATTGCGAAGAATGTGATCCAAGTCATAACAAAGGCAATTTTTCAGTTATATGAAGCTATGAGTTAATCGTTAGACATTTTATATTATTTTACACACTTTCAGATTCAAAGAAAACATGATTTGAACTAAAATTAAAACTTTCTGGAGGTGGTGCGTCATCGATATGATTCCATTGAAATAGAAAGTTAAAATTCAAAACATTCTCCATAGAGATAGGTTAGTTTTATTACATACTGTGAACGATTATAGCCAAAGGAACAACATTTCCATGGAGACAAGCAAGACCAAGTAAGAACCAGGTTTGTGGAGATGCAAGCCTGCTCATAGTAAGGACAGTGCAATAAAAAAATCCATTTATTTGAGTCTATTTTTTGGCTTAATCAGCATGAAAATCGTAGAGTTGAAAGTATTGCACATCTTCATTGTGCATTATCAATAAAAATGTGACATTATTGTTTGGCTGTAGAACCAAATCCAATGTTTTTGGTCAGGGCTGAAAACGTACCAAAAAGCACAATCGCATGTATTCTTCTTGTAATCGGATTATAACTTTGTATCCACACAAAACCCCGTTGCATGCAATGTTTGTCTACAGATCTGAAAGCAGGTTTAGCTTTAGCAGATACAATGCTTTGGGCAGGATTAGCCAGGGCTAGGGTTAGATAAGATTCCATGTTAATCAATCTGTCACGGCACTGGCACCGATATCCTTGCGTGTTAGCAAACAGACACTCGATAATTACCTTTAATAGACTGTTTACAGGGCTTGTACCCAATTTTTCCCCATGTATTTGTGCAAAATTTGTCTTGCCCCAGTACAGATATGTTGCATAAGTCTTGAGGTCATAGTAAGTCCACTGTGTACTGTCTGCATCTGAATAGAAAGCATTTTATTGTCTGGTGGTGTTAGGTTTACTGGCAAGGCAAAAGTCTGCACTGGTCCTCTGAAAAGCGCTTGTAAACTATTTCGGTGGATAATTACGATGCTACAGATGCACAAGATAAGTGAGAAATAACTTTGGACCACAGCAAATGTTTAAAATGTTAACGTTTTAAGCCGTTTTTCCACCTTTTTAAGACTTAAAATGTATTGCTTTCCATATTCCAAACTTTTGTTCTGAAACTAATAATTTCCTGCAACTGGAGATATGTATTCTTTCCTTGCCATCCACTGATTTACATCTGAACAGAAGATTCAGTAATGTTGCTTTAATGATAATTGCATCTGAAAAGCTATGTCATAAAATTTTCCCCTCACCTTAGTCTTGCTTTGAAAGAGGAAGAGGCAGACTTTACCAAACCACAAAAATCACATAGGGAACACATGTTTTTTCATTTGCTCTGAAAATCGTTAATGTGGTGTTGCTGCGTCTCTTGCTGCACATTTGAATCACAGACACTCAGTTTTGTGAAGTCAGACCAGACAACCAAGTGTATGAATACACCGGTAACGCAATACATCAAAATTATTCCTTTATTTCGACATATTAACTCACTCTGCAGAAGATGCTAGTGAGTTAGAGAGAAAGTAAATGCTTCAGAAAAATCCAAAACTAGCTAAACGAAAAGGTACAACAGGCAAACGCTTAACATTTAGCTCTTTAAAAGTTGACCTAGGTCCAGTATTGCAGTGATATGGGGAAATACAGTAAAGCCATCCCTAAAGTTGCACGATGTAACTTTTCTGGGGAGGATCTGCCACCTGATTGTCTCCATGGAGATGTTATAGCTTTGTATGAAATGTTCTAGTTGTCTGCAGGTGTTTTCATTGCTAAAAAAATAACTTTACTGGTGCCAACTGTTAGTCTCTATGGAAATAAATGAGTTTAATGTCATACTGTGGGACATCTCCTTGGAGGACCCTCTTCTAAAAAAAGTTACATAGTGCACATTCAACTGCTATTGTCCCAAATCTTACAGTTCATAAGACTACAATAAGTTACATGTCAACCAAGTCAATGTTCTGTTATTCGAGTTTGATCGCCAGAAAGTTGTCCACATGTTTTGTCAGTTACCACGGCAGTTGCTTTTAATAACGGTAGAGGGTCTGATTCATTTTGTGAGCAGTGGTTTGTATTACACATGGTTAATATGATGCATGCTTCCCCAATGAACATAGTGAACCACGAAACTGCACTCAAGCCTATCTCTCCAACGTAATAGGCCCGTTTAGTATTGCGAAAACGGCTTTTAATAGTTATGCTTAGTCTAGAACTACACCTGGTTGGGGATTTCTTCAAAAAAAACTTGTATTTCAGCTAAACCAAAGGAGCCATCTTAGACAAATACCACATTATTTGCTATAGCATTTCATTAACTCCAACACATTTCGGCCATTGTACAACTCAAGCCGATGTGTGGATTTTTCGGATTCATTTTTTCGTGGCATTTTTGAGCAATAAAAACATATGAATGAAATAAAGGCAAACAATATATTGCAGTTCTGTGGAACATTCCAGGAAATGCAATGCCATCTCCGTGGAAACATGCAGGTGATGGACATTCCACTAGAAAAGTTATGTATGCATGTTTAAAGTTAGAATACAAGTCAGAAACCTGATAAAAGTATTAGCAGCACTCCTAAATCATATATTATTGGAAAAAAAAAAAATTCTGATCCCTGAATTCAAATGACGTACCCCTTGGCTTGCAAACTTTGAGCTCATCTGATCATAAAACCACGGGAAGCCATCTTTTCATAACCGTCCAATCTCTCATTACTCTGCAGACAATGCAGGGTCAAGAGAATCTCCGACTTCCAATCCTCGTTAAACTTGTCCTCTCCTTTTGATAAATTCCACGTTGCATCATCTTCTTCTCACAAGTCTAATCCAAGTCGAACTCAACGTGTCAAAAACCAGACCTTAAGGCTACTCCAAATATAACACCTCATCGCCCGCACTGCCAGAATCGCGCGCTGTTAAAATAAAATAACTCACACTTTGGCACAGTTGCAACCGCTAAGTGGAATGAAGGAATTTTTGCAATGTCGTAAAAGCGAAAATCGACATTTGAAAGCTTCGGAATTGACTTGTAGTAAAGTGTTAATTGAGGCTAACGCTAGCTGACCTACGAGTGAAGCAGGTTGTATCTTTCAGCGTGACATGATAGGCTGATCGGAAGTTCGGTCGGGTTTTGTTATGCGAGAACACAGCGAAAAGACATGGAGAAAGGAAGTGGGTACAGCGTTGGTCACTCAAAAGCAGTTATCTGGGAAAGCACCAAGCTAGACATTGACGGCAGTTGCTAAAAGGAAAATCATAGGTGGAATTATCCACACGAGGGCTATAGTTTTGGGTTGACTTTGGGGCGACAGAAAATGCTGTGGTGCCATTGTGTCACTAAATTGATGGTTTAAGCCCAGTTCAGTTTGACTGTTGTTTGTTATGGCTCTAGACTTTGGTTTGGGCCTGACCCTTCATTCCAGGTCAAGTACAGATTTCCATTGGATCTGTTCAAGGTTTTGTTCTTGTTTAGTTCTTAATGTTCTTTTAGCTTTGATTTGGAAAGCATATGATTAGTTGTACTCATACCTTAGACTGTCTTTATAAAGCTTTGATTTGGAAAGCCCTAATTTCAAAATAATGTAGTTTTGTACTGGATATTAAATGTACCCTTAGACTGTCTACATAAGGTTGAGCAGTAATCCAAGATCTATCTGAAGGTTGGCAGAATCCAGTTCCTACAGATGAATGCTGTTGTTGTGTCCTTGGGCAAAACACTTAACCACCCACCTTGCCCCCAGTTTCTGCTTACACCGGTGTGTGTGAATGGTTGAGTGGTTCCTTGGTGTAAAACGCTTTTAGAGCCTTGAAAGTGAAGAACCACTATATAAAAATGTGACTATTTACTTTCCTGATGGTCAATCTTCCACTTATTTGTCTCCATGGAGATGTTATGACCTAAAATTTTCCACAGAATGGCATTAAATGTATCTTGATCCATCTCCACGGAGTCAAGAAGATCATGTCAGACCAAGTTACAGGTCAGATCTGTGGAGAGGTGACCCCATTTACAATATTTTTTTCCTAGGTATAAATGCAAATTAGATGTCTTCAGTGCCATATTGTAGAACATTCCAGACAATATTTTCATGGAGACAATAAGGCGGCATACCCCCCACTAGAAACCTTAGGCCATAGGCCACAATTTGACTAGACTTTAGTTTTGCTTTAGACGCTGAAGTACATTTGGAATAGAGTTAGTTACAGCTGGCTTGTAGTTTTAGATGCTGAGCCGTATTGCCGCATAAATCCTACATCTTTTATTACTTTTATATTGGCGATGTCTTTATTTTTATTATGACTGCGGCCTTGTCTTGTCTTCACACAGAAAAGTAGCATCCCGGGCCAATCTTTTCTCTTCGTCCACGTCCTCTAGAGAACCCCACCCAGGTCAGGGAGGACATCCTTGTTAATCCAACAACTTCCAGGGCTCTTTACCAAACTTCCTCTTGCCCCCAAACTCTTCTAGCAGCTCTCGCACTACTTTAAAGCCATTACCGTATTGTATGAAAGAATCTGTCATTCTCGGTGCTTTGAAAATGGATTACAGCGCGTCTCGAAAAAGTCTCTGGACTACGTCTGTTGGCCTTCTCTTAATCTCTAAACCGTATGGCGAGCGCTTATATGTGATAAATGCTCTGCAATGCAAAAGATAGAATGCCCTATTTCACATAATTTGTCATCTGCAAACTCGAAAGAATTACGGACAAAGATGATCTCCTTGTCGATCCATCTTCACTTCCCCCGGCACCGACTTTTGTGACTGTTCCAGCATTTTAAACATTTTTTGGCTCGCATTTACTGAACTTGTAGCGTCTGCGGGTCAAAAACACAGCATGATATTGTCAACCCGACCAAGTCAAGTCAATATCTGACACAAGATCCCAAATTGTGCGTGCAGCATGTTTAAAGTAAGACAAATTTTACTTTTTAATGAGGTTTAATGAGGAAATGGTATTGCCTTGCCTGGAGTGTTCCACAGCATGGCACTGAACTTAAACCTACCTCCGTGTAGATAAGGAGGTGGTCAGATCTGTGGAGAAATGACCCCGCTTACAGTGAAAATCCATTGTTTTTTGGGACAATTAAAGCACCTGTAATTGAATAAATGCAACACTGAGTTTAATACCATAGACAAGCATGTGGCAGACCCCCAAAAAAGTTACATAGTGCACCGTTCGCTAAAGGTATACTCATTTTTTTTTATACTGGAAACTCTACAAAATGAATGTATTTTATTAAATCTACCAACTTTTGTGCCTTTTCCAACATCGTACGGTCAACATTTGGCTCGCATCTACGAAACCTGTAGCTTCTAGGTCGAAAACGCTGTGTGATATTATCAACCCATCCAACAAAATAATTAAAACAAACGACATGTCAAACTGCTATTCTCCACTGCATCCTTAACACGTGTCCATTTGTGACTGGCCAGAACTGTCAAACATGCTCTTACCCCGCAATTCGTCTCCCAACCACAAGTCAACAAGCTCGGCAAAGTGCTCCAGAGACGTGGAATCTGAGCGTGCCGAAGAAGTTGGATCCGTTCCAAACCACAACTTGCTACGTTCAGGATGCAATCATATCCCCCCCCGTAACCCCTTTTACAAAGCTTGTCCAGGCCAACGGAAAAGGAAAAAACACAGGCAGTCAAAACAAGACAGCAAACCGTGAGGGCAGAAAACAATCACCGAGCACCTTAGCCAATGAAAGGAGAGACAAGTGGTTTTAATAAAAGGGATTGCTGTCCTCTCCGCGGACCACTTCAGGAATTGTTAAAGGATTGTTTGTCTGCAGCAAAACCCCTCAGAGCGCGCGGAGGAATCCTGCCAAGCGAAGTTCCCCGTGAGCGAGAGTGGTGCGATAAATAACTCGCCAAGTCGGCTCATGTGGACCCCGGGCTGCCGGAGTCCAAACTGTTTCAGGGATCGGCTTCCAGGACTTTTCCATGCCATTGTGATTTGTGTTTCTTGGTGGGAGTTTAATGCAAAAGATGTGCAGGATATGATGGTAATGTTGAGTTATTTACAGGCAGGTATAAAGCCTGTTCCAAAATGGTGAACTCATAACAAATACAATCTGAAAGTCATGGAAACTTTGAACTTTTTTTCACCATAATAGGAAATGTTTTAAGTGTTAACACATTACAAGTTTGGAATAGTGAACAAAATGTAGTCTGATGAAGCATTCTGCAGGTAACACTACAGATCTGGTTTTAAGACTCTTCACTTGCTAACAGATACAACATTTGGATCACAATATTACTTTTTATTAATTTGAAAATGCTATATCTGCCCCTTCAGAACACAATCACATTGGTGTGCATTCTGCTCAGGAAACACTGCACATTGCATCAGGTTTGTGAAGTTGTAGTATATTCTTTGTGCTTGTGGGCTGAGGTTTGGATAAGATTGTACTGCTAACCATAAGGAGGGTTCGAATCGAGCGTAGGAGAGATCGCTAAATTACTCAAACATGCATGGATGACATCTAAAACAATTGAGAAAGTCGATTTTGCATAATACCCCCCCCCCCTTTTAGCACCTTAGGCAGCTAATGTTGTTGTAATGTGCAATGGAAATACAATTAACATTACCAAGAAACATATCAAAATCATAATCGTCAAAATATTAATCAAATAACATACTAAAACAGTGAGAGGGTCAGTGATGATAAACACAGATTGTAAGAGCACCGATCTCTAAGGCCTAATAGAAGCCACATTTTGCAACATGGTGCAACAAATTGTTAGCTATGAGGCAAGTCTGCAACTTAATGTCATTAGCCACTACCTGGCTCCAGAGAAATGGTACAGTACAGGTCAGCCAGGCGCATTTCTAAACATCCCAGAAGAGCTGCTAGAGAGGCAGAGCAGTCACAGTCCTATAACCAGTGGATGGTTGGTAGTTCATCCCGGCTTTGCTCAGTTCAGACTTGAGGTTATAGTAAATATAGGTCAGAACAGTGCACGATAATTTAACATGAATGAGATATAAACGTGCCTAAATATCAACCATTTGTCCTGGATTCACTATTGCATACATTCATTCATACACCAGCCTTAAAAAAAAACAAAAAAAAATGTTAAAAATATCTAAATTTACATAATCATTAGACGTATAATCTGCAATAATTAAATATAAACTGAAAAGTTAGTTTGCATCTATAATGAGTCCTAGAAGTGTATTTATTTGACCCTCTACAGCTCAAACTGCATCGTAGAACACTCAACATAAAAACGGGCTGGTGGTGCAATTCCAGCTCTTACAGATGAATGCTGTTGTTGTGTCCTTGGGCAAAACACTTAACCCATCTTGCCCCCCAATGTCTGCGTGCACTGGTGTATGAATGTGTGACGAAAATAGTACACACTGACTCCCAAATGTATTGTTACATCTATCATTTATTGAACTTTTAAGTCAATGTATAGTAATTATCGCGAAGCTTAAGAGAAATGTCTTGCCTAAGGACACAACAACAGTATACTCTAGAGCCACTCCCAAAATTAGATGAAATCTCGAGGTGGGACGGCCAGATATAGATGTTTTGTTCCCCTGCAATCAACTGACTTTGTAAACATTTAATGAATTGCATTGCTGACATTGCTGTTTACTGTCATTGTCCTTGGGTGATCCAATAGTTTCACAAATCCATCTGCACCATCGCTAACAAACAACACATATAGTTATAACCATCGACGAGACCTTCAAATGTGACTACTTTCTCAGTGTAAACAATTCCGATCTGATTTTTCCTACCTAAGAGACTTGGATGCAATGTTTAATTAGACCTTGGGTGAGATCAGAGTACAGCTAATAGGGGAGACAAGATTCGTCTCTCCTTGAAGCCCGACCACAATTCAAAGCCATCACTGAAATTACCATAGCCCATTAAACGCACCGCGCTCTGTATCCCCGCACTGAGAGGTTAGAAGAACATCAAAACAAGCATCTTTTTACGTCTTATGAGATGAAAGGTAAAAAACAAAATAATTAGCCTATTTGTGAAAGAGTGCGCTTTGAAGATGCTCGGAAGATCGACAAAGAAGAAAATGTATTTGCACTTTATCAGTTGTCTATCTTTTTACGGACTTTCTATGAAGTAGAAAGGGAATACGACGGGAGTCAGACATCTAAGCGTCGGTGCCACGGATTCTGCAGGACTATGTAAGCTCTTATCACCGCGGCAATTAACTCCGTTTGATCCACACAGACCATGGAAAAGAAAAGAGGAGAAACAAAGCATGTTGTAATTACAAGGGAAATCAAACACATCAAAAACGCAACGATTCTGGCAGGATTTACTAGAAAACTGGAGTAAACAGTGACGGTATTAGACCTGATGCATTCAAAGAGCTTTATCACCAAAGTAACGATAAAGACAGAAAAAGTATATATGGATGTATATATGCATTTGTGAGTGACGAGGTAGGGATGAAGTGAGGCTGGACATTCTATATAATGTCTAAACCAGACTTGGACAGTCTTATCCATGTGTTTGTACCCAGCAGGTTAGACCGCTGTAACGGCCTCCTCACTGGCCTCTCTAAACAAGCTCTAAGACAGCTGCAGAACATCCAGGACACTGAGGTTCAGGTCCTGACCAGAACCAGGAAGTACGAGCACATAAGTCCTGTGCTCAGGTCTCTGCACTGGCTCTTGTGGCTCAGAGAACAGACTTTAAAGCAGCTCTGTGTGAACAAGTCTCTCCATGGACCAGCACCAAAGTACATCTCCCACATGTTAGTGCCACATGAGGGACTTCAGGGACCGGCCTCTTGCTGGTGTACAGAGTCACATTGTGCCTTACAAATAAACTTGTCTTGCCTATTATAAATTGCAACCAAGTATCAGTTTTGTTTGCACTTTTATCCAAGAAGGAAAAAGAAGTAGAATAGCGTGTCTTTTACTTAATAAAGTATGTTTAGTTATACATCCTTGGATCTTTTTTCTCTCTTTTACTGTCTACTTTTCCAGTGGATCCTTGATGAGCCTCGGATTTTGTGATGATTTATCCCACAGTAGAACATTGTCTCTTTTTTAAGTTGTTTTTTTTTTAATTGAACAAATACATATAAAAAGGCCTGAGCAAACGGTATCTTACCCCAGTACAGATATTTTGTATATAAGAGGGTAAAATAAGTCTGCTGTGTGCTATATGCATCTAATTATAAAGCGTTTTTTCTTGCCCGAGAACCAGGAAGGGTGCACTTGGCATGCTAGTAGTTGTTATTTGCGTTACCGTGACAGCCGGTAATAATTAGATTGCCCTGAATTTATAAGGTCCGTGAGGAGTATCTCTACTGTAAACTGTTTAAAAGTTTGACAGACTGGCATAAAATATCTGGCATAGCATCAAAGTACCATTTCATATTGTGTTTTTTCCTTAATGAGCTTTAGTATCTTGATATTAAACACAAACCGAATGAGTTAAATGGCCTGATCTCAACCTGATTTCATCTCCGAGTGCGTTAGTGTCAATTCTTGGTGTCTTGGTGATGCTGTGTTTGGTGTTGTCCACATGTGGAAATTCAAAGCCCAAATTATCTCTCTAATGTGGCCCTAAAACTTCAGCTAATAGGCTTTCGGGTAACTGCGCATTGTTCTGCCATTGTTTATCCACACATGGAGATAGACTGTGATTAATGCCATCAACTATTGGAATGTCTTTGATTTTTTTTTCTCATAAATGATCTTAGGACGACAGATTCTTTCAGCAGTCAGCGAGTTTATGAAGGTGAATGGCGATATGCAGTAGTAGTTTCCATAAGCTCTGAGCATGATCCAAAAAGCTTTCAGGACAAGCATGGCACTCTCTCCTACACTCACTGTCTACTAGTGATGAATGCTGGAGATTTACAGGATTCTACTAACAAAAAAAAGCTATTTGTGCGAGATCTGTGTCTGAATTTGACCTAATTCGGAACCGCTCACATCTGTAATGACTTCTTCCCCAATAAAGAAAGAGGTTTTGAACATAGAAATCTGAGCTAGGGACTTGTCAGTAATGATGTTTGGGACTAATTTGATTATCACCATTTGGGTTATAGGGTTCTTTTAAGTCTTGAATTGACTTTTTTTTTTTTTTATTGTGTCTTAAAAATGGAAAAGTACAAAATCGCTGCACTGCGAGACTGTTGGTCAGTCTGGGCTTTACTACTCCGCTATAGTGCGCCTATAGTTTTACCATTTCTAGCTGTTGGGTCCAAGTTTTTTCTCTCTTTTTTTTTTCAAAGTAAGTGAAAAACAGTTATAGTAATGAAATGCACAAATTAAAAGATGTATGGCTGTTCTTTTTTTTTTTTTTTTAAGTTGCTATGAACACAAACACAAAATTAGACTGAACACAAAACAGTTTTATTGGCTTGCATAGAAACCTGACTTAACCCAAAACAGACTGCGTGAAGCTACACCCCCTGCAGCCCCTATTTATGTGAAAAAGCCTGAAAACATTAGCGAGCATGGGGAGGGGGCTCGGGGTCAGGGGGGTGGCTGGGGTCTGGAGAGGGGTCTACAATAGTAACTTGTGGCTGACCTGTGCTCCATAAGGAAGTCCCGTCTGCCCCACACCTCCTGCTGAACACACTAAAAATAAGATATCACCAGCTTACAATGACCAGAAGTGATCGCGGCTGCACTCTGAGTGGGGTCACGTACTGTATTTCTTATTATATGATTAAATATGGCTTCCTTGCTTGTACGTGCATATTTGGGCTATGAAAAACAATGCGCTCATAGTTATTTATTAGGTGCAGTTCCAAAGCCAAGAAAGACATCATTTTATTCTACACTTTACATGTTGTATAAAGCAGCGTTTATGGCCAGGTTATTGTCAAATTGTCAGATTAATCACGGCGATAAAGCAAAGTATAACTTCAACGGTATATAAGTTGCGTGCTGGTTACAATTGAATTTGACCTATTCTGCCACACAGATTACACAAAGGTCTGCCACTTGCTCACACTGTGCAAGAAAAAAAAGAAGTGTACTTGTTAGCAATGTGAAAAGTATCAAAAATCAAACACTAATCGAGACTAAAACTACTAGTACTACTACTAGAACAGGTATTGATACTAAAAAAGTCACATTCACAGGACACAAATGAACCTTTCGTGAATAGCTCTGGAATGATCTTGAGCTGTGTCAGATCTGGTATAAGCAGGGCCGGATCTAGTTTTCAGGGGGTCCTAAGCTGAATTTGTCTCTGGGGCCCCCGGCAACATTATGACTCTGTTCTGATCACCTTGACCAGTTGTATTTGTATTTATATGACCAACATCAGACTGAAAACATCCAAAGTGTCACAACTGCCATAGTCACAACAACAGTAGACAAACATAAGGGGGTTAAGAGTTTTGAAATTCTAGACGTTTTTTTCATTTCTGATGGATTTTAATGTGTTCCAGTTGGGGACAGTGGGCTTAAATTTACATTATAAAGGGTCCTTGCACCGATGTAAAAATCCAGTGATCCGGTGTAAATCCATGGGCTCATGGGGGCCCCCTGCTGACTTCGGGGCCCTAAGCAGCTGCTTAGTCTGCTTGTAGGCTGGGCCGGCCCTGGGCATAAGGCCACATAAACTAGTATACACCCATGGACCACTATGGAACCTACCTTGACGACTGAGGGATTACACAGATCTAAGGCCACACGGTAATATAAAAAGTACTATGATGATTAAATGTGACAAAATAACATTTTACTGCCTACATAAAGAGTGTTATTATTGTCATCGTGGTATCGGTTTCGACATGGAGTATTGAGTCTGTTCTTTTGTATCAAAATTGAGTTTAAAATTTTAGTCTCATGACAACATTAATACTTGTCTATAGTGTATTACAGATTGCAAAGCATGCCAACTTCTTAGCCCTGAAAGACAACAACGTGTTCAACTTGTGTACACTAGTGCTTTTGAATGACTAAAATAAAAGAAAACAACCAAAAAAAAAAAAACACTGACTAACCCATCAGATAAATTGTTAGCAAATGATCGATCAGGGAGAACCCATTGCCAAGAAAGACATTATAATTAACTATTCAGCAATTCATAGCTCAATAACCCATCTTTTTGTCATTAGTGCTAGACTTGCTAGTACATCTGCCCTGGTCATTTTGCAGTGAAAGAGTTCTGCAAGAGAATCTGATCTGGAGATATTTGCACGGGTACAGGACGAAAAAAATACCAAATGTTGATGAATTTAACATGTGGTGGCGTACAAAAAATACTTCTGTCAAATTACTTGTCAATGGAGGACGGTTCCCTGCTGTCTTTACCATTCGCCGAATCAGTTCTCGTGGATACTTTGAGTTACTCTTTCTCACACAAGAAACAAATGGATGGAAATTGCCAACACGGGAAGTCTTTCAAGCATGTGCGTTGAAAATCCTATGTACCTTGCTACGTTCTCTCTTCGACAAAGAGCTCTTAGAAGCGCTTCACATGTTTAAGTCGCTCGTATTATCATGAAGATGGGCCCTTTAGAAGTACCATCCATCTTAATTAAGAATCCATTTGTATGCGCTCCGTCCCCCCCCCCCAAGACGCCATAGCATGGGAAGAAATCCTGTGGCCAATTCTGCGCTTTAAGACATCATTAGAGGATTTGGGAGGAAAAAAGCAAGAACTTCAATAGCGTTCCCGTGTTGCCTGCACATTTCATTATCTCCCACTGTTCACGGCAATTCTCAACATCGTCCGTTCGCCTTGTAGGGCCACGATCCAGAAAATTCTCCATGGAGAGGCACAGAGACATCCCAGCGCCTCATTCCTTTAGAGTTCTGCATAATTCCAGGCACAGTCTAAGTGATTTACGGACTGGCGTTAACATCAATGCCCCACTGTCTCCGAAGCTGCAGGCCTGTCGTGCTGCCGGCTACTGGTATGAGTGAGTGTCATTTCTGCCGTCACATGTCAAAAGGGCCAACAAACAAATGTCAACTTCAATGTGGTCTGTTTCTTCTCAGCGCTCGGCCCGCTAAACACATCGCAATCATCGGAGCTGTTGAGAGATCACGGTTTTTAGAGTGGCGCACTTAGGGCAAATGCCTGGTTTTGCAAAATGGGCACTTCAAATAGACTCCTTGAAACCACATACTATATACGGTTACGCAGATATATGTAATAGGTTATATCACACAGTTCACATGGATCAAGGCATTTGGACATGACACTGGCCTGACAGTACTTGCGCAACATTGGCAATCCTAAATAATGAGATGAAGTACAAATATATCGTTGCGTGTAGGGCTCAGCAATTAATCAAACTTTAATCAAGCTCAAGATTCAGTCATTTTTGTCTTTTTGAGAGGTCCACAGTAGAGATGCATGATGAGATGGACATGGTCAGGTTTTTTTTCCCCATCCTACAGGTCCCACATTTCTGATAAATCTATTTATACAACCCGTCCAGACCCGCACCCACAATAAATGCAGCTTTATTTTAGCGAAAAATGTGCTTGAAAACAGACATAATGGGAGTGAATCTATCAGTATGATGAACCAGCGGCAGTTTTCTTTCAAAACAAAATTCATCTTCCATCTCCAAATAACTTCTTTTTGGCCCCGTTTACTGTGACAAATGGTTGTAACTGGCTAGTGTGGTGCGGATGGGTGGCATCAGGTTATAGGTTAATCACATAATATACATACAAAATCAAACATAGGCCAATGTAGATGTAGATGTTTGTTTTAAAAATGTTATAGGCTATAGTATATAGGCTATGTAGTAACAGCCTACATATTTTTCTTTTGTGAAAAAATGACACGCCCGATCCGCCCTGCAATAAATAGATTTTTTTTTTTTTTTTCCCGGCCCGCCCCAAGCCGACCTGTGGGTCAGGAGTCAACCCTCGCCTCTCTAGTCCACAGCCAATCCTGTATGTGGTTTGATGTGTTGTTCAGAGTTTGGGGGAAGAATCTTATTATTTATTTATGTATTTATTTGTAGTTTTTGGGGTCAAATGTGAATTATAATATGTCAGTATAATTTATGTCCATTAAACCTATTTTGATTGTGACACTGACAGTACGCTCGCACCTTTAGTACTACAGACGACCATCTCAAACTCAAGATATCCAACCACCGAAGATATAAATAGATGCAAAAGTAGGCTATATGTTCAAAAAAAAATCATTTAGCACGCTTAAATTTCACAGTCCATGCATGGTGAAATGACTGGGGGAGTTTTTTTTTTTTCCAAGATCAAAATGTTAAAACTCCTTCAAATTCAGATCCAAACTAAAGAAGACAACATTTCCAGAAAACGGCCTCTTGAGCCTGACTCTGCCCTCACAACTATTGTTTTCTTTTCTTCCGCGGTGGCACGCTTGAACGCAGCCCAATAGCTGAGAGACAATTCATCTCAATTCCCCATTCAGGAAACCCACAGGGACTATTAATTGTCAAGTCATAAAGGAACCATACACACCCCGAGAGGAGGGAAAAAAGAGGACTACTTTTTTTTTCCCTTAACTCCTTCTTGCTATCATCTATTACACCTACTAGTTCCTCTGGGGTGAGCCGGGTCAGCGTGCAGGGTCAAAGAGTGAAGATTTATCCGTGTGAGCAGTTCCATTGTGGGTGCCTTTAGTAACTCGGAGGTCGGCACAGCGTTCGACCACATGGGTGTCATTTGTTAGCTGACCTCGTCTTCAGCTTTGACACGCATCTTGTGACTAAGAAAGAGAAAGAGCAGGCGACTTCTGGTCTTAATTTCAGCAAAAATGCCCGATAGGTCTCAGGGGTGTATGGAAATGTGGTGAAGACATTCCTAGACGATATAAGAGAAATGTTTGTCTGTGAATGCGACCGAAACACTGGGTTAGGAAGTCAGGGTGGATCGCAGTAGATTGTTTAGGTAGCCACAATATTTACAATTCCAATGTAGGTTGCTTCCGTACAAAGGGGTATTATATAGGAGCAAGGAATTGTTTGAAAATTACGGTAGCCTCCCAGGGTCATGTTTGTTCAAAAAAAAAAAAAAAATCATATTTAAATGTACATTAGATCTAAAGCATTGACTGTATATATAAACGGACATAGCTAACCGCGTTCCAAAGACAAAGTTATCATGGGCGCGCTTCTGGCTTTATCGACTCTGGCTCCAATTCACTTTACATTGAAAAACTGTCGGCCCATCTCTCTGTAACTGCTGCTGTCAGGGTCGTCATTTTGGTCTTAAAATGTTCGTATTGACTCACTCTACATAATCCTAATTTTTATTTCACTACTGTGTCCATAAATCAAGATATGAACATTAAAAACAGACAAATCAGGTGCCTTCTTTTCCAGCAGTCGCTCCCGCTAGCGCTAGCAACAGGTTTGATTAACAGTTTTGCTAAGCGCCTGCTCCCTGCTTAACTAGCGGTGCGAATGGGAAGGGGCGTTACCTCGCTCTAGACTGGCTCTTTGGTTGCTACGATACTCGCAGTCGGAACTAGTCTCCAAATTGGCCCCTATAACCACTAGCCTCGATAAGCTTCATTTGACTGGATCTGAACACTATGGGTGACGTCACACTCACCCAGTCCACTTCTTTATACAGTCTATGGTCTGAAGTAACTTAACAAATTAATTACAACTCGTTATCTGAACCAACTACTCCAAAACATGCACAGTTGCTGAAAGAAGAGGCGTTTTGACAGGAGAAAAGCAAATCTTTGTTTTTTGAAACAGTGAAAATATGTGTCTAATGGCTTCACTTTCACTTCACTGAGGTCAAATTAAGTACAAGTCTAACACTAACAAGTCTTTTATTCACATGACTAATCAATTAATCAATTTTAAATGTTTTTGAGGCATTTTTACTTGCCTGATTGAAAACATTTCTTCTCGATATGTTGTACTGTCTGTGTAATCCCTCAGTCGTCCGGGTCTGATCCATAGCGAAAGACGAAGTTTGAATCTGTCAACTCAACGTTTCGCAACGATTTGTCCAGTTGACAGATTTAAACTTCATCTTTTGCCATCTATCAATGTCATGTTACATCTTATTAAACATATAGCATGGTTGAAAATTTTGCACTTTGTTTCGTTTGGATTTTGTGAAAAATGGCTAATGCAACAATTACAACATAATGAGGATTATTTACACAATAATTATCCCGAATTGAAGTTATTGCAATTTTGCTCCGACAATAAACAAAAGTCTTGGGAACAACTGGCCATATAAAATAAATATGACATAGCTGGCTGTGTTGTTTTTCTCTCCCTTATAGCAAGAAAGTGAAACCAGCCATCAACACTTCATGAAAGCCTTTGCGACAACAGCGCTAGAAATTGGAGTTTACCAACTTTGGACGTGTTTAGTCTGTCGTCCAACAAAACAGAGCAACACTCAAGAGCCATTATCAATATTTGCCGAACACAATGTTGAAATGAAACCTTATATATACAACGAGGACTGACTCCACATTGAGGCTCGCATACAAACACCCTCGCGACAAATGACATATTAATCCAAAATTTAGGAAACATTTTTAAACAATTTGCTCAAAGAAAGTTGTTCTCGACAAATATTTAAGCCGACGCCTTTGCCAGCTCAAATACGCATGGCCCTTGTTGGAAAATAAGCACGTTCTCATCCATGGTGTGTACAAACTAATAACAGCGACTCAGTATCCACGATGTCCTGTCTGCGTTTCAAAAGATGGCTTCTTCTAACAAAATATTTAGCCACAAACTGTCAGTACCACTTTTGTCACGTTTGGCAGCTGAGGGGAGAAAAACATCGCCATGGTTACAGAATGGTGTCAGTCTCATCGCTTCCATATGATGAGGGAATACAGACGAATGTTGGGGTTGTGTAATAGTCAACAAGTGGGAGAGCTGTGTTGTCTCGCTGTGGTTGGTCGGTCTGGAGACGAGGATTTGAGAAGGCTACGCGGAGGTGAAAGGGATTTTAAGCGTCACATACGATAGCCCTAGACAGAGCACTCAACACGTTTTCGTCGAAACAATGGCCCCTCCAGCCCACGAGACTTTCTAGCCGACACAAATGGTAAATCTTGGGTGTGTCCGAGGAAGAGGTTTGGGTTTGATTCTCGAAGCAGCAAAACACATTACATACGCCATTATGTTTTTACAATGGCAGCTCCCGAAGTAAACAGCGCAAAGACAAGTTAAGTCTTGAGTTTCAATTGTCCTTAGTTAATGAATATGAAAGTATATGGTCGTTTAAACATCTGTTTTGGTGCTGTAACTAATAAGCCATTGTCCCAGAGGTTGCGGGGAAAAGCCTCCGGCAAGCCACTCACGCTGACGACAATTACGTTTTATTTATGTATTGGTTCTTTGGGGTTTTCCCTTCTTTGAAAACAACAATAAAAGAAGCAATTTGTTTTCTATTGAAATTGGACTTAAAGGATTTCTTGTAAATAATTTGCAAGTGTTAGGTTTTGTATAAACTAATACATTTGGTTAACCAGAGTCTGTGTAATCCCTCGGTCATCCAGGTAGAGGCCATCGCAAAAGAATATTTAATTCTATCAAAAGTTTTAGAGAGAAGCTTCACTGCTCATCCGAGAGGCTTCTTCAGTTTCAATGGTGGAAGGTAACGAAGTACAAGGCGTAAAGTACTGTCAATAGATTTTTTTAGGTATCTGTACTCAGGGCCGGCTCTAGCTTTCAAGGGGCCCTAAGCAGAATGTGTCTCTGGGCCCCTAGGCAGTGGATGTACCAGGGCTGAGCTGTTGGTGACTTACATTTTACAACATTATGACCATGTTCTCAACTTGTCCAATTGTGTTTCTGTTTATATGACAGAAAGAGTCATATTTAATCTAACTTGTCAAAAGTACCTCAGTGCACCTCGGGGTGTAAACACATAGATAAAACAACTGTAGGCAGATATTTACCTACTATATATAACAAATAAATGTAATCTTTATCGAGGGATATTTAGGCTGCTGTAAATGTCCGAGCACTGTTTCTAGTATAACTTTACATATTATATTATTTTCAATACAAATGTATGTGTTCTTAGGGGCCCACCGGTGGCTTTGGGGCCCTACGCAGCTGCTTAGTCTGCTTATAGGTTGGGCGGCCCTGTCTATACTTCACTTAAGTAACTTTTACAGTGGATACTTTTTACTTTTACTTCACTACATTTGAGAGCAGGTAGCTGTACTTTCTACTCCACTACATTTCTGAACAGAACTATGAAATAAAAAGTACTTTATGTATGATTTGAGGGTTTATTTAGACCATGTTCGTGGTAACATCCTGACTAAAGTTTTCGAGTTCAAGCTTCGAACAAAAAGAAATACACAACATTCATCAGAAATGTTAAGAAATTGTTAATTCATATTGTTACTGTTGAAAAAAAAAAAAAAAAATCACTACATTTACACTACACAAATGAACAACTTGTGTGAAATACTTTGACGTTTTGCTCTCAAAGTACATTTTTAAACAGGTACTTAAATACTTTAACTTAAGTAGATTTTCCAATGTGATACTTTTACTTTTACTTGAGAAATTTTACCTCTGTATCTGTACTTTTACTTAAGTAACAAAACTGAAGATGACAGGATATGGACAGGTATAAAGAAGAATATAGAATAAAATGTTCTTTTGCGTTGGTCGTCTAATGTGACTATAAACTCCGAACAGCTCATACTAAAACAAGTCAAATGCAATCTTTGTTCTTTTATATCTTGTATCCATTATTCTCACACTTTTTCTCTTAGCTCATCCTTTACAAAGTCGTCTAAAAGCGTCTTATAGAAACGAGTGGGAACCCTGATCTTGGCAGCACCACAGTGAGGAGAGGAGGAGAGGGTGGACCAGTGCAGCGGGGGCAGCAATTGAGAGACTCCCAAACAGACAGGAGAGGCCCTAAAGTCACCCGGGCCCCTTTGGGTGCTTTTCTGGCCCCTCTTAACCCGCCCCTCCCCCTCCAAAACGCCTCCGTGCCCCTTTCTAATGCCCCCCTTCTTTTGTTCTACACTGTCACACGGCATTAGACGGAAATATAGAGCCTTTTGGTCGACCTGTCACGAGAAATACTATATCAACTTATCCTTCAAGATATGAAATCTGGAACAATATACTGTATTTCGGGTCTTAATATGTATCATGTGTACATTTTCTTTGTAAAAGCAGAGATTTGAGGTATTTTTGTTGTAGTACCATTACACTTGAGCTGTATTTATATGTTGCAGGCTTACTAGGATACTCTTGCATGATTGTTATTCTGTCAGAGGCATAAAGTAGTTTGAATATCATAGTTTATCACGGTATATCTCTATACCAATAAATTAAAAAAGTGTTATCGTGACATTCCTACTTTGGTAAATATTGAAAAGAAAGAAACCACTAAAGTTTACAAGTTCTTGTGCATACTCAAAATTTCACCACAGCAAACCAGTTGTTAAATGATTGTTAAATACATCCACTTAATCAATAACTTATTACCGAAAATCTACTTTTTGGAGCTTTCTACAATGTTATAACGTTGTTCCCTCATCAAAAACATGCCTGAAGAGGTTTTATATGTCATCCATGCATGTTTGAGTAATCTAGCGATCTCTGCTAGGCACTATTCCAACCCTCCTCACGGTTAGTTGTATGAATCTGTCCAAGACTCCGCCCACAACTCCGTGTCATCCATGCTCCTCCACACCAACTTTTCATTAAATGTACAAAAACATGATACAAAAATACACTACGACTTAACAAACCTGATGCGATGTGCAGTTTCATTAGCGGAAAGCACGTCGAGTTAGCGCTCTGAAGGGGGAATGACTTAGCACGGGGAGCAAAAGAAGGGAGGAGGACTCATAGAAGTGTAATACCACAACATTCTGCTCATAGACAACAACCAGATACAAGTGAGACTTCTATGTAGGAGTTCAAATAAGGTAGTAGCCACACACACGATTACTGACCTTGGTTGTGCACATGTCTCATTTAAGTAAGCTTCGTGTAGAATAATAATTCAAACTGTGTATATAAAACCACTTAATGGAAACCCACCCCGTGATCAAGGAATCCGAACCCAAACAGCCTCGCATTTGCGTAAATCTTGTCCATTTTGTTTACCCCAACGTACGCACTAGAACTATCAAAAACATTTTACTCCTCCTCAAAGTTACTTAACCTCAGCTCCCACTCCCCGTGTTTAATCTTGTTTGAAAATGCAATGATCTAAGACGTCACATCAAACATCCCACTTAGGCTCCTTGCTTCATTTACTGTTTATGCCAGTGATGTGTGCGCAAAAGAATTACAACAAAGGCGAAGTTAGTAGTATTTGGAGTAGTATTTCTATTGCACAGACAGGGTAAACAGACAGAGGAGTGTGGGGGAGCCTGTACAGTCTAGGTTTGATAGTGTCATCGTAGTTATCTTCACAGTTGGAGTCGGCGTTCAAAGTTAGACGTATGGGTTCAGACGAATGAGGCAATATATCAAGTGAATGAAGCTAATTGCATGCTGGGTAGTATCTGTAAACCGTATGGAGGTCAGAGCAGTCCAGATATTTGAGCTGTGTTTGCATTTTTACTATATGTGTTACTATCACAATTGCACATTTTCATATAGAATTCTTGGGTTGGACTGCTGCCCTCTGCTGGTAACAGTGGGGAGTGGAGCATGGGAAAAGACAAAAAGCAGCAATCCTAGTGTGATCTGAAGGATTATGGGAAATGTTCAGACTGTTAAAATGGGCGGGAGAACCTCGACTCTACATAAGCAATTGAAGCACTTAGACTGCATCTGTAATGAGTCATACAAGTTATTTATTCAACCTTCCACAGCTCAAATCTGATCATATTGACAAAAAATAATCAAAAACTTCCCAATACTGCAAAGAAAATGTACACAAAATAAATACTGACCCCCAAAAATGTTGTTCCATCTGTCATATATTGAATGATAAATCGATATAGTAATTATCATGATAGTTTGTGGAGATGCAAGTCTGCGCATATTAAAGAACTTTTTTTTTTCTATTAAAAAAAAAAGAAAAAAAAAATACATACTAAATGAAAAACAGCATCCTTTACTTTTTGGCTATAAAGTTATGGATTACTTAGTGTTTCTTTATGTAATATACTGTATACAGTGGTGGATGAAGTGCTCAGTTTTGTTACTTAAGTAAAAGGACAGAAGTACAGAAGTATCACATGAAAGTACCCATCTCAAAACGTACTTTAAAAAATGTAAATGTAGTGATATTGATTCAAAATGATACATATTTTGGTCAACAGTATCAATACAAATCCATTTCTTAATTTTTTTTTTTTTTTATGAATTTTGTGTACTGTATTTATTTTTGTTTGCTCAAAGCCAAACCCTGAACTCGAAACTTTTGGTCCGGATGTTACCACGAACATGGTAAAAATAACCCCTCAAATCATATGAAAAGTACTTTATACTTTTCAGTCCAGTTAAAAAATGTAGTGGAGTAGAAAGTCCAGATACTGATCTCAAATATAGTGAAGTAAAAGTAAAAAGTATCTACTGTAAAACTTATTTAAGTATAAGTTTTTTTAGGTACTGTATCTGAACTTTACTTACAGTGCAGTACTTAGTTCCACCACTGCATATATACTTTTGATGAGCAAAGAATCATACAACTACAATAATAACATGGTCTAAACGTAAAAAAATACTTCCTTTCATGATAATTACAATATTGATTTGATAGACACTAACAACTTAAGTGTTTCCTTGTATTATCTACTACAGCTCAACTTCTATTTATATTAGTTCAGGTCCATACTCTCATTTTCCTTAGTTTAGGTCGATATTATCGTTTTCCTCCGTATTGTCTATAGCCATGCATCTTTCTTTTGCTCGTTTTCCTTGCACCCTGTTTCTATTCCCACACTCCCCGTCTTTCCCTGGCCTCCGCTGACAGGTGCGAGGGTCTCCAGTGTACACGGCTCTGGGTCAGCACTGGACAGCTTAAACCCCTGTCCAAACAATCAGCAGACAGGTAAGACAAATAATAAAATACCTCAAGCCAAATAAATGCTACTGTACGTCGTCGGCGCGCCAGCCTGTCACACAGCGTGAAGTTTATTTTCCATTACGCCCAGACCATTTCCATCTGACATCAATCCTGCTTCTTCAGTCAACCATTCAATTCTCATCTTTCTAAACCCGGGACGGCTTTAGCGCTTTAGCTAACCCACATTCGCGCCGTCTGCTTTATGCACACAAACAGCTCCACGTGGTGACACCTGGGAGTTAACGTAGCCATCTAGCAGTTGGCAGCAAGAAAGGAGTTTGGCTAAAAGAGCGTTTCTCCAAGGTCAGTGTTATTTATTAAAGAGGTATTTCGTATTCAGCTTCTTTCGTGGCCAGACCAAACGTTATTGCTACACCTACTTTCACAGCACTTGTAAAAAAAGGCCAGTTCAGCACACAGCGAACCACCGCAATGGTTCTCTTGGAAGAGGAGAATGGCACATGTATTTTAAAAGGCAATAAAACGTTTGGGTGTGACATTAAAATCAGGTATTAAGATCGTGCCATGTGCCAGTCAATTAACGCCCGAGATCCAAATAGTGAAAGCTAAGCATATCTGTGCAAGTGAAGACAGCTAACGAGAGAAATAGTGAATTTTAGAACAAAAAATATTACCAAAATGAAATATAACAATTCAGCAATGTCTAAAAAAGAAAAAAAAAAAAAAAAAAAAAAAAAAAAAAAATCCGGTACCAGTGTGATAAAATACACTCGCTGTCAAGACCCGCTAATAGAGCTGTAACTTTTACACAGTGTTGCAACAATAAGTTATGTAACGCTCTAATTGACCAATTATTCGAATGTTTTGACAGACGCTGATGCATTACATCGCCATTGTCCTTCGGATGTACAATTCTTCCAAAATATTTGCTCCAGACTAAAATGTGCTTATTTAAACTGTATTTTCAACGTGTTAAAGGGAAACTATGCAGGTTTTTAGGTGGAGCGTCTGAAATCTTCTAATCAACATTACAGGAGCACAGTATGGCATGTACATTGGCAACATCAATGGAAGCAAGCGGGTTGCTCCACCAATCCAAGTATTTTTTAGTCATGAAAATGTCTGGAACTGAAATACAGACGTAGATCATACTATAGAACACTACAGAACATTCAAGGCAAAGCAATAACATTTTCATGAGACAAGCAGGTGATGGGCCTTCAGCCAGAAATTATACAACTTTAAATACATTGAGATTCACAATCAGCAGCAAAAAAACCTATTACTGGTGTAAAAACAATGCAGGCGTTGATATATTTAAAGATTTTTTTGTTTTTTAATAAGAATGACATTAGCATTCTGCGTGTAATAACAGAAAGTCCCTTGCACTTTTGAACCTACATTTTGAAACCTCATCTGACAACATAATCATAAGTTCATGTTTGCTTCATAGTTTATTGCCTGACAAAACAAAAAGACTTGGAACTTCTGACAGTTTTTCCCCTCTTCTTCTTCACTGCACAACCTCTTTTCACAACTCCTCTTTTCTTGCTTGCCACTCCGGGTGTCTCCGCATTGTCTCGGAATGCCTCGGCCTTCCAGCCCCTAAGACACTGGAAGACCAGGAAGAATCTCCCCGGGCCAGACAGTTTTGGCCTTGACCACAGCGGCTGAAGATTCCCACGGAGGATGACTCACAAAAAACGTGGCTGTGCTTGCCAGTCGCCACCAGGAGCTCCCAGTGGCACTCCGAAACACAGCGATTCAAACTCATTGGACTGCGTGAGGTTTAATTGAACGGCAAGCTGTTAATCCAAGGAAAGAAAATCAACTAATCCAGATTAAGGTCGGCCAGACGGGGGAATGGAGTTGTCAAAGAGCCCTCCTACTAGCATGCCGGGCTACCTTTAAGCGATTGGAGCTCATTACTCGAAAGCCAAACTTGCTCACGTGAAGAAAACCTCAAACCGAATCCAGGGCTTTTGTGGCATCGTGAGAAGATTTGGACGTAATCTACTTGCGTAAATGACTAGGTCTTTTGTGTGGGTTTTTTTTTTGTTGCTGAAGTAAGCGTCCTACACAGGAACAGATCAGGGGCAGAATTAAGTGGCTGGACTGATCCTTGAATGGGGGATAGGAACTGGGTGTAGCAGGTGAAATGGTCCTTTGGAGGTCCTAGCATCTGGTTGCTATTGTACTCTTAAAACACCACGACTAATTCTCTTTACTTGAACACATTCCTCATTATTGTCAATGGAGCAGTGCTAATCGGATCCTCTTTTCTGCGTCTTTTCTTTACACCTGATTGATCTTATTTAAAGTAACCCTTTACTAGTCTATCTACATCTCCAGAGTTCAAAATGCCCTGTCCCACCTTGTGATGTCATGTAGTGGTAGTTTAAGTTAACAGCATCATCTTCAGCAGACCTTTTGTTCAGAAGAGACAATTCCAGGGCTGAAATTGTCTCTGATTCCAGCAGAGGTGTCCAAACTTTTCTCATTAAGGGCCACATATAAAAACACAGACAAAGCTGAGGGCCGTTTGAGGGCCATAGACTGGTCACCAATACAGTGAATACTTCAAATCTGTGTTATTATTACAAGTTAGACTGAACCACTTACATCCTCAATGGGAAACATTCAATATTTGCGATGGACAGTAAGTAGATTTTCAGAAACATACAGTAAAAAGTAACATGGGCCAATTCACCTGGAAGCTTGAGGACCAAAAAAAATTGGTCTGAGGGCTGCGTTCGGACCCCGGGCCACAGTTTGGACCTGCCTGTTCAAGTATATGGAATTTAAAAACGCAGTGGAGCACTTCCTGTATTACCACATGACATCCCAAGAAGAAGGATTTGTGTGAATGAAACAAAACACAACTCCAGGTATGGTTTCGATGTGGAACCATTCTAACAGGCATGGGCCCTTTAACTTGACTAATACAATTTATAATAATCTTAAAAGTATAATCCCTACGCTAATCTACAACAACATTGATTACTGTATCGGTCACGGTGTCGGCATAAAGACTTTCTCTGTTGTCATGCCGCTTCTGTAGGCCATATTAAATAGATGCACCAAATCCGTCGCTGCCTCCGAGAGCTTTGCGGTACTAATGCTTTTATTTATATCCCGTAAGTGAAGATGACAGACTGTGTTGTTGAACTTGATGAATGAATGTTGGCTGGTCGCGTCAGTGTGTGGCTCTATTGTATGTCATGCTCAGAGAATGTCGTGCATGGGCCCAGTTTGTAAAAGACCCCCGGGTTAATCGCTCCAACAATGGCACATGGACTTTACATTCTGTTGCTATTAGTGCATACCAGAGCAGACCGGAATAGTACTTATTGTATGTGTACGGGTTCGGTTCATTCAGTCATTCATCTTGTGACACTAGCGTAGCACGAGCATGTATTTGAGAATATTACCGTGGTTGGGAGAGCGACAGGTGGTCAAAGGCCAGCGTCCACTTTGGGCTCATCCTAAGCCTTGAGAAATGGAAATGATCGATCAAAGTCAAAGCGAGTGGAAACCAGGGCTGTAAGGGTGAACGCAAATTGAAATCTCACTTTGCAGAGGAAGTTTGTTTTATGTTAAATTATTGCAGCCTTTGTGATTTGCAAACAAAAAAATATCCTGTTTTGTAAGAATAAAAAAAAAAAAAAATCTGCTAGCCTTGTAGTTTTGAGAGTTTAAGAATTCTTGCAGTAGTTTAGCAGTTCATATTTCAGTCTTTCCTCAAATGCTAATCCTCCTGAATGGATTTAAAATGTGAACTTTGAACAGAATCCTGCGATTAAATCATGAATTGCAAATCTAATCTTAAATGCCACGAAAATTTGCAGTCAGATATTTGATCAAAATGTGCAGCTCCTGTGTAAACCTATAAAAGTCAACCATTAGAGCAGGGGTGTCCAAACTTTTTTCACCGAGGGCCGCATACTGAAACATATTTGAAGCGGAGGGCCACAAATCAGTGTCAATACGGGGAGTCAAATGGTGCATTTAACACAGGTTAGACAGAGCCATTGTACCGTTAAGAAGACTTGGAAGATTATTTTTAGGTCTGTGTCAGGTTATAAAAGTACAGTCTCTTCAGTTTGTAGTAAAAAATACTTCCTGAATAACTGGGCCAGTTTAGGAGGAGGCATGAGGGCCAACAAAAATTGCTCTGAGGGCCGCATCTGGCCCCTGGGCCATAGTTTGGACAGCCCTGCATTAGAGCAACCATTTAACAAACATGAGGTCACCAAACAGTGCTGATTACTTCCGGGTGTTTGGTTTGTAAACTTAAATATTTAATCAAATCACATTATCATCTAGTCATTGATCGTGTGTCATTGCCAGATGAGACAGATTCTGGCTCAAAATGTTCTTGGCTGAAGGTCGTAAAACACTAAATCATCTTGGTGGAGGTCTTCATTACAAGTGCATTTATTTTTACTAAAGCAGAGGTAGAGTCAACATGAAAAACTCATTCTGGAGGTTGCATCATTCCATGGAAATAGAAAGTTAAAACCTTTGGAACATCGTCCATGGAGATAAAGACGTTTTATGCCATAATGTGGAATATTATAGCCACATAAACAACATTTCTATGGAAACAAGCAGGCCAAGTATGAGTCAGATTTGTGGAGATGCAAGCCTGTTTTTCAGCGCAATAAGCAAAACCAAAAAAAAAAAAAAAAGGTTTAAAAAGTTACACGCTGAGGCTTCAATAAAAGAAAACATCATCAAACAGTAAGTCAATGTATAAAGTCCAATTTGTTGCTCAAATGGTCGAGCAATTGAGTTTGATAAGCAAGTTCAACTGACCGTAAAACGCAAAATCATTAAATATACATGTTAATAAAACACAACCACGCCACTTTCAGATGAGCCTCGTTTGGCCAATGTCCACAGATGGGACTGCTTCTTCTTGATCATTTACAGTGGACGGTCAAACAGAGGCGGACATGCTTAATGCGTCCCATAATGGATCCCATACCGGCCTGAGTGATTTCAGGTGGACACTAACATTTATCCACCGAGTTTAGCCTTCTCTCCGGTTGAAAGGGAGGAGGGGGGGGGGACTTCCAAACGCCAAAATCTCACAAGACAGCTGTGTTTGGAGAAGGAAATTGTTGATCAAAATGGCTAGTGATGTATGCTAAGCTTCTCCGCTCGGTTCGGGACTAGCTCAAGTGTCGTTTGCAACTGTTCTCCCCAAATCCGTCACAATGGGCTCACGGACAGATATAAAGCACTCCGCAATTAGTGCTCGGACAGCTGCGGAGGCCATTAGACACTCCGAGGTCGTGTTTACAGAAGGGCTAGCTGCAGCGTCACATACTGGACGCTAATGGATGGTGTCTGTCAGTGCGAGTGGGAACGCCTGGGTGGGAGATGGGGGGATTGGTGATAGAGAGGTATAGAGGAAGAAATGGGGACAGATACGATGGGAGAATCTGTAGGAGGGGAGATGTTTGCAGATGGTCGTTATTTTAGCAAAAGAACACGGAATCATTCAACGCTAGTCTTCCTCGTAATAATGTGAAATGAGGAAGAACAGAGGTTAAATTAAAGCTAAAAGTACTGCAGAGGGCAAAAAGGATGTGGGTTATCGATTATTCAAAGGAAAAGGAAGAAGGAAAGGGGAAGAAAAGGGAAGGGAATGAAAAAAGGAGGAAAGAAAGAAAAAAAGAGAAGAGGAAGGAAGAGAGAAATGGGGAAAAAAGAGAAGAAAGGAAAAAAAAGGAAAGAAAGAAAAGAGAAAAAAAAACAAGGAGGAAAGAAAAAAAAGAAAGAAAAGGAAAAAAAATGGAAAAAGAGAAAGAACGGAAGGAAAAAAGGGAAGAAAGGAAAAAGAAAAAAAAAAGGAGGAAAGAAAAAAAGAGAAGGAAAAGAAAAATGGGGAAAAAGAAGAAGAAAGAAAGGAAGGAAAAAAGGGAAGAAAGGAAAAAGAAAAAAAAGGAGGAAAGAAAAAAAAAGAGAAGAGGAAGGAAGAAAAATGGGGAAAAAGAGAAGAAAGAAAGGAAGGAAAAAAGGGAAGAATGGAAAAGAGAAAAAAAAAAAGGAGGAAAGAAAAAAAGAGAAGAGGAAGGAAGAAAAATGGGGAAAAAGAGAAGAAAGAAAGGAAGGAAAAAAGGGAAAGAAAGAAAAAGAGAAAAAAAAGGAAAGGAAAAGAAAAGAGAGAAGAGGAAGAAGAAAAATGGGGAAAAAGAGAAGAAAGAAAGGAAGGAAAAAAGGGAAGAAAGAAAAGAGAAAAAAAGGAGGAAAGAAAAAAAAGAGTAGAAGGAAGAAAAATGGGGAAAAAGAGAAGACAGAAAGGAAGGAAAAAAGGGAAGAATGGAAAAAAATAAAATAGAGAATGGAGACTCAACCCTAAAACTGAATGTCAAAACTAGTTTTAACTTCATAACTAGACTCACTCATACATTTTATCTGCTCAATAATAAAACATTAGCTTGATGTAAGCCCCCAGCCCACCCCCTCATTTGTTTGTCTCAAAAATAATTGAAAAAAAAAAAAGCTAAAAGTACTGCAGTGTGTGATAAGATTTAAGTTTTGTTTGTGAATCATTTTTATTTCTTATTTATTTATTACCAATGTAGAAGGTTGAATGATGGCTGTAGAAGTCTAAACTTTCATTAAAAAAAAAGCGTTTTTTTGCAGAAAACCTCACATCCTATTACCTGAACGACTGCAGTATTTCTGATTTGATAATAGTCAATTTAAAAAGCAATTATGATTGGATTGTGCAGCCCTGCTCTAGTGCCACATGTACAACGCTCAACTAAAAAGAAAATGGATACAAGCAATATGACTTCAGCGGTTACCTACTGTTCCAAATGGGTTACTACGACGGTGATACAATCCATTCTTGCACGAGGCTGTAAAAGTACAAGGACAACGTAGCGCGTCGTATACTTTTACTAGATACACATTTGATTTACAATACCTACAGGTAGGCTCTCGGAGTTGTGAACACGGTGAGACAGCGAGAGAGTGGGAGTCTGAGAACTGTCCGGCTTATCTGTGAGAATTAAGATAACCCCAAAGTGAATCACTCAACATGGTCCAGGGCTTAATCTGCGCTTTGCCGCTGATGTCTTCTGCATTATCTCACCTCTACTCGCACGCACACACTCGCTCGCCCATCATATACCAAAACAAAGATTACCCACGGCATTTGTACTGTTTAAGTCAACCCGGGGGGCCAAGACGCAGGCTAGGCAGGGCAAAGATAGAGAAAATAGCTTGATTATTGTCTTAGAAAGAGACGATGAGCAAAGGGAATTTGAGTATTTTGGCCAACGGTGCTTCCACTAGAATCACAACGATAATTCTTTTTAACTTTGGCAAAGTTCAACATGTACTGTAAATGCAATTCATCCAAGAATTTTTGCTCGAGACTCCCCTCAATGTTGTTACTGGCAAGGAGTCCGGACTTGGCAACTGAAAAGAGTGATGCTATTTTTTGAGTTTTGTTTGGGCTTTCTGCTCCCGTCTGTTCCTGTAATGTTATACGGTAAATATGTTGATTCGTTGGTTCAAATGTGGGCACAAATTTGCAAGCCTGTAATCAGTTTTCCAAACCTCTCCGCCTGTGTTTATTTCTATTTTGAAGACATTGTCCAAAGCTGGTTTGTGCAAAGATGGACAGTTCATTCTTCAGTATCATTTGGTTGAGAGGCTCTTATAAGAATGTGCCTGCCTTTTGTTCAGACTAAATATAAGGCAAGTTTGTGTAGAAAACTGACTGGCTTTCGCGGCTTGATCGAGATTTAGGTGATGAGAGTAGGCCTGTCCAATTTTAGAGCGTTTTATCTTCCGTGAAGCTCGTGCAGAGGAGTAGCCTATGACATGCAAAACGAATGGCATAATTAAAATACTATTGACACTGATTAAACATCGCGCAGGATCCACATTTGGAAGATAAAGACAGACCGAGCCAGATTTAGAGAGTGCGCTGACCAACTTTGGCTGACTTCCCTTTAAATCAACTTTACAGCTTGACCACAGAAGGCTGCAGGCTAACGTATAGCTTGCAATGTATGTGGAGAGAAGGGAGGAAGATTCACGGTTTATGGTAAAAAAAATAAAAGAAAGTGAAATGGATAATGTCTAATCTGCTGTTTGCTACCATATTTATGACTGATTGACCCGTGACCCTAAACTCACGGAGTGCCAGCGATCGAAATGAGCCGGAAAAATTGGATAATGAGTAAATAGAATCATTTCATCACAGTTGGAGTTATGTTTTGTTTCATTCACACGTTTAAACACACAAGCCTTGCATTTTTAAGCTTCTTCTCCGACAGAAAACACCCCGTTCCACCTTGTGATGTCATGTCATGTGAAAACAGGAAGTGCTCCACTGTAATTTTCACCTCCATACACCTTAACCTGAATAATTTGGATAATTTTAGCCCCGAAATTGCCAATCTCTAGTGAATAAAAGGTAAAAGGTAGCTGTTAACTTGAAAACTACCACTTCGTGACATCATAAGGTGGAACAGAGCATTTTGCGCTTTGGAGATGTAGACAGACTAATAATAAAGTGTTACGCAAACATGTGAGAATGAAACAAAACACAACTCCAGGTATGTTTTTGAAGAGGTAACAGCATAACATGAAGAATCCTTTTTGTGTAATATAGGCCCTTTAATACACATGCAAAAGTCCACTGGTAATTTCTTGCGCACTTCTTGGTACAATTTCAGGATTCTCAAATGAAATGAGTATTCCCACACATTGCATTTTTATTAGGCATTCACAAGGCCAGATATAATCCTATAACAAGGCTGCGTATAAAAAGTATGTTGAATAAGAACACAATAAAACTGTCTAGAAGCAGTATTTGAGCAAAATTTGTCTTACCCTAGTGCAGATATATTCTCAAAGCAGCTCTTGAGGTTAAAATAAGTGCTGCTGTAGCCTACTATCTAAACCTAGGTATAAAGCTTGTTTCTGGTCAGAGAATCGGGACATGCGGAGTTAGCATGCTAGTTGTTGTAAGCATTACCGTGACAGAAAAACCTCACTGTGGCCCCTGAAAGTTGTGAAAGACACTCATAAACTTGCAGTGAGTAATTAGGATGCTCAGATTCCATAAGGTAAGTGAGGAAAGATATTAACTAGTTCTGTTTTATGTTATATGTTTTTAAGAAAAAATCTGGTACAGCACCTTTTGCAAGAACATGCCGCTAACTTGCTGCACGTATATCCTTGCAAGTGCCAGTTCATATTCACACGAGAGGCACTTGGTGTAGCCTGGCAGGAACGCAACTTGGCAAGGCCTAGTTTTAATGAATAGCCTACCATTAATATGCCTACTTAATTTACAAGCACAATTCACATGGACTCAAGTAGTCACCCATACATTCATAAATATCGTTTTTCCTATTTTGCAACCACCAGATCTAAGAAGAGCGAGCTACAGAAGTGTCGGTAACCATTATGCCAGCATAAAAGTGATATTCTACAAATGGCTCCAAATTGAAAGCTTTGAAAGGAGTAAAAGCTTTTGGATTTTTTTTTTTTTTTTCTAGGACAAACCAGTCACGGAAATCTAGCGGCAAATAAGGAAGATGTGAGAAGTGGCTGAGCGTTTCCAAGTCCTGTTCTCCAGTGGAAAATAAAAGCTTTGACAAAGAGCAGGAGGTGCAAGGCTGCTAAATAAACCAATGACCTGGCGTGCATTCGCGGCCGGGATAGGTTTTCACTGCAGTCTGTTCGCTTTATGTACAAGGTCTACTTCCTTATTTGGTCTATGCTTCTAAATATGGTAAATAAGCAAGTTTTTTTTTCACAATGCACGTGGAACAATAGCCAGTGCAACAGTACGGAAACACGTGGGACCAAGGTTGAAGGGAGAACACAAAAGTTGGAAGAGATTGTGTGGTGTTAGAATAGGCTCGCAGTGTGGACATAGTTGACAATGTGTATTCTTGCATTGTATCCTTTGTATTTCAGTCCTTGTGTTTGTATACATCCAAGTTTGCTGGTCATGGATGACGATATTCTTCCTCAGTGTCAAGAACGGTTTACAGACAGTACAACTCTGACATGTTAGTGCCATATGAACCATCTCGCACTCTTGTAGTGTCTTTCTTATTCTGTAAAACACTTTGTATAGCGCAATTCATACACAAAGTAATGCACTGTACACTTGCCTTACTTTGCCTTGCTTTACAGCAGGGGTCTCAAACTCAAATTAGCTGGGGGCCGCAGGAGGCAGAGTCTGGGTGAGGCTGGGCCGCATCAGGTATTCCACAAAATAAAGTTTTGTTAAAATCCTCTCAAAAATCATCGCTGTTTTCAACATACATGAGGAAAAATGCCAATTGTTGTGGATTTTATGGATATAAATCGTTATTTTTTTTAATCTCTTTTGTGACGGAAATACACAGCGCTAGTGACTTGTGTGTTTGGGGTTTACCAATTTGGCGAAACTTTCTACACAAGGTAATGGCACACTAACATTAAACATTCATACTGTCCTGCGGGCCACAAAATATCATCTCGCGGGCCGCAATTGGCCCCCGGGCCGCGAGTTTGAGACCCCTGCTTTACAGCTTCTTAAGTTGAAATCTAAACTACGCTCAAGACTATGAAAAAATCACGATTAAGCATTGTTGGTTTGATTTGGCACTGCAATAATTTTTGCGTAGAGTTCATAATATTTTGCAGATAGGATAAGTATAATTAAATAATAGGCCTACAATGTGTACATGATATAAAAGCTTGTATAAATATGGTACAGGCCTATTTAAAATGGGTTTAGACATTACGCTGCTATACAAATTCAACATATTAACAAACGGTTTTCACACCTCTCAACTATTTGGGCTTTTAGAGTGATAACAAATTAGCGCTGTAGCACAGTTATAAGCAAAAAACTACCTTTTCAATTGTCAAAAGTCCTCAAAATGTAACTAAACTGTAACAAGCCAATAGAAAGCCGTGATGCTGTTTTAAACCAACAAGTACTATTAAAATATTTTGGATGTTTCTAGTGTTTTAAGTACTATATCTACTAATATAAAAGTTTTAATATTGCTACACAACTTCCCTAAGACAAAGCTTTTGGAAACAATCTGAACCAGTCTAAAATAATATTCAGACCAAGGTTGACCGAGGCGAAACTGGGCAGGAGCAGCTCGTAAAGTCCAGTCAGCAGCAGCAGCAGCACGGTGGACAAGGGTGGGATTGTTGGAATTCTCACAGAGAGGCCGGCGCTGCTTCCTGTTATTTGTTTTGTAGTAAGTGCTGAGTCTCAAGGGAACATGGGCTGACCCTAACACTGGACACAAGTGCCACTGTTGTCCTCCTGACCCCCTCTTTTGTTTGGCTCATGGAGTGTGAGTAAACTTCAATGACATGAGGACCAGTGGATTGTGAGGTACAGCTGGTGATTTGGATTATATTTTTAAAGTTCCAGTTGTCAATTTGCATGTTTTTGTATATTACAGATTAAGGCGTTTTTCATCGGCCTTTTAATGTTTTCAATGTACATACCGTTTTTGGTTTATTTTGTTGATAATATATTTGAATAGGAGTAAAAATGCAATTCTACCAACTGGGCATGTCCCACCGGGAGGAGGCCCCGGGAGAAGACCCAGGACACACGCTGGAGGGACTATGACTCTCGGTTTGCCTGGGAACGCCTTGGGGTCCCAACGGAGGAGCACGGTGAGGGGAGTCTGGGAGTTATTTTCATAATCATATTCATTTAATTCATAGTCATAATCATTCAGAGCCCTAATGGGTGCTAAAGACAGGTAATTAGATTAGCATCCACTTGAATTTCACAAAAAAAAGCCATATGAATAAAAACTACACATATCCCAGTAAAATGTTGGTTACACAGAAAAAAAAAAATTATAAATCTTGAAAAAAATGTGCTGCTAAAGGTGGTATTTTGGACATTTAAAAACCTACAGTGTGAGAATTTTACTGTCCCAAAGACTTCAACACTTAAAAATGTGTTGCTTTTAGTGTCTGATCTTTAAGCGTTGGAGGTGATGCAGAATCCATTTAGTTCCAGGTGCTAAAGATATAATTCCTCTAAGCAATTCATTTTTACAACTAGCTCTAAACCTGCCACGGAATATGTTCAAGGCTCTTAAGTTTCAAAGTCATCTCCATTTGATGTAACTGCAGTGGGACAATGTCAAATAAAGAGTTAACTTTTGCAAATAAAAATGGTTTAGAGTGATTCAAACGTAGAATTAAAAGCCGGTTAACTTCAAGTACGTTAAAATACAGCAAAGTAAAACTGATTCCGAGCTCCTACACCCGAGGTAGTTTCTAAACCAGGAAGTGTTTAGTTGCCATTGTTTATGCTTCCTCCTATTTAGATCTAATAATAATACACTTTTTGCAGGTTTTCCCCCAAATTTAGTCTTGGGTATTACTTTATAAAGCCGCTTCTTACTTTTTTGCATTCATGGTGACAGTTAAGCTTCCACAAACTGAACAGCTGTCAGTTCAAATCTCAGTAAAGTTCATCCTGTTGTGAGATACGTCATGTACTATGCCCATTTTTTCACGATTGTAGTCACGCCTGCACCACCAACTCTGACTAGGGAATCAAGTGAATCAAAAATGCACCATTGTCACACGACTAGATCTTATTTCTTTATATATGCAGGTTTTATTGCTCTGAAATTGTAATACTTTATATAATTAACCCTTGTCACCATGATTGCTTCATATATGTCTATGAAAGGCAAAAAGTAAGAAGTTGTGTTAAGCCTTTACCTGTATTGTTATGCACCCGAGTAAGACACTGTATCCACTATACTCATATACACTGCCTGACCAAAAAAAACAGTCACCACCTGGATTTAACTAAGCCAATAGGTACGAGCCTCCTCCAGTTGGTCAGGTCTAGGTTCAGCAACAGTCTGTGCTCAAAGAACGAGATCAGCTGACTACCTAAATATACTGAACGACCAGGTTATTCCATCAATGGATTTTTTCTTCCTTGATGGCACGGGCATATTCCAAGATGACAATACCAGGATTTATCGAGCTCAAATTGTGAAAGAGTAGTTCAGGGAGCGTGAGACATCATTTTCACACATGGATTGTCCACCACAGAGTCCAGACCTTAACCCCAGTGAGAATATTTGGGATGTGCTGGAGAAGGCTTTACACAGCGGTCAGACTCGACCATCATCAATGCAACATCTTGGTGAAAAATTACTGCGACACTGGATGGAAATAAATCTTGTGACATTGCAGAAGCTTATCGAAACAATGCCACAGTGAATGCGTGCTGTAATCAAAGCTAAAGGCGATCCAACGAAATATTAGAGTGTGTGACCTTTTTTAAGGGGGCAGGCAGAGTATGAACATGTAGAATGTCAGTTGACCTCTACACCTTAATGTCGAGCGATCAGAAATACACTAATGCACCTTACATGCCATGGTTTTTTTGGTCTTCTCTATTAAAACTGTACACTTGAACCAAATAAAACCATCAACTTATAAAAGCATAAGAACCTGAACTCCGAGTGTTAGTGGAGAAACATCTAGCCTCACATTCCATAGAGGTACCATGCTGTAGAGAGTTTTAGTAGCAGGAGACTCATTTGTCTACAGGGCTGTGAAGTCCACTCACTTCCTCTGGTTAGACCCTGCCACACTGACAGCCCAGTTGGAGATGTAACAGATTGTTTCCTTCCTGAAAAAGCTATTTGCATCAGTCCTCGCCTCAACTCACAACGCTAGTATGGAATAGCAGATGTTAGCCCAAACCACTTACCAAGACATTTGGAAAACGGTCTCAATTTCACTAAAGCAAATGTTTTTTTTTTGCTATACAGAACAAGTTATGTGTATGCTTATGCTTGTCACAATAGCAACATTTGAAGAGCTGAAGAAAATACAAATGACAAACGAATTTATGCCACTTACACAATGATCAGCCATGAAAAAAAACATCGATCTCTAAAAATGATTGTTCCAGCTAAGATATACAGAAGTTGAAGTAAGAAATTATCGCGACAGGCTGAGGTAGCAGAAGTACAATTTAAGTTTCTCTTTGCTTAAAAGGGACAATACGTAACTTTCCTGATGAAGGGTAAGTCGTCTTGTGTCCATGGAGTTTTGCTGACACAGAATGTTTCACAATATGGCAGCTTATCTCATCTTTCTGGAGACAAGCATGTGACCCCCACGGAGCCAAGTTATAGGTCAGAACTGTGGAGAGGCAATCCCGCTCACAGTAACAATGCATGTTTTTGAGCATTAAAACATATATACATAGATACATATATATTAGATTCGTTCAATGCCATACAGTAGAACAATCCAGGCAAAGCAAATATATCTACTGGGCATAGTGCTAGAACAGTTTACAGTAGTTGTGGTACTTCTAAACGTAGTAGCAGATACGAGTACAAAAGAAGTGATATTCAACCTATTCCAACAATAGGAGTGGGCACAAAACCCGCATAAACTTTGGAAAACTTCTGATGACTTTACGAGAACTGAACTTTCTTTTAAACCAGCAAAAATCTCAAATTGGAAGGCGCAAAGTAAACACGCGGGGACCCCGAAGCCTCGAAGCCCGCCGCACATACGCAAGCACGAGTAAAGTCTCTGTGACACAGTGGTGTAGTGTTGACGACCGAACAGACTCCATGGCGAGAGTTTTATTGTCCGAGTTCTTAATAGTAAATAGGCATCCTGGGTCTATGTGAACCGCCATTCACTGCGGCAGACAGAGTGATTAATCCATGCTGCGCTTTGGGAAACTTCGCGATGTGTGTGTGCGAGTAAAGAAAGAACAGAGAAGTCCCTATAGTCTGTTCCTGTCTGTCTCTCGCTCCCCCGCAGCTCCTAATTGGTTAATTTCATAAACTCGTCAGTGAGGCCCTCCCTGCATTTGTTTTCAAAGGTTGGGCAACGCTACCTGCCGATCTTCTTGTCTTTGTTGTTGAGGAGAGAGAAAAAAAAAGAAAGAGAAGTTGGATAGGGCTGCGGGGGTCCCTTCAGATGGGAAATTGAGAATTGGGATAATAGGCGAGACAGACTGGGTGGGCGTTCCTCTCTCGGCTGGGTCACCTCTTAGCATTGTGCCCATGGGAAGAATCTATGACCTGCCTATTATTGCAATGGACTGTTAAAGTGACATAATAGTGATCTTGAGGCAGAAAATATGTGATTTGGGGAATTTGTTATGCAAAATTGACTCCTGTAAACTTTTAGCCATGTTGGAATATTGCTACCACATCAAAAACATACCTGGAGTTGTGTTTTATTTCATTTGCACATGTTTGAGTAATCCTGTGTTATTAGTCTGTCTATATCTCCAAAGCTCAAAATGCTCTGTTCCTCCTTGGAATGTCATCCAGTGGTAGTTTTAAAGTTAGTAGCTATTCTTTTAGCCTCAATTAAACTCCTTTACACTAAAATAACCATAATCATTGCTCAATTTTGCTATACCCTTTGTTCAGTTGAAATTACCACAGAAAGTCTACAATATATTCAGATGTACCGAGAAGCGACGATGAGGCTAAAACAACAGCTGTTGCTTCAAACTTTAGCAGTTGCAGTTGGCAGTTGTGAATTTATTAAAATGATTCTAGTGAAGGTGTATGGAGTTTAAAAAACAGTGGAGCACTTCCTGTATTACCACTTAGTGACATCACAAGGTGGAACAGTGTGTTTTCTGTTTTAGAGAAGAACACAGCCTAAATCTGCGTGATTTTTGTGATTAACATGTGTGAATAAAACTAAACACAACCCCAGATATATTTTTGATGAGGAAACAACGTTATGACAAGGAAAAAAAAAAAAAAAAAAAAAAAAAAAAAGCTTAATATAGACCCTTTAAGGAATAAAACAATGCACCAAACAAACCAAAAGTCTGTCTATTCTATTGGTTTTAAGTGTCAAAAAAAATAGGACAGTAACAGAAAAAAAGTTCAAAAGTTCTACAAATGGCATAACTGGAAAAAGTCATGTGACCTAAACCCAGCGTAATACAAGGAAATAACTACAATTACTCGTAAATGTTTTCAAAGTTTCCATATTTTGCTATTCCTAATGAGAAATATCAGCAAAGAAAATGAAGCATTATCAAACCTGGATCTACCCAAATCTGATTAGCCTAATGGGTCATTGTCCACAAATTTCCCTCCCTTTCCTCCTGCACTCAGTTTCCCAAATCAAGAATGCCGATGCCACACCGCAACGCAATTATTACGATTGCACGAAAATCTACTTCTTTCCAAAAGCTACTATTAACATTTTTTACTACCAGACTAAAGACCGATGCATTTTCCTTGGCAACAACAGGACCACGCAATACCACGCTACCTTTTAAGAATAGGACTTTCAGTAATAGCTTAGATGCATGCAATGGACAAATGTACCACTTTATATTAGCAATTTAATAATTCATAGCCTGCTCTCCACACATGACCTCCGCAGACTACAATGTCTAGCTGTGTTTTGTGTATGCACAGACACAAACGCCTCTAGCTAGCTCAACCACGTTAGTAAAGGCAACCATTTTCCAGCGGTATAACATGAGACACTGTAGGTGAACAGGAAAAAATCCTATATGAATTTGAAACTTCTTCTGTAGTTACGTTTTTTTTTTTTTTCCCCTTATTTAACATATTACAATTTTCAGATTGCGATATGGAATTTTATGTGTAAGAGTGACCACAACTGACCATATTTGGGACATCTGACAAATGGACAGAGCCAGGTTTACATTTCTAGCTTCATTCTGTTCAAATATTAGATGCAAAAAAAAACAGAGGAGACCATTTTTAGTGAACTAGATTTGACTAGAAATTGTCCTAAAATTAAAAGTTTGCTTTATTTTTTGGTGTTGAAACTACTTACAATTAAATACAGTGGTCCCTCGTTCATCGCAGGGATAAAGTTCTAAAAATAACCCGCAATAGACGAAATCGGAAGTGGTCAGCTTTATTTTTTACAGATGTTTAAAGGCTGTAAAACCCCTCACCACACACTTGATACACTTTTCTCAGACATTTTCTCACATTTCTCTCTTATTTAAACACTCTCAAAGTTCAAACCTTCATAGGTGCCTTTGTCGGTGCAGAACGTTTCATCGACACTGTGGGTTTTGTCGTGGAGAAAAAAGGGACAACTGCATCAACAAATTCTTCTGTACAATTTAAATCTGTACAAAATAAAGTAGAAAATGCATTTTGAGAAAAGAGCCTTTGAAATTCTAATGTCTCATATAAATCTATAGGTGCAAGTGGATTAAATGAAACTATAATTCATATCTTTAGGGGCAGATTGGACAATACTGACATTTCCACATGAAAGCTTATATACAGAGAGAGTACAATGACCAAAAAAAAACCAAAAAAATGAAAAGTGTAGTGTCTCCTCTTAATGAGTGGTCTGCAGAGTTTAGCTATTCTGGGGCAGTTATTAGTCTATAAATCACCAACAGCTGGTTTGGTTAGCCTTACCTCATGTTAAACCTGCCACAGATGGAATATACAGTTTGCTAGTTATGGGCACCCTCCACCTGCTTGTGCAAATGAAACCCAAGCTCTCTGATTTCGTCTAGTTCCCAGTCTGAGCGAGCACTTCCTCCATAAAGCTGTACGTAATCCAATCTTATGTATTGTATATGCACTTTACTTGACTTTGGCATGACCTGTCCCCAAGACTAATTTTGGAATCCTACTTTACGTTCGTCCTTGGGCACAAATGTTACCTTGGCAACAACCCAGACAAGTTGATCCTTCGACATAAGCTGGGAAATAGATCCGGGAATAATAGTAAATGAAAGAATTGTACGTAACAAAGCCAAGGCTAATCGCTCAATAATATGTGCATTAAATGTGGCTTGGTAATTGGGGCAGCCAGACATGGAAAAAGTCTACATCAGTTAGTGTTCACTGGAGTCCAAAATCTGTCCCTCGGAAATAAAAGGCTTCAGAGAAAGTCCATATCGAAGCGTGGGATCAGTTGAGTGTTTTGCCCTCAAAATGAGCAAGAAAGTCCAGACAAGCAGCCATGTTTACAGGCCACGGCAAAGTGCGGCCGAGTTCTGTTCCGGGAGATACCATCAGAGTTTGTCCGTAGCATGCAATAGGCAGACAATTTTCCACTTTTTTTTCTCATAAGATTTCAGATTTTTGACAATAAGTATCTATTATTTGAAGTTAGAGAGCTGAAGAATATAACTCGAACTATAAGGCATCCTGTTAAAATAGTAAATTGTCAAGATTTAAACTTGAGATATGATAATTCTAAACTTATTAAGATACAAAACTTAACATATGAGCTAGTCCTACCCAAGATTAGCTCAAGCTCTGGAGATGGGTCCCTGATTGCTGCACTCTAGCGCCCCCCCGGCTCCTGACAAGTTCCCCCTGTAGCATCGAGGAATGGGTCAAATGCAGAGGACGCATTTCTCTGAGCTTAGCCACTTTTTCACACTTTGTCATGTGAGAATCTTTTCTGTAAAACATGGCCATTGGAAAGTTAACTACATTATAATTTGCGAACTTAGAAGGTCAGAAGGACTATCCAGCCTGTCAATACAGTTCTAATGATGACGAATTATTAATTTCAAAGCACTAAGCTAGCATGTCAAGTCTCCGGCAGCCAACCATGCACTTTATTTACAATATTGTCCTCATTATTATCAACCTTTTGAAGAATCCCAGCCTTACTACAGCGGAGAATCCTTCACAGCTGATAAAACTCATAGCATAAACACGCTCCCATTAGAGAACTGGCCGACAACCAGCCCTGTACCTCACACTGGGTCTTATCTCCGCCGGCCTCGCTCAACTGATTCACTGCAGGGACAGCGGCTATGGAGGACTTTGACACGAGCCAGGTCTGGTGCGTAAAGCTGCTGTCCGGAGCGCAATCTGTCTCCATAAAATTGACGTCCTTGTTCAAAACACAAGTGCGAGGCGTGTCAGGATGTTTGGATGGAAAGTCCATCGTCTGTGTGCGCGTGTTGGCTAGCCAAGTGAGCGTTAAATCAGTCAATGATCACTGCAAGTAAAGTTTTGGGGTGAATAAGTGTTTTTTTTTTTTTTTCTTCAATGCCACCTACCCTTATGTCAATGGGCAAGACACGTACTCCCATCTTCCTGTAGTAGACGGAGGGCCGAGAGCGTCTATCTACTTTCTTTCGTGAGGTCTATATTAGTGATAGCTGCCTGTTGTCGACAAAAACTTAGCAAAAACAGTGGCTCTAGTGGAAACTGCTATTGTGGTTGTGTGCGTGAGTGTGTGCGGTGGTCAGAGGGGCCGATGGCACACATTGGCAGCCTCGCTTCCGTCAGTCTACCCCAGGGCAGCCATGGCTACAATATTAGCTTACTACGACTGGCACCTCAATGCTTTATTATGATCAATGCATTATGTTATCTGATGATCAGAATATCAGAAGGAAGCCATCTTCATAATTAAGTTTGAGTGAGTGGAAAACAAAAACCTATTGCCTATAAGCTTTCTATGTCTCTAAATATATAGATTTTAATATGCAGTATAAACAACTGAACCCTAACCAACGAAAATCTGGTATAAAGCTTTTTTTTTGTGCAAAACCTCTTGAGTTTACGCCGCAACTAAGACAAAGGATGGATGGGGCTAAATAGGACTTGCACTGTTTCCAACGACACTGCATCTTCAATGTGTGAACGCTAGCCTTTAAGTGCGCTCTAAATCAACTAGAATTAGCCTTGCAGACCATGACAAGTCAAGTTTTCCCATGGAACACTTACAGTCACGCTTAACAAGACCGGAGCTCCCTTAGGTGGCATTTATCCCCACACTGTTATGCTTAGGGCTTGAAAAATATCATCCCGAGTTTAGCCAAGTAGGGAATTTTTCAGTCGGCGTTACATAGGGGTACTGTACTGCTCTGCTATCCATCAGAATCACCGCTGCTTAGTTTACAGTTCTATTAAAGTGTTGCTGTGTCTTTGGCTATCTGTAAATCAGGAGACATGAAGACTGACATCAGACGTAACTCAGAACTAATAAACCTACAACTAAGACTTTCATAAATAATGGATATTAAAAAGGTGGGACAGCAGTAAAACTGGAGACTGCTACACCCTGGGAACACTGTCCGGCTGCTGCAACAATTTCATTTTCACATATTTCCAAAGAAGGCATCTACGAAAGGTCGGTATTATAGTTGCACTCAAGAGGCATAAACAGACAAAAAAATATAACTTTTAACAGCAACAGAAAGTAATGACCGAAATACGTACAATATGAACCAGGTCCAAGGTTAGATTCCCAAACTTGTTTTATTTCAAATTTGCTAAACCACAAGCTAGGTACTCTTAATCATGCACTTGAAATCTAGGGAAGGGGTGTGCACTATGGTTATCTACTGCTGTTGAAGTTGAGGAATGTCCAACAGGAACAAATTTGCACCTTAACTTTATTTAAAATGTAAAAAACAGTTCATTTTAAATGGTTTGCAGTGGGCTTCAGTTATTCCTCACTTAACTTACGAGTTTACAATTGCTTTTCACGACACTCAGGGACCAATGTGGAGTTTTGCCACGACAGCAAAGATAACAACTAGCATGCCAACGTGCACTTCCTGATTAACGGACAGTAAATTATTAGTTTATTAGATGCAAATACCATACAGCTGACATACTCTGACCTCAAGAGATGCTTAAAGAATATATGTGTACTGGGGCAAGACTTTTTTTTTTTCTTTCTCAAATGCATGTGAAAACTTGGAAAAAACTTGAATAAAAAAATAAAAAGCTTCGTTAACAATAAGTTAGAGGTAGCAATGACATGAGGTACAAGTAAGTTTTCACCACTGGACAATTTTGTATCCACTTTCCTCCCTGCTTATCACTCCCCCAACGCAGCGTCAAATCTGCGGATTAAAGCCTTGTACGAAAAAAAAGGACATTTGGGTGCGTGCAGACAGAAAAACGCACAGGGTTTTACAGGGCGGGCGAAAGAGCCGACCGGATAAAAGAAGTTTGAGGCCCATAGAAATGCTAAGGAAGTGGCCCTCTTTTCTGGCTGCTGAGGGGTAGGAAGTTCCCAGCTTGGCCAGTTCATTAATTCACGCTATTTAACAAGTGCGATTGTGGAGGGCGCTTCTCCGACCCCCTTCACATCAGTAAGTGACAACCCCCCGGGCGGAGGGGCAGCGGCCTGAGGGGTCTGTGCCGCAAACAGAGCCGCGGGAAGCAGAACCTCGGCATTCAGTAGCGCGGCCTTTATTTGTCATCACTGCTTTTCACACACACCACACACATCCATAGACGAGGGACGCGGGGTTGGACCGGCGAGAGGACCAAAGATCGGCCCCGTTTCCTATACGAGCACAAAGCGGGCGGGACGCATCAGTATGCAGTGGTCATAACTTGGAAATGCTAGCTGGTGATGGTGGAAGGGTGGAAATGGAAGATGGTAAGCGTTTGGAGTAGTTTTGAAGCATTCTAGCGTAAATGCCAATGTCGTTTTTCAAGGATCTCTGGGAAATAGAAAAAAAAAAAACCCCAAACGATAATTAAAATCTTTCTGATTGGTGGAGGATGGAGCCAATGACACCTACGGATGCAGCAGGGTCTGGAGAGTTTAAAGAGTCCAAACGCAATCAATATAGCTTAAAGAATTGATTCAAATTAATTAGTTGGCCAAAAAACATTTGTCACTAACTGCTATGAAAATGGAAACTTTCTGCCAGATGCCCTACCAGTCACAACCAGCCAAAGTTTCTTCCTGAGGTGTGCTTTGAACTATTGACCTTTGAGTTAATGGGTGAACGCTTTACCTAATGCTGCACCGATGTCACTCCCCAGAGAACAACCTACAAATAATACTAGCCAAATTTAAAATCTCCAAAAGGTTAAACATAAAACTATATCTGAACCCTTTGTGCCACACTTTTGGGAAACGTCGTTAGCTACTGACTAGTCAATGATCAACTCCCACAGAAGTGATGAACAAAGCTAGAACAACTCAGCGTGACGGATGTACATATGGCCAATAAAGATTTAAATAGTCTTTGTGTGGTCATTTACTGCAGTGTTTCCAAAAAGAGGATCAGGTCAAAGCTGCCAGACTTCCTCAACAAATGTATCCGTGTAAAGTTTAGCAAATTTTCCACACATATTAAAAAACGTTAACACAGCAACAGAATACGACTAGTCAGGGCTGAGCGATTTGGGAAAAAAATATCAAATTGCGATTTTGTGACAAGCGATTTTGCACATTTTAAACGTGTGTCCAGAAGAATTGACAACAGGACTGAAATATGAACTGACCAACCAATACAAGAATCACATTTCAGAAAGCGTTTGCACAAATCTAAAATACAGGGTTAGCAGTTTTTGTACAGAATAAGACAGGACTTTTTGATGTTTGTGGAGGAATTATTGCAGTCCTACTACTAGTATAGCTAAAGTCGATGTGTTTAGACAATACAACAAGCCCTCATTGTTTTACTCTATTGTTAATAAATGCTTCTCCGTTTACTCTGTTCATTTATTTGTACAAAATCAGCCAGCAGTATGAGTATACGTGATAATAGGAGTTAAGACCAATCCTGTTCCTGTTCGTGTGTATTATGTCTATCAGCAGTTTTACACAAACACAGCGCGACCCCAGAGACAAGCCATTAAGACGAAGGATGACAGGTCCCACCGGTCGAACAGGGGGCTCCTAATCCAGTCTCCGCAAGAACTACACGCACAAGGATTACCGCGATTATGAAATGAAAGCTTTTTGTTTGGAGAATTACTGCAAATTTAATTGTGTTAGAGGTCTGTTTGAAAGACTGTCACTCAGTGTGTCAATAGGGCCCCATATCGCTCATGATGTTTAAATAAAGGAATAGGCATATCTCTAACCCCAAGTGGTAGAGTGGTAAGTAAAAAGATATGCAAAGAATTCTGGTCAGTTATGTTTTTCTCTAACATCTCCCAAATAGGAAAATGTTCCCCAAAAATGTTATGATTATCATCTGGTCACAACCATAGACTGTATATATAAATGGACGTAGCGAACCTGCGAGCCGTCACGTTCCAAATAGGAAGTGATCATGGGTGCGCTCCCAGCTCTACTGACTCGAATTGGCTCCAATTCACTTTAAATTGAAAAATTCTCACCGTCTTTCTGTAATTGCTGCAGTGAGCCTCGTCATTTTGGTCTTAAAATGTTCGTATTGACCCGCTCTACATGATCCTGGTGCCTTCAAATCAGGTGCCTTCTTTCTCCGAGGTCGCAACAGGTTTGATTGACAGCGTTGCCAAGTGCCCAGTCCATGCTAAATCAGCAGTGCAGGTGGGAAGGGGTGTTACCTTCAACAGCCTCGCTCTAGATTGGCTCTTTGGTTGCTATGATACTCACGATCAGAGTTTGAAATATGGAACTCGGCTCCAAATTCGCTGCTAGTCTCGATGAGCTTCATTTGACCGGAGCCGAACGCCATGGGTGACATCATGCTCACTTAATCCACTTCTTTATACAGTCTATGGTCACAACTAAACCTTCCCGTCTTGTCTTACCTAACAGCCATTTTGTCAGTCTTATCAAATGTTAGTCGTGGTATAGTGGTCCCTGGCAGCAGAGAGTTTGCCAGCCTTGCACTCATCTGAAGTTGGTACATGATGAATCCAAAAGACTTAAAGTGGAACTAAACTTTTGCTCCTGAGTTATGTATATGGTGTCTACACTGATTTTAGCTGCCCTGATTACAACCAGGTGTTTCTGGTGACAAACACCTGGCTGCAGGGGCGAGTTTGAAGTGTGAATACCCGTTTGACCAATCACAGTGTTCCTCCTATGTCCAAACCCCGCCCCATCTTTTGTTTTTTTTTTTTTTTGAGTCTCCAGGTGCTGCCCACATTAGCAGCTCTATTTGCAATGCAGAGTGGGCGGAGTTTAGGTGTTTCACTTTAGTAAACCTCAAACATTGACAATAAGGTGGTCCCTCCAACTAAGTACTTCTGATCAATGCAACTCCAGCTCGCTCTCTGAGAAGCTGATCTATGGTTGCTCAGTGCGCCCAAAAGTACGAAAGAACAAATGCAAACTGCAAACGTAAGGCCAAAACTTTGTAACGTCATTGTCGGGGCACGCTGAACAATTTCATCAATTTACATTTTTATGATTCCTAATGCAAGACAATACATTCTCTTCAATTACCTCTAATTTCTATTCATTTATCATCTTATAATGTGTTGAGAGACAAAATTAACTCAGGCGGGTGCTGTACTGCAAGCTCACACTGTCTACACCCTCTTATCAGCTCTGGTGAGGTTATAATGAATGAGGCTAAACGTTAGATTTTCTCACAGCCCATTAAACCCTGCTATCATTTCAACGCCTCGAATGGGACAGTTTGGGAGATCGGCTTTAGGCTCTCTGACATGGCCTGGGCCTCATCTACTAATTGCTAATATAGTTATTGCGGGATGCCAATGGAGGGACCACCATGAGAGGGATTGTAGGAGAATTATCACAGTTGCTTTTCAGGGCTGTGGAAATGCTCCGAGGGCTTTTATCAAAGTCCACTGGGGCCCAAAGAATGGGAGGGTCCCCACAAAAGGGCCAAGACAAAAACTATAAGAACACACACCAACAGGCACTGAAAATGGACAGATGCATAGGAAAGGAGTGCCCGCTTCATTTATCATAACTTAGAATTTTAAAGATGCATGATGTAACTTTTCTGATGGGGTGTTTGCCACCTCCTCATCTGGTAATTTGTTTGCCTGGAATGTTGCATTGATTCAATTTAATTTTTTTTTTTTTTTCTAATTGCTAAAAAATGTCATTGCAATAACAGAACCTAATGTGCATATACATTGCAAAGTTGCATAAGTGCACCTAAATTGCATAAACTCCCATAATTTGCTAAATATTGGACAAGGGCTACTGTAGGCCGTAACCAACGCCAAACAGACCAGTACCTCCAACAGAATAGAACCTATGAACCTAAACTCCACATGACACTGACTAAACTCCACTAAATTGCATAAACTCTCCAAATTTCCATAAACACCAATGGGTCGTTTGCATTAACTCCCCTAATTTACATAAACTACAATAGTCAATTTGCAAAACTCTGGTAATTTGCATAAACCCCAGTAATTTGCATAAACTCACATAATTTGCATAAAATAAATATTGTACAAAGGCTACTGTAGGCCATAACCCACACCAAACAGACCAGTACCTCCAACAGAATAGAGTTGCTTGGACTTGAGAAGACACTTGGTCCAACCAGTGAATTCTAATTCTGAACTATTCAGCTACAAAAAGAGTCCAAGTATTTACTACGCAAATGTCTGAGAACGAGTGTTGGTCAGTAGCCCCATGCAAAATAACACAACCCAAATGGCAAGGCAGGTGAAGTATCTTGCCTGAGCACATAACAGTATGCACTAGAGCCACTGCTGCCTCACTGTGGCACCTGGTGGTCTGCCATTTAAGTACTACCGAAACCCAACCCTGCTTAGCCTCTGAGATCAGCTAAGGGAATTTATAGTTACATGCAGCAGAATGAAATCATTAGATAAACACGACTGTGATATGTCCTAAAGACAGTCTAATCTAAATGTAAGTAAGCATTAGACAGCAGAACCATCTCTCCATTGCCAACATTGGACTCCCATTCCTCGTTCTATACAACTGCACTATGTAAAAACAAATGTAGCATTGAAATGACAGGCCACTTCTGAGCCTGTTTTCCCAGGACGAGACACATGTTGTTCAAATAAGGCAAAGAACAATTTATTTCGATGACTTTAACATGCACATGGGTTGAGGTGGTAGGGTGCCATTTTTTCTTCCCCAAAGCAAACAAGGGGAAATGCCTGGGAATTACCTAGAGAGACTTTGACCAAGCAGTATGCCAGGCTGCGGGAGAGAAGTAAAAACACCTAAACAAAAGATATAGGCAGCTCAGGTCTCCAAGGCAAAATTTTCTCATTAATTCCACTTAGGGTGATTCGACACGCTTTTCCCCTGTGCTCTGACTGACAGGGAGCGCTTACAAAGACAGCATTGAGACATCTTCACTTGCGCGGTTAGAATGGTTAAAGTTTGATAAGGGCTACTGTCACGCCCGTTAAGCTGAGAAAGCCGAAACCGCGCAACCAATTGGGCCAAAGGAAAGTTTCCGATCCGCCTCCTTTTTGCGACAAAGAAAAGAAGTTCTTAACACGGATTTTCCGAATTAAACAAAATATTGAGTTGCGTTTCATTGGTAGAGCTGGGAAGAAGTTAGCCATTGCAATGGGTCAGTGATTTGTAATGTTAACTTTGGATGGCAGGACAGAGGCCCAAAGTTAACTGTCACTGAGAGCTGTGGAAATCTTCTTCAATTGGAAGTTTCTAGGACATTTCTGTCAATGGGCTGTGAAATTGGGTGGGAAAAAGTGCATTTAGGGCAGGGTCAGATGTGCTGTTTTGACTGCAAATGAATATGTTGTGATTCATCTGACAAGTCTTTTGAATAAAGCAATAAAAATGATGAGAAATATGAGAGGCACACACTGTCAATTGAAATAAACAAAATAAGTCTGACTCATTTCAAAATAGTTCTCCAAACTGGCACTACCCACCGTGCTAAATTATTAATCCACACACGGGAATTTTCTGTGATCTTCTAATACTGCATGGTGAACACTGCAAATTGCATAATTTAATAGATATTTCAGCATCAACTAAACTGTTATAAGGGTAAACCAAAATATCCATTACTAAGACTAGGGATGGAACAAGATCTCGTGCCACAAGATCTGACAAGCTGAAAATGCAACAAATCTGTGCACACATATGATTTTATTAGATGTTTCAACTGATTTATTATAAATTATGTCAAGATCTCGTCTTGTCTGCTTCTCATGGACCCAATCTCGAGTCTTGTCTGGTTTAAATTGTAAGTTGTCCCATCCCTAACTAAGACATTACTTGTAGTTGTACATTCAAAGAAAGTTTTTACTGGTCACGTTTGTCCTAGTTTGGTTAGGTCTGTCACAGTAATTACTGTAACGACATATCACTCAATATATGATAGGAGGAACACTCATTTTTGTGTTTCAATATTTATTGTGGGTACTTTTTCTTTGAACTAGTGGGGAAAATGTTAGTTCTCTTTCTGTGCTATGATGAGATCTGAGCTGTAGGAGGTTGGATTATGAACCTCTATGACTCATTATAGACACAAACTAACTACAACTGTTTAGATCCAAAGTTAATCCTGAATGTAGACTTGGTTCAGTCCTGTTCTAGTCCTGGATTAGCCATGGTCAAATCGAGGTTTAGTTCTGGATTCAGTCCCTGTTAGTCACAATTTTCATGTGGTGTGTGGGCAAGTACGCAAACCTATTTAAATGTTATTATATGTAGGAGTTTCCATCAGCCAGTCATCAAAATCAGAGCCTTTAACTGATTGGTAAAAGGTCAGATCAGCTTCCCTTATCTGTCCCATGCATTGTTCCATCACAGCAGCATGGAAAAGAGCCATCAGGAGCCCCTTTGAACCTATAACAAAGACCTGCTGGGCCTGTGACATCTCCTCCTGGCAACACGTGTTCTACCCACTCCCAAGCTATGCTACTTTAGCCGCCTACCCCTGCGTTTGCTCAAACCACAACTAAATCCATTGGAATCTCAAAACTTTGCCATGGTACAAAACTTTCTATTAGATTCAGTACAGACACTGCACAACTCTACAACTGGCAGGCAAAGCTGTCACCATCCAGTTTTCTCCAGTCCCCTGAAGAGACAAGCCAGCTACAAAAACAGTCTGCTGCTGGTGCCTTGAATCATGGGGAAAATGGGGCTATAGAAAATGAGGTAATCTTCTGTTTAATGGTATATGATAAGCTAAAGTGTTTTTAACCAAACAAGTCATGTTGACAATTGAAAGAGTGCATCTGGTTCATTTTACTGGTCTAGAGTTGTTTTGAAGAGGAGGCCTTGGGGAGACAGATCCTTGACCTTAGTTTTTCTCGGACTGGCTCATATTACTGGTATTAATAAGATGTCTAGCAGATACTCAAATAAACTAATTCTGCTGTATAAATATCAATAGAAGGGGGATAATATACTCTTATTAATACTTGTTCTCTGTGTGATGGCCTAAATGTGATACTTCAAGGTGCACTATGTAACTTTTGGGGTGGAGAGTCCGAGATTTGCTTGCCTTCATGGAGATGTTATTGCTTTGCCTGGTGTCTTCTGTGGTATGGCATTAAAAATAGATATCTTGCAATTATTAAAATACACATATCTGATCTGTAACTTGGTGCTGTTGCATCATTTGGAGATGGAAATGTAAAAGGTCACACAGTGGAACATTATAAGCAAAGCAAAATGGTAAATGATCACACTCAAGGCACTCAAAGCGCTTTACAAGGAACCACTCACCCATTCACACACATTCACCAGTAAGGCAGACACTGGGGCAAGGTGGGTTAAGTGTCTTGCCAATGATACAATGACAGTCATCTGTGGCAGCTGGAATCGCAACGCCAACGTCGACGGATCTGACCTCTCTACTAATGATGTTTGTTTTTTTTTTTTATGTTGAGAGTGGGATTCGAACCGCCAACCTTTGGATCAGTGCATCTGACACAAACTGAGCTACTGTCGCCCAAGCAGTATCATCCCATGGAGACAACTACGTGGTGGATCCCCAATGTTAAAGTTACAAAGTGAACCTTTAAGTTTAATATATATCTACAAAAAGGCTTAATCCATTGACTATGTTACACAGGACATCTTATGTGCTGAATGTCCAAAAATACATATTTCATACTTATATTTTGACAATTGAACACGTACCATCTGGTTTGTTTTAGTGGAACCGCTTTACTTTCTTTTAAAGATGAGGCCTTGGGAAGACAAATCCTTGACCTTACATTCAGTAAAGTTTAACTTCTACCCAAGTGGGACAAGATATTCTGTCTCCCTTACTTTTTGTGTGACCCATTTGAGCACACCCATCAGTCCTCTCCCCTCTCTTCCCTCTCCGCCACTGCTTTTGTATTCCCCCCCTTCACTCTCTGAGGTTTAACCCCGGGTCACTGCCAACTTCTTAATCAGCCCAGCACATGACCATTCTTTCCAATCCCCACATACCAGGAGAGAAGCACTCCCTGATACAGTACCTTACGATAAAGAGCTCAAAACCAAAATAATGGAAGGTCTATATTCTTATTATGAAAGCACCCTGATACATCAATAGACAGATTTGGCTGTGGGTTGGTGGGGAGGTGAGCTAAAGCACTTCTCCAGAAAATCACACTTCAAAAGGGTGCAGTATTAAGAAACAGGGTGGGGGGAGAAGTCTACCGTGTGCCAATCCGCTGTGGTCACCATGGAAAAAAAAAAAGAAGTGGAAAAACCGAACCAAAATGTGTGTGCGTGTTCTCGAAATTCTTTGAAGGATTCCGGTTGGAGTTTCAAATGCCCTAATGGTTACCACTTGGACGATTATCATTTTAAACAGAAATTTATGCACTGCAAAGCTTTGCGCGGTAAGGCACCCTATTGTGTTTGCGTTATAGTTCCTGCACTAAACGATGGTACTGAATGAGGTGCAGACTTGCTGACATCGAGTGGGGGCAATTTCCTGCGTTAGCCAAAAAACCTCAAAGGTTAAAGGTCAAAAAGCATCTCTGGAAAGTTGGGAGCCGAGTCGGTAGGGGTGAGAGTTCAGACTTGGTAGTTGTATTTCTTCTTTTCTCGCCCGTAAAAACCCAGAGAGGTCAGTGCCTTTTGTGCAGTTAAAACAATGGACAAAAACAACCGGGATCAGCTTTCGTCTCCCTGCTTATTTACTAATCGTGATATTCTTTTGCATCGAGTGGATTTAAGCTAGAGTTTTTTTACATGTGGGGGATACTCTCAGTTAGGTACTCTCATGCAAAAATATCAATACTTAAAAGATTTTTTTTTTTTTTAAGTAAAATATTATTACATTCTTGAAATATACATTTATATATTTTTGATATTATTTTATTGTGATTTTGTTTTATATTTTAGTGTGTATTTTAGTGTATATGTACATGTAATATAGTTAAAATAAAATGTTTAGATTATTTCATGTATATTTATACTTGCCTGTATCGAATTGTAACAAAAATCTCTGGTATTACCTATTACTACTGTCAGTTTGCTCCATATAACATTTGATTTGAAAATACATTTCAACAGATTTATATCTCATTTGCCTGTCTGGCTTTACAAAACCCTTTACTGTAGCCTATTGTCTGGCCATACTACTCACGCACACATCACAATCTTACTTGGCAAAGTGGGTGAAGTGTCTTGCCAAAAGACACAATGGCACTGTGCTCTATTAGAGTCACTGTTGCCCCACTACAGCACTTGGTATTCCCAGTAGTCTCCCATTCCGGTACTAAGCAGGCCCAACCTTGCTTAGCTTCTGAAAACAGATGAGACGAGGCATTCACGAGGCGGTATGTCCACTGCTGTACCCAACGCTGCCCTGGGGCACGCTGACAGGAGGAAGCAACAAGTACATCAACAAGTACACCAACAGCCATCACCAATCACAATAAGATTCTCCCACAGGCAAGGTAATCACATTGTTATTTCCTCAACAATAATTTATTTTTTTAATAATATGACCCTTATTGTTGGACATTATTTCGCCCGAACCCTTACAATTTTGTCCAATCTCGAAGACCTTGAAAGACCCTACACTCACTATAATATCATACAGGTTTAAAATGGTTTTGGCAAATCCTGAGATCGTATTAGTAACTGTTTAAATCAAAGTCACACAAAAAAAGTTCCGTAGTTCACACATCCTGGACGCCTGCCCAGACTAAGCCCGTTGCACATACAGTATTTATCAGGAGGGAACCAAAGCCTGGGTGCACTTCAAAGGGACATCGTGATAAGGGTGACCCGATAACCCTCACCCTACACTGGTGTTGGACATGTCTGATGTAAGGCCAGTGCTCCTTAGTTAAGAGGAACTTGGAAAAAACAACAGTTTAGGTCCACGGCCAATGATGATTTCAGAGGATAATGGAACATGTTTTTGTCAAAGTTTGTATTTACAAGTCCACGCGGAGATTTCCAAGGACCTAAACTTGGCGATTACTTGAACAATGACTGAAGTTATGCAAAACAAATGAAGGTGGAGATCTACACTGATGAAGAAGTTATAAATATGTTCTTATATGACAACAATGAGCGAACAACTGAGACTGAGGCCAATATATTAAGACTCAACCTCAAAAGTTAAAATATAAAAAGGTTTCTGTTTATAGAAGCATTCAACAAACCACTGGCTTTCATTTCTTTAACCTTGAGGCTAGGTTCACAAAGGTCAGCATAAACATATTTTGAAGCAGAAAGCACATTAAAATATTTCTGACACTTTGATTTGGAACTGCCACTCTACCATTGTTTTTTTTTTAAAAATCGGTGCTGCTATAAATTTTTACCGCGCTGATTTTGCCCCTTCGCTAACTATTGTCTTTCTTGAAATAGTCCCCAATCACTGATTTTAAAGAAACTGTATGTAAGAATTCATTTTAAATTTCATAGACGAGGTTAACATGTTCAAATATATATATTGCCGGGACGTGATGACCATGTTGTTCATGTTATACACTGCCTGGCCAAAAAAAAAAAAAAAAGTCACCACCTGGATTTAACTAAGCAAATAGGTACAAGCCTTCTCCAGTTGGTCAGGTCTAGGTTCAGCAACAGTCTGTGCTCAAAGAATGAGGTCAGCGGACTACCTGAATATACTGAAGGACCAGGTTATTCCATCAGTGGATTTGTTCTTCCCTGATGGCACGAGCATGTTCCAAGATGACAATGCCAGGATTCATCGGGCTCAAATAGTGAAAGAGTGGTTCAGGGAGCATGAGACATAATTTTCACACATGGATTGGCCACCACAGAGTCCAGACCTTAACCCCATTGAGAATCTTTGGGATGTGTTGGAGAAGGCTTTGTGCAGCGGTCAGACTCGACCATCATCAATGCAACATCTTGATGAAAAATTAATGCAACACTGGATGGAAATAAATCTTGCGACATTGCAGAAGCTTATCGAAGCAATCCCATGGCAAATGCGTGCCGTAATCAAAGCTAAAGGCGGACCAACGAAATATTAAAATGTGTGACTTTTTTTTTTTTTTTTTTGGCCAGGCAGTGTAATTTGGTATTTTGGTTCTCAAGATGGTTTTCCAATGAGACTCATGTGGGTTGCCAGTTTCAATGGTGAAATTCAGTTGGTTTAAACCTAAAAGGTCACTCTCATCAATCATTTGCCAGGTTTGTGCGATCTCTAGTGCTGTGGTATGTGCTGTCCATTTGATGAGAATTAGAAAAAAAACTTGTATTGTACTATCTGCAGTTTAAGACACTGATTACCTAGGTGCAGTTGCGATTGTTATACCTTTGTTGAAATTGTAAGAGCACAGGCTAAATACAGTTCCTATAAATAGCATAGACTTATTCACTTCAACTTCATCCAACTCTAGAATGTTGTCAAGAGTCTCTCGGGGGGCCTTTGCTCAGCTCTGATAGACACTAGTGAAGAGCCCTTTACCGCGAATGAAGATGACAAACAACCTCTGCTCCTGGAGGCAAAGAGATCCCTGCAGAGAGTGTCAGGGGTCAGCCCATGAAACAGGCAACACCTCTGCAGCCACTTGACAGAACGAGAAAAAGAGTGTTGGAGTGGAAGGCTGGGTAGACCACTTGAGCTGCAAGAATGGATGCCACAAGCCTACCCAGTGAGATGCATCCAATAGGGGTGGGGGACACTGGGCCTACTGTTCTCATTCAGTCCTTTGTCTCCAAGGCGGTCTCTTGTTTTCATCCCAGCGAAACCATGGGTACAATGAAGGCAACGTGCTCCTCCTCCTCCACCACTACCCCTCCCCAAGTCCCGCAAAAAGCCCTGTCAATACCGGACCTATCAGAGCTTGAATGGGTTCGAATCAGGCTTCCCATGAAAATCAACTCAATGAGAGTCTCTCCCTTTGGCCGTGCCGCTTGTGGGTGAGTTCGGTGACAGCTCGGAGTAAAGGGAACGCGAAAGAGTCCAGACTAGAGTAATGGGGAACCGGCCTATTCTTGCCTCCTCATAGAAAATGCATTAATTCCTTCCCTGTGAGCTCACCGTAAATGATTTGATTGTGGCCAATTCGACATAGTCTTCCGAGCGTTCCCGAAAAAAGAAGAGGAAGCAAAAACATGTCGCTGGAAATGGGGAAGACAATTTTTGAAGCAAACATTTAACTTGAGCCTTCTGACCCAATCAAGTGGAAGGGACGACAGGCTTTGTCTACCTTGGACCATCCTAGAATAGTTCGAAGAGGGAAAAAAAAGAAAGCAAAGATTGTGCCAAGCTTTTGTCACGCCTTAAGGACTGGCTTAGTCAATTGCTGTCAGATCAAGACGACAGAAAGAAAAACAGCCGTGGTCGCCGCATATAAAACAGTCACTTTCTCTAGCCTCCAAGTCGGGAGAGTCCCCATAGACAGAATTACACAGTTTCTTTTGAAAGGATTTGCATTTAAAAGATAGCGTACAGGCCTGAATGCGGGTCGTTTCCCTGTGACCATAGAAACACTAGGAAAGGTGGAAAATTCAGTCCGCGGAACGTTAAACGACTTTATTAAAGTGTCACTAATCAGACGTGAAAGACACAGGGTTTTAGTGTTTGGGCAAATGAACAGAAAAAAAGCTTAATGATGTGTTAAGAGCATTACTTTGAAAAGCTGTGTTGATGTCCTGTCCCATAAGAAAGAAAGAAAGCGCTGTTCACCGCAGGCAAAATTAATGCTCCAAAAATTCCAAGAATTTGACTTAAAGACCGATTTCACATTGAGAACGATAACAACAATCCACTAAGACCTTTGAGCAGGTTTTTCAAGGGGTGGAGTTAGCGCGTTTTCAAGAATTATTAAAAATGTTTAGGGCTGCATATATTCAGTCGAAAAATATAAAAAAATAAATCAGGAAATTCTCTAATTAAGGCTGTATGCCGAAATGTGTTAGAGTTTTTTGAGGTCAGTGTTTATCGTGGGTACTTTTTCTTTGCCATAGAGGGATTTTTTTGGTTATTTTTTGCAATATGAGAAGATTTGAGCTGTAGAAGATTGAATAAATAACTTCTACTATTCATTATACATACAAACTAGTTATGTAAGTTTTGCATTCTACTTTTTAGTTATTTCAGCTTTTTTTTTTTTTTTTTTGGGGGGGGGGGGGGGGGGGGGGGGGAATTTTCAATATTTTGATTTCAATTTATCGTTTATCCTGTATATTTACTTCAAAATTTGTTATCATGACAGACCTGTGTGTTTTAACCTAATAAAAGAAAAACTTTCTGAGTATCTGTGCTGATAATTCACATTTGGAACCTCTGAGCAGGTATTTTAAAGCACTAAAACTATGTGCTTGTAGAGAAAAAAAAAAAAAAAAAAACAACAACTGTATAAAAGTTAGTCAACAGCATCTTTTAAAAATCTATTTTCGAAAGCATATTTCTTGAGGCTGCTCCCACTCAATAATACATGCAAGAATAAATGAAAAGACTATTTACAAATAAGAACACCACAGAAAGTCAAATTAAAGCGAACGTGTTGCATACCGGCTTGTCAAAGTCTCATCTCGTTAGATCTCAGAAGCTAAGCAAGGCTGGGCCTGGTTAGTACTTGGATGTGAGACTGAGGGAATATCAGATGCCGAAGTGGAGCGTCATTGGCAAAAAAAACAAACAAACTGTTGTTGCGTCCTTAGGCAAGACACCACCCACATTGCCTCGTGTGATAGTGGTGTGGGCCTGTGTGTTGTGTGGTGGTCGGAGGGGCTGATGGCGCAGATTGGCAGCCTCGCTTCAGTCAATCTACCCCAGGGCAGTTGTGGCACTGTAATGCGCTTTGGGTATCTTAAAAACTGCAATATAATCCAAAGGTGAATTCATAAATGATCAATTAAACTTCAAATTCAGATCTATGTACCGTGACAGACATGTTTGAAAGAGTATTTGGTTAAATTTTATTGAAATTCCTCTCAGATACAACTGTATCTACTCAACCATACGCGCATGTCTGAGTGAAAACAAACATTTTCACAACCGAACGCACCAGCCATGGCAAAGCAATTTCTACAAATAACACATGAATAATAGTTGATAGAAAAACATTCTGGCATGTGTATCCCTGTAGAAAAAGGCAAATTCCAAAGCAGAAAATTGCTACTATTACGCCATAATGGGATAACAACTCGACGCATAATCCCTGGCTAACAATGGTGAGGTTCTGAATGGGTCTCCTGTGTGGTGTCTGCAAGATGAGCGCACCATCTCACAGCCACCTACCAACAGTGTAATCTCCCCTCAATGGAGACCATGCCGAGCGTCTTCTGGGCCTACCGTATCACCAACGAACTGATCTGCCCGTCCCCAAAAGCAGCATCTCCCCACAAAGCGCTGTCAGAGCTGGGGGTCGCTAATCTAACAACCAGGAAAGGATCGCCTGGATTGAGCGAGGGGAAGGGGAAAGGGGGGGGATTGGCGGATAAATTAACATGGATGCCCCGGTTTAAAAAGACTGTTTGATCTTCCGGGCCGGTCCTAATGATATACGCTCCAGATGAATTGTCCTGGGACGTTTCTCAAGTTAATTTTTAGAGCAAGAATTAATTAAAAGTGGAATGCATTGATATATATGCAAATTAGCGAAAAAATAAACAACGATGTAAACAATGCTAACAATAGGTAATGATTGCAGAGGGGGTAATTTGTGTCATACTGCAATGATTTAAAGCAAAAAGGATTATAGACGTAAAAATACAGAAATGTGGTATTGCTGAAGTGTGCTGTTTTGTATTGTTGCTATGGAGAACCCTACTTATGTAAGAACAGATATTGCAAGTCTAGGAATATGAATTGTGCTGCAAAGTGTTTTTTTGTTTTATTTTAAGATGCCAAATTAAAACATCTTGAATCTTAAAGGTGTTTAACTTATCTGCATGGAGATGATCTTGCTATGAAAGAATTACTGCAGTATAACACGATGTAACTTAACTAGCTCCATGAAGACAAGCAATTGACTCCACCAGGCCAAGTTACAGGTCACATCTGTGGAGAGGCGACCCCGTGCATAAGACTTCAATGTATTTTTGAGGGATGAAAATGGAAATAGTCCAAATATGCTGCTTTATGCCATACTGATGTCTATGTAATCCCTCAGTCGTCCAGGTATGATCCATAGTAAAAGAAAAAATTCAAATCTGTCAACTGGACAAAAAGTTATAGAAATGAAGTGTTGTCCAGTTGACGGATTTGAGTTTTTCTTTTACTTAATGTCGTACTGTGAAACATTGCAATCAAACCAACAGAGAAGTTACATAGTCCACCTTTACGTTACATATCTTGCTATTGTATTCAGGGTTAGGACCAAAATTGGGAGTCAGCGTTTCAGTTTTGCGCAGCTAAAACCTGGAACAGTCTTCTTGAAGTTATGAGACGGGCCTCTACTATGACAATGTTTAAATCCAGGCTCAAAACAGTTTTGTTTAGCTGCGCATACGACCGAAAGGGCTTTATTCGGGACTTCTCTTCTTTATTCGGGACTTCTTCTCGTCTTTCTTATTCTGGACATCACTGAATTACTTCGTGTACGAAATAAACTTGCCTCGCCCTACTTTACCCGCTCACTAACTGCATCCCCTCACATAGTCAGTCATTAACTATTCGCCAAACCCATCTCTTTGTGTTTCTTATTTTGTATATGGACAATGCAACTCGATCGGGCTTTATTTCTTGCCAAAGGTATGTGGAAAAACAAACAGTAAACATTCAAAAAGCTGACTAAACTGACTTTTTGCTTACGACTTCAACAAAAATAGCCGTGAGTGTCTTGAGAACACCACTGACCAATCGCACCCCCGTGAAGCACCCCCCCATTGAGAACAAGGGCCTACTCAGAGTTCCTAAATGGGATTCTCTGTTTCAAAAAAGCCACCGCGACGCACAACCTAGACACAATTCTACTCCAATTACAACAAACAAAGCCCTAACAAATAACGGATGGGCAGCTCATTTCGCTCTAAACCCAAAACATACTCCACATTTGAAACCATTGAAAACATCCGAGTCGTTTTGCATAATGGAGTTTGTTTCCAGATCTTTTGGAATACAGTGTAACTTCAAGTACCATCTGAATTATTAAAGACACTGTACAAGGCCTGTCACGTTAATTACTATATCAACAAGTTGGAACAATATTTTTTGGGTCAGTGTGTACTTTTTCTTTGCGCTACTGGGCTATATGATAAGATTTAAGCCGTAACAGGTCAAATGAATAACTTCTATGACTCATTAAAGATGCAAACTAAGTATTAAGTGTTTCATTCTGCTGTTTATTTATTGCAGCTCATGGTTTTTTAACAATATTGTAGACTTAGAAGAATAGTTTTTTGGTTATACAGTGGTCCCTCATTTATCACAGGGGTTACGTTCTAAAAAATAACCCGCAATAGTAGTCAGCTTTATTTTTTACAATTATTATATATGTTTTAAGGCTGTAAAACCCCTCACCACACACTTTATACACTTTTCTCAGACAGGCGTTAACAATTTTTTCAGATTTCTCTCTTGTTTAATTAATTAATAGTGTCTCACTCATTTTTCACAGTTCCTCTGACCAGGCCTCTTCGTCCTGGGGCCGCTCCGCCGTAGTGTCGATCGAACATTTATGTAAATTTGGCTGTTCAGGAGACACAGGACGGAGGAGATTGATGGACAATGGTCTACAGTCCCTTAGCCAATCAGGATTCAGAACACAATGCACGAGAAACAGCAAGATTGCGAAAGGTAAACCTCGATATAGCGAGGGACCACTGTAATCCCGCTTTAGGGTAAGTGTGTCACCGGCATGAATTTGTTTCAATATTATAGTTTATTCTACATGGACATATCGCAAATCGAAATGTGTTATTATGACAGGCCTAGTCCAAAGCTATTCACATTCAGAACATCCTAGTGATGAGTTTTTAAGCATTTTTCGCAACTTTCAGAGGCCAGAGTTTTGCAGTTATGGTAATCCTAACAACAACTAGCATGCTAATCACGCCCTTCCCAATACTCTGACAATGAAACGCGTTATAATTAGATGTAGACAGCATGCAGTGGACATAAATGCACACAAATTTGCTCAAATACTTGGGAAAAGGCACAGGGTGTTTAACTATAGGCTCTACTAAAGTTTCCTAATAGGAAACAGAAAGCAGAATAAAACATTAATAAGGGCAAAATAAAAACAAATTACCAAGAGTTACCAAGAGATCCAATCCCGGCCTTTTGGAGCGATAGGAGATGTTGAGGTTAGCTTTGTGCTGTTGTTTGGCTAAGGGCGTACGGGGCATCTGACATTCAAGGATCAAACTGGTTCCAGATGAGCCCAGCTGGCATTACTCAAATCCTGGGGCGAACAGTGTAGTTTAAGCCCGCTGGTGGTGGTGGCGGTGGTGGTAGGTGGGGGGGGTTATGGATGGAGGCTAGTGCAGAACAGCTAGCAGCAGCAGGGGTACGCCATAATGCCCCCGAATAAATCTAAAGTTTCAAAGAGCATTTTGAAATGGGATCTCTTTCACAAATCTATTTCCATACGGGCAGGGTCCATTGTAAAGGGTTTTCTGAAATTTCAAAAGGGAAAATACAGCTACCGGGTTTGGGGATATAATATACTGATGCGTCTGATTTGATCCATTCACTCACCCATTCACAGGGAACTCTTAGGTTTCTGTTGGAATCCCATTCATCTTTTTTATGATTATAATATGTTTCTAAAATAGCTTATAGACGCCTGTTGTATTCCTGGGCTTAACACTATCCATTTTGCTATCTCCAGTCACTATTTATGAAGCTGGTTTGCAAAAGGCAGAGGCAGAAAGAGTACTTCAAATGTACACTCAAGTAAAAACATGCATCCAGTTTTGCAAACACTTAAGTAAAAGTACAGTTACATGGCTAAAATGGTACTCATTTGCAAGTAGTTTGGTCGAATTTGTACTTCACTGGGAGTATGAGTAGTATTTCTCATGCATAGCAGCAGTATTTTTCTCACAAAGTACATTTTTAGTAGGATTTTAGATCAGTCTTTTATAACACTTGATTAATTCAACTCTTTAAAGCTGTTTTAAACCACAATTTGCATATTTTCTGAGTTCCGGCCAATCAGAGCAGACGATATTGCTTTGTTATGTGTATTTATAAGCGTAGAAAGGAGTAAATAGAAAGGTGAGGTGTTTTTTGCAGTGGTGGCAGGTAATAAAGTAAAGTACAGTACTGCACTTAAGTAGAGTTGTTAGGTATTTGCAGTTTACTAGTAGATTTGACAGTGGATACTTTTTGCTTTTACATTTGAGAGCAGGTATCTGTACTTTCGACTTTTAAACAGGTACTTAAATACTTTTACTTAAGTAGATTTTTTCATATGATACTTTTACTCTTACTTGAAGAACGTTTTACCCCTGTATCTATACTTTTAATTGAGTACTTCATCTACCATTCATTACAAATGCATGACTGGAATTTTACCCATGAACATGTTTAAAAATCTACACAGATATTGACTCCATTGCAGTAAGTATAATAATTTGTTGCTTTTCACCCCTGGCAACAAGAAAGGTTTAAAAACATTAAAAAAAAATCACTGTGGATAGCTTGAAATAGGTTCAACTTTTTCTATCGAGTTGCCTGTGGTACGACTCTCTGATTATACAGGACGTTACAGTCACATATACATTCACTTGTGATGAACTATATCCCATTAGTTTAGCTGGACTTCTTGTTCATTACAGTTGAGAGCTGAGTGAACCGTCCATAACACGTCGTGACAATAACAGCCTGTCCATTAGCTCCAGTATTTATTATAAGGTGAGAACTTTTGTTTATTTGACTTCCAATAAAAGTGTGTTCTGTTTAGTCTTGAGGTCTAATATTATGACAGATTATTAAGTTGTCAGGCTTCACACGGCTTCAGTCTCTGCTCAGCTCATGTGCAGTTTTTTTTTTTTTTTTGGATGCAAAAGCAACGTAAAGTTTTTGGCTAATGGACAATATAGGCCTCTTTGTGTATATAACAAAGAGCATTTGGACAAAAGTAGTAAACGTGGTTGTATTTCAGTATATGGTAAGATAATGGGGTCTTGGGCTGATGACGATTGTTGAGAATACAGAGAAACTGGTGGACGATGAGCTCTGCCGATATATATACGCTGGGCCGATTTTGATTATTTTCCACAAATTGTGTAATTAAAACTTACTACAAACTCACCCACAGCCCGTTTTTATCACATACTTACAATAGAACTGTCACGTAGTCATGTTTTCTGCAGCTCTCTCTTTGCTTTAAAGTGTTAAGATAAAGCTTTGTGTATAGAGATTTAAAGCCGGGCCTGTGCTAGAGATTACAATACGCTAAAAAGTCCAAATATCGGCCCGATATCGGTCTATTTCTACTTCCCTTTGCATGCATAAGAAGACATGGAAATTTGTCAAAATAATAAAAAAGTTAAGTAAGCGTTAATGCAAAACACTAATTATTGTGAATGTTGCTGAGTAAATACCAGTGTACTACTACTACTACTACTTCTGGCATCTCATTTCCGCCAGTCTACCCCAGGGCAGCTGTGGCTACAAAAGTTAGCTTACTCCCAGTATGAGTAGTATAAAGTAAAATGACTAACACATTATAAAGTAGCACTGTTACTATAACTTTTTTTACTATGTACTTCTACTATTGCAGTACAAATACAACAATTACTATGGCACATTTATGATTACTAATACTGATACTGATTTATCTTATATTTTTTTAATTAAAGGTGATGTTACAGGTGATGTTATTGCTAAAAAAAAAAAAAAAAAGAAAGAAACTTGGCTCTGGAGATAGTTAAGCTTAATGCCATATTTTGGAACATATGAAGCAAAGCAATAACATCTCCATGGAGACAAGCAGGAAGCGGACCCTCTACTACCTTTAAATTACTATACTTATTAACTGTATAATAATGTACAGATAAATATCAATATATATCTAGTTACAATTAACACATCTCCTTTTACTATGTACTTTTGCAAATGCAGTACATATACAACAGCTACTACTACTAACACTTTCAACTGCTCCTGTTAATGTTACTTCCTTTAGCGTGGCTATAGTGACTCTTGAGTGAGTACTCCAAATGTACTTTCATCCCACATTTATTATTACTAAAAGTGATACTAATAGGCCTGTCACAATATTTACTATATGGACTTATCGTTGTGTATATGCTGGAGCAATATTTTTTGGGGGTCAATATTTATCGTGTGTACTTTTTCTTTGCACTACTGGGAAATATTTGGTCATTTTTTTAGCTATACGATAATATTTAAGCTGTAAAAGTTTGAATTCCTAACTTGTATGACTCATTACAGATACGACCCAAGTACTAAAGTGTTTCATTCAGCTGTTTATTTATTGCAGCTCTTTTTTTTTTTTTTTATGGTAGATTTCGAATAGTTTTATGTGGTTTAAATCTGCTCTTGGGTTTTTGTGTCAGTTGCATAAATTCGTTTCAGTATTATCATTTACTGAAACTATATTTACTTCAGCAATACATTGAACTTCAAAATTTGTTATAGTGACAGGCCTGGGTACTACTGCTTTAACAAGTAATAATATATATATAATTAAGTAATAACTAATATATAATAACCTCATAACCTATTTGTTCATTACGATTTAAGTTTTCTTCAGACTAATTCAAATGTCTTAATTATAAAGCTTAGCCAGTCAGTCATATCACTACTACAACTCAATATCACACCTTTATTTCACCTCCATTTCTACAAAAACCCAGAAAAAGTTGCAAAAAATTCTGCTGCGCTGTTAAATAACCCTACAGTGATGCATGATGGGAAGTAATAACCGCGTCATTACCAGCCGAGCTTTGGCCGTGTCACTTGTCAGCGACACAAAGGGGGCATGCCGGGTACACGCCGGGGCTGCTACTTCACCGCGCCACAGGGCCACACTCACACATATGGAGCACATCCTATCTCCCACACACACTCATACACACAACCCACAAACCAGAGCCCGCACCGGGGCCCGCCGCTTCCGTCCCCGCCCCGCCCTGTCGTGTGGGGACGGAGGTCACTGCATTGTCAGGGAAAGCTGGGATCGGATGACTGGTTGCTAGGGCGCATTAATTTTGGAAATAATAGCTACTTGGGATAGTTTTACGCGTGTACTGGAGTTGGATGTGAGCTTTTTTTTTTGGGTCTTTCTTTCTCTAATGGAATCTAATAGCAAATAATTCAAACACATGGGAGCACATTGGAAGAAAATACAATTAATAAACGAACGAGCGAACGAACGCACAAATCAGTCGCATTGCAAAGCAGCAGATTTAATTCTCTGAGGAGTACAACAAACACCCCCAAATGATGTAATCTAGGAGAATTACAAACTGCGCCCATTTTATTACAACTGAGCTTAATCTGACATCTCTGCCCGCGCCCTTTCCCCTGTAGATTATGCTGCGTTCATGTGTGAATGTGGCCGGGGAGGATCAGGAGCAGCTGTCACTCCAGACGACACTGCGGTTTCACTGTACAAACACTCACAGGCTTAACACCGCGGCCTAACACCACGGGCTGCTTTACACTGCGCCGTGCCATAGCTCCTTATAAGGGCTACAGTCTGCAGTCTAGACACGGGGATAGAATGTAAGACAACGCTGCACTTGATGGAACCTAAAGGACGGAGCCTATAGATGACATGTTAAGGACTTATTCCATTGTTTTTAAAGTTGTACGATGTAGCTGGAGGGTCTGCAGTCGGGTTATCTTCATGTAGATGTTATTGCTTTGCCTAGAATGTTCCATACTGTGGCGTTACAGGTAAAGTCTATTCCATGGAGACAAGCAAGTGTTGACACACAGGTCAGATCTGTGCAAAGGCAATGTTTTTCAAGGCATTTTTGAGCAATAAAAACACTCATGCTACATAAGTTTAAAGGGCCCATATTACACAATTTTTATTTTTATGTTATAATGTTGTTTTCTCATCAAAAACACACCTGGAGTTGTGTTTAGTTTCAGTCACACATTTAACACACAAACCTTGCGTATTTAGAGAGAGTTCTGTTTGAGAGAGTTCCTATCTCAAACAGAAAACACTCTGTTCCACCTTGTGATGTCATGTGGTAATACAGGAAGTGCTCCACTGTATTTTTAAACTCCAAACACCTTCGCTAGTATCATTTGGATAATTTCAGCCCTGGAATTGCCAATCTCTACTGAACAAAAGGTGAAAAGTAGCTGTAACTTAACTGATATACTGAAAACTACCACTTCATGACATCACATGGTGGAAAAGAGCATTCTGAACTTTGGAGATGTAGACTAATAACTAAGGGTTACTCAAACATGTGTTAATGAAACAAAACACAGCTCCACATATGCTGTTTGAAGAGGTTATGGCATTTTAACATGGCTCAAAGCTCAGACAGCCAAATTTAAGGTAAAACAGTAACATCTCCATAGAGACAAGCAAATGGCAGACCATCTACCAGAAAAGTTACAGCGCGCACCTTTAACTATACATATAAGAATGCATTGGTCTTGTATGGTGCTTTTTCACTCACCCATCCGTCTTGACATGCATGCCATTTTGCACATACCACCATCAAAGGCATACTTGCATAAAACAATGGGTTCAAGAGTCTTACCAAAGGACCCAACAATAGTATGAACAGGGAAAAGTGGTATTCGAACCATCAACTCTTTAACAGACAGTAGCCTGGAAGAAGCATGGCGAAATAAACCAATCCAAGTACAGCATATAGAAATAACGAGCAATCCTTAAGTAACGTTTAAGGAAAATCAGCACTTTTAAACTCACAATTCTTAAGCCAGTATAACACCATTTCTAATAAACCAGAGAAATAAATAAACACAAAACTTTGCAGCACTGCTTGTAATTCCAAACCATTTTGCACATTATAGTCTTTTAAACAAGCCCTAACCTTTATAAGCACCAATGTGGCGAAATATATTTAAACCCACACCGCCAGCCTTTCCCAACTCCTAATCTTAGCACTTTTCGGTTAGCGATCCAACCAAACAGTGATTGAAACCTTACGTACAAATACTTCGAAAAAAGCAATAGCATCAACACTTCGCCAACAACCACTCAACACGGAGACTGGCCTATCTACCTCCATCTAATTTCCTAATGTCTTTTTCGAACCAGCATTTCTCGCTACGTCTCTCAGTGCCACTTTTACCGGGAAATTACATGTTGTGAACCAAGATTGAGTTTCATGTTTTGTTGTCGCACACCCATCCCATTCTGAGGCTCTCACACCCCCACGGCTTTGCACATGGGGCGTACAAACGAAACACAAAACAGAAAGTGAATGTAATATTTGAACGCTCTACATGCAATACCCCCTGAACTATATGTCGAGGGAGGGAGTCCGTCAAAACGCAGGCTAGCCAAGTTTACACAAAACCTCTCGATGATTCACTGTCTTTTTTTTCAGCTGGCAAGAAGCGTGTCGGCACCCCAGACGCCAAGTGCAGAAAAATGACTTAGCGGTGCCAAGATTGTGTAAAGAAAGTAAATACAATTGGGGAAGGCTAAAGGCATTTTAAGAAGTTTCGCTAGTGCCAGCAGATCTGCACGTCAACAACGCTGAAGAGGACATTGTTTGAAGAAAAGACCCTGAAAAAAAGAGTTGCCCCAAACCACGATTTACATTACTCACCCCCACATGGAGCTGGTGCAACTGGGGCACCCAAAACCTCCAGACTGAAAGAAATCTAGGCTAGTTCAGATCATCTCTTAGAGTAATATAAACCAGAAATGTCTGCTTTGTATCCTGTTTGGAGGCATCTTGGTGGTTTTGGTAACAGGGCAGAACATCGTGCCACAGCGGAATGGGCAACCTGGGTCTAATTCCTGGTTTCAGTCGACTTGCAATGCCAGTTCAAGAACTGCAATTTTAGGTTGATATTTTCCATGGGTTAGATAGAAAAGGATAGGAAGTAGTTAGAAAAATATATTAAGCATCTGAAATACATTTGCTGACATGTTTTTATATAGCTGTTTATAAAAGGTGAGACAGGAAAGAGGGATTTTAGCTGTTTTGCTTCACAGAAAATGGAATACACTCCAAAGAAAAGCAAAACTGGATACGTTGGTGACACAATCGTAATTCAATAATCTGGTAACGAACTTTTCTACACACATTTGCACCTGTTTTTAATGTTTTATATTGACCTGTATACTTTTTTAAACAGGGCACACATGAAAAATAGACCGAATGCACTCATTATATCTTCTTTATATCATCATTTCATAGCTAAAAAAAAAAGAAAAAGAAAGAAACTTGTTTGACATCTCCATGGCAACAGGCAGGAGGCTATAACTGTATAATAATGTAAAGCCTACACACAAGTCATAATGGATTCTTGCTAGTTAGTTTGCAAGGTATTCAATAATAAGAAAAAAAGAAATTTAGACACTCTATGCAAAATGAAATAACACAGTATTGCCCGATCATACTCTATAAGTACACATGCGAGGTAGCACAACTTCAACAACAAACAAAATCTTTAACTGACTTCCTATTGTTACCACAAGCTCGAGTCACGTTGCCTGGACCCACACGTTTCGCCCCAAACCCTCACCAGCTGTTTCCAATTACACCGGCACAGCTCGAGTGAGGAGGAACGCCGCATACTCCACCAAAATGTCCAACAACTCCAAGCCAGCAACTCTTTCAGCTTTCAAATCACTTGTACTAAATCCATGTAAACACAGCGTGCTATCTGGAGTCTTTTTGGTGGTTACCATGCACACCAACGCACCAAACAAAACGCAACACCAACTTTTACTGTTTGAGATATTAAAATGGTGAAGTTGTTTGGAGAAGATTTGCTCGGGAGTGACAAGGAATTGACAGATATCCCAGAATCTTGTCAAGTGACATAATGTAGCTTTCAAAAAATGGAACAGTTATTGTTTCGGTGACCGCAAGCGATTTTCCTGAGACGTTCCACCCGACTACGTGCTCAAACAACCACAGCGTTCAGCAAAAAGTCCCCCGGGATGATGATGTGCATGGGTAATTTAACTGTGGAAGTGTGCCTGGGAATTGGTAGGGTGTCTTGATTTGGGCGACCAAGAACCACCAGATAGGAAGCACCTGCAATAGAGGAAAAAATTGAAACTAGAAGAGAAAAATACCAAATTTTTAACTCGTTTATGTGCTGATTTTTGCCATAACTCCACATCGTCCGGACAGTAGAACGCCATTTCAACATTAAATAATCCCTCAGTCGTCCTAGAAAGGTTCCATAGTGGTCCATTGGCGTATTGGAAAGGCACTTTTCTGTCTTGTCGATGTGCTTTTTAATATCAATTCTTGCTCAAATAAGTACGGGAAAATAGTGACATTATATTGTTTTGTCATAATGTCCATCCTAAACACCAAAAAGGAAAGAAAATTACTTATACTAATATATAAATAGCGTGTTAATTTTTGTAGCAATGTGTCAAAAGCTACAGATGTCCATTTTGCCACTTGGCGTGAATATGCCAAACTATGTGTTAAAAGCATAAATGTCACTGGTAATAATTACAGATCAAAATGTTGTTAGAAGTCGCACATCCTCGAAACACTCATAGATTATAGACTGAGAAGAGTATCATATCTGACGTAATTGATCATGCAGTTAGAGAGATAAATAGTTTGTGTAATCCCTCAGTCGTTGGTTTGTGTAATCCCTCAGTTTAAATCTGTCAATTGGCAAATTGTTGTATCGGTGAAGACGTTTCGCTGCTCATCCAAGCCGATTTAAGCTCTGTCTTTTGCTACAGAGATGAGTACCAACCCGACTTTTTCTTTTACGTAGGACTTGAAAAACTTAAAGTGGGACTAAACACCTAAACTCCTTCCACAACCATATTTCAAATAGAGCTACTAAACTGGACAGTACCTGGAGGACAAAAGTACAGAGTGATGAGTTAGGAGGAGAAGGGGCGGGGTCTAGACATATGAGGAGCAGTGTGATTGGTTTAACCAAAATCCAAACTTCAAACTCCGCCCCTGCAGCCAGATGTTTGTGATCAGAAACACCCGCATGTAATCAGGTCAGTTCTGTGTAATGTCACATAGTACTTGCAGTACCCACTGGAGACGGCGCACACTGTTTTGGAATACAAACCTGCTAATGTACCTAGTTTGTGCTAAAATTGCCAAAAAAAAAATGACAAGGAAGAGTAGACCATGCCATTAAAACACCATGTTCACAGTTTAGGAGCAAAGAAGTCGATTTGGTGTTTAGTTCGACTTTAAAACTTCAGCTCACTTCACAAACTTTCGGTCACCGGTTAGACCTATCTAGACTCATATTTTACCTCCAAATGGAAAAAGCTCCAAACTTACACTACATTTACAAAAACAATAAAACCGACTATAACTTCTGCGAGCACCCTTTACTGCTCACTAGACAGGTCAGCGCTCAAGGTCCAACGACAGGCCAACAAACTGTCAAAGGAAGAGCCCCAGCTAACTTATGACCAACACAACCAAAAATCTTACAGCTTGCATAGGAATTGAGTGCCGGAAAAGTCAAGCAGGGACAATGTGAAGGCAGACATATTTCAACGGGCGATTGAAAACAGATGCAAATCGGCTGCGGTTTGGTGCTGGTTTTTTTTCTACCGTAGAAGCTAAAACTATTACGTCATCGACAATTAACGGTTAGCATGCTAATGAGAATGTACAGAGTGTGCACAGAATATCTTAAAACTATTTTAACATGTTTTTAAACTATTCCAACAACTGTTTTTAATCCAACTATGGCAATTAAAGACGCTGTACCTGATTTTGAACCATAAGCGAAGAACTTTTTTTTTTTTTATTTTTTAGCTCCGCCCACTTTGTCCCTTCTCTCACTCTGAGAACCGTGATTAAAACAAACCGGGATAGTTTTTCGGGAAATTGTGTCCACATGGTTCTCAACTAGCAACATCTCTGATTGGGTAGAACATTCTCTGCTAGCTTGTTGTTTCCTTATGGTTCTCGTCAAATAGCGTTTAAATGCACTGGCAATAACATTCAGCATTTTTTTTTTTCCAAAACAGTTGCATTTATAATATGATGTATGGTATAAAAATCGTTTTAATGAAAATAAAAAAAAAAGTCAGGTAGAGGCTGTTTTTAGTAGGCTCATGACGAGGAGCTATGTAACTGTCTGGGGTGGACTATGAAGTGTCTTGCCAAAGAAAATACAATGACAGCACATGCTCTGGCGAGACTTGAACCGACCACCCTCATTACCCTACTCCTGATATGCTTACTTCATCGTCATTTAGACTTTGGTTAGCCTTCATAGTCTACTTATGGAGAAATTCAAGTTGGATTAGCAGTGAAAACACAAAATACAACAGGACAGTTCAGTCACTAGACATTCACGATACTATACACGTGACACCAACCCAGTGAGGGCAGTTACCAGGAAAAAGTACAATTCCCCAAAGCCAAAATGCACTCGTATCCATCAATTAATTCAATCCAATGCAGTGTTGGCACCACTTGGAAAACTTTACTCTCCCTCTTGTTTTGCCTTTTCGCTCCTGTACATTCTCACCCCTCTCCCCTCCTTTCAGCGCCGTACATCATGGTGCGCCTCAGTAGTGACACGCAGCCCTCTCCCCCTCCTCTTCCTCAGATGCTCCGGCCCCCCCCTCGGGACATCAAACGAGTGGAACGTTTCTGCAGCGTCGGCACTTCCACGCACCTCTCCTCCCCAGCGCGGCCTGCGGTTTGGGCTCACGACCCCAAAGCAGGAAGGCCTATCTCTCCACTGCCCTGCCCCGGATAATTTAGGAGCTCGTAGGGAGATGTGGGGAGGGGAGTAGTAAGGGGAGGGAACATGATTGTGATAGTTTAGATAAGAGGGAACATTTTATACCACGCTGCATGTTATGATAATGTTTTGGTGGTTTATGAATGTGTAATTTCCAAGATTATTAACCATTATTATTAATATTAACCAGTCAAATTGTGTCTACACTTAAAGGTGCACTATGTACATTTTTTTTAGTGGGGTATCTGCCACCATTAAACTTAGATATCTTTATGGAGACAAGCATGCAATGTCATCAGGCTCGCTCACAGTAAGAATGCATGTTTTTCAAGATTTTTTCAGCAGTAAAAATGCCTCAAATTGAAAGATAAGACAGTTTAATGCCATACTGTGTAAAATTTCAGGTACACCCCAATAGAAAGGTTGCATAGAACTTTTAAACATGTTTTTAAAAAAAACTGTGTCAGTATATATACATCAGGGGTGTCTTACGCAAATTCACCAGGGTCAAAAATAAAAACTGTGACTAAGTCGCAGGTCAAACTAAATATTTATTGAAATTTTCAACAACATCTGCATGTTTTTCAGAAGGGGTGAATTAAATTTGAGTGAGGCGAACAGGTAGTAGATGCTAATGAGTGTGAACAGAAGTGGTGGAGGTGGCGTCAACACATTTGCAAAGCATTCTGGGATTCATATTATTAAAGGTACATGCGCTATACTGGTGCGGCGTCCAGCGGGCCAGCTCTAATACATATTTGATATGATCTCGCGGGCCAAATATATTTAAATCGAGGGCCAAATTTGGCCCGTGGGCCTGAGTTTGACATGTCTGGTCTACACTGTATAAAACCTGTAGCTGAAATACTGATTGATATGAACAAGTCGCAAGTTTTTTTAAATGGTGGCGCCACAAATTTATACCACAAATTAGCTAAGTTATTTGCAAATGCCATCGTGAGTTTTTAGTTTTTAGTAGTTTGTCATGAACGTCTACAGTCTTAGGTAAGGCACTGAGACCAGACCATTGCAAATAGCCTGTCAAAATAGTTAATGGATATTGCGTTGAAATAAGTTACGCAGTTATACAGAAATTCCAACATAATAGGAGATGTACCACAGTAAAAGCACTGAAAACAATAGACTTCAGCTGCGTGTAATCCGGCATGTGGATGTGTCAGAAGGTTTGTTGATGCTTCGGAGCCTGGAAAGTCACGTGGCAGAACAAATCATTCTGGGATCCATTATTACCACAAAGAAAACGTGCCAAAGTCAACCCTCCGCTAACTCTTTCTCTCCAACTCCCTGCAAGTCAAAGAAGTGGAACATTTTTTTTCCAAACCTGGACAGACACGGGCATATTTTATCATCTCCATAGTTGGAGCACAACACAAGGAAGCTATGAAGAAATCCGAGCTCTAGCTGTACACAAGCAAGAGATTTATATCCGCATGTAGTACTTACTCAAGAGAATAGAGGGCTTAAATCACAACTAAACTTGATGATCAAGGTGAGGGAAGGTTACGGTTGAAACGTAATAGGCGGGAGATTACAACTTTGCTGTTAAAAATGGAATAAGTAAGAGTGGCTATTTTTAAACGGTGCAATTCACAATGGAAAGTTTCTTGTTAAAGCTGTACACATGGAGGATTGGGAGTTGCATCAGAGCGTGCGGCCAAAAGTGTGAGTGCATAGAGAATGGGGAGCGGTGGACGGAAATGGTCTTAAATGGTCCTTACATTGGTTTTAGTATGGCAGGGAAATTTTAAGGTATTGAGAAATAACATAAGAATAGCTGTTTGAGTTTGACCATATGTTTGCCATACTGTCGTAAAGATAGTTATTGATACTAAGAGCGTGATTCACCCCGGTTAGACCCTGTGCCAGTGTACCCAATACAACCAAACTACACAGTTGTACAGATTTTTATGCAAGCTAAGTAGGTGCGTGGGTGGGGTGTGGGCGCCATATGTCTAGCCGAAGTACTCTAAGGCATGTACTGTATGGTGACCAGATTGGGATTATTTTTCCTTTTTTTTTTTTTTAGCAGGGTTTTCTGTTGTTTAAATGTCATATTGTGAATGTGTGGCATTTACGAACACATCTCTGCAAATGTGAGATTGACTTTCGCAGTGGTGGAAAGTAATGAAGTGCAAGTAGTAAAGTATTATATTTGTACTGATTTTTTAGGTAGCTCTACTTTACTTAAGTACATTTTACAGTGGATACTTTTTACTTCACTACATTTGAGAGCAGGTATCTGTACTTTCTACTCCACTTTTTAACAGGACTAAAAAGTTAAAAGTACTTTTCATATGATTTGAGGGGTTATTTTTACCATGTTTGTGGTAACATCCTGACTTAAGTTATCAAGTTCAATCTTCAGCTTTGAACAACACAAAAATAAAAACACAAAATTCATACAAAAAATTAGGAAATTGATTAGTATTGTTATAAATATGTCGGCTTTTTTTTTTTTTTTTTTTTTTTTTTTATTTAATGCTATTTACACATAAATACTTTTACTTTTTGCTCTAAAAGTACATTTTTAAACAGGTACTTAAATGCTTCTTTTTCATGTCATACTTTTACTTGAGCAACTTTTTACCACTGTCTCTGTACTTTTACTTAAGTAACAAAAATTAGTACTTCTTCCACCACTAGACTTTGGTCAAATAAATAATGGTGTCAAATTTGGGACATGAAGTACTTCATTAACAGATCAAACCTTTCCACAATACCACTTTTCATAATAACATTAATCCGTTCAGATGTGTTTTCTGTTCTAAAAGAGCAGCCTGTTCACAAGCTGTGTCAGATGTGAGCCCACACTGGAGTGAGAAAGACAAAGGCGGATTCTGGTTCTGGTTTATCAACATATTCCAAATGAATATCACACCGAGAACATTTAAAACATGCTGCTGGAGAAGTGCTGGCGATTGTATCTGATTAGATGAGACAATATTTCTGCCAAAGCGAAGAAAAGTAGCCCACACAAAGCTGTTGACTGGTACAGAGTTCAAATATTTGGCAAGAGACCTGGGCATCCTGTCGTATTTCAAACACAATCCCAGCACCCGAAGCAATCCCAAAGTTTAAGACACGTTCTAAACCCTGGATGAACTGCATTTACCTGTCCTTGTATTGCACTAATGGCAAACATCAATCCCAGAGGAGACGATCTGCATCCATTTGCACATTCGGTGGGAGTGTGTGTGTGCGCTTAAGATGGGCCAGTGACCTCTTCCCAAATGAGCCATGGCAATCAAAGTCAGCGAGCAGATGAAATGTATCTGCCATGTGCAAATAAACCCGATGATGCAAAACTCCACCGAGCATGCAGTGCTCCAGCCGCATTCATTTATTATTCTAACCAAAGGTCGCACATTGACTTCACATGGAGCCAGGGACCAAGCATGGGGCAGCAGACAGTCCACTAATGCAACACTTTTAATATACTTGTCCATTGTCCCGAACAAACACAAGCTAGCGGCGAACCAAGGTCAGGAATAGTGTGTGTAAATAATTTGCGTTTGAACCTGTTTAGAGAAGCAGCAGGGTGGGGTTACCGCACCGGGACAATTCAGTATGCCACAAAACACAACAAAATGGGAGTTGGAATGACCCAGAAGCAAACCGCTGAAATCGAGGAGAGATTTGGTGGACTTTTACTAGATCTTACACAATATACAATAATGCCAAAAAACCCAGACTGGCCCGCAAGATTGGTCTCGAGGCTCAGCTCTGGGTGGGCCCATGACTTTAGTTCCAGGAAATTAGGGCTGTAGCTACTATAGAAAAGTGGGACAGCTACAATAACTGTCCAGTGGTCAGATCTGCAATAACCCTCTGGCCCCTACATGCACAATGATGCTGTTTGACTATTGGTGTAGCAGAAACAAAGATTACATTTATACTAATGTTTTAAGGCAGGGGTGTCCAATCTTTTCTCATTAAGGGCCACATATAAAAACACAGACAAAGCTGAGGGCCGATTAAGGGCCATAGACTGGTCACCAATACAGTGAATACTTCAAATATGCGTTATTATTACAAGTTAGACTGAACCACTAGACCTTTATTCATGCTTACGATGAAATATTTGATATGGGCTTGTTAAAATAGATTTTCAGAAATGTACAGTAAAAAAAAGTACTGTTTAAGGTAATATATGCCAATTCACCTGGAAGCTTGAGGGCCAAGAAAAATTGGTCTGAGGGCCGCACTTTTCCCCCGTGCCACAGTTTGGGCATGCCTCTTTTAAGGAATCAATATTTGATCTGTCAACATTTAACTTATTAAAGGTTAAAGGTTAGTTGTCTATAAGTCCAAGTAACTTCCACTTTAGAGGTGCACTAACTTTTCTGAGTCCAGTAAGCACCCTGCTTGTCTATCTCCATGGAGACAATCAAGCGATGAGATCTGTGAGGCGGAGATCAGTCAAATAAGAAGTCATGTTTATCAAGTTAGTTTTAGCACTAAAGTCACCTGTGAATGAAAATGCAAGATGGATAAATGTAATGCCATACTTTGGATCGTTCTAGCCAAAGCCATGACATCTCCATGGAAACAAGCAGCTGGTTGAGCACAATTAGAAAACTTACAAAGTGCACCCTTACCACGCAAAAGTAAATCCCGCTGCAATCGACAAACTCCAAACTCCTGACTCTTTCCATAATGTACTTTGACCGATGCATTATAGGATTTATCCGTCTCCGTGGCTGTTTGCCAGTGAAACTTGGTCTTTCTCTTTCATTTGCAGTGCGGCGCGCGGCTTAACTTTATAAACCATGTCACGGCAGAACAATACAACCCTTTCCCTGACCTCTGGACCGCTGTCTGACAAATGTGCACAATGAGCTGTACCAGTCACCGCTCACACATGAGAATAGACGCCAAACAAGGTGAAATCTGAGATGCTGTTACATTTTTGCCTTAGACTTTATCTGTAAGGTTTAACAGGTCTTAACATATTTGCTGGCATTTGTGTACAGAGTAATCCTGAAATACGCCAAGTGCCTTACCAACGAGATGTGTAAATGTGCTCCTTTTTTCGGTCCCAATAACTTTTGAATTTGATTAAATGTTTTATCCATTTCCATATGTATTTGGATGAAACTCCTGTACTTTTAGATGCGTGCAGTCAGACTATACATTAGTTGTCCTACATGTACATAATGTGGTTACCCAATTGTGCAAAAGGCCCATTAACAAAGTAGGATGTCAATGATCAGGACATGACCGATATTTCACGCCACTATTACCAAAAAACAAATCAATATGAACTCTCTATTAAGTTCTATTTTAACACTCAAACTAATGATATTTGACATAACAAAATCAAAATACGATATCAAACAGGGACATGTTTTGACTGTACAGCCTTCTATTTCCATGAGCAGGAGAGTGCTGAGAATATTCCTGGCACAGCTTGCTTCCCTGAACATATGGATGAGCACATGTTTATCTTTGTTTTACAGTGATTGTCTCGTAAAACGGACAACGTGAACTCTTCCTCACCGCATCCTCCTCCTCCTCCTCCTCGCTCCTCTGCTCCGGCCCAGAACGACCACCTACTACGTCCAGCCGCAGCCTCACCTCTGCAGCTCCTAAAGCCATGTCCGGACACATTATAGTGGGAATTATAGTGGGACAGACTGTTTTCATGCTGTTTATGTGAAACTGACCCAAGTGACAATTAGGTCATGACTTACACGGCATTTGGAGGTAGTTTTGTTCCACAGTATTCAGCGACTCTGGGAAACGTATTTTCAGGAGGAGATGAAATTTGAAAGCTAAGGGGGTCACCTTCACATGTTCTAACTTAAAATAATCCTGTTTCCAGCGAGGCATTTAGGCGCTGAAGCTCCCTCTGTTGTCATTAACGGGAAAGAGCAATGGAAAAATTGTAAAATGTCCTTAAGTCTCGTGAATGCTAGGCTAATAAAGCCAAGCATTTATTGTGATCACAATTTATAGCTTATGGACTTAAAAATTGTGTAAGAGAAAATGCGAACAGAGCATTTTTCAACGAGCAGAAAAGTCAATGAAAGAAGTGTGAATGTAGCAAAATACAACCCCAGGGACAACAATATAACATGGTTAAAAGCTCAAAAAGTCATTTGTTGCATAATATGTGTCCTTTAACCATATGTGGCTGCATTGGGTTAGAAAATATTCACTTGGAAACTATGAGTCCTATAACATCAAGTCATATTCATGTCCCGAAATCCAAATGAAGGTGCCGTAATAGTAAAGTAGAAGCAGTGGTAAAGATTTGTATAGTGTACAGGATTTTCAAAGCCTGTGTGATTGCTCCTGGCTGCTTCTCAGACTTTTCTTTCACTGCAGTGCCGCAGACTAAATAAATACCTAAAAGTAGCTATAGAGTGACCGCACATGAATATTTCTTGGACAGTAAAGAATGTAGCCTGTGGTACAATGCAACATGCCGCTATACTGTTCACAGCGCAAGTATATTTTATTGATAAACATGATGTAAATGCAATGTGGCGTGGCGGTTAAGTGGTTAGTACTCAAGCATCACAGTGAGAGGTCTGGTTATGTTTCTCCCGGTGTTCCAATTTCTACCCTAAACTTGAATATGCACGAGCTAATTCAACTCAAAACCGCAACATGTTCTTGCAGTAAAGTGTAATATAACTGAAATACCTGATTTTTACAGTCTTGGAAATGTGAAAAAGCAGAATTAGTTCATTTGAAACGGTTTGCAGTGATCCATAGTTATTCCTCACTTACCTTGCATTACGAACATCCTAATTATTCACTGTAATGAGTTTATAAGCTCTTTTTGCAACTCTCAGAGACCAAAGTGGGGTTTTGCCGACAACAACTAGCATAATTATTGGACAATAAGCGGCTCAATTAGATGCTGACAGTACACAGTGGGCATATTTTGACCTCAGAATCTGCTTATACAGTATATTTGTAATTTGGCAAGACACATTTTGCTCATATACTGGGGAAAATGGGTAGTAGTTCTGTTTTTCACGTTTTTACCAGAGTAAAAATCAGGTATTTAACAAAATGACAGGATTGCTCAATGACTTCCTCTTATTGTCTGCCACCTCTCCACCCAACGAGCCACTTCCGTATCGGGTTGTCCGGTTCTTCGTGCCCTTCTGCTACCCGCCTGGCTGACCTGCCTGGCTTCAGTTTCACACAACCTCTATCTCTCCAACAACCTCAACGCCGCCTCCGATGCCCTAATCATGTTACCCCAGAGTCTTTGCTGGAGCAGGATCAGCATCAGCAAAAACATGGAATGAGAAGAGACAGAATTAACCAGAGACCGGGAGGAAACTTTGAAGTCGGTCGCCAGACAGATTTACAAATCAGACTGAAAAAAAAAGTTACATTTTTCCCAGAGACGCACAGGAGATGCAAAGAGGGAATATAGCACGGCCTTAGCAACAGAGATCAACGTGTATTTATTATATCTGCCCACGACATCTGCATTCCCCGACTGTGATGTACCAAAGCTTAGCCCGGAGACTGGATGCCCTCGTTCCCACCTGCTTTTGGCATGATCCGGGGGCTTTGCAACAGTCTGCAACTTTACAATAATGCACTCCAACTAAGTACAGTACTAGACTGTTTTTAAGGACAGCATGAAAATTGCGAATATTTTCCTATATGCTTTTTTTTTTTTTGTAGTGGGCGTGATTGAAAACATCCAGTATGTGAACTCTGATGCTCTTGAAGACTTTATTAAAGCAAATCTGATAAAAGTAGTAACATTTGATATTGTTGGGGAACTAATGTAAAACCATGTAAATGAATTTGTAGCTCGGTTGCTAATGAGCGTCAACAGAAAAAAAGGGACGCTCGCTGGTCTCGACTGTGCACCACTATTACTAAAGCATATTTGTAGTATTAGTGGTGCATGTGCTATGTACCGGTGGGCCAACTCTAATGCACATTTGAGATGAATTCACGGGCCAAATATAATTACGCCGCGAGCCAGATTTGGCCCCTGGGCCTGAGTTTGACATGCATATTTTCACTTTCTTAATGCGCATCACAGTAATGGACAACACAAAACTAAAACACATCATTAAATTTAACCGAAAAGATACACAAACATTTACTCGTGCAGAAATACTTTGAAAGGTTAATGAGACTTTGTGCAGACTTTTTTTTGATAGCCACTCCATGGATTTAAAGGTTCTTTATGTAACTTTCTAGCTGAGGGTTCTACTTGTCTCCATGGAGATATTACTGCTTTGCCAGGAATGTTTCACAGTATAGCACTAAACATCTCCTCAAGGCCAGGTACAGGTCAGATCTGAGGAAAGGCAGCCCCGCTCAGAGTAAGACTGCATATTTGCTGAGGTATTTTTGTGCAATAAAAACTACTGTATTGAATAAATGGAAGGAAGTTCAATGCTTTACTGTACAACACTCTAAGCAAAGGAACAAAATCTCCAGATCGTGGGCCACTAATAGAAAAGTTACATAGTGCACCTTTAGCCATTCAATTTCAGAAGCCCCTCCCTTGTCTCAATTCCCACAACTCCCAGTAACCCATTCTGACATCTCCTCCACCCTTTCCCATCACGCTCCTTTCTTCACCGTTTCAGCTCTAGACACCTCTTTACAGTAGCCGTGAGCAGACAGAACCGTGCACACTGCTAAATATGCCAGGGATTGGCACTGGCACAGACTAAAACATAACAAAAGCAGTCTAAAGCTGAGCTAAAAGGAAGGCTCGCTGAACACTCGGGAGCGTGTTTACTTTCCAGTGGGAACAATGGTGCGGAGGGGAGGGGAGGGGGGGGGGGGGGGGGGGGGGGTCTGATGTGGCACTCAGGGGCCTCCCCGAAAACAACACTTCATCACCCTATGAAAACAATAGTAGCAGCCCAGCCATATGGAGAAGGTGGGATTCTATGTGAGAACAAGATGATTTGTAATGCTGTGTCATGAGCTCTACATAAAACACTATAACACTGCAGTTCAACCTCTTTTGGAATGTACGTGTAGTGTAGTCACAATACTAAAATTTCAAACTCGATTTTGGTACTAAGGAACAGACTCGATTCTCAATACAGCCTAGTACAGTGTTTTATATTATCATTTAGCCTTATATCTGTGTTATCCCTCAGTCGTCCAGGTAGGTTCCTTAGTGGTCTATGTGCCTCATACTTGTTCTGATACAGCTCAAGATTATTCTAAACCTATTCAGGAAAGGTTCATTTCTGTCCTGTGAATGTGAATTTTTAATATCGATACCTGCTCCAATGAGTATCTAGTTGTGATCCTGGTTTTAGTATTGATTAGTATCTGATTTCCTAATTGCAAGCGTATGGAAAGGGACATTGCGTGTTTGTTTGTATGTACAGAAGACATGTATTTATGCCTGTCATGATATATAGACGTCTAGTTTAATAAATGACAGATGCAACAATAACTTTTAGGGGTCAATATTTATCATGGGTACTTTCTCTCTGTACTATGTGGGGGAATTCATTTTCAAAACATTTGGTAACAATTATGTGGACTAAAATCTCTCTCATCACTGTGTGGTAATTATGGCAACAGTTCAAGGTCTTACTATTCACAAAAATACCATTAGACATCAAAAATATAGCATAATAGAGTCATACATGTCACAAGTCGGTTAAAATATAAGTTTAACTCGCTATAAAACATTTCACACAACTTGAACAACTGGAAAGAATGGAAAGTACTATGTGAACCCAAAAAAATTGAACATTAAAATAACAATACTCGCTGGAAGAGCTATAACACCGCTTGTCAAACATATAAATCTGACAATGCTTATCTGACTGGACACACACCTGCTCCGAGTTGGGAATCTGGAACAAAAGCTCCAATCCACCTCCATGTACCTTCCAACACTGACATCCAGGATATGATGAATCAAAACTCGATTGAGGTGAAATTAAAAACATCCTGTCAAGCAGCAGGGATGGAATCTGGATTCGCCAACAATGGACCAATCCGCTGCCAACAAACGTCTTTCTAGAAATTCACCCCCAAAGAACTGCTAACAGGAAAGTACACTGGGATTTCTGGCTAATGAAGTCATTTCCAGTGCATTCCTCACATCTCCACGAGCTTCAAACAATGATGAACATAAGGCTGCAAAATTAATCACAATCAAAATGAATGCAATTTGAATGGATGCAATTAGCAAACCGCAAAGGCTGCAGTTTTTGAATTACAATAATTTCCTCTGCAAACGACAAAATATTATCTTATTCTGCATAAAAAAACTGCTAACCCTGTAGTTTAGATCTGCACAAACATGTTCTCAAACGGTTCATATTTCAGTGGTTTTTTCAATTCTTCTGTGCATGTTTAAAAATCGCAATCACATTTACGTATTTTTCTCATATCGTTCAGCTCTAGAGCGACATCAACAGCACTTTCTTTATTTTAATGCATTAGTTGAAAAGTTAAGCTAGGTGTTGAGGCCCTGAAATGAGAGAAACTGCACACGCCGCCTTCACTGACGCTTCTAATCAGCTGTACTTGACAATGATGCTTTCAAGGATGCTTAGAAGGTCAGGAAAAATCCCTTCTCTCCACTCTCCCAAGCTTGACTCTGATTTGTTTAAGATCAACGCTGTCGATAACGCTTGTCCAACCAGATTCTTTTTATTTGAGAATTTCCAAAACACGGTGCATATGAGGTGGGGTGGGAGAAAAACATGCCAGCTACAAGTCATGTGTCCAATCAATGAGGAGAGTGGGGGAAAGTAGAATGTGAACAGGTCACAGCCCAGGGGATGGAAATAATCCCCTGGTTGCTACTGGGTATCTGGTGCATAAACACAGAACTGGAAAAACATTAGTTCAAGTCTGAAAGTTTACACTATTGTACCACAGTGCACTTTGACGGCGTACCTACTCTGCAAAAATAGCCTCACTTGCAATATGTGGTACAGCCAACCTAGACAACAATTTCAACACCAAAGAAATCTGCCAGGACAGGCTCGACTTTTTTCACGACTTAAATCATACGCTTTGACTGCAGAGGTGGTGTGGTAAAGTCATCTCGTCCAAAACTTCAAACTTGGAACCGATATCAAGTTTAAAGATTGGGAATGGACCAAAAGGGCATTGTATCAGATCATTAGGCCAAAAGTAAGAGAATAAAAATCATTCCTCCAGGCAGGCAAACTGCACATTTGATATTAATGTTTAAGATATACTATGTTACATTTCTGGCGAAGGATCTGTCTCCATGGAGATGTGATTGCTTTGCCTGAAATGTTCCACAAAATGGTATTAAACACTTATCTCCTTTGAGGAAAGCAGGTGACTCCATCAGGCCAAGTTACGAGTCAGATCTGTGTAAATGCAAGCCCAATCTTAGCAAGAATGTATGTTTTTTTAAGGCAATAATGACAGATAAATGAGCGTAATGCCATACTGTGGAACATTCCAAGCTAAGGAATAACATCTTTGTAGAGACAAGGAGGTGTGGACCCATCGCCAGAAAAGTTACATAGTGCACCTTTAAGTTACCCTAGCTAACAATATACAGATAATACGCCGTACGATATGCTAGGTTTTGACAGACGGTTCTTTACCTTTCAATCAGTTTCTCAACACTTACTTGCTCAGCTACATTTTGTATACACTGACAAATGGCACAGTAATATGTAGGTCAAAAGTACTTGGCCATAGTAAACCGTGAAGTTTTTAAATTACGCTTTCATTTTGCCAAGTCAATCTTAAATTCATCAGTTTCACACCAAATACACTACGTAATTACAACATGGAACTTAACACGCCAGCTGTACGATACCGTTTAGCTCATTTGTGCCTATATTCTCTATAAGGGTAATGCTAATGTCTGTTTTGCTGACTGTAAAATAGCAGGTAATTGAAGATTGAACTTAACGTTATTATGTTACACTGGCTTAACCTATTTCTGGCAGGAAATTTGATGAAAACCAAAAGGACATTATGCAAATGAAATGGCAAGATTAAATTTCACCCTCCCTGGCTTTGCATCTTTTCACAAAGTCTTAGGAGGTCACGCGATTTGGATGGTCACTTATGGCCCATGGTGCAATGCATGCTGGTACCTCAGGACCACCTTCAGTGCTAAAACAGCTCTAGGCTAAAAGGGGCTAAAATGTAATACTGGCACTCACGGTTCACGTCTGCACTGAATTAGTTGCTCTATATGAGACATCGAGGGAGCACACGTAGGCTTAAATGTGAAACAGAATCAGTGAATGAGATATTTCTACTCAACGCCATCCATAAAAGGGCTTTTTCCCTGATTTGTGTGGTTCCTATCAAACACTTATGTCATTAAAGTCACGAAAGAGGATAAGAGCTTGTCATAGACACTTGGTTGAGTTTCCAACTTTGAAATAAAATGGGAGGAAGACGATTTGTTGAGGCTAGCGGTTTTGGACAGCACAGTAGAGTTATCGTGCAAGGGAACAAGGCCTTATAAAACCAGTCCAAAAATATGATGAGTTAATATAGCACAGAACCGAGTATGAAAAACGTATTTAATTAACAAGCAGACAATTGCAATGGGCGGCTTTGCTGTAAGTGTGACTTGGACACTCTTTCCTATTTTTCCCCTGTTCTAAATCTTGATCTCATTTCGCATACGCCGTCCAAACGTCTTTAGCAAATGCCAATGTGTGAGTTCATGCCCTCCCATTGCCAAGTAGATCAGCCACAGCCACAGAACAGAGTACAATAGCAATAGTATAGAAGGACAGCAAGCCGGCAGTGTACTCACCTCAGCGCGTTGTGTCCGGGGTTGGTTCGCATCTGATTCTATGGCGTAAACGTCCACCTGGTAGAGATCTGATCCTTTCTCCCGGTCAAGCTCGGCAGCTGTTTGTATCACTCCAGTGTGCCGCCCGATGGTGAAAAGTCGCCCGACCGCTTTCCCTCCGCTCCGTACAGCCACGATGAAATACTCCACTTTGCTTGAGGACCCCCTTGGGCTTGAAGCGTCCAGGGAGATGACATTGGTTCCCGGTGGTTGGCCTTCCTTGAGAATCGTGATGTATTTTGGCTGGGAGAACACAGGTCCGTCAATACCTTGTAGAATGATAGTAAGTTCTGTTCGGGACGTCTTGCGATCGGTGCCGTGATCTGTCGCGGCTACTGTTAGCGTGTACATTAGCCTGGATGGTACTAACTGGGAAGCAAGCCTGATGTCCCCGCTGTACCTGTCCATTATAAAAGTGTCAGAGTCTCCTTCAACTAGTTCGTATTCCACTTCTCCATTTTCTCCATCATCTGGGTCAAATGCCAGCACCGTTGTAAGGATGGATCCAATGACTATATTTGGCTCAGCAACAAGTGCATTCTGGGACACGAAAGTAGGGATGTTGTCATTCAGATCTGTCACCCAAATTGTGACATTTTTAAGCGCATATCGCCGGAATTCAACAGGAAAGGCTTGGTCAGTTGCTTTTATAGTCAGCTCAAATAAATTGGAGAACTCCCTATCGATTTCCCTATTAGTGAAAATGAGTCCAGTGCTTGGGTCAATGGTAAAGTGGTTTCCTCTTGGAACCTGTTGCACAATAGAGTACTCCAGTTGACCGTTGATATCTGCATCTGTGTCATGTGCTATGATGGTTATGACTGAAGAAGCTATAGGGAGATTTTCTGGGATAGATTTGAACACATCCCCCGGTGTGAACACAGGCGGGTTGTCGTTGAAATCCCGAACATGGATAACAACTGGTATGGAAGAGGAGCGCGGTGGTCTGCCGTTGTCTTTTGCTGTAATATTGAGTTTGTAGAAAGACTGAGTTTCAAAGTCCAGTTTTTTAACCAGAAATATGCTTCCAGTGTTAGGGCTAATGCTAAATGTGCCGTGGTTATTCGTAGCCGTGATGCTGTAAGTTATATCCGCATTTTGGCCTGAATCTGAGTCGGTAGCCGTTACAGAAGCCACAAGCTCTCCTACCCTCATGTTTTCCAAGACATCCACAGACAGAGAGGATTTCGGGAAGGCGGGTGAATTGTCGTTTTCATCCAGAACGCTAATACTAAGCAAACACGAGGAGGACAGGGGAACCTCTCCAGCATCAACAGCAATAATTTTCAGGGAATAAGTCGAAGTTGTTTCATAGTCCAACTTTCCAATTAAAGTTACCTGCCCCGTGCTGCTATCTATAGTAAATTGCCCCTCCTCGTTCCCTTCAGAAATGTGATAATGAACAAGTCCGTTTTTGTTCTCGTCCACGTCAGAAGCCGACACCCGCAGCAACTGTGTCATGTTTTGCGCTAACTCTGAAATGGACGCCTGGTAAATGTCTTTGGTGAACTTAGGCGCGTTATCATTGATGTCTTGTATGTAAACTTGTACTTTGGCCTGGTCCCGGAGGGGCTTGGGGAGACCCTGGTCTGAGGATACGACCACAAAACTAAAAACTGAGGCGCCTCTTTGTCTCATAAGCGACTCGCGGTCCAACTGCAAAGTACTAGTCAATTCTCCAGTAATGGCGTTGAGTTCAAAGTTTGGCTGCGGCGTTTCGAATGTGTATCGGATCTCACTGTTCGGGCCAAAGTCCTTATCCTCTGCGAAAACCTGGCCAACCACGGACCCGCGCTTCTGCTCCTCTTCAAAATGAAACACGTAATTAGTGCTGTTGAATAGGGGGCGGTTGTCGTTGACATCATCCAAAATGATGCTAACGTTGACAGTGGCGCTAAGCGGTTCCACAGCCCGGTCTGAGGCCACCACCACTAAATTATATCTGTCCTGTGTCTCCCTGTCCAGCTCTGCTTTGATGTACAACTGTCCATCTGGAAAAATACCAAACACATCTCTTGTATTCCCACCAGCGATGTCGTACATGATTTCACCGTTTAGTCCAGAGTCCTTATCCGTAGCTTCCACTTTGAAAAATCTGCTGTTAACCGGCTCGGATTCTAGTATAATGACTTCATAAGAAAGCTGGTCAAAAACAGGGGAGTTATCGTTGACATCATACACGCTGACTATTAGGACCAGACTGGAGGTAAGCTGTGGGAGCCCCATATCTGAAGCAATCACCTCCACCTCATAGGAACTCGTGGTGACCTCGAGCGGCCCGGTCAGAGTGATAAGTCCGTGCTTCTCGTGAATATGGAACAGACCTCTGGGGTTTTGTTTGAGGCTGTAGACCACCACTCCATTTGGGCCTTCATCTGGGTCTGACGCTCTGGCCTGGAATATGACATGACCCGTGTTCCAGTTTTCGACAGCGCTCACATGTTCCACAGCGTGAATAAAATGAGGAGCATTATCATTCAAGTCTTTGACAGTAATGTTAACAAAAGCTTCCCCCGTGATGTCACCACCCTGGGCCACTATTTTGAGCTGATAGAAAGCCTGCTCCTCTCTGTCTATTTGACTTGATGCTATAATCTGTCCTGCGCTGTTTACATTAAAAAGCCCCCTTTGGTCTCCAGAAGTTATAAGATATGAGATGTTTGTGTTTAAATCAACAGTTGTGGCTGACACTGTTCCTATGACTGTCCCAATGCCCACATTCTCAAACATGACAAAACTGTAGGCTTTCTGGTTAAATATTGGAGGGTTATCCTGTGTGTCTATAACAGTAACAGTAACTATAGCCTGGGTTTGGGAGCGTAGACCATTACCATCTGTTGCTGTTACCTGCAGCTGGTAAGCAGTTTTCTCCTCCCTGTCCAGCGGCACGAGTGTACTAATTTTCCCACTGTTGACATTAATGCGGAATTTGGATGTATCGCCAGCAGTAATGATATATTTAACTGTGCCATTTCGGCCTAAGTCTGGATCTGTGGCTGAAACTGTGGTTACATAAGAACCAGAAGGCTCATTCTCCTTCACATTAGCAAAATACTGCACCGGGTAAAAGACTGGCCTATTGTCATTGATATCCCTAAGGGTGATGTTGACTTTTCCAACAGAGTGCAAAGGGGGGCTGCCTGCGTCTGCTGCCTGGATGTGGAGTAAGTATGAGGCCTGATCCTCCCTGTCTAACTCGGCGGCTGTGCTTAATCTCCCTGACACAGCGTCCAGGCGGAACAACTCCTGGACTTTGGCCGGTGTCTCTGCATCAAATGAGAACCGGATCGTGCCGTTGGCCCCGAGGTCGTCATCTGAGGCAGACAGCACCAGCAGCTCTGTCCCAGCAGGGGCATGCTCTACTACAGAAACATGATACGTGCTCTGTATGAATGTGGGCACTTGGTCATTCACGTCAGTTATGTTTACTATCAGTTTAGTGTAAGAAATCTTCGGCTGCAGCCCCTGGTCTTTGGCACTAATGTTGAGCACAATTTCAGATGCAATTTCCCTATCTAGCAGAGCACCACTGGTAACCAAACCACTGTTTTCACTGATGGAGAACCAGCCCAAAGCATTTCCAGACACGAGGGAGTAACGCAGGTTGGCATTCTGCCCGGAGTCCCCATCTGTTGCCGAGACCCCTTTAATGTAGCTGCCTTTTGGAATGTCTTCACTGATATCTACTCTGTACTCTGCCTCCTGGAATATTGGGGGGTGATCATTGATATCATTCACAAAAATAACCAGACTGGCAAAAGAGGACCTGGCCATAGGTTTCCCATTGTCTGACACGGACACAGTTAAGTTATAAGAGGAAATTCTCTCTCTGTCTAACACACTGGCCACTTTTATCAAACTCAGATTAGGCACTGGAGACGTGTGCACTTCAAAGTGTCTCTGCTCATTCCCTCCCAATATTGAGACCGATATGTTCCCGTTGGCAGTGGGGGAGTCCGAATCCGAAACAGTCAGCAGTGCAACGACTGTGCCAATTTGTGCGTTTTCATCTACGGAGGCAAACTTAGAAGTAGTGGGAAAGTAGCGAAACTTAACTACTGGATCATTATCATTCACATCTAGGAGTTTTATGGTCGCTTCTGTCCTGCCTGATAACGCGGGTAAACCATTGTCCACTGCATGTATAGTTAATGAGTACTCACGCTTACTTTCAAAATCTAAACCCTCTTTGATCACGATTGTACCTGCTTTGGGGTCAATCTGAAAAGGCGTCCCCTCATCTAAGTAGTACCTAATTTCTGCATTCACTCCCTCATCCTGGTCTGCTGCCGTGACCTGCAAAACACTTGACCCCACTGCTGCATCCTCATACACACTTGTCTGATAATGCTCCTGCTCGAACGCGGGTGGGTTGTCGTTTATGTCTTGTATGGTGACGTTAACTTGCAGGTAGCCAAACTTTTTAGGCTCCCCCTTGTCCTCCACTTCGATTAGCAGCTGATAGAACGGAGTGACCTCTCTATCCAAGCCTCCTGTTGACACTAGGTGCAAGAATGCGCCCTCTCCACTGGGATTAACTGTGATATCCAGCCTGAATCTGCGCTGCTCGTTGCCCTTCACTATTCTGTACGTAGTGTGGTCCACGCCGTTGCTTCCGATGTCCGAGTCTGTGGCAGTGTCCAGGATGACTTGTCTCCCACTGCTGGCGTCCTCTTTGAAAGACACCACGATAGAGGCGTCTGGGAAAACAGGCGAGTTGTCATTGATATCCAAAACTATGATTCGGACTTCTGTGGGATAGGTGGGCTGACTGGACAGCACCACCACGTTGATGACATCGCTCTGTAAAATCTCCCTGTCAATCACTGCAGACGTGTAAATAACTCCCGTGGTGCCGTTGATGGCGAAAAGTTTATGGTTTTCACTGAAGCGGTACGTGAAGCTGGGGCGCGTCTCTATCGTCCCCACATAGGTGCCCACGGGCTGCTCCTCCAGGACGCGAAACTCCTGGCGGACCTGGCTGGATGCTGAGTACCGCGAGAGAGTCCACAATAAGAGGAGAAACAAATGAAGCCGGCCCGAGCCCCTACCTGCGTGCGCCATGGTCACAGAGGTCCGCGCTCAGACACAGTCCATGCCGATGATGTATCCGCTTTTACGCGCCGTTACTTCATTGTGTTCCGCTGCGCGCACGAGGGAAAAGTCAATGGGAAAGTTCGCCAAAGTGTCCAAAAGTGCTCCAGAAGTTTGAATTATCCTCTCAGGACGCGGGGAAGTGTTAGTCCAACTGCGCGTCTAACATCCTGAGTGAGAAATCCCGCAAAATGCCAAGACAAAAGTTAAGTTCCCAGCTCCTCTTTTATAACAAAAAGTTGAGGTAAAGTCAGTGCGCGGTCCAGAGGTACAGACTGGAGTGCACGCGGCTGAAGCGGAACACGCACCGTCCCGTGGAAATAACGGTGCAGAGGCTTCAGTCATATTGTGCTCAGGAGTCCCAGTAAGTTAGGACAAAGCTGGAGTTAGTGGAGCTCCCTCCCATCGCTCATCTCATTGGACGACAGCGCGCCTGAAGCCCGCCCCCCGCTGCCTCCAGCCCGTGCGCGCGGGGTGCACAGGAGACGCGCGCGTCAATCACGCACACAGGTAGCGCTCCTCCGCGTTTCTGTTCTTTTAATGTCGGGTCAAAGACGACAAGACGAGGGACAAGACACTGAACCAAAACACTGGGCAGGATGAGGAAGAGGAGGAGGAGGAGGGCCAGGGAAAGAGCGTGCGTAAAGCAGACATGACTTAATTATGTTTTAAAGTAATCAACAATTTGTTTTTTAAACTTTTGTTGTGACCAGTGATGCTTGTGCTAAAAATATAAGCTGGTGTGATGTTTTAATTCTTACTAAGCAGGAACGTAATACTTAAGACGAACACATTTCTTTCTTTCCTTTCTTTCTGTCTTTTTTCTGTTAGAAACAAAATGTCACATGCTACATTCTGTTCTACAATGTTACATAAAACAGTCTGGCATATAACTTAAAATATATTTTTTTAAACTATTTTCCATATATAAAGTGTGTAATCAATTGTAGACATACGGGGGAAAGTCCTATATAAACTTAGTAAATGAAAAAAGTGAGTAAATTAATTGTTTTAGTTATTTTTGTGAGCTTACTTTAAGTGCAAAGGGAATCCTTGGACAGCCAAAATCACAACTGTGGAAAAGTGCCGCCATCTAGTGGCCAAATAAATGAATCTCGAGTCTAGCAAAGTTGGAAGCTCGTTATGATGTGATGTAGTCACACAGATTTCCAAATGTAGAAATATTATTTTGGTGTAATTTCTTCTTCAATATATTTTTATAGATGTCATTATACATTTAGGTTAGAATTTGTGAGCTAAAACATAAACGGACAAAAGAAGCTCACAGTCTGTAACGTGTGAAGTTTCAGTTGTGTATTTGTGAAGTTGAATGCAGGACAACAGCATTGTCATTATCATTATCATTTATCATTAGCAAATGCAATCAATAATAAGAGCAATAAGACGACACAATGGCGTTGCCTAAAATTGCATAATTTCCAGGATACCTCAGCTGGTTGGACTCTAACTAAAGGCAGTCGTGTCTTCGTTGGCAGTAACCTTTAGTCCCAAAGTTAGAATTAGTAATGTTCTGCCACAGAAAGGCATTATTCCAGATTACTTTTTACTATCACTTTTTAACTGTGGTTCTCACTGCAAAAAAATTAAAACGCACACTATCAACTCCTTAGTCTCCATACAGCTGTATTACATCACATCTTGGCTCTGATGCTGCAGCCGTCTCCATTCAAGGGGCCCGGCCTTATCCTACACATCATGTTATATCTTTTTAAATGACTTAAAAATAAACATATTCAAAGTGCCAGTGGCAGATATTCTCAGCAAAAATACACCAAGAACCGTGCGTTTGTGAGGGAGTCATTTAGCTTGTTTTGAATGTTGGCGATATGTTAATTCTATAATCTGTTCTGGGACATAACAAGGCAACAAATAATAGAATATGTAATAGAATTATAGAGATGGGCAAATAGAATTAAGAGATGGGTCTGACGAGGGTTCAGGGTTTTGGGGAAGCACAGCACATCAGAGTAGATCACTTTCTCTCAGGATACACTCAGCTCCATCAGTATCCATGTTGCACGCAGGAAAAGTAACATTGTGTTTAGAAGTTGTGAACCAAACTGAAGATAAAATTTACCAGATAGACTGTATTTCCAACATTGTCCAGAGCTGAATGATGATGAGGAAAAAAATCTACTTAAGTAAAAGTATTTAAGTGCCTGTTTAAAAATATACTGTAAGAGTAAAAAGTAAAAGTATTTCACACAAGTGTTGTTTTAAGTCTTAAATGTAGTGATACTGACTCAAAATGGTACATATTTTGGTCATCAGTAGTAAAACAAATCAGTTTCTAATTTTTTTGTATGAATATTGTGTATTTGGACATGGCCGAAACTTGAACTCGAAAACTTTAGTCAGGATCTTACCACAAACATGGTCAAAATAACCCCTTAAATCATATGAAAAGTGCTTTTTACTTTACAGTCCTGTTAAAAAATGCACTGGAATAGAAAGTACAGATACTGCTCTCAAATGTAGTGAAGTAAAATTAAAACGTATCCACTGTAAAATGTACTTAAGTAAAGTACAGATACCTAAAACGTTCTACTTAAGTACAATACTTTCCTACTTGTACTTGGTTACTTTCCTGCACTGCCAGCAGAATAGACAAAAACACATTTCACATTTCAGAACAGGAACGGACAAACTATAGATTTAGCACAATAAGACAGGATCACATTTCAGTGGTGACAGGTTGTACACTATCTAAACTATTCAGATTTAGCAGGTTTTTTCGTTTTTTATTGCAGAATAAGACAGGATGTCATATTATTACATTGCCTAGAATGTGAACAATGGGCAAAAAAACATCTATCTCTCAAAAAGTGGTAGACATACTCAAGTACAAGTGGGCACAAAAAATACTCTAAAAGTACACATAAGTAAAAGTAAAAGTATTAAAGTACCTGTTTAAAAAGTATTTCATGCAGATTTTGAGATCTAATGAAGCTTCAGATGTCGTGACTTTGATAAAGATTTGTGCTGAAGTACTCAAAAATACCTAAACATTTTTAGTGTGAAAGGGGTCACCTCACCACAGACGTGAGCTGTCACTTGACCTGATGGCGTGATCCCCGTCTCCATGGAAATAGATGCATTTTTCTAATCATGAAACACTGCTCACAGACAGACAGACAGACCGACCAACATAGTGACCAGTCATTTACAGTGGTGACAAGTGGTGATAAGACAAACCAAGACACACCGAGACAAACCAAGACAAACCAAGACACACCGAGACAAATCAAGACACACTGAGATATACCAAGACATACCAAGACAAACTGAGGCATACTGAGAGATACCGGGACATACCGAGACAAACCAAGACATACCGAGACAAACCAAGATATACTGAGACATACCGAGACAAACTAAGGCATACCAAGACAAACCAAGACATACCGAGATATACCAAGACTAACTGAGGCATACTGAGAGATACCGGGACATACCGAGACAAACCAAGACATACCGAGACAAACCAAGACATACCGAGACAAACCAAGACATACCGGGATATACCGAGACAAACCAAGACATACCGAGACAAACCAAGACATACCAAGACAAACTAAGGCATACCGAGACATACCAAGATATACTGAGACATATCGAGACAAACTAAGGCATACCAAGACATACCAAGACATACCGAGACATACCGAGACATACCGAGACAAAACAAGACATACCGAAACATACCAAGACAAACCAAGATATACTGAGACATACCGAGACAAACTAAGGCATACCGAGACATACCAAGACAAACCAAGATATACTGAGACATACCGAGACAAACTAAGGCATACCGAGACATACCAAGACAAACCAAGATATACTGAGACATACCGAGACAAACTAAGGCATAACAAGACAAACTAAGGCATACCAAGACAAACCAAGACATACCAAGACATACCGAGACATACCGAGACAAACCAAGACACATCAAGACACAGAAAGGCACACCATACCAATCAAAGTCATACCAATCAAACTAAGACATACCAAGACAAACTAAGGCATACCGAGACAAACTAAGACATACCAAGACATACTGAGACAAACTAAGACAAACCAAGACAAACCAACGCATAACATGGTTTTTAGACATAACAGCTGTTTACAGTTTACAGTGAGACAAGTTTGTTGTGCATATTCAAATCTGTCTGAAATGATCACACATACTGTACATTTGGTCCACAACCTGCAGGCTATGAACAGTATTTCATTTGTAAAATAAATTAGTGTCTTGCCCAAGGAAACAACAACAGTTAAATAAGTAAAATTGATGCGAAATTACAAACAAATTACTAGGGTGAGACAAAATCTCATGTCACAAGATCTCATGAGATAAAATGGCCACCTGACTGTGCACACATGCTGCAAATGATCTCGTGAAACTTTCTCCTCCTTGTTTTCAGGTTTGGATTGGATAAAAATGGAGTTAAGTATTGGCAAGTTAGATTTTTGAGAAGTTGTAGTTCCAAAAAGGTACAATGGCAGCAGAAATATAAAATAAAGTGAATCAAAAATGGTGAGGCCAAAATTGGGACCTGGATTGCACAAAATCTTGTTTTGTATCATTCTCGTAGGTCCAGTCTTGTGTCTTGTCTCATCTTGTGGAAATTGCATCTCACCTCTAGAAACGACTCATAAAAGTGTCTTGATGATACTTTATTTATTTTCATTCATAAAATATAAGAAAAAGAATGAAAGCAAAGGAGCAGAAAGAAGAGTAATCTCATATTATCTGACGGTACTCTTACACTGATTACTACTTTGAAACCAGACCCCCAGAGCCAGAGACAGATGCAGGTCCATGTGTTGTGTTCTTACTGTAATGTTGAAATCGATCGTTCGATCGCGGTTTTGGGTGGCACAGTGAAACCTGACTTAATCTGATGTAGGGACAGACTGCACAGTCAGTACTGCTCCCAGACAGCAGGCCTCGATACTGCTGTGCCTTCTTTATAATAGTATTTTTATATTACACTAAACCTTAATGATCGTATAGATGCATTAAATGGTAAATAAAGTGTTTTATGGGGAAACTTATATTGTAAACTATTTAAACAGGCACTGTGTAACTTTCCTGGGGTACGTCCGTGACCTGCTTTGCCTGGAAAGTTCCACAAAATTACATTAGGCAAGGCAAGTTTATTTATCTAGCACAGACATGGGCAAACAACAGCCCGGGGGCCACACACGGCCCTTTGGGCTTATTAATCCGGCCTGCCGAACGTGACCAAATTATATTAAAGTCTATTCTCTGAACCGCAGGACCCAGTGCAGAGACCTGAGCACAGGCTGCATGTGCTCATACTTCCTGGTTCTAGTCAGGACCTGAGCAGCAGTGTTCTGGATGTACTGCAGCTGTCTTAACGCTTGTTTGGAGAGTCGAGTGAGCAAGCCGTAACAGTAGGCTAACCTACTGCAGACAAATGCATGGATAAGTCTCCCCAAGTCTGGTTTTGACAGTATTATACCTACGATTTTTGTAATGTTTTTTAGATGTTAAAAAGCTGCAGATGTTATTGATTTGATGTGGCTGTTAAAGTTCAAGTCTGAGTCATTATTACCCCTACATTTCTGACCTGATTTGAAGGTTTTAGAGAGAGAGAGAGACTGGAGGTGACTGCTGACACTTTGTTTCTGTGGGCCAAAGACTATGACTTCGGTCTTGTTTGAGTTTAGCCGGAGAAAGTTGTTTTGCAAAACAACTGCATCTGTTGGATGCAGTGGCAGAGTGAATCCACGGGTCCATATTAAAATGTGAGACATTAAACGACTATGACTTGCATTTATTCAGTGTCAGGTTTTTTATATATTGCTCAGAAATATCTTGAAAAACAAGCATTCTCGCCTCGCCACTGATCCGACCTTCAGCTTGGTCCGCTGGTGTTACCCACCTGTCTCTGATCAGAAACCTCACTACCTCAACCCCAGCACCTAGAGCTCATTAGTCAGTGCTAGTGCAGCCTCTGCAGCTCAGTGTTTACATGTGCTCGAGTATCTCAGTTATGACTGAGGTTGTTGAGTATCCTGGTTTTGCATGTGTCCAAACACAGTATCCTGATTTCAGAACGCTGGATAAGCCAGTGTTCAGGTATGATGAAAAAAACGGACACTCTCACTGGATATTCTGACAGTATGACAGTATGACTCAAATGCGGCACAAGGAATTGCCCAGACTCAAAGTGCCAAAACAGGTTTATTACCAAAAATGGAAACAGATGCAGAGCCTGCATGTCTTTTATGAAAAACAGGAGCAAACAAGACTAACAGAACATGAGCTACAGCAACCAAACAAAAGACAAGGATCCAGCAACCTAAACATAACAGGGAGACAGAATATAAAAGCTGCCCCCTGATTGGCAACTGGGAACAGGTGCGGAGCCAAAAGGGGAGGCAGCAACCAAAAGGCGGGACAGGAACAGAGCTGGATCCGGAGCAGGAGCAGGGTCAGAAGGGTCTACCCCCCGCAGAGCAGACAGGCGGGAACATGAACAGACCCCCCCGGCAGGGCAAGCAGGCAGGGTCGAGGCAAACAGGACACGCAGGCAGGTGAGCAGGACAGCAGGACGGGCAGGAGGAATCAGAACCCCCCCCGGCGTCTCAAAATCATGTTTGAATATATATCTGGTTTCTTTTGTTGTTGAAAATGCGATGAATAGAGTTACATAGTGTTGTAGCAAAGTTGCAAACATGTTTAGCTCCTTGCCATAGTTACTGCGTCGTAGTTCCCATAGTTACCACTCTAAATATCCAGGATACTCTCATTCTGCATATATACAGGGTTATGAGTATCCTGATTTCTCTGAGCACATGTAAACGCCACATCTATACATATTTGCAGATTTATGCACTGGCACGCCCGGTTCGGTAGTGATCATAGTACCTGTACTACCTACAACTTCCCTCCAACTAACATTACTAAACAGAATCAAAAGAACAGATGCCTTCAGGTTAAAACGTGTTCATTAAAATATAGATGTATCGCTGACAAACGATGAAAAAAATAAATTAGTTTCTGAGGCAAACAGCTCACAACATTATCAAAGAGACGAAATCCCCGACATCATACAGCGCAATTTTAAGAAGGAACTTTTTTAAACGCCGCCGAAGTCTGTGAAGTTTAATGGAAATAAATGCTCTTTGACTTTGGACTTGTCAGATGTGGAAGAGAGATCTCCTCAGTGAGATTAGTCCGGATCATCAAAGCCCACTCCTCCAGGTTTAGAAAGGCACTCTGCACGTTTGGATGTCTGCCCCTATAAAGCCTATCTGCATGTTATAAAGCCTCAGATAGAAAGTGAGAGCCAATGAGGAGATGAAGGGCCTGGGGAACATCCAAGGAACCCATTTATATCCTGTCGTCAAGGAGACAGCGACAGAGGTGACCCAGAGGGATGGAGAGTTACAAGAACATCGGGTGAGTCAGAGTAGAAAGTTAGTATACATTTAAATGAACACTGGAACTTTTCCGGTGGAGTTTCGGCCATTTGCTTGTCTCCATGGAGATTTTATCACTTTGGCTGTAATATTCCACAGTATAAAGCTTTAATCTAACATTGATTTTGAAACTGGTGATTTCATTGCTAAAAATACTTGCATTCTTACTGTGTTGTCTCTCCACAGATCTGTAACTTAGCCTGGGAGAGACCTTTACTTGTTACCATAAAGAACGATAAGTTTAATGTGATACTGTGGAACATTCAGAGCAAAAAAAAAAAAACATCTCCATGGAGACAAGAACGCGGTAGACCCCCTCCAGAAAAGCTACATAGTGTGCTTTTAAGAAAATTTTCTCAGAAAATAGTTGTTTTGAGCCAGGATTCTTGTCGGGAACACCCAGCTGGAGGATGTGCACTTTTTAGTTGGAAATCTAAAACACCCAAACACAAAATGGGAATTGAACCTGCAACCATCTGATACATTTTAGATGAATGCATATTTTTTCTGGAATCTTCTGTCTAACTTCCTAGGGCCTGGCAAATTTTGGGTTGTCTAGGCCACAGTGCAAATTTTTTGAAGAAGAACAGCAACAATGTACCGTAAACATGTTCAATTTAGAATATTTTTTAAGTGTTTAGAATGTTCAGAATTAAAAATAAAATAAAATAAAATCCTTTTTTTTAATATATTTATTATTATTTTTTTTAATTTATTTATTTATTTTTTTTCTTTGTAAAGGCATATGTCTTCCTGCACCTGTTCAAATCATTATTGAAATGTTCTATCAAAATTATTAAAATGTCACATGTGGACATCACTTTTAATAATAATAATTCTTTGTTTTTTTACTCATCAGGTCCCAAACATCCCAAATAACAGAGAAATGAATAAAGGATGTCATGCATGAGCTTGGGTCTTAAGAGGCTAGATAAAAAAGAGCAAGAACAATTTTGGTGGCATCTAGAGGCGACTTTGCAAATAGCCTATTTTAGTATCATGAGTTTTACAACATTTTATTTTGAAGGTGCACTATATAACTTGGTATTATATTATTACACAGTATTACAGGTTTCATTTGTTGCTAGAAATACCTTGAAAAACACGCCTCTACACAGATCTGACCTGTGACTTGTGCTCGTCACCTGGTTGTCTTCATGGAGATAATAGAAGTTAAATGCTGTGCTGAACCAAGCAGAAAAAAAAAAAGTTCATAGGGTCCCTTTAATTTATTGTAATGGGATTATTATTCTTGGAACACATCTGAATTAGTCACTAAAGAAGATAAATAATGCAAAAATTATACCTGTCAAAACAAAATTGAAATACAAACTTTTGACCTGCTGTGACAGTGCCTACCACCAGGTGTCACTGTTACACTGTCATTTTTCCTCTTATTGATACTAAATCCCCAAGTTAAACATTTCCATCCTCTGTTTCATGAACTTTTTTTTTTTTATAAGTGCTGGTTGTTTATTCTTGCAGAGTCTGTGTGTTTAAAGTCAAGTCATGCTGGGAGTCCACTGGGGCCTGTTTTCTGCAATGTGAAAAGTAAACATTAGCAAAGTGTTGCTCCCACTGTTATGAATGAACCATGAGTATTTAGTTTATTAGTACTGCAAAATGCCAAGAAATATATTTATTTATTTTTGCATAATTTACTAAGTACCTCATTGGGCATGCATCTAACATAAAGGCATTGGAGTATTTCTAAACGCATGACTCAAGGAAAATGAAAGCAGAATGTTAGATTAAAGGTGCACTATGTGGTTTTCGGTTTACCTGCTCGACTCCATGGAGATGTCATCGCTTTACCTTTTTTCCTTGTGGCGTTAAAAAGCAATTCAATACGTGTTTTTATTGCACAAAATTCCTAAAAAGATTGTCAAGATCCCAGTCAATATTCCCCCTCCCTTCTGTGTCAGACCCTGGAGCTGGGCGGAGACTCAGGCCCCTCCCATGCACACCTGTAACTAACTGCCAATCAAGCTGCACATGGGGAGGACAAAGGGAGCCAGGACCTGACACTAGTGATGGTGAGATGAAGCCCCATAAAGCATCGATACTTTGGCCGTGTCCCAATTCGCCAAATTCGACGTACTGTTCGAACAGCGCATTTACGTCGGGCGGTACTTCGACCCGCACTTCAAACAGTACATCGAACGGTGCATTTGGCCTTTCAGTCAACTGTGCCAACTCATGTACTGACACTTCATAAGGATTCATTTACTCTATAGCGCCATCAAGAGGTCAATGACACGTACTACAACCTACTTTCCACCTCCGTGCGATCAATTGAACAAATGTACAAAACCAGTGATAGGACCACAGTGAAACACATTATTAGAAATAGGAGTGCACTTGTGTTACTTGTAGTAGTGCTTCTAATTAAATAAAGAGAATTAAACCCCAAAATTTTTCATTGTTTTTTATTCATTCATTCATATTTCAAATGACACACGGTTCACGCGCCAAACCGGCAAACCACTTCCTGAATCAGTCACGTGGTATGTTGCTTCAGGAAGGTTTAAACGCCATCGCCTACGTCATCAAACCACGCTCCGAACCACGCTTCACCTGAATTTTTACTGATTACTCGACACACACTTTGAAGCCTCGACACAGACCGTAACATCACTACCCGACACTCGCTCAGCTCCTCTGTCTCCGACCCAGCTCTCCACGACCGGTGCGAACCTCACACCCTTCCGACCCAGCTCACCTCTACTGGTACTGCTCACCTCGTCTCTGACCCCGCTGCTGTTTCCCGTTCTCGTTACGACTGAGAGAGATGCATTCTTACTGTGAGCAGGATAGCCTCTCCACTGATCTGACCTGTAAGTTGACTCGGGGGGCACCATCTGCTTTTTTTCCATGGAGATGAATAAGTTATGTGTGTTTCTCGTGAACATTCTTAGCAAAGTAGCATCTTCACTGAGACAATAGTTTGGATCCCCTCCATCAGAAAAGTTACGCAATACACATTTAATCTTGGTTTGTTTTGTCGAACAGGCCAGGTCATTTTGGCTGATTAAAACAGGCTTGACTAAGAAATATCAAACTTTTATGTGAAAAGTAAAGCGACAGCAGCTTAGTTGGTAGAATGATCTGAAGGTTGGTGGTTCAAATCCTGCTCTTGATATAAACATAATTAGTTGAGATGTCAGATCCACTGAATCACAGGTTGGCGGTGTGATTCCAGCTCCCACAGATGAATGCTGTTGGGTACTTGAGCAAGACACTTAACCCACCTCCCCCCCAGTATCTGTGTACACTGGCGTATGAATGTATGTGTGAATGGGTGAGTTTTTCCTCAATGTACAGCACTGTGACTATCTTGAAGGTGGAAAAGCGCTATATAAAAAGGTGACCATTTACCATGCTGACAAAAGCCACATACGCTGCCAAAATTCTATAAAAGGTTCCTCATTCGTCACTGAGGATCTAAGAGAAGTACATCTGAAAAGTGAAAAACAACTGGCTGAACATAAAAGCAGTTGGACTTCTTAAAAAGTTTGGATTACCGACAGATGACGACATGTGGACGGCAGATATTTTACGCCTCATGATGTAATAAGATTGATTTCTCACCTTGAGCTAACTGAATCATCTGGGTGGAGGATTAGCCTACTGACCATGTTTTAAATGCTATAAATGAAACAAAACTCTAGAAAGAGACATATATGTGTCAAAAGTTACATAATCGCAACAGTAAGTAATTAAAACTCTGCATGTTCTCTATAAATGTCCTATATTATGCAAATTTGACTCTTCTGAGCTTTAATCCATGTAATAATGTTGTTACCGCTTAAAAATCATCTGAAGTTGTGTTTTGTTTCATTTACACATGTTTGACTCATGCATTATTAGTCTGTCTACATCTCCAAAGCTCAAAATGCTGTGTTCCACCTTGTGATGTCATGAAGTGGTAGTTTTCAAGTTAACATCTACCTTTTACCTATTGATTAGTAGTGATTGGAAATTCCAGGGCTGAAATCATATCCTGTATTATCATGTGACATCACAAGGTGGAACGGAGTTTTTTCAGCAGTAAGAGAGAAGAACTCAGGCTAAATATGCAGGGTTTATGTGTTAAACATGTGCAAATGAAACAAAACACAAGTCCAGGTCTGTTTGCGTTGAGGAAACCGCATTATAATAACATAGATCTGGAAAAAAAAGAGTATTATGAGCCCTTTAGCAGCTAACGTCATGCGCGTGTTTGGTGAACGCTGCTGTAGTCCTCACAAACGGTTAGCCTGAGCAGAGGTTCTGGAGCGGAGGACTGCAGAGGACCGAGGAGGACAGAGACAAATGGGCTGCTCCTCACCTCTGACTCATCCCACTCAAACTGCACGGCACGATCTGGACACTAGGGGTCAGCGATGTAACAATAGAGAAAGGAAACCTGATCTACCCCTGTGGTTTGCCTAATAAGAAGAATCATTTAATCATAATTCAGAAAGTCTTACAAATAAAATCCTCGCTAGAGCCCAATTACTTACACTATAGCTATGTAACGTCAGCATATCGGTAAAAATCGAGTTATGGAAAGTTATAGCATAAAATGTAAAAATGTATGGGAATTTATTGCATGGGATGAACATTTAAAATAAAAAAGAGCACAGACAACACCCTAGGGCCTCTGCTTCATTATTATTCATTAATTATTGTAAAGTGTTTAGTCTGGGATGTCCCTCTAATAAGATGGATGGGAATTAAACACAAAAAATCAAAAATAGCGATGTGTCGATGAATAGGTTACATCTGAAGAGTCCATTAGCAAAAAAATAGTGCCATTCAAAAAAATAAAAAAAAAAAAAAAAATACTCATTACTCATTTTCACCTCATTTATCATCACTCAAATATACTTTTACTTAAGATGCCCTTAGAAAGAAATTATTTTTAATTAAGAAAGGTTCAGAATGGAGATAAGTATCCGTTTCTGCAAATGAGCTCTTCTATTGGACTCGTAGATCACTGATTGCACAGGCTGCTTTACACAATGACTTCAGGCCAGTGCCAAAGAAAATCAGCATAGAATGTGGTGTTAAAAAGGTTAAGTGTTATGCATGGCAGAGGGTGGGGGGCTCAAAATGTTCAAATGGCAACCGCAGAGTCTTTGAAATGAGACTATAATGAAGTAAAAAATCCCATATTAGGTTTTATAAATCACATAAAAAAATTTGTTTTATTATATTAGGGCCTGGGGGATACGCCATTGTTATAAAAGGCTCTAAATGAACTTTTTAAATGGTACCCACATTGATGCCCCCCCCCCTCAGCTTCACCAACCAAAAATGTCTGACCCCTTACAGGCTCATCTATTCAACTTTGTTCATCTCCCAACTTTGGATCAATTCAAAGAAAGCACTGTATCCCATGTTGCATCTGTAGTGTTATTTCTCAAAAAATAGTTAATTTTACAATACAAGACATAAGTACTGTATTTTCTGGACTATAAGTTGCTCCAGAGTATAAGGCACACCAGCCAAAAACTGCATAATAATGAAGAAAAAAAAAACATATAAGTCACACTGGAGTATAAGTTGCATTTTTTGACGAGATTTATTTTACAAAACCCAAGACCTACAACAGACATTTTATGTTTAAAGGCAAGTTATAATAATCACAATGAAATAGAGAACAACAGGCTGAATAGCAGTACAGCACGCTAACGTAACACTTTTATATTTAATACGGTATTTGTTTTTATAATGTTGGGGAAATGTGCTAAATTACAAAATCTTAAACCAGCCTGAGTTTTTTTCAGGTCAGATTGGAGTGATGGTGCTTGTTCTCTGGTCCAAAGGTTTCTGGTTCAAATCTTGACCATAACATTGACAGAATGGTCAAATCCAATGACGTTTGATCAACAGCTCCAACTGAAGAATGCTGTTCTTGTGTTCTTGGGCAAAACACTTAACCCCTCTGCCCCCAGTGTCTGCATACAGTGAATGTGTGTGAAACAGGCAAGAGGTTCCTGAAAATCAAGTGTTTGAGCACCTTGAAAGTAGAAAAGTGCTACTGACCTTTCTCCACACCACCCAGTTTTGCTGTAAATGTGACTAAAATGCACTTAAAGCAGCTCTCCATGGCCTAGGTCCAAAGTACATCTCTGACATGTTAGTGCCACATGAACCGCTCTGAGGACTTCAGGGACCGGCCTCCTGCCTGACCGGCTTCTCCATGTTCAGGACTGAACATGGAGAATCTGTGTTTCAGTTTTATGCAGCTAAAACCTGGAACAGTCTTAATGAAGATGTGAGACGGGCCTCAACTTTGACAACGTTTAAATCCAGACTCAAAACAGTTGAGTTGAGTCAGTTTAGTTGTGCATTTGACTGAAAGGTTTTTATTCTGCACTTTTCTGTTTTTCTGTTTTAATGGTAATTTTATAATGATTTGTTATTTTTATTATTTTTACATTATATTACTATTTGTGATTATTTAGCTTTTGATTTGTGTGATTTTGATGTCTTTCTTATTCTGTAAAGCACTTTGAATTACCTTGTGTACAAATTGTGCTATACAAATAAACTTGCCTTGCCTTTCTTTGCAGCACTTCTGATTAATCCCATTCATTTCAATGGAGAATTTGGAAAAAAAAAAAGTTTAGTTGCTAAAATATGATATAAAGTAGGTTGATTTGTGTAAAATGCTTAACCAACAAGCCAACACTGCACCGATTCTTTGGGAAGCTTTAAAATGGCTCTGTAGTCCCTATAGACCTTATTTACTGTCACGATCGGCAGCCCCACGCAACGTAATACAACCTGAATGACAATGGCGGCGCCTACGGCAACTTCCGTAATAAGGTGAATATAAATTGCTCCATTTTATAAAAGGTCAACTTCGTAAAGTAATTGAAACTAGTGATTGGTCTTTCGGCTCTTTTATGGGATACAAATGTTTTGGATCTGTTCATTTCAAAGATTGGTTCAAAAGACTTTCTCTCTTTTACTATTTATTTATATGACAGAAGCGTGAGCCAACTCATGATCTACAAACTAAACGCAGGGAGAAATTACCAAAGCTTAAATTTGCTTAAAATGGTTCAAAATTGAGAGTGGAAGAGAGTTTACCCATTGGAATCATGCATAATCTTAAAATGTTGCATTAAAATAATAATAATTTAAAAACTACTTTTTAATATCATGCCAAATATGTTTTTTCCTGCACGACGCTCTCATTCGTGTTGGCTGCTCTGCTTTTGGGCTGATTCATATGTCGGTCCAGTATAAAAAAAGCATACAAATAAGAAAGAAAAAGATTTGGCTCTTTAAAAAAATAAGATCCGGATCCAACTGTTCTCGTTAACGAACCGTTCAGACCCAAAACTCTGAAACTTATGCCCACCCTTTCCGACAACATCGACTTGTACTACATGACTAACCTGACTGTACATGTACTATTCCCCCTCAAGGCTTACAACATGAAGCAAATACAACTTTTCCTCATAAGAAGCAACTTTTAAAGCTATCTCCTAGTGTACTTCCCTCGACATAACTTTGTGAGTGAAGCTGCCCTGCCTATGCCCTCTGAACAACACTTTATTTCAGATGCCAGAAAGCTGCTAGTGCTTCTCCGGCTTTCTTCAAACAGTCATATCTCCATTTTACTTGGGAGGAAAGATATTTTACTCTTCCGAAAACCCAGATACCTGCTCTGTTCTTATCAGCAACAACTCGGGAACATCGGGCTTTTGCGTTTCCCGTAGAACGCTCCAAGTGAGATTGATTTTTGATGTTGAAGTCGGTGGAAAATACAGAAAGTTTTGAGAGATTGTTAAATCCCACTTATCCTTGGCCGCAGGAGTGGCTTTCCATTGAGTTTCGAGGAGTGGATTCAACCATTAGCGGCGCGGGGCGAAGACGGGTCAACGTACGGATGACGAAAGAGGTACTAAGGTAAGTACGATCGTAGTACAGTAGTAGCTAAGTGTACAATTTGTCGAGGAAAGATCTTCTGCATGATCTAAACGCTGGTGGTGGTGATGGGGGTCATGGAGGGGTTGAGGAGATTGATGGTTCCGCTGCTGCTGCGACGTAGATTTGGCAGCACTTAGCTAAAGCTGGTTGCGCACTGGTGTTGTCACGATACTAAGATTTCAAACTCGATTTCAATACTAAGAACCTGACGCGATAGATATTGATTTTGACACCACGATGATAAATTAAAAATGCTCTTTCTTTAAACAATAGAATGTGATTGTCAGCACTGAACCCTAGTACGTTCTTTCATATTACCATGCAGTGTTATTTCAGTGTAATCAGTCATCCAAGTTTATTCCAGTGGTCCATGGGCGTAAACTAATTTATGTGGTCTTATATTTGTTCTGATGCAGCTCAAGATCATTTCTGTCTTGCGACTTTTTTAGTATCGATAACTGCTGAAATGAGTATCTAAGATTAAGATAAACTGTATTATCCCCAAGAGGAAATTTGCCAAACAACCAGAAATTGTCCACGTTATTACATCAGCCCCATTTACATTCATTTTTCACCAAGATCTTGCATTGATGATGGTCGAGTCTGACCGCTGCACAAAGCCTTCTCCAGCACATCCCGAAGATTCTCAATGGGGTTAAGGTCTGGACTCTGTGGTGGACAATCCATGTGTGAAAATGACGTCTCATGCTCCCTGAATCACTTTTTCGCAATTTGAGCCCGATTAATCCTGGCATTGTCATCTTGGAATATGTCCGTGCCATCAGGGAAGAAAAAATCCACTGATGGAATAACTTGGACTGTTGCTGAACCTAGACCTGACTCGTACCTATAGGCTTGTACATTTTTGCTTAATTAAATCCAGGTGGTGACTTTTTTTTGGCCAAGCAGTGTATAATTATTCACAACCATACATTCAACACATTACATTTCACAGAAACTGAAGCACATTGGAGATTAAAGTGACTTACGTGCGCCTCTGTTGAGCAGATTTGTTCAAGAAGGCATTAAAAGATGGCACAAATCAGGGTTTATATCTATTACTCTTAAAGTTATACACTCGACGCCTGCCTGACCGAAGAATTCGATAATCGCCATGCAACAGGTGAGAGGGATTCCCAACTACTTCTCTGGCCTGAGCGAGCCCAGAGTTTTATCCTGAAGAGAAGCAAACTCTTTCCTCTAATCAGCTTCATGGCTTTACCAGTTTTTCAAGTTTAGTTTTACATTAGACAGTTAAAAAAACGAACCAGGCAAACACACTGCAGCGTATAAGACTCTCCAAAACAGATTTATGAAAACAGGTCATGATTTTTGTGCTCACACCAAATAGCCTCAGTCTCCTTAAAAAGTGAAGCCTCTGGGACAGTTTTCAAAGCTAGTTTTTCATAACAGATTTGAGCGGACTATGAAAAAGTCACGTGATCAAATGGAGTGCTCCAATGAAAACAAATGAACCAGTGCTGCCTTTTAGTGCGCTCTTATTCACAGAGAAAATGAAACAAAAAGATAAAATATGTGAGGATTAAATTCTGCTTGTAAAGGAACACAGCAGAACGACACATTTGCACAAACTCAGTGGTTTTGTCCTCCACACTATTTAAGAACTGTCGCTAGGCAACGGGTGTCTGGCGCTAACCTGGTGCCCCGAAGGCTGTTTTAAAACCCCTGTACCCATTTTTTTGCCCCATTTATTTGAGTAAAATATGTCGTGCCCCAGAACCGATATATATGGTATAAGTTATACACTGCCAGGCCAAAAAAAAAAAAAAAAAAGTCACCACCTGGATTTAACTAAGCAAATAGGTATGAAGTTGCTGCAGTTGGTCAGGTCTAGGTTCAGCAACAGTCTGTGCTCAAAGAATGAGGTCAGCTGACTACCTGAACATACTGAAGGACCAGGTTATTCCATCAATGTGTTTTTTTTCTTCCCTGATGGCACGGGCATATTCCAAGATGACAACGCCAGGATTCATCGGGCTCAAATTGTGAAAGAGTGGTTCAGGGAGCATGAGACGTCATTTTCACACATGGATTGTCCACCACAGAGTCCAGACCTTAACCCCATTGAAAATCTTTGGGATGTGCTGGAAAAGGCTTTGTGCAGCGGTCAGACTCGACCATCATCAATGCAAGATCTTGGTGAAAAATGAATGCAACACTGGATGGAAATAAATCTTGTGACACTGCAGAAGCTTATCGAAACAATGCAAATGAGCGAATGCGTGCTGTAATCAAAGCTAAAGGTGGTCCAATGAAATATTAGAGCGTGTGACCTGTGCGACTTTTTTTTTGGCCAGGCAGTAAATGGGTCTGATGGAATAACGTGGACAATTTCTGGTTGTTTGGCAAATTTCCTCTTGCGGATAATACAGTTTATCTTAATCTTAGATACTCATTCCAGCAGTTATCGATACTAAAAAAGTCACAGGACAGAAGTGAACCTTTCTTGAATAGCTTTAGATTGATCTTGAGCTGTATCAGAACAAATTTAAGACCACATAAACTAGTATACGCCCATGGACCACCAACCAACTGGGAAATTTGTGTCAGCATGCTAAGTGTTGTTAGCTTTACCATCGTCCATCATTTCATTAAAAAAATACCTCAACATTCCGACTAAGCGACACTGAGTCAGAACTATGGGCGGCACAACAGACTAAATGTGTTTAACTTTTTTTTGGTCTATTTCTTGTCCATGGAGTATTTTTGTTTGTTTGTTTTGTTCTTTTTAGCTCAAATTGGATTTATATGGCAAATGACAAGTGAAAGTAGTTTCTCTGTTGTTGCTGTGACTGTGCAGAGCTTTCTACTACTCTTGACTTGATTTTCTTGTTTTAGATGTCAGGTAAAAACAAAATTTTTAGCAGAGTTGCAGGCTTTTATATTTGTTATGAAGCTCTTTCGCATTTTAGATGTGTTTTGAGCTTTTACAGAAGAAAATGCCACTACCTGCCACTCACATAATGATGCCACTCACTCTAAAATATCCTAATGTTGTGATGTCATCTGCTTAACCTCGTCGTGCATTATTTTTTGTATAACTGCACAGGTCCAGCAAAAGTTAATCTATAATCTGTTCTATGTCACTACGCTGTGAGCATCACCATAGCAATGGGCAAACAAATGAACTTCTGTTAGGAGGGACTAGCTTTGACTAAAACAGATCAATAGATGTCTGGATAAGCACTGCGTTGGACATTCAGCTCTAAAAGTGAACTATTTTTAGTCTGTGGGACCATAGTGTGAGCTGTCACAGTTTACAGCTGTGTGTTGTGGTGTTCTAGACTCCAGATGTAAAGGAGGTATTATGGTAGTTATCTGATTATACTGGCCATGTAAATGTACCCTGTCTATAAAACTCTATGTACTGTAATAGGAATACAAGTAGAAGTGGGTGGGCGACAGGTTTTATAGCTTTATAGGCTCCTATTCTTCTACTGGGAGACAAAATTCATGTTTCTCGAAGCATAAAATAAATGGTTAGAAATATAGCCTAGTTTTAATGTTCTGAGATATTTCATGTAAACAGAATGATAAATGGATATTTACTATAAACCCAAAACGCTGAACCTTTCCCTGAACTCTGCTGGATGTAAAATTTGAGCTTGGGAAAGTCCCATCCACAGACTTACAGATATACACTTCTCATAAGTGTGTATAAATCATTACTGTATCATTATATATATATGTGGCTATAAGTAAGCATTTTATTTCTTAGTTGCAAACCAAACTCAGCATACACTCACACACTACATCATGAGACATGCCATTGCAATGAATCTCAATGCAATTAATTTCAAATCAATATGTAATTCAGCTCTGCATAATGAGTTTCAGACTAGCTTGATAATGGATAATGGATAAATGTGCATCGACATGTGAAGAACCAGACCAGAGCAAGAAATATCACTAATTGGACACTACAAAACACCAAAGGCATCATGGGAAAATCCTCTGCAGTGAGGCATAAATGTAGTGTGGGTGATATTGATTTAAAATAAATATATTGATACAGGCTAATGTTGATATTAAAACAATATTATGGAGGTCAATCACTAATGTGTAAAGTGTGTGTAAATGTCACAGTCGAGGGTCAAATAGATAAAAATGTGAATGGACTGTAAACTTAAAGAGCCTCTATCCAATTTTTCCCTGGCCTTACCCCAGAACAGATATATTGTATAAGCAGCACTTGAGGTCAAAATAAGTAAACTGTGTGCAGTCTGCATCTAAAGCATTTTATAGTCTGATAATAAGGAAGAGTGCATTAGCATGCTAGTTGTTGCTAGCCTTGCCATCACTGCAAAACTTCAGTTTTTCACATTTTTAAGACCGTAAAAATCAGATACAGTGCCTTTATCCTAACCTTCCATAGCAAGATGGATTCTTACAATGTTTGTGAGTTCACACACTCACGAGAATCCATCTTGGCATGCTCCCGCTGTAAGGTTAATCGGGTTGGCGAACCAAACACAGGGCAGCATTGAGGTTTGTGCTGAAGCCAAAGGCAAAGCCCCCAAGTGAATCAAAACAAACATGGCGACGCCGACAGACGTACTTCAGCCTATTATAGCCTAAGTATGGACTATTTTGTTTGTGAAACGTGTAGAAGGTAACTGCATTGTGCATTTGTAGACAGGGAAGACGTCTGTGCTTTTCTCTCAACTGGATGTAACAAAAGTTTGATTTTTTGGCTTATTCCAATGTTGTGGCGCTTTGACAAATCAGACTCAAATAATCATCATGACATTCTGCGTTTTCCAGATCGATTTCAACAAGAGCCATAGCCACAAGAGCCACAAGAGCCACAAGAGCCACAAGAGCCACAAGAGCCAGATTGATAATGTATAGAACTCAATTCAACAAAAGTGCAGAAATATAATCTTGTTTGTAAGAAAACACTGCAAGTTAGTTTAATTTTCATTCAGCTCCTGTATCGATTATGGACTGTATTCTTATATACTGTATTCTCATAAATGCAAATAACTAAATAAATGCAATATTATCCAGTTGTTTACATCTCCACTACTTGATGGTGCTTGTCTTTATATAGTCCAAAACTAAAGACAGATTTCTGTTTGAACTGATGCCAATGACAAAGACTGAGCAAATGTTCCCATTCACAGTCATCATTATCTAGTTGCACGTCTGTTTTGGATTGCAGGCAAAATGCTGGTTTGTAGTTTGTAGATACTGATTTGCAAGACCAAAAAGCTTAGCTGAAGTCTCGCTGAAAAGAACACCACATATTTTCTGTCCAAACATCAACTTCACTTTGCTATTTGTGATATTCAGTTTTGACCAGTAGTAATTTGTTGTTGTTGCCTGCTGATCTATGTTTAATTAGATTCATTCTTGTGTATTCCCATCACAGCAGCAATCTCACAGGACTTCCAAAAACTGTTGATTTTACCAACATAAAACAGTCTGAAAATGTAAAATGTAACTATGTTTAGCTTTCTAGTAGGGTTTACTAGTTTAAAAAGGTATTACAATCACAACTGAGCCTCGGTTGTCAGTGCCTTAACCTGCATATAGAGGACACAGTGAAGTTTTTCTCATTCTCAGTATATGAACATGCCTCATGTGAAAGCTCAGAACCTGCAGAATTCACTCACTGAGCTGCAGAGGCTGCACTAGCACTGACTAATGATTGGCTGCTGGTGCTGGGGTTTAGGTAGTGATTCTGACTAGAGAGAGTCATTTTAAATTTATAGCAACTGGGATTCAGCATTAAGCACTGGCAACCCAATGTGACACTCATGTGGGGCTTATTCTGCTTTCTGATTGGATAATCAGAACACCAAATTATTATATAGACAATTTCACCATCATGTCCAGTGTTTTTGCCATTAGGAATAAATCAGAATTTCAAAGTTAACGATATTTCATTTGAAGATGTCTACCTCATATCTGGGGACAGTTAGGTCATGTTAATGCAGTTTAAAGGTGCACCATGTAACTTTTTGGGTAGGGGATCCACTACATGCTTGTCTGCTATTCCTTTGCTTGGAGTGTTCCATAGTATGCCATTAAAAGTACATCTATCTTGCATTTATTCACTTACAGATGGCAAAAAATAAAATAAAACTATGAGGAAGCCCATCCCTTCACAGATCCGACTTGTAACTTGGCTTAGTTGTGACTGTTTTGTCTCCAAGGAGATTAATATGCGTCATGCCCTCCCAAGAAACATTGCAGCTGACGAAATAATCTGCTCATGGAAACACAAAGGTGGTGGACACTGCACATGAAAAGTTACATTGTACAGCTTTAAAATAAAAATCTGTCATTGGGTCAATATAAAACAGACTGACCAATACTGACAGAAAGCAAGCAAATGTATAATTGTCTATACTAACCATGTATAATTGCAAGCACAAACCGGTAGGCTACATTTAAACTGTCCGGTAGCTGTATAGGCTTCTGTTCTTCTACAGGGAGATACATTTCACGTTTGTCAAAGCAGAAAATAATTGGTTAGAGAGATATAGTCAGCTGTGAAATATAGCCAAGTAAAAAGTAGAATTGTGCTGACGGTGACGGTTTGATGCCTCCCACTAGAAACACACAAGAGATCTGATTTGTGTCCTTCCATTGAAAGATTACATATCAAAAGTGTGAGGGCCCGCGGATGGATCCCTGAGGCACCCCATTAAGCAAAGTTTAACTGTGTAAGCATTTCTTCAGTTACAGCTGTATCAGATGCACTGCAGCTGATGAGGAGCCTGGGGAGATTCTTTTCAGAGGAAGATGGAGGATTCAGTTAGGACTTTAGTTACTGCGCAACAGATAGCCGAGTTATTTATGAAGTCACTGCAGGCAGACGCATGGGTTTTACACAAGACCGATTTTTTCCATGGGTCAAAAAGACGTCAACTAACATCGCCACAAATCAAACAATGTTATACTATTTCTAATTCATTACTGACATATGGTAGATAATCTGTATTTAAGTTTTACAATGGGTAAACCAAGTAGCATTAACTGTACTTTATAGCATGATAGTTTACACTGATTTAGCTAGCTGATTTGGCCTGTGCCCATTTTTATAAACAAAATTTGCCTTGCCCCATTACAGACATTTTGTATTTCTATGTACTGTCTGCATCTACCTATGAAGCATTTTCTTGTCCACAAATCAGGAAGTGTGTTGTTGGCATGCTAGTTGTTGTCAGTGTCACTATGTCTGCAAAAGTTGTTAAAAGTGCTTATAAACTCATCATGGTGAATAATTAGAATGCTCAGAATGAATAAGGTAAGTGATGAATAACTTTGGACCACTGCAAACCGTATAAAATGAACTAGTCCAATTTTTCACTTTTTGAATACAGTAAAAGTCAGTTACAACAAACCAACGCTATTAGCAAAATGCACTTGTAAATTTTTTGATAGACATGCTGTTCCTTTATATTATATCAGTTGCTTTTCTCGCTACTTTGGTCACGCGTGATTTTTAAAGAATTTTATTACTTTGAAAACTTTGAAAAGAAAGTGAAATCGCTTGAGAGGAGCGTGTCATGTAAGGTCAGACTTTTGGTGACACATTTAGGCGAGCTGCAGCAAGTTCCTCTGAGGTTTGACGATGTTCCTTTAATTTCCACAGTGCAATAATGTGTCCAGCATGCTGTGTGGTAAAAGTATGATTGGAGCTCAGGGCAGAGGGGATGACAGCTCCCCAAGTCTTCTTCATCACATCTGTAATTAAATATGTTCACCCCAGGAGACAGAGCATGGGCTTGTGGGGAACTGAATAACCGACTTGTATCTTTTTCTTTACACTGTTGTTTTCAAGTGGTGAAGCTTTGGTAGTTAGGACCCACGTACAAGCTATGACACAAGTACAAAAAAAACTTACATTTTAATACAGATAAAATTATGTCACCTTTTCATAATTTGGATTTCAAGATATATACATATATTTAATAATAACAATGCAATAAATCAAGACACCCAAAGTGCTTTACATTGTTTAACTTCACACTTCACATGGTGGTGTACTATTGTAGCCACCCCTGCCCTGGGCTAGACTGATGGAAGTGAGGTTGCCAATCGGCGCCATCTTCCCCTCTGACCATTACCGACACTCACACGTGCCACTTTCACACTAAGCAATGTCGGTGAGGTATCTTGCCTAAAGAAACAACAACAGTTTCCACCAGATCCACTGCTGCCCCACTGTGGCACCTTGTATTAACTGCAGTCTGCCAGTACAAACCAGGCCCGGCCTTGCTTAGCTTCTGAGATCCAACGAGATTGGGCACTGACAAGGAAATTTAAAACACATACCCTCATTTCCCTCCTGGGACCCGGCGTCCTCATATGTGGATAGCACATTTTGGGTTGTCTAGGTCACAGTGCATTTTTTTTAAGAAGAAGAACAGCGTACAAGAACAGCAATAATGCAAAAATGTTCAATTTTGAATATTTTTAAGAGTTTAGAATGTTCAAAATTTTTACTTATTTATTTATTTATTTTTGTAAAGGCACATGTCTTCCTGCACCTCTTAGCAGCTTTTCAAATGAGCCACATTGTTCCAAGAGGAACAATTGTTTTTATAATCAGGACAAATGTTGCTGTGTTCAGGCACTTAATAGTTGCAAATGATTAAAACGTAGAACAAATGTCTTCATATGTGGATATCATTTTTCTCATAATGTAAAAAGATAATTCTCTATTTTTAGATTCATCAGGTCCAATCAGCCCCAATGACAAAGAGAAATGAATGAAGCCATGCAACAGCTCAGGTCTCAGGAGGTTAAAGTCAGCGTTCCTTTTTGCATACATCATAAGACTGACAATAGGTATCATTCTTGTGAAAGGCCCGTGAACTGAAGATGGGCCCATGACTGCACTTTTGGGTCCCAGGCCACCAGCTGAGAACCACTCAATGTGTTTTGAGTGTTCAATCCAAGTTTCCCTGAGCAGCTGGGCCAAACTGTAACTCACTATGACACATAACACAATGGTCAATTTATCCATGTACAAAGCAGCCCATTCACAAAAGTACACACATTACTCAGCCAATGTCTCAGAATCAATTTTAGTTGCTCCATTATCTTGCATTAAAAGTCACTTGAAGCACATGCAGAGTGATATTTTGTTCATTTTTTGCCTGTAGGTTAACCGAGGTAGAACTCCACAAATGTATTCCGAATGAAATCCAAAAGTGTTGGATTTATATTGCATCAGTATTCCCCAATGCAATGTTCAGAGCAACAAAAACATATTTATTTAGGTCAGGAAGAGAATGCAGCATTGTGTAGTTATTAATAAACATTTTGTGTCTCATAGTCATAATGGTTTTCCCGTCAAAACTGCAGTTTGTTTGCTCAAAATCCTCAAGTCAAAATGAAATTATTCTCAGTCTGCTCTACGCTCTGATGAGAGGATTTGTGATTTTCGAGAACAACACTCTATACTGATAGTGACGATGCATAAACACTGTCAAAATGTCAACGCAATAGTTTTGTAATTTATCATTGAAACTTCTGGCTTGGCTTATCGCAGATCTTGGTTACATTTACAATCACACATTTTGACACTTCTTGGTATTAGTTGTTGGGTTGCATTTTTATGATATGCACTCACTCCAATTCGCCCTGCACAAAAAAGCAAAAACAAACAACTAAAATGTCAGAAATGGTGGCGCAGTGTCACGGCTCCATCCTTAAATATATTGTCGTGCGTTATTATTTTGTGTGCAGGTGGAGTCGGTTGGTGCAGTCCTGGTGCGTGAGTCAGGGGCCCAACGCACTGCACTTTTAAAAGCTCATGCACGCCAGAAGCTCCTGCTGGCTCATCCTGCTCCGGGCTGGTCACCTGCACATCCCGCACTTCTTTGACAAACCTCATTAAAACTTGCTTTAAGTCAATTATCTTGGTAAATAAACACTTTTCATTGAATATGTGGTTTTGCGTATTTTCTGTCATATCTTGGAGCCGGGTTATGACACACAGGTAGATCGTTCTTCCGCTACCATGGGCAATTCACTTTCTTTGTAGTAGTGACCCAGTGATTCCAACTCGAGCCAAGATCTGAGCGACTGGTGGTGGTCCAATTGGCCGATGGCGCGGATTGGCAGCCTCACTTCCATCTGTCTTTGGAGTGTGTGGAGTAAATGAATAATGACTACAGTGTAATGCTTCGAGAGGCCTCATCGAGCTTGTAAAGTATTATTATTATTAATTAAAGTGAAGCTATTACAGAGTCACTGCACTGTTTTTCATCCCCTTGTGTGTTGCAAATATTTCCTCACACTCAATGTTCAATGTTTTCATGAGTTAACGTGACTGGTTAATCCACCTGCCAATCATAGCTGCAGGAGTTAAGACAAGAATCCACACCAACCACTTAGAAAACAGCTGGTTTTGGCAGGATAGGTTAATCACCACTACTGTTATTGACCCACGGCACATTTATTGAAGCGTACCCCTGTCAAATAACACCATTCTCTCTTAGCAATGTGCTCACTAGTCTTCCCTGACTATAAGTGCCCCCGCTGTGTAAAGTATAAGGCAGCAGGTGATGACAGCATGACAGAGGAATGCAATATGAATCCCCATTACTATCTAGCGCCGCATCGTTCCATAGAGGAAACATTGTGCGTCTTGGTTCAGGCGTTCAGGTGCAAAGAGGCCCCCTCCGCTGTAACTGTTCTCTGTAAGCATTACGCACTGTGCATTGAAAACACCAAACCTTTAAAATACGGCGTTCCTTTGTGGGTTTTAACAATAAAGGTAAATTAGGTTTCATCTTGGTGGCTCTGGTTTTGCCCCCAGCGCACATAATGGGCCATAAATCCACTTTACCGCTGTGCATTCCCGGGTATGAATGTCACAGTATGAAGCTGGATTAGGTATCACAATGCCCGTGATAGCTGCTGCTTATTTGGTATCTTTAGGATCAGGGTGGAGGGGTTGAGTTTCGCCGAGTGTTTATCTCACGTTTCATCTGCCTATTCTCGACGATCTGTGAGTTTTTCCTTCCGTTTTGTAGAAGCAGGTTTGTCATATCTTACGTCGCCTGCAGTGCAACGGTTTATTTCTGGTTTGTGTTAACAAGAGAGAAAACTAGGGACTAGAACAGGAGGCAGGCGGCATTGTAGTCTGTGATAAATTATCCTCCATATGTGTTTAGTTCTACCACTGAGCTGCACTTAAAATCCCTGTACCTGATTTTCTTAAAGCCCTAAAAATGTGAAAAAACAGGACTAGTTAATGTTAAATAGTTTGCAGTGGTCCAAAGTTATTCCCCGCTTACCTTTTTTAGTAAGTAGTAGTAGTATTTTAGTAAGTAAAAAGTACAGATACAGAGGTAAAAGTAAAAGTGTCACATGAAAAAATCTACTTAAGTAAAAGAATTGAAGTACTTGTTTAAAAATGTAGTGTAAAAAAGAGTAAAAAGTAAAAAGTGATAAATGTAGTGATATTGATTCAAAAATTATACATATTTTGGTTTATTTTGTGCATTTATTTTTGTTTTTTTCTGCTCTCAAATGTAGTGAAGTAAAAGTAAAAAGTATCTGCTGTAAAATGTTCTTAACTAAGTACAGATACCTGAAAATTCTACCTAAGTAAAGTACTTGTACTTTATTAGCTTCTACCACTGATTTTGACCATCGTGTTCATTCACCACGATGAGTTTCAAAGCACTTTTCACAACCTCGAGGCCAAAATGGAGTTTGTTGTCACGATAATGCTTACAACAACTACTGTCGCATGCTAAGTGCTCACTGCCTGATTATCAGACAATAAAACATTAAAATATCAATAAAACACTTTAAATATCAGTTGGAGATTGATAAGCCTCACTGTGGAATATTCTTGTTAATATTAACAGATTTTTGTAATAGCCAAAGTATACTCCCTGCAAGGAACAGAAATTTCAACTATTACAACACAAGAATCTGAAAAAATCTAGTATTTCACATTGGTTAGAGTCAGTGGTCGGAGTAATTTGTCAAACCTGATTCATTTTAGTGCTAATTTTTGGAAAGCAACATTACATTTGACAATATATAAGCAGTGAATGGTATCAGTAATCTAACGAGCATCATACATCTTCTAATCAAACTATCTTAACCTTTACTTGAACCTAAACTTGGCTGTGTTGTAGTCTGTGATAAATCATCCTCCATATGTGTTTCGCTCTACCACTGAGCCACATTTAAAGGCACGTACTTGATTTTCCTACAGCCTTGAAAAAATGTGAAAAAAACAAAACTACTTCATTTTAAATAGTTTGCATTGGTCCAAAGTTATTCCTCACTTACCTTTTGCATTTTGAACATCCCAATTATTCACGGTGATGAGTTTCTAAGCACATATTCTAATCAAACAACGTTGACCGTTACTTGAACCTAAACGTGACTGTTATTGTATCTGTATTGGTCAACCTTGTACTGGATTCTGTTTCTTTATGCGGCGTATACACTCACTATTTTCATCATTTTTATCCAAGTGGAAAATGGAAACTGGCTGCGATACCCCCTCATGACTACCATCTCACCATTTACCCCTCGGCTAAAATGAGATTTTCGCTGGCGGATTCATCCCGTACCAAAATGCACGCCGCTCGCACAGAATATCTCAACTTTCATCAGACCAGATAATGCATCACGGTTCCACTCCGGTACCGTTTAGATGGCCCAAAAAGCATCTCGGGAGGGAAATGTGCTGGTTATCATGTGTACGGGTGCCATGGGAAGCCGGTGTTTTTCTGTACACAGACGTGGCTCGTTCATCAAACTTGTTATGATAGACTGGGGTTTGTGTTGTCAACCTGGCAAATGATCTGTGACGAAGGCAGTCACACATCCCTGAGCACGACGCACCCTACAAGCAAGTCTATATTCTGCAAATAAAGAAGCGCTGCGAGCTGAATTCCAATCTTTACCTTTTGCTGTTTGGAGCTGAGTTTACGTAAGAGGCAAAGGGTTCATGCATTATAGATTGGCTGGTGACAGGTGTAGTAGGTAGTATTTGTCAAGATTTGGGTGGCAACAGACGGTCATAATATTGTGTACTGTCAATACTGGTAAAACTTTATAATAACTTAAAATTCTTCTAAAAACATGATCAAATAGGTTGCAAAGTTGGCCCATATTACCCTATTTTCTGATCTATGTTATAATGTTGTTTGCTTAGACTATATAAAGAAGTGGATTAAGTGAGTGTGGCCCATAGCGTTTGGCTTCAGTCAAATGAAGCTCATCGAGGTTAGCGGTTGTTTGGGCGAATTTGGAGCTCGGTTTCACATTTGGAATTCTGACTACGAGTATCATAGCAACCAAAGCGTCAATCCAAAGTGAGGATGTTGAAGGTAACTCCCCGTCCTGCCCGGAGCACTGGTTTAGCAGGGAGTAGACGCTTAGCAACGCTGTCAATCAAACCTGTTGCTAGCGGGAGCGAACTCGGGGAAAGAAGGCACCTGATTCATCTGTTATTAATGTTCATATCTTGATTTACAGACGTGGTGGTGACTTTTTTTTTTGTCCAGGTTGTGTAAAAACTCCAGGATCATGTAGAGCGGATTAATACGATCATTGTGAGACCAAAATGAGAAGGTTTACTGCAGCAGTTACAGAGAGAGGGGTAACAACGTTTCAATGTAAAGCGAATTGGAGCCAGAGTCGATGGACCTGGAAGCACGCTCACGATCGCTTCCTATTTGAAACGTGGCAGCTCGAAGGTTTGCTACATCCATTTATATATACAGTCCATTCAGTTCTTCTCTCAAACGGAAAAAACTCTGCTCCACCTTGTGATGTCATGTAGTAATACAGGAAGTGCTCCAATGTGTTTTTAAACTCCACACGTCATCACTACAATCATTTGGATGAGTGACCATTACATGACATCACAAGGTGGAACAGAGCATTTTGAGCTTGGAGATATAGGCAGACAAATAGTAAAGGATATTCAAATGTGTGAATGGAACAAAGCACAACTCTGAGTAGGGCTGGGGATCACCAAGAAGCTGCCAATATGATGACATACTCGATACACAGTCCACGATACGATATGCATCTCGATACAGAGCCATTTCGATACGATACGATTCGATTCGATATATTTCAAATCGATACGATACGATTCAGAAAAAAATAAAGGCCTTCAACCTTACTTAAATGGTCAACCCAATTTTCACAAAAAAAACCAAAACAAAAAAATCCTTAAATGGTGCATTTTTCTTCCATTTATTGAAGATTAAAAAATACAATGAAGTGCTTTTTGATAATGCATGTTTCTAACTAGAGGGAGAAAGGCGGGTTGAAACATTTTTTCTGACATTTTCGTTTCTCTTTGCTTCTCGCTTCTCTTCACCTGTGAAGAGTAACGTCTGGGGGGAATATCGATATCGATACTAGGAAACAAGGAATCGATACCGTATCGATTTTAATAATATCGATAAATATCGGTGTATCGATATTTTAGCACACCCCTAACTCTGAGTATGTTTTTGAGGAGGTAACAACATTCTAACATGGTATAAAGCTCTCAATAATCCATTTTGTGTAATATAGGACCTTTAAGAATGACTCAGGCTGCAGCTTCCCATTGGAGAGGGCTGACAGCACGCAGGACTTTGTTATGATGACATTTACAGCTCCTAAAACTTCACTGGGCTCCGTTATTTTCCAAGTTGGAAGTCAGCAAACTTGTTTCTTTTATTAAGTCGTTTTAGATCAATATTGCGATTTAAAACTTTCGGGTGTCATAAATTATAACTATATAGCAGACAAAGCACAATATACTGTCGACTTTAAGAGACAAACTTTTCTGTAACTTGGGAACAGCCACAGAAGAGCTCTAGCCTATGCCAAGTTGTACAAAAATAACAATAATTATGGAGTTATTGATGTACAAATACATTTAAAAGGGCCTACGACTACATAATGGACTCTGCTTTCTAACCTCTGCATAATGGTCTGGAGCACTTTGTATCTCTGTATCCTGCTGAGGTTTACATTGTTCTTTCTGTGTGATTATTTCTGATTCATTCTGTACATTGACATTTACAGCTTTTACTGTTCTCATGGATCAAATACTGTTTTATTGAAAGTAGGCCTAATGGCGCAGATTCGTGAGTCAGCCCACTGTCGCTAGTCATCTTTTAAACTTTGAAGCTCGATTTTTCATATGGTAATCAGACAAGTGAATAAGATGACACATACTGTAATATGCAAAGTGTTTGACGTTTAAATAATGTTATAATGTACGCATTCAGTGTTTTAATTTACGCTTGTTTCATTTGTCGTGTTAATGAGGTCGTCACCCTGCATAAATCACTGCATTTGAATTTTCCCTGGATTGTTACGTCATAGGTAGAAATCTTGTGCGATTTTAACATTTCTAAAAGCACAGTACATGGTTGTTTTTTGTCTTAAAAACATGAAAAACTGTTTGCAGTGGTCCAAAGTTGAAAAAAATTCATAACTCTTTTGTTTCTAAATATTATTCTTTTATTTTTTCAGAACATGTAGAACTACGCTTCCGACATTAATATGAGCAAAAATAGCACTGAGGAACAAACCCTCATTGTACAGTGGTACTTAGAGTCACAAGGGTCAAATTCAGAAACGCAGCGGTGTTACCGTCGACATTTTAATACCAGAGATGCCCCAGGCATAAATGTCATTAAAGGAATAAGAAGTGGTTTTCAAAGACAGGGGGCAGTGTGTGATCTCCACAGAGCTGACTAGTCCCGATTTCTTCCTTTCTTCCTGTGGGACTATTTTAAAGAAAAGGTGTTTGTGAATAAACCTCAGACAATAAACGACTTAAAACATAATATCGTGGATCAAATAAGAGCCATAAGCCCAGAAATGCTTTCAAATGTTATGCAGAGTGTGTTGGATCAGGCTATTCAGTGCAAAACTGAAAATGGTGCACACTTAAAAACATTATTTTTTAAAAATTAGGTTAGGATTTTTACTTCCCCCAGTTTAAATAGTGATAAGTGTAAGTGAACAATTATAACTGTATATATTGCCAAAAATCTCAATTTACCTACTCCTAAAATTTGGCGAGTATAATTTAAGAATTATAGGAGCTATTGGAGATTTAAAAGTGTCAGTGACTTTTGGGCCTGTATCTGTACTGGGGCAAGACAAATTAACTCGACAAATCAAATAAATGCTAAAGGTCAATAACAGTACAAAAAATAATGCATAGTATGTGTCAGTTCAAATAACTTCTGAAGACTGTGGAATTCCATAAAATGTGGCATTGGCAGAGATTCCCAGACAGCTTAAGTGGATCGATGATGTAAGCAGCCTTCTGTGTGTACACACATTTGCCATGTCGGTAAGGTCTTAAGACTTAGCACCACAACAGCAACAAATACTTTCAGATTAGTATGATCTGCTCAGCTAATTCATTCTCCAACGCTTGTACAACTGTTCCTTCCTAATCTTTAAAACTATTCAAATGCATACTTCAGGTCTTTCTGATACAATCACGACCTTTGCTTTCTGTTTAAATTAAGCCAATGGATTATTATTTAGCATTATTTAGTCTGTGTCGTCCAATCTCTAAATGGTTGTTCAACTCTGACAGGTTTCATTGTATTGTTGCCAGATTTTTTTTCGTTTTTTTACCCAGACCAGCTCCCAGGCCTTTTTAATGGACACGTTTGGGCTTGGGGCCAATACAGTCATTTTCAACTCTGCTGCTCTATGAAATGACTCACAATTAGCTCCATTCAGGTGACTGTCAACAGGCTAATCTCAGGATCCTTAGAAATAATTTGAGGTGAGGCTTTCTGGGTGTTTATACAAAACAGGATCAAATTTGATCAGAGTGAGTTTGAGAAGGATCAGTCGTAATGAGATGAGAAAGGGTGGGATCATGGTTGGGTAAGTGTTGTTAACTTGTAGGCCAGTATTTTAGGTTGGTATGTTGCTTGGTGGCGGTTAGCTAAAGATTTGTGCAGTTACTTAGCTAAGATGTTTTGAAGTTAGAATACGTTTTTCCTGAGCTTTTCAAGACACTCAACATCACCACCATACAGCAATTAAAGATGCACTAAGAAACTTTTCCTGTTGGGAGTTGCCACCTGGTTGTCTCCATGGAGATGTTTTTGCTTTGATTTTTCCACAGTATAGCATTAACCATATCTATCTTGCATTTAGCTTTTCAGTTTTCTTAATGTTTAAAAATACCAAGAAAAACATGCATTCTTACTGTGAGCGGGGTCACTTCTCCACGGATCTGACCTGGATCTTGGCCTGACAGCATGACCTGCTTGTCTTCATGGAGAGATAAGTTTAATGCCATACTGCGAAACATTCCAGGCAAAGCAATAATATCTCCATGGAGTGTAACAGGTGGTTCACCCTCCACCAGAAAAGCACCTTTAAATACAATATAATACATTTGTCCTTCACTATATCGCAGTTCACCTTTCGCGGCCTCGCTGTTTCGCAGATTTTTTTGTGCAATTTATGAACGTGCATTGTGTTCTGCGTCCTGATTGGCTGAGGGTCTGTACACCATTGGCCATCAGTCTCGTCTGTGCCGTGTCTCCTGTACAGTACCGAATGCGTTCAGCCAAATTGACATAAATGTTCAATCGCAGTGTGACTCTGAAGTGCTGTATGTTTGCAAGTTTTCTCCTCGACAAAACCCACAATGTCGATGAAACGTTCTGCACCGACAAAGGTGCCTACGAAGATTTGAACTTTGAGAGAGTTTAAACAAGAGAGAAATGTGAGAAAATATTAATGCCTGTGTGAGAAAAGTGTAAAAAGTGTGTGGTGAGGGGTTTTACAGCCGCAAAACATATAGAATAATGTAAAAAATGAAGCTGGCTACTTTGCGGATTTCGCCGATTCGCCGGGACCACTGCAACCATCATAATGATAATTTTTGTACATGTTATAATTAAGCAAAGTTAGTCATGCTAAATGGTGTGTCGGCTAGATTTCAATACAGTTCAGTTTCAGATGGAATAAGTGTGTTTTGAGCAGATTTGAATAAAGTAAAGATGATGAAAGTGTCTCAACATTTGGATTTTTTTTACTCTGCGCTAGAGAGTTCAATACAAGATTTTTGAGTACAATTACAATAGCGCAAAAATATATCTCCTACACATTTTTTCAGAATATTTGAACCATGAAAGATTCATCTGTGTACAGTAGAAAGTGTCTCAACATTTGAATGAGGAGGAGGAGGCGGACTAGTGCAATATTGGATTTTATTTTTCACGGACCACATTAAATTACAATGCTGTCAGCGCAATGCGGATATTATGTCTGGTACACATATCTAAAAAGATCTCCAAGATGAGGATGATGAGGGCTAACATTTAAACTGACATTCAGACTAGCTAAAATATATCTGCCAAGATCTTAAAAAGAGCCTTTTCAGACTTACTTGCCAATTTGAAAAATACAAAACCATGACTCGTAACTATTCATCTGTGTACAGTAGAACGATCCTGATGCCCGCTGACAGGTACTTTGAGTGGGTGACTGAGGAGGCGGAGGAGTAGTTCTGGAGGGTCACGACTAGCCCCGAGTTCTGACTCACGGACCACATGTCAATCATCCCAGACCCTGCTGTCAGAGGAATGCGGTAAGTAAAAGCTCTATGTCTTGTGTGGTCCCCAAGACATAGAGCAAGAGAACATCCACGTATCTCCAAGATGAGGATGATTCATTGGTGCCGCTGCCCACTGAAGAGACTCACACCTGGGCTAACATAAACTAAAAACACCCTTATGTCTGTGTGTGGCTGGAGGAGCAGTGATTGAACACCTCCTTGTGCTGCCTCAGGCTCACGGGGCAGAAGTGATAGTCCCGAGGTGTAAAAGTTAACAGCTCTTCTGCACAAATATGTAGTACTCGGACTTGAGAGCCACATAACGATGGGTGATGTGGGACGTTTTTGAAGGAAGACAGACTCTGACTCGGGCTTGACTTGTTACTGCTTTTAAGTTTATACAGTGCAAGCCTTTGTTTATCTTATGGTTTTAAAAGATGGTTTTCACTTCAAAATTAATCTAAAGCTGTGAGAATTCATAGTAGGGTGCACTGAGTGAGCACAGTTGGTAAAATAATAAGAAAACTATTATAATGGCTCAGCTTCAACAAACTTTAACAGTGTTACTTCAGTGACACAGACTTCGACCAGAACTTGACCAAAGACTTGGACTTGCGCTCAGACCCATCTACAACCCCGCATTTGCATTAGGTTCTCTTCATCTACTAGTACTACTTCTACTACTACTACTACTGACATATGGCCTACTACTACTACTACTTCTACTACTAGTACTACTGACATATGGCCTACTTCTACTACTATTACTACTGATATATGAACCTGCTACTACTACTACTGGGATATGGCCTACTAATACTACTACCGGTATATGGCCTACTACTACTGCTACTCCTACTACTGACATATGGCCTACTTCTTTTACTACTATTACTACTGACATATGAACCTACTACTACTGGCATATGGCTACTACTACTACTGACATATGGCCTACTATTACTACTGACATATGGCCTGCTTCTTCTAACACTACTACTACTACTACTACTACTACTACTACATGTACTACTACTACTACTGTTACTACTACTACTGACATATGGCCTACTATTACTACTGACATATGGCTTGCTTCTTCTAATACTACTACTATTACTACTACTACTACTACTATGGCTACTACTACTACTACTACTACTACTACTACTACTACTACTACTACTACTACTACTACTACTGACATATGGCCTGCTTCTTCTAACACTACTACTACTACTGCTACTACTGTTACTACTACTACTACTACTACTATGGCTACTACTGTTACTACTACTACTGACATATGGTCCTACTACTACTACTACTACTACTACTACTCCTACTACTACTGACATATGACCTATACTCCTACTACTCCTACTACTACTACTACTACTACTCCTACTACTACTACTACTACTGCTGCTGATTCAGGCACTTATTGACTTATTACCTTATGTAAGATAATTTGTATCATAATCACAGTTTTAAGCACAGTTGGTAAAATCATAAGAAAACTATTATAATGACTCAGCTTTGACAAACATTAACAGTGTTATTTCAGTGACACAGACTTTGACCAGGACTTGTGCTCAGACTTGGACTTGTGCTCAGACTCATCTAAAACCCAGCAGTTGCATTAGGTTCTCTTCATCTTTTGTATGGATCACCAAACCTGAGTCATTTACAAATCATTATCCTCAAGCACCAATCAGCAGCGTAGAACGACCGACTTGACCCAATTTTAAAGTACAGCAGTTATTGTAAGTTTTCCAAATGTAAATGTTGCCTTATCCGAGTAATACTGTTATCCCATTGTCCACTCAGCAGACAAAGATGATGCAATAGTTTTAATTTATGTAATACACACGAAAATTCCAAGTTTCCATTTAAACTTTAACACGTTTAAGCACACAACCTCAAACTAAAGCATGTAGAAACTCAACGAGAAGAAAAAAAAAGTCCAGATTATGATACAGTGAATTCAAAAACATACTTTCTGGTGAAGTAAATCAACGTAATAACTTCAGACTTTACTTGAGTATGTATTTAGGTTGATACTTTTTACTTTACTTTGCTATATTCGAGAACAGGTATCTGTACTTTATACTCCACAAAATTGTTTAAAATAACTGAAAAGTGAAAGTATTTTTTATTATTGTCTGAGACCTGCTGAAAAGTCTGAAAGCTTATTTTTAACACGCTCATACTAAATAAATAGTAAATTAAAATAATAAATAAAATAAATGAATAAAAAAACGAGAAAAAATGATCGATTCGAAATTTAGCATCAAAATCACTCAATTTGAAGCTTTATTAGACTTCAAAATCTGCGTCAAATACAAGTACATTTTTACTTTTTTTTGCTTCTTCTTCCACCGCTGGATTAGAATAACAACTAAAAGTAATGAGAATGACCACACGCACCTGCCTCCTGAGATCTACTCCGTCCAACTCATCCAAAACCAATATATCTACCCCAAATCATCACTTACCTCATCCCGGCACTAGATAATCCCGCTGTTTTAATGTGTTCTGTGGCTCTAGACCTGAAAGAGACACAACGAACAGACCTTAACTCTGCACTCAGCACTTTCTCATCTGTGAGGGGCTTTTCACACAGAGCAGGGGGCCGCAGCCTGCACCGACCCGACGCTAAGTGCCCCGGCGGAGGCAAGATCAATACGAGGCAGAGGGCAGCAGCTGCTCGCCCCGTCCGCACGGCCTCACGTCTAATGAGGAGGAAGGAATACATCAAAACATCAGAAGAGAAGATCTGAAATGTGTTAATAAGTGATTTGAGTAGGTTTGGTCTTAAAGTTGGATTTGCCAATAGAACATACTATTGTTACTTGTTGTTTTGTTAAAGCCAGACAGTCGAAATGCTCAAATCAAGAAAAGTACTACTGCTACTACTACTACTACTACTATTACTACTACTGACATATGGCCAAATACTACTACTGCTGCTACTACTACTACTACTACTGACATACTACAAATTCTACTGCTACTGCTACTACTACTACTACTACTGCTACTACTACTGACTTCTACTACTGCTACTACTATTACTACTACTACTACATACTACTTACTACTACTACAGCTAATACTACTACTACTACTACTACTACTACTACTGACATATGACTACTACTACTGACATATGGCTTACTACTACAGCTACTACTACTACTACTACTACTACTACTACTACTACTACTACTACTGACATATGGCCTACTACTACTACTACTACTGAGATATGACCTACTACTACTACTACTACTACTACTGACATGTGGCCTATTACTCCTACTACTACTGCTACTACTACTACTACTACTGACATATGGCCTACTACTACTACTGCTACTACTACTACTACTACTACTGACATATACTGTATTACTGCTATGGCCACTACTACTACTACTACTACTACTACTACTACTACTACTACTACTACTCGTACTACTATTACTGACATATGGGCTACTACTCCTACTACTGACATATGGCCTCTTACTCCAACTACTGCTAGTACTACTACTACTAATTCAGGCACTTATTGACTCATTACCTTATGTAAGATTATATTTTTTGCAACTATTAACTATTCTGTCTCTATTTGTTCAAAAGTACCTCTAAAAACATGCATTCTTCCTGTGAGTGGGGAGCCTCTTCACAGATCAGACCAGTAACTCGGCTTTCTGAGTTTAAGGTCAAACTGTGGAACATATGAGGCATAACGTTTCATTTTCACCAGATATTTTTAATCTTACTTTTAAATGTGGGTCAGTGGTAGTTCATTTTGATAATAGAAAATGTATGTTACTTGTACTGTGTTTTATTCTCATTGTGCAGGACTCGGAATATGTACATACTGTAAATCCCCTGTAACATTGTTGGTTTCCAGAAGATATTCCCAATTAAATCAAGGTATTATAATGTGTAGGGGGACTCTGGGAGCAAATGAGATCTGATTATCTCCACTCAAGCATCGTAATACTAAGAGGATATTATATTATTCTAGCTAAGGCCTGATAATGAAAGTAGGAGCTGTTTCTTTGTGCTTGCCAAAGTTTTTTTTTTTTAGTTTTTGACATGCACTAAATTGAGTGACCAGCTGTTAAAAGTCCTATATTATGTTGTTACCTCATCAAAAACATACCTGGGGTTGTGTTGTGTCATTTATTATTATTAGTCTGTCTACATCTCCAAGCTCAAAATGCTCCGTTCCACCTTGTGATGTCATGAAGTGGTAGTTTCCAAGTTAACAGCTACTTTTTTTAACTTTCGTGCGGTAGAGATGGCCAATTCCAGAGCTGAAATGATCCAAATGATTCTATAGTGAAGGTGCGTGGAGTTTAAAAACACAGCGGAGCACTTCCTGTATTACCACATGATGACATCACAGGGGTGGACTCAGCCTAAATATGCAGGGTTTGTGCGTTAAACGTGTATGAATGAAACAAAACGCAACTTTGGGTTTATTTTTGATGAGGAAACTTAAGATAGATCCAAAAATAGTGTTATACGAGCGCTTTAAACTGCAGTGACACCAGCTTTATCGTGTACCCTCTGGCTCGAATGCAGCTCGTGACAGTTGTTTGACACCACTGTAACATTTATTTAGTAAAGTCACGCACACGAGTTCACCACAGCTGTGCTCCTTCCCACAGCTGAGCGCGGCACTCCACAGCATAGCAATGTCGAGAAAGTTTGGGTCTTTATATCTTAGCAAATTGAGTGTATTTATTAAAAAAAACCCCAAAAAACAGGACATTAATTCCCAAAGTAGCATTTGCACATGTAAGCAATAGTACAAAATGTCTAAATAATTATGTTAAGGGGAAAGATTCTGTTCAACAAGTTTTTGGAAGGGCTTTCAGTTGTATTTTTAGCCAGTTGGATCACACGCAGTCACTAGCTACACTTATTTGAGTGTGTGCAGAGCATAGACTGTATATACAAACGGACATAGCTTACCCGCCAGCCAGCACGTTCCAAATAGTAACTGAGCATGAGCGCGCTTCCAGCTCCACTGACTCCAATTCACTTTCTATTGAAAAACTGTAACCCCTCTCTCTGTAACTGCTACAGTGAGCCTTGTCATTTTGGTCTTAAATTGTTCATATTAACCCGCTCTACACGATCCTGGGTTTTTTATTTTGCTATTCTGTCTGGAAATCAAGATTATTGTTATTATTATTAACAGACTTTGAGAGACTTAGCCATTCATTTGTCTCCAGTAGGTTAGATTACTGTAACGGCCTGTTCACTGGCCTCTCCAAACGAGCCAGGTTTGATTGAAGGCATTTATTGAAGGCAAAGCACCCCCTGTTGCGGGTGGGAAGGGGCGTTACCTTCAACAGCCTCGCTCTGGATTGGCTCTTTGGTTGCTATGATACTCGCGGTCAGAATTCCAAATATGGACCTCCGCTCCAAATTCGCTAAATAACTTCTAGCCTCGTTGAGCTTCATTTGACTGGAGCTGAACGGTATGGGTGACACTCACTTAGTCCACTTATTTATGCAGCCTGTGGTGGAGAAAATACCATGTTTTCTTGTTTTAAAATTACCTGCCACAAAATCAATTCAAAATTCTACTCAATAACGGTACATATTACTATGGTGGGGGCATGGGGCGCTTTCAGAAACCTTATTGGGGCATCAAAAGGGCTAGCTGATTGTTGCTAGCTTTCTCATTTTCTCTGTAGATGTAAATTCTACCTTCTGAAGAAAAACAAAACTCTGCTGCACCACTGGCCAACAGACCACCAACTTGTTCTAACCAGTCTAACAAAAAAAAAAAAAAGTTTCCGAAAACTCAAGTCTCGCAACAATCCAGTTTGTAGCGCAACTTTACCAGGCAACTGTGTGAAAGCCTGTATGTTTCTGCTGAAGAGCCAGAGACAGGCAAACGTTTACGGCAGTTGTACTGGACACACACCGCACAAACTATTCCCACAAAAGGTCAAAGCCATTACAACAATATGTGTCAAACGTGGCACCAAAACCAAACTGTTGTATTCATGGACCGAGAGTTACATCAGCTGCTCCAGACAGTGCCTCTACCTCCACGTGTCAGCCAAAAGGTAAAAGAAGTTATAGATTTTGTCCTGAACGAGACAAGAATCTTTGAGAGGAGATGTCTTCAACATTTAAGATCCATGTCTCAAGTTAGGATGGTTATTTTTAGATATTTTAGCTTCAAAATAGCCACTCTTTGCTTTGATCACTGCTTTGCACACTCTCGGCATTCCAGGGTGGCTACTTTGAAGAATTTAAAATATATAACATACTCAAACTTGTTTAACTTTTTTTTTTATTGCTACATAATCTACATAATTAAGAAAAAAAATTACACAATTTTCTGATTCATGTTATAATATACCTGGAGTTTGTGCTGTTTCTATAAACACATTTAACACAAAAAAAACTCATATTTATGTCGAGTTCTTCTCTCAGAAAGAAAACACTCCACCTCGTCTGTGTAATGTGGTAATTACAGGATTGTGCTCCACTGTGTTTTTAAACTCCATACACCTTCGCTAGAATCGTTCGGATGATTTCAGCCCTGGAAAAAAAAAAATGTACAGGTAAAATGTACAGTCAGTGTTCCCTTCATTGAGAGGTGTTTGTAGAAAATGCTGTGTGGTTTTCTTTAAAGTGTATCTAATTTTTTTCAAATTTCAAAAAATACATAACATTTTTTCCTCTTTTTTCATCCCCCCCCAATGGGCATGTAGACAAAAAAAAAAGAAAAATGTATAATATTAATAATAACAATAATGATAATAGTAGTAATAGTAATAAATACACATTAAAGACAAAATAAATGCAAAATAAATGTAATCGGATTGTAACCTGTATAGCTGCCGTTGAGATTGATACTTGAATAAAAATTTGATCACAAAAAAATACATAACGTCTCATCAGTCTAACGAAAGTAGGTGGGGATTGTTGCTTCCAATGAAGTAGAATGACTCTTCTTGCAGTGAGTAAAGTAAAAGACGTAACATCTCGTGCGTTGCTTGATACAGAGCAATCAATGGGGGTAATCCTAAATATAGAACTTAAAGGGTTAGGGCAAACAGCCTCGCCAAAAATTGTGTGTGTATGCTTTAGAAATATCAGACCAGAAGGGGGCAAGTTTAGGACAGGACCAGAACATGTGTCTGTGAGCTGCTGGGTGGCCTCTACAGCGAGAGCATGAGGGATCTGCATTAGGATACATGTCTCCAGGTACATTTTTGAGGAACATACAGCATTATAACATGTCGTAAAGCTCACAAGAGTCACTTTTGTGCAATATAAAACCTTTAATGTCTTCAGTATGTATTTACAAAGAACATATAGAACATAAAAAAAAACACTGACTGATTTTAACCGGTAGTGTATACAATTTGTTACATAACCCAAAAATGACTAGGCATGATAGCAGTGACTCGAACTACCCAGGGAGGGGTTGTGAGGACAGAGACTGCACACTTGGCTCTGGGTGTGGTGCGCCTGGTCGTAGCGGTTGTATTGAGTGTGGCAAAATCTCAACCATTAATTGCACAAAGTCTTTTCATTTGAGCCCAAAGATGAGCCCGATCCAAGCCAGCTGCGGTCGGCTGGTACAGCAGGCCTCCCCTCAGGACGTGGGCGGGTGGTGAGGTTACACGTTTGCCCACCACAACTAAAAATATAAGATCAAGGAGCTCTGAGACGACATCTTGGTCTGGTTAAACGCACGTACTGGAAAAACAAGATCTAAAAACAGTCATATGAGTGTTCAGTGGGTTGTATATTACTGATCTAACAGCAGTTATTTGGATTAAGGGATTATAAGAAATACATATAAGCGTTGTATAATAAAAGTTTTGCTTTTAAGAGTTAGTCCCTGAAGGATATGTGGTGAGGTGTGAAAATGTAGTCTAAAATTGCTAGTGTTTCTGCTTAATACTTACTACTCAAACAGGCAGATGGTGAGTAGGTTTATGTCAGGGGTGTCCAAACTTTTTTTTACCGAGGGCCGCATACTGAAACATATTTGAAGCGGAGGGCCACAAACAAGTGTTGATACAGGGAGTCAAATGTTGCATTTAACAAAGGTTTGACAGAGATATTGTATTTTTAAAAAGACTTGATCAATTGGGCCAGTTTAGGAGGAGGCATGAGGGCCAACAAAAATTGACCTCGAGTGCCGCATTTGGCCCTGGGGCCGTAGTTTGGACAGCCCTGGTTTATGTTGATAATAATAAGCATATGACTTGCAAATGTTTCTTGCACAGTTCCTTTACAGATATTTACCGTACCTACTATATCCATAGAAAAAATCTAGTCTTACCTGAGTAATAGCATCCCCAAAATAGCGTTTTTTCTCTTGGCTGTGTAATCCTTTAGTTGTCCAGGTCTGATCCATAGCAAAAGAGTAATTTATTGGACCGCTACTTTTACTAAAATTATTTTGAACATAAAAGTAAACTTGACTACATTTTTTGCTTCTCTTCTTTATATCTCCCAAATGGTGTCACACTTTTGCAGTTCCACTTCATATTTCATGTTGATCAGCTGCTGTCCCTCGCTGCTGCAGAGACCCTGGAGTACAGATCTAATCATTACCAGCACATTTGGTTTGGTTAAATGTGTCTATTTCCAGCGTCTAATGGAACCAGTTTTTAATTAAAATAGCTCAGATGACATTTTCAGCCCATGGAGCCAACAGAGAAGCCTCCTGACAGCTGAAGTGTCTTGCAATGTGCTGTCTGGTCTCCATACAGAAATATGCTCAAACTTATCACTGCTAAGTTTAGTAATGACTGTTTTAATAAGATGAATGGAGAGTAAATATTTATACTCAAGGTTGGGTTAATATGTGAGAGCAAATCTTGTTTTATGAATTCATATTTTTCTGTTAAACTTGTGATTCAGTTGGGTAAGCAAGTTTATTTTCTCATAGGTAAAAGACATTGATACAAATGTGGGTGTAGTAGTGTCCTGCCCAAAGAAACAACAATAATATGCATGGTCTCTAGAGGGAGTCAAACTGCAAAACTCCAGACAAAATTCACATTAAACTTGACACATATTAGCACTATTTAGTACAGAGGTGCCCAAACTCTTTTCACTGAGGGCCATATCTTGAAAAATATTTGACACGGAGGGCCATAGACCAGTGGCCAATACAGTAGATTATTAAATCATTTAACATAGTTTTGACTTCATACTTTAAATAAGGCTTGAAATATTAATATTAGGTCTCTTTGACAATGCAGTGTGATGTTATTTTGGTTATACTGGTAGGATTACTCAAATTTGCCATAAAAAGTACTGATTATGATCAATTGGGCCAGTTCAACTGAAGACCCGAGGTCAATAAAAATTGGTCTGAGGGCCGCATTTGGCCCCCGGGCCATAGTTTGGACACCTATTTAGTAGAATATGTGCAAATCATAGACTGTATAAAGAAGTTGACTAAGTGAGTGTGACGTTGCCTGTAGTGTTCAGCTTCAGTCAAATGAAGCTCATAGAGGATAGGAGTTACAGGGTGAATTTGGAGGCGTGTTCCATATTTGGAATTCTGATTGCGAGTATCATAGCAACCAAAGAGCCAATCCAGAGTCAGGCTGTTAAAGATAACACCCCTTCCAGCCCGATTTACTGGTTTATCAGGGAGTGGGCGCTTAGCAACGCTGTCAATCAAACCTGTTGGTAACACTAGTGGAATAAACCTCAGAGCAAGAAGGCGCTTCATTGGTCTGTTATTAATGTTCATATCTTGATTTACGGACAAAATAGCCAAATAAAAGCACCACGATCATGTAACGTGGATTAATGCGAACATTTTAAGACCAAAATGACAAACCTGACAGTAGCAGTTACGGAGAGAGGGGCAACCGTTTTTCAATAGAAAGTGAATTGGAGCCAATGTCGATGGAGCCGAAAACGTGCCCGAAAAAGCTTACCTACTTGTAGCGTGGCGACTTGCAGGTTAGCTATGTCCGCGACACATAACAATCATACAGGAATGGTGGCGGGTGAATGTCAACCTTAAAATTTGTAACAATTACCTGATAACTTATCTCCTGTTGTTAATCAAGTTGCATATAGATGTATTTTTTATGAACTGTAACTAAGCATACTTATTTTAAACTTATTTCCATCCCGCGGTAATCAAGCTCTGCAAGTACGGACATTCTCAAAATAAACCGTCCGCCGTCTGTCAAGGCAGGCACCGAATCCAGACAGTTCAGTCGAAGTCCAGTCTATTTTTTTACTGTCCAAGCTGAAATTTCTAATCACCTCTCGGACTCCTGCATGCATAATAAATAGACCATTGTCGAGTCCCATTGCACCGGCTGAAGCTCCAGGTGTGACAGGGGCCGCACTGTGAGGTAACATTGACCTGGGTGACCACCATGTTGGAAACTTCCATTGCTACCACTGAAGAAGCACGGAGCCAAGTGTTTGACAAAGATAAGGGGCATTGTTTTATTAGAAGAGAGGGTGATTCTTCAGTCTTGGCACATCTCATGTAAATTAGATCTAAGCTTATGGGCTCATCTAAAGCATCACCAGAATTTGATATGAAAGGTTGATGCTCTTTTGATTGCCTAGGATCCAGAATATGCATAATACTTTATACCGAAGTGAATCTACCCAAGTTCAGATGAGCACGATTGACAGGTGAATTAGCCAATCAGCGACACTCGTCAAGACCGTCCTATCAAAACATAAAAGAAAGGAAAAAATACACACGGGATTGAAAAGCATTGTCTGCAAAATCGATGGGCGAATCACTAAACTCTGACGCCCAATAAGCTCCTTCGTTTCACATGCGTCACTGAAATAAACATCTGATCGAAACGGAACAGAGAGAATGGTGACCAGACTGATCTCTCTCTGTATATAAAACACAAGAATAGTAAATGGTCACATACTGTATTTATATAGCACTTTTCAACCTTTGAGACACTCAAAGCACTTTACATCAAGGAACCACTCAGCCGTTCACACAAACATTCATACATCAGTGTACACAGACATTAGGGGTGAGGTGCATTAAGTGTCTTGCCCTGGGAGGATTGTTTACATCAAGAGCGGGATTCAAACCGCCAATCTTTGGATCAGTGGGCAAACACTTCACCAACTGAGCTACCATCACCCAACTGAGCTGCTATCACCCAGAGAGATATCATCTGGATCTGAACTGATGACACAGGGATGACTCAAAGCGGACACATTTAAAGGCTTGAACCTAATTTTGAAATATGATATAAAGTGTAGCCCCATCCATTTAGTCCATTAGCAGAACATGGCAGAGAAACAACTGTCTAGGTGAGTCACAGGCAGTTGTTTCCGAATGGGTCTCATTTCCGACAAATGTCTTTGGAATGTACATGTAATATAAAATAAAAATACTAGATTTAAACTTCTGTGACAATTTGACGAATGGAGCGTGAGATTGACAGGTGGATCAGTGCAGTGTCTGCAGTGAAGCAGTCGCTGTATCAGACCGTTGTGGTGAAGAAAAAGGAGCTGAGTCGAAAGGCAAAGCTCTCGATTTACCCGTCAATCTACGTTCCTGCTCTCACCTATGGTCATGAGCTCTGGGTAATGACCGAAAGGACAAGATGGCAAATACAAGCGGCCAAACTGGGCTTCCTCCGCAGGGTGGCTGCCGCTCCCTTAGAGATAGGGTGAGGAGCTCAGTTACATGGGAGGAGCTCGGAGTAGAGCTGCTGCTCCTTCACGTCGAGAGGAGCCAGCTGAGGTGCTCAAGATGCCTCCTGGACGCCTCCCTAGGGAGGTGTTCCGGGCATGTCCGACCGAGAGGAGGCCCCGGGGAAAGAGGGAGGGACTATGTCTCTCATTTGGCCTGGGAACGTCTTGGAGTCTCACCAGAGGAGTGGGAGGTGTCTGGGGTGAGGGAAGTCTGGAGTCCCTGCTTAGACTGCTGTCCCCGCGACCTGGCCCCGGATAAGCGGAAGAAAATGGATGGGTGGATGACAATTTGATCGCTGATATGATTTATTTTACAGTAGATGGCATATTATTTATACCTTTTCCCCCCAATTTCTTTCCTGTCACAACTGAGACTGGAGTACTAGTGCAGTGTCTTTTCCCAGGACAAAACAACAGTAAGCACTCAAGCACAGGTCAAACCACCTAAACTTTTCTTAATGCATCACCATTTTGCACCAATGAAAAATATATATCCAAAGATGGCCGTTCGTTTTTATGGTCACGTCAACTTGTCAATCACTCAAACTAGAATACACTTTATATTCCAGAAACCATAACTAGACTTCTACTTAGATTGCATATCCTTCTTAGAGTATCAGAGTTGACATGGCATCCCTGTCCGCCCTAACATGGGTAACAGCAGGTTCCTGTCAGTTACATCGGCCTCTCCACGGGTGATTCATATTTGCCAAAGCATATCAGAGGAGAGACAGAGCTACATACGTCAGAATTTGATTGGCTGCAAACTCTGCCACCATTTAACCCTTCGTGAGGCTGACAGAGCGTGGTGCCTGTGTGGAATCAGCAGCATTAGTGTGAGGACATGGGCTATAATGAGAGAAGGGAAGGAACAGACGTCACTGTGGGTCGAAAGAGGAGCAAGTGAAAATTCAGGACAAGACAGAAATTGTGGGTCTAAAATTTTGGAAAATGAAGACCTTTTACGTTCTATTCAAACTTTTTACTTTGGGGTTGTGGTGAACAGAATGGAAAATTGTTGTAATCAGAATGTTGGCAGATTGAACCCTGCTCAAATCTGAGTAGTCCACCCTTGTGTCCTTATGTAAGACACTTTACCCACCTTGCTGATGAATGGGATGTGTGTGAGTGATTACGGGAACTCGGAGAGGTCATTGGCTGTAAGTTGAAAGTCACGCTGTCTGTTAAACCCAGGCGTGGTGTAATTACATAAGTGGCCTACAATACAGTAGTGCAATGTAAAGTGACTATGACTGTCCAAAAAGCATTAGCATCCCTAAAGACTTGACACAATGTTGATATCAAGTTCCTGCCCTGACTTCCTATTTCTTATTGGGTGCAATTAAAAATGTTATTAATTGTGTTTAAATGTCATGTCTGCACTCTATGGGTCCTCTTTATTTGAGGGAGTTACTGCTGCCCTGTACTCCGCCCGCAAACCTGAGGTCAACTGACCAGCTCCTGTTGGCTGTGCCCAAAGCCAGGCTCAAAACCAAAGGTGAGCAGCACCCAGACTATGGCCGGTGAGATCCTTCCGGCCTTTAATGCAGTTTGAATAGACTGAAAACTCACTTCTTCTCCCTGGCATTTAACACTAGCTTGAGGGCTTTCTCTATGTTTTGTATTATCTATATATTTGTGTTTTTGTTGACTTTTTAGGTGACGCACTTTGAGCAGCTGAAGTTGTTTTTAAATGTGCTTTAAAAATAAAATTTAATTGAAGCTCATTACTTCAAAATTGCACAGGTTATGATTATTATGAATTACTTTTACACATTTTTAAGATTGCTTTAAAGACTTTAAAAGTATTTAGAAGTACTGAGCTTGATTACAAATTGAGACAAGACTTAAAGATGCTAGTATTCTTAATACATTTGGTTTCAACAATGAAAATCGCATGACAACTGAGGAAAAGACAATTGAGAAGTGTCATGAAGAGACTACGGTGGAATAACTAGGGAAAGTTGAGATGTCTACAAAGGGAAGAGATGTTGAGGTGGCTCACGGTTTTGCTGCTGCGGTGAAGATGGGTCTGAAGATGGATGTGACAAATAGCTAAAACGTCAATAAGACGGGGAGCGCAAGTGCATTTCTATGAACGACTCAAGACATGAGTCATTCCAAAGCTAATGAAACAGGCTGTGATTGGTTGACAGGAACAATAGCAGTGGATTCCATATTAAATACCATTTCTTTTTTAGGTCAAATTCATGCTTCACCCTTTGAAAACAGTCCTGCAACTCACCAGTTCAGAACCACGGGTCTAAAACATGCACACTATTATTTGAATGTGCTTTTATCAATAATGCACCACTCAAAACTCATGTTCACATATGTAGACAGAACAGCATATAGTCATTTGAAACTCCTCTTCAGCAGCAGCCCGAGCAGTCAGTCCTCAAGGGAAGCGACTGGCCTATGAATGATAATCACCTGTAATTACCTCCGCGCTCACTTTTCACTCTTTAAATGTGTGTCTTTTTAAATGGCACCCGTCCTTTTACACCACGTGCAAAAAAATATACAGGTCTGATCCATTAAAGATGCTATACAGCGTGCGTGAATAGGAGCCACCATCAGGCAGTGAGGTTCAGCAGTCTGGTCCTGTTTGCAAAATGGCTGCTGAGAAACATATACTTTTTGCGACATGTGCCATCTCTAAAGTAAGTATAGAGGTCAGTCAGAGGGGAGCTAACAATGGGATAGGCGACTTTGATTTTAGATTTTTTGTAAGTGGACAGATGTGATTGCATTGGGTTTAGCTTCTTGTTTGATTATATTTTTTCCTTTAAAGGGATCACATAAGATTTTTATAGACCATCAGGATAAACAATGTTGTGGTGATCTGTGATGTAACATAAGGTAAGGTAAAGTAACAACACATTCGCTGTGTGATGTCCCATCCAGAAGCCATTTTTCTGAATGGGAGCCAAGATGTCTTGATTGTCAGTCTCCAGATGACCTCTGAAACTACGATGGACCACACCTGGAAGATTGAGGAATTCCATTGTTTTATGAGCTCTCCAGTCATACAAATTACTACCACCGTCATTCATTTTTCTCAAGTAACCGTTCATTATAGTTTATAGAGAGAATTTTAGGATATTAATGAAAATATATCTGGCAGTGTGGCCTGCAGGCGGGCGTTGCCACTTTAAGAGACTGTTCCCACTGGCTAATCGTGATAGCTGTCGATCAATAAATAGTGCTTCCTGTGTGTAACTTGCCCTGTGACCTATGCACTTCCTGTGTCCCCTTGCTGTTTTTTCCAAGTAGTATCCTCATGTTCTTTTAGTTAACTTTAATAACTTGGTTGGCCTCATGTTGTGCTCCATGCTCCGCTGGTTCAGGATAGTTGTGGTACCAACGTCAAAGCCCCGCAATGCGCATTCCTGTAAACCGAAAATGGTATGTTGGAGCTCAGAATCAGGATGCAGAACACAATGCACATACATAAGCTGTAAAAAAAAGCATACAAAATTGCACTAAAATCCGCGAAAAGGTGAACCAAGATATAGCGAGGCACCACTGTTATGTCTGTGTAATCCCTCATTAGCCCAGATGATTTATTATCTTCAACCAACCATCACAACCCCCAAAAACCCAAAGACTGTCCATTTTGATCCAAGCTATCATTACAACATATACTTTTAAACAGTCTTCCTTCGTCAAATCACACCCACTGCTATCTCTACTCATCACTTAGACCGAATAATAAGCTCTAATATAATGTAAGTGTTTTCCATGCCAGTTTGTACATTTGCAAGTACTTCCATTGTCCTGGTACACTCTGCCTCTTGAGCAGCACACCTGCCCACACTCTGCTCATTACAGTCTAGACTCCTCCACTAAAGGAACCACTATAGGAGGAATACATTAGCACAAAATTCAAATGCATTCTGTTGTGCTGCCAGGCCTAACAATACATTTGACGCAATTAAAAAGCTCTCATTAATTGCATAATACTACTGCAATGTTCTTCTATTGGGAACAATGAGTCTTATTGTGGCGCTGCGTTATTAGTTCCGCTTGTGCTTCTCAGACAAGACAAACTGTCAGCGGCATTGGTTCACTCTGCAGTTTCATGCCTAGTTGGAAACAGAAGTAGAGAATTATAGGTCTACGAACACCCCAAAAAACTTTCTTGGACGACTTTGAATTGCTATATATATACACACACGCGTTATATATAGTTTGATAATGCATGAAATAGAGGCGAAACTGTTAGGAGCGGTGTAAATTGCATGTGGTGCTGCTAATTAAAAGATTCTCACCTTCCCGAGTCACTTCTGTGTTCATGCACCATTAGCTCTGGGAGAGAGGTGCTGCAAAAGAGATAAGCTTGCAAAGTTGGAATCGCTTTTAATCATTTTCTCCCAAGACAAAATGTTCTGTCATGCTTTCAGATGTAATTTGAGTAATACCAGCAACACCTGTTTGTCAGTTTTGAGTGTTAGGACTTAACTACATGAAGTTGTGCACCAAAAGTAGGTCATACATTTCTTGCTTCAATCATACGGTATTACAGGGTTTGTGCTGGAATCTGTTTGTGAAGGCAATAGCTCTGGCAAAATGCAATGTGGAAAACTAAAATATTGCTCCAGAACTAAATTTCCCATTCATTTTTCTCATAAAAAATAAAAGATTAATACAAGTTTGAAAGCTTGCCCAGGGATAATCAGCTCTATGGTAACTAAAATCTGTGTCTGAAACTTTATAAACTGCAAAGTTGTTAAAACATTTCACAGTATCTTGAATTTTAAACGGCCTTTTTGGACTCAAAGCAATTGCGTTATGGATATCAGCTACTACATAGCTCATTAGCCTCTGTGATGTCTTTGAACTCTTAATATTTGAAATCTTCGAAAAGTCTATGGGGAAAAATTAATGGAAAGCAAACTTATCTAATGCCAGATTAATATATGTACCTCTCGGAATTGAGTTCTACCCATCAACCTGAAACCGCTCTCGCTGACGACGGTTGGAAAAAGTCGAGAAATCAAACTTTTGTTAAATCTATGTTTGCTTCGGTTTGTTTGGGCGCTTTACCTTAAGCTTATGCAATAACCAAAATGCTGCTCTGCCAATGGCCTGAACAATCGTAACAGCAGGAGCCAGATGGATTCTCGTGAGTTTGTGAACAAATATCCAGTGAATTTATCTTGTGGGTAAGTTGTCTTATTGCTATTATTGGGTTTATTGTTCGTTTAGATTTGAAATAGAACATCATCTATACGGTATATCTAGTTTATTTCATATTGAACTAGGCTTGGTACAGTTATCAAGTAAAATAAACCTTAAGACACAGTGTCCAGACATTGAGGGTGTTAGTGCTCAAGGACACAACAACAGCATGCATTTGTCGCAGCTGGAATCGAACCCAACAACTTTCGATCAGTGGGTAAACCCTCTTCCAACTGTGCTACTGTTGCACATAACAAAACGAACTTACTCCATCTATATTGTACAAATACAGCTGTTTTCAATTGCCTTTCCCTCTCAGTGTTCAACATATCCTGACCCTGTTTTATGACTACAGATGTCCAGTATCACACCAGAGCTGAAATTTATCCAAACGAAAGCAAACATGGGGCCAGAGAAGTAAGGAGGTACAACACGCCATCTGGATACCATACACCCAAGCTACAAAGCTCAAAATTCACTCATAGCTGCCATTCGAAATACATTTAAAAGACCAGTATCTGAAATTATTCTGTATTAATTAGTAATAACTAAATAACTGGGACAACACATTTTGTCTAGTTATATCCAATGCTCAGAATCAAGAAAAACAATTGTCTTCCACTATCCCAGACAGATGTTTATTTGGTATGATGCATTTTAAAGAGTTGGAAAGAAGCACATGGGGCAGAGATTGATGAGAGCCAACTGGAAACAACTACATACGACCACCCAGACACTTGTTTCCGTGTTGCGGTCATAGACTGTATATAGAAAATGGACATAGCTAACCTGGTATTCAACAGGAAGTGGGCATGGGCGCGCTTCCGGCTCCATCGACTCTGGTTCCACTTCACTTTCTATTGAAAAACTATTGGCCCTCTCTCCGTAACTGCTGCTGACAGACTCTGACAGAATTTTGTATTGACCCACTCTGCATGATCCTGGTGTTTTTATTTTGCTATTGTGTCCATAAATTAAGCGTTGCTAAGCGCCTGCTCCCTGCTAAAACAGCGGGGTTGGCGGGAAGGGGCGTAACTTTCAACAGCCTCACTCGGATTGGCTCTTTGGTTGCTACGATGCTTTGGATACTCAGCTCCAAATTCACCCTTATAACCGCTAGCCTCGATGAGCTTCATTTGACTTGAGCCGAACTCTACGGGTGACGCCACACTCGCTCAGTCCACTTCTTTATACAGTCTACGGTCCTGGCGGAATAGTGGGCAGAGATAGATGAGAACCATATGAAAACAAGTGCATAGTTCAAGATCAGATCCTTTAAATCAAGTTTTTGTCAAGTTAAAAGTGAATTTTGAGTGCTTTGAAATCCATGACCTCAAATTCTGAACTTTACCGTCAATGGTGCTATCTTTGTATTCAGTAAGCTGTTATTTGAGCCCAGCTACCAGGCTTGTATTTTGAGTTGGCAGATGTGGAGAGTGCCGTGTCTGCTTGGAGATAAAAATCTGATCCGCTGTAGACGAAACACACACCGTGGCAGAAAAAGCCTGTCTGAACAAGGGGAGGAAGAGCTGCTAATGAGTGGATACTGTCAGGTTGTGACACTTAGCCACCATTACAGAAGCCTAATAAGCTTCCGAACGTGGTTAATGTTGGTGTAAACTGCAGCTGAAATTCTTGTACGAGCCGAGTGCCAATAATATATAGTTTTATTATTAGTATTTTAGCACACTGGGAACCACAGGTCAATGGGGTGGGTTCTCTTCTTTGAATAGTTTGGGACCTATTTGGCCAAGCTACGTGGATAGGTGGTAAACTGCAGGTGTAATGAACATTTTAAAGTCTCTAAAAGTGCTATACATGTTGCAAGATATACGTCAGTTGGAAATAGTCAAGTGTCTAAATACATAAAACGGAAAAGACATAATTATGTTGACTATAGTGCTCTATCTGAGTCAGGAATAACTAGTTTACTACAGTCTTCTTAAGTTTTTCGGTGGAATAAATGGCCTTGAATTGGATGGAAAACTGTTTAGGTTTAGTGTCAATACTTGAGAGGGTCTTTACACCCACTTCACCCTAGTAAAGGCATAATTGGGCAAAAACGGTCATACCTAAAAATGACGCTACAAACGTTCGGGACATTCAGACAATTGCCTTTCAACTGGATATGTGGCCAAGATACAATAATAGTTTGTTATGACAGATGTAGCAATTCCCAGTTATATCAACACTAAGATGAACATAGACATTAGACACTGGAGAGGAGCTAAAATGGGATCCACTGAAGATGTGGAAAGTGAGGTGAAGAAGGGTAGTAAACAGGGACCAATACACCAATACTAATATTAAGGGTGCCAATACATATAAATAATAAAACTATTGTTAAATACAAATTGTACCGTTCTGTGTATAGAAGTTGGACTAGAAAGGTAATGGTTTTGAATATAGCAAAAGAAAAATTCAACTCTGGATAAAAGTTTTAGAGTGAAGACATTTTCATCCAAGCGGCTTCTTCAGTTCTGGTCAGATTACTGGTGGACACTGCTTTATATCTGTCTGAAGGGAGGAACTAACTACACTGAAACTAACACACCTATTTGTTTAGAGTCTATTGAACTACACTAAATGTGAACTGTGCCTGAGTCATATTTTGCATAATTGTTCAGGCCTCTAATGGGTTCTCTCACACCTATTAGAATACTGACTATCACCACCGTTTTGTTTTGATGTAGGTCCCGATTCATAAATAGGAACAGGAATAGGATAGATTATGTCTAAGCCTCCCATTCATGTTCAAAGATGGATTGTCTTTCTTATCAAAAATTGCCTCTTTAGCTCCCCTCTTAAACTATTTCTTTTCTTTGGCTAAGATCTATGCCTCCTTATCTTCAAAGGAGTGGTTATCTCCAACTCATGGCTTTGAGATGGACGATGGACGACAGACTGGGGTCCTGAGCTGCTCTTGCTATGGTGTTGGTACAATTGAATACGTCAAAAAAAAAAAAAAAAAAAGCAAAACTACTCCACACCTTTTACAGAAATTAAGGGTACACTCACAGAGACTTACACTTGTTTGGCTCTGGTTTGAGCCCACTTCACTTCTGATGTATTTGCTTTGGTCCTGATGTTGTCCTGTTCTCGCCCCGGTCTAGTCCAGATTTAGTTGCGGGTTTATTCCCAGTTTCATTTTTTAATATAGTGTTTGTGCAAGAGTGAATGCATCCAAATACTACAAGAAAACATGCAGAATGAGTGAAAATTAAAATCTGGTATTAATTTCAGTATTTACAAAACCACAAACTCAAGCGTTCAACATTTTTTTTCCCCGGGCAGTAATACTTCCCAAGGACACTGACAAGTTGTAATACCACACTATTCTAAACGCAGAAACTTTGAGTGTATATTCAAGGTGCAAACGTGGCAACGATGTGACAACACTTTCCTCGACTCCCATATAGAACGACATGAAAACAAGACACGAACTAGACTGTCGACTTGCCCGGTTCAGATAAGCGTCACTGTATTCTGCAAAAACAATACGACGAGATGGGGCGAGATTTTGGTGCAAACTTGCTGTTGCTTTTAGCTTGTAAGTGCCAGGATAAATTAGCTCCTTTTCGAGGCAGGGCAAGCTGTGCGTCTGGCAGTACAGACTTGGCCCTAGAAAGTCCACACAGCAAGATACTCTGTTTTATATTTTCATCCAGCCAAAAAAACATGTCGGCCACTTGCACATGAGTTGTTCGAGAAGCCGCGTGAAAAATCATCCCGTTGGCCTACTTCTGTCCACTGGTCTTTTAAAAGCAGTTTGTTTTCTTTATGCTAGAGAATAAATATTTACCCAGGACACATAGTGAGAGTTTAAGTAAGCTTTTCCCAACAATGTAACGCGCTAGGACTATGTTATGTAGGTCAGACAGCTTTTGGTGAATGTTTTATGAAGTGTTGTTCGGGGACTATACAAATCACAATGTAGACACAACAGAAGGTGATGGTAGTAGTGGTTCAGTGCTACCTATTAAGCTTGAGCTTGGTGGTGTACAATCCCTTCTTTGACCGTGGTTCTTGTTGTTGTGTCCTTGGGCAAGACACAGTTATTGGTGACAGCGCTAATACTGTGTAGGTGGACAAACATAGTACAACAGCTGCATCTTAATATAAGTTTTGTCTGCTTTTTTGCGTGTTTTAAGTCCTGTTCCCACAAATCAATGTCCCTAGCAGAAATCATAGCAGAAATTATGATTGATGCTTGATTGATATTGTGTATTTTGTCCTTAAAAAACATTGTACTGTCCAAAAATTTGAATTCAGTGTATCCTGTAACCTAAATACATTTCTTTTCTTTAACCAAGTAATGGTAGACAGAATTAATTATTTTAAAAAGGCAGTCCGACAGTTACTAATGTTGCTATTGCTATTGTCTGCTGGTTGTCATGGTGATTCTTAACCTACACCTAAATCAATTTCCTAGCCTTTTATTTTATTTTTTTTTTTTTTTTGCATGTATGATTTTCCTTCTGTTCTCCATGTGTGCGGGACTAATAAAGGCATATCTTATCTTTTATCTTATCTTAACATTATCAAAACCCAGTTCCTGAACCTACCCTGATTCTTAACCAGATGGACTTTTGAAAAAGAAGCATATTTAAGGATTTTAAGGGTACCATAAACCTCAGAAGTTTGTCTACTGCAGTATGTCAGGTGTTAGGTGTAGATTGACATTATGGAATTAATAATCAAACTTTTTTTTTTTGTTTTCCAGCAAGATTTTGTATTGACAGAGGTGGAAGAGTAGCCCAAAAGCAATACCAAAGAAGACAGTGCTGTTAATACAGGCAGAGGAAGAAACAAGTTACGAAAATGGATAAATACCCCATTGAGTCATGAAAAATATGGCTTTAATAAACCCATCTGAAAATGTGTAGACTTGGGTCGGCCCTGAAAATGACATGCTCAATATGACGTGGTGGAGGTTTGATTCCTAAACCATGTGTTGCTGCCTTTCTACTATGAGTTTGCTTGTTCTCTCTGTATGTTTGTTTCTCCATTTTCCAGCTCAAGATCTGCAGATGAAGCGCCCACCGTTCCTGAGAGGACATCTGGTGGCATTGTTTGAAGAATGGGTCAAATGCGACGGCCAGATAAAGCCAACAAATATAAACATAAACATGAATGAACCAAATTAGTGACAGCTGCTGTTTTGCAGAAGCCATTTCAAGTAGCACTTCCTTGCCAAGTGTTAAATGAAATCAGAGCTCTTGTACTGGCACCTTATAATTATGATATAACAGTATTATGCAAACACAACACTTTAACGTTTGGCCTGATTATGTGTTTGCTCAAAGACAAAAGCAGCACTCCCACGCTGCTTTCTCTTTCCATTAGACGCTGGCTTTGGACAATCATTGATAACAGAGTGCATGTGTTGTTCTGTTGTCATTAAACCTTAATGCTTATTAGTATTGTGTTGCTTCCTGCGTTCATAGATGAATCACCTATAAATAATAAAGTTATAAAATTCTAATTAGTCAACTGGACAAAAAGTTGTAGGAGTGGAGATGTTTCGCTGCTCATCCAAGCTGCTTCTTCAGTTCTGGTCAGATCACTGGTGGACACTGTCTTATATCTGCCTGAGAAGCTAGTTACACTGAAACTAAACACACCTATTTACTTAGCATAATCATTCAGGCCCCTAATGGCTGCACACCTACAACTAAATGCCAATAAAGCTGCACGTGGGGAGGACAAAGGGAGCCAGGACCTGACACTCAGCTCCAAATCCTCCACGTATCCACAGTGGTACATCTCTGCTTGGCTCAGTCTCTAGTTTTTGCATTTGCTACTCTTTTCTAAGTTGGATGTTGTTGCTCCTCGTCAGATCCCGCTGCCTGGACCCCGCTCAGCTCGTCTGTCTCCGACCCAGCTCTCCACGACCGGTACGAACCTCACACCCTCCGACTCAGCTCACCTCTACTGGTACGGCTCACCTCGTCTCTGACCCCGCTGCCCACGATCTACTCCTGGACTACTGCAAACAACCCCACTCTCAACTATCTGATCAAGCTACCTTCATTTGCACATTTAAAAACTGTAAATAAACATTGTTAAACTGTTCCCCGAGTTCTTTCTCTTTGGTCCCCGTATCAGCCGTTATTCGACATTATTTGGATTATACCTGGACGACTGAAGGATTACACAGACCACCATGCCAAAAATGTATATTAACTGTCCATTTATGAACTCGTCTCCTTGTCTCAGCTACTGAAATGTTCCTGACAGATTTCCCTAGGGGCATTAAAGGATGTTTGACCTCCTCCCAAGTCGCCACCACCATAGACAAACCATCTCCTCCCCTTTACCACATGCAGAGTCCAGTAACATGGAAGAATTCAGACTGATACGTGCAGCACTCTGGGCTGAGTTCTACATGAATTTGCTCATCTTGAAAGAATTTGAGAAGAATCCAAACATACTGATGTGGTCAAAACAGCGAAACAATCTGCACATAGCCATTCCCTTAGCTAACTTTTCATTGCACATCACTTGTTTGACTGTGCATGTTTAAAGTCGACTTCTTTATCCATGTTATAATGTTCCCATACCAACAACTTACCAGAATTTCTATTTAGTTTCATTCACGGTTGTTTCATTATTTCACCCTGTTTACAAGGTTGTCTTGTTCTAAGCCTCAGAAATCACTTTAAATTTTCCCAGGATTGTTACGTTCCAGGTAGGAATCCAGAAAGCTCCTAGTTTTTACGGTCCACAAACCATCGCCATGACACTTTCTAAGCATTTCTGCCATCCAATTGTGTTCATTAGAACTTTGTGCTTTTGTTAGCATGCTAGTAATGTTGCTTGAAGGCTAATTTTTGTTTTAGTCAATGGTTCATCCCCACTTCTACCGGTAAATGGCGAGCTAACATGGACTCCAAGAAGGGCGAGCATAACTGACGTGAAATAAAATGCATAGTCTTTTTAAGTTCTAAAACATGAAATGCCAAAGCAAAAGCATGTCAAGAGCATGTTTAAATGCAAAGTGTGGATATGTGAGCTTTAAATCACTTTCTACTCACTCACTGTGTTAACTGTAGCTGGTGGCCCAAGTGTAGTGGGGCAGCAGATCCTCAGTTTAAAACCTAATTACCAGTGTCAGTGGGAAATCGGCACGTTTGGATTCACAGGCTTCCGCAAGGTTCCTGTGCAGGAGAGCAATGCGTTGTGGGAAGCCACCACCTGTCAGAGGGGGCAGTGACAGCTTGTCTTGTTATACGGCCATGTGTGATCCCGCCCATTAGCAGGCTAATGACACAGTTGACTTGTTTGTCTGCAGGACGCCAGGGAGCTAATGGAGGTGCAGGACTGGCTGAGACACAACTGCCATGGGATTGAAGATGTCACCTGACTCGCCCATAGTCATCCCAACGCTGTCCAATTATATTCCATCTATGACACTGCACCAGGCACAGAGGAGACTACAACTACACAGGGGTAAGGAAGGGATGTGACTGTTGAACTAGAAATACTGTGTAAATGCCATTATATAGTTTTCTAAATGTAACCGTTTTTATAAATCATTTAATACATTTATTTATTACAGCTGGTGTAATTCATACTGGATGCTGATTGATGCAATAGAGCTACTAATTTTAGCAGTAGAAACTGGGTATATACAAGAGCCACAGTTATCCTTAGATAGAGTACAGTTAAATACTAATAAAACATAAACCATTAAACAGTTAGATGCTTATAAAATAATAAAAAACAACATTATCCATTTTTAGTGCACAGTTGGGCATCAAAATGACATTTACAATTCAGCACAATACATATAAATCAGAAATCTCTTGGCGAGCTACTTGGAATGGCGTGGAGAGCTCCCAAGCTTCAGACTGGGTACTTTGAAACATATACAGTATATATATTATATATAATTATTGTTAATGCTATTGCAACAATGCAAACTCACTCTGAATCACACTATTAATATATATTTAGTTATACATTATATAAAACAATTGCAATCTACACTAATAGATTGTGATATGGAAAATGTCATACAACTGTAAATAAATCATTGCATTGAGTGACGAGTTATCCCTTTACTTTCTATTGTTGGCTTTACCGTACAAAAGAAAATGCACTGTGAAGGCTGCTGAGTTTCAGTCTCCAACAGACAAAATAGGATGTGAAGTTTCAGTGCCCAGTTGCCCTTGAGCAAGCCATTAGTGGGTAAATGGTCCAGTGGAGCGGCCTGGAGTCCTGCAGCACACAGCCTGTTGGACCTGCTGGCTCTTCTACGGACTCGCTCACTCTCCTGCCTCACAGAGACAGCTTTGTAAACACATCACTTTGTAGCAAGAGTGCACTTGTGCTATATGCCATTAGATTAGATTTGGATTTCATTTTGTTCAATATGTATTTATTTTTCTTAGAACCCACATTATAATGTTTCTGATAGTTATTCTCAAAATTAAAATATTAAATTGATATATTTTAACACGTTATAATACTTAAACAAGTGCTCTTATTGTTTTGATAAGCAACACAAATTTATCACTCTCACCTCACAGCAAGAAGTTTCCAGGTTTGACTCCCGGACAAACCAATCCTGTTACTGCAGAGTTATCATACTTCAGGAAATAATAAAATCACATTAGCTTCCATTCCATCTAATTATCTAAACCTCCATGCACTTAAATTTTCTCTGATAAATGCAGATGAAAAATGTCCTTACATGGGGACAATGAAGTGTACCTTATTATTAGGTAATACTACAGGTGCATGATGTTAAATCGACTTGTGAGTCTTTAACCATGTTATGAAGGTGTACTCTCATTAAGGTTTGAGTGCTCAGAAAATGTCTGTATTAACCAACTGCCAAATGCATAACATTTCTTCTTAAATTATAATGACCAATCTTCTGACTCATTCTCTATGTTTTCTCAAGTCTATTTAAGACTATTAGATGGTTGAAAGTCAGTATGTTAATCGTAATCGAATATGTCATAGAAGGAGATGTACAAATGTCTTTATATGAAAAAGTGTTGTTCGTGATATGATTTATTCTTCCTGTATTATTATCTGAATGTGCATTTACAAGAAAGGCAAATAATAGTGCTGTCATACCAACAAAGTTTTCTTATTTATTTATTTATTAGAAAATTATTGATTGAATTGAATGATTATTTATTGTATAAAAAAACATTAATAATAGTAAAGTAACAGTGAAAAACCTTTTACCCTTTAGCTCCAATACAAATCAATTGAATTCATATTTGAGCTAACTGTTCTATCTAATTAATCAGCTAAAGTTTTAGTACTCACACCTCACAGCAAGAAGGTTCCAAGTTAGACACGAGGAACTTCCTTTTCAGTAAGGTAAGGTACACTTAATACTACAGGTGGTTTATGTACCACGGAAGAACCTCCACCACCTCCTCTTCTTCAGTCTGTCGATGGTCTCCTGGAGTTCCTGGTTCTGTCTCGTCAGAGCAGAGTTAGTCTCGTCTGAGGAGGTCAGAGCCTCTGAAAGCTCCTGAATCTTTTCCTGCAGGATGTTCCTCTTGTGCTCTTCAGTACGCTGCAGAGCACTCAGCTTATCTCTGTGCTGCACCTTGAGCTTCTCCACCTCCTGGCTGATGTCCTGCACTTTCTGTGTCAGCTGGTCTCTTTGTTCCAGAGCAGAGGCGCAAGCAGCCTGGCACTTGTCGATCACAGCCTGATATGTGAGTCTCTCAGTTTGGAGACTCTGGTTTAAGGCTTGTGTCGTTGCCTTCTGCTCTCGGATGACCTGCCCCTGCTCTTTCTCTCTGGAGCGCAGAACTTCAACAGAGCGTTTCTCCTCACTGAGAGCGGATCTAAGCTCTGCCACAGTAGACTCCAGGCCCACCTTTTCATCCTGCAGGGTTTGAAGTTTGACCTGGGTCTGTCTGTGTTTTTTCTGCTCCTCTGTCAGGGCAGATTTTAGGCAGGTCATGTCTGTGGTCAGCCGCTGATTCTCTGTCTCCAGCAAGTCCAACTTGTCCTGGAGCTCTCTGACAGAGCTCCTCTCCTCCGTTAGAGCAGATTGTAGAGCGGACCCCTCCATCTTCAGGACATTGTTGACAGACTCTAGCAGCTCCAGTTGTCCTAGAGCCTTTGTGGCGGCTCTCTTCTCCTGTGTCAGGGCATGTTTCAGCCCAGACACTTCTGCCATCAGCTCCTGCTTTTCTGTTTCCAGAATGCTCTGAGCTGCTGCAGAGGCCTGTTCCTTCTTGTTCACAGAGGACTGCAGTTCTGCCACAAGACTCACCAGACCCTGCTTCTCCACCTTCTCCTTTTCCAGGTCCTGAGTGAGAGCAGTGACCTGATCCCTTAGTTCTTTCTCTTGGAGGTCCTTCTTGGAGATGGTATCCAGGAGATCCTGGACTTTTTCCTCAGCCTTACGGTTGACTTGGTTGAGCTGTCCTCGGAGGAAAGAGTTGGCCGTGGCCTGGCGTTTGATATCCTCCTGCACCTCCGCCCTGGCTTCCTCCATCCGTTTGCTTTAAAGCAGCGGCCCTCTCCTTTTTGAGACGTTGTGCCTGCTTCTGGAGATTTTCCGCATAGGCACGACTGCGGTCATACTGCTCCTGATAGGCAGCGATGGTTTCCTCTTTTTCCTCCTGCTCCTGTTTTAGTTGTGCTTTCAGCATTTTTATTTGCTTTAGCAGCTCTTCCCGGGAGGCCTGGTTCTCCTCCTGTTCCTGAACCTGAGGGACCTCAGTGAGGACCTGCTGAAGGCTGTCCCTCATTATTTGTCTGGCCCTCTGCCTCTCGGAGCAGGGCTCTCCTTTGCTTTCTTTCTTCGCTCTTTGCGATCCAGCAAAGGGGCCTCAGGATTGTGCTCCTTCATCTCAAAGTTTTTCTCAGGTTTGTTGGCCATCTGTTTGCTGTGAAGCACTGTAGATGTAGAAGTTCTACGTATATTGATAAAGTTATTTAACTTGCTCGTTTGCCGGCTCACTTATTAGCTCGCTTGTGCACTGACCAAAGTCTCGATATATGTTATGATCTGATGTACGGAGTAAACTGCACACTCAAGTACTAACTCAGTGTTCAAAGCATAGAGAGATCTTTATGACATCACAGTTCTAAATCTATATGACATCACAACACCAAAACATTCTATTGCCATAGTAACCGACATTAGTTACGACATTACCTACAAACTGCATAACGCACGGCTCCAAGTTGTTTAATGTACATCAAACTTAAATGTCTCACCTGTGAATCCAAAATAGCCTGTTCTCTGTCTGTAAATGCCTAAAATTTAAATTTAAATTTCTTTTACATAAACCTAGTCCCTTCGCTCTAGAGTCAGAACAGAAGAGAATTTGTTTACCCGTTGCTATGGTGACGGCAGCAGAGATATAGGATGTGATTTAAACAGCAGAACCCACGGCTCCCTGTCGTTTAATGAGCACAAATACATCAACTGTGACCAGTTCAACAAATGAATATTTGCGGACAGTGCTGGAGTTTGAAGTGATGGACTTGTCTTGGCTTAAGTAGTAAAAGAAAAATACAATATACCACACAATATTCTAATATATAATATGCATTCTTGTTTGCCAGTCATGAGATGGCATTAACAGTGCCATCAGAGCAATTTTTATCCTTTCACCAGCGACTGTCAGATATGTTTATTTTCAACTTTGCAAATATTTATTTCAGGCGTCCAGGTGCAGTTACGTTCTATAAGCTGACACTGTATTTAACTTCCACACACAAGTTAATTTACTCATGTCCTTTTTAATGCTCTTATTTATCTGTTGAATTATGGCTGCTGGGAAGTGCTATTGAAGCCTGGTAAGTTTAGATGTTTAGGCCCACTTTAAAAATGAAATAATGCACAGGCCTGTGTCCAACCAGAAAATGTAATAAAAATGAATGAATGAATAAATACATACATAAATGAATACATAAAAAAATAAATAAATGAATAAGACTTGTGAGTCTGTAACCATGTTATGAAGGTGTACTCTCATTTAAGGTTTGAGTGCTCAGAAAATGTCTATTAACCAACTGCCAAATGTATAACATTTCTTCCTATTAGATGGTTGAAAGTCAGTATATTAATCGTAATCAAATATGTCATAGAAGGAGATGTATAAATGTCTTTATATGAAAAAGTGTTGTTCGTGATATCCTTTATTCTTCCTGTATTATTATCTGAATGTGCATTTACAAGAAAGGCAAATAATAGTGCTGTCACACCAACGAAGTTTTCTTATTAATTTTTTTATTAGAAAATTATTGATTGAATTGAATGATTATTTATTGTATAAAAAACCCCATTAATAATAGTAAAGTAACAGTGAAAAACCTTTTACCCTTTAGCTCCAATACAAATCAATTGAATTCATATTTGAGCTAACTGTTCTATCTAATTAATCAGCTAAAGTTTTAGTACTCACACCTCACAGCAAGAAGGTTCCAAGTTACACACTAGGAACTTCCTTTTCAGTAAGGTAAGGTACACTAAATACTACAGGTGGTTTATGTACCACGGAAGAACCTCCACCACCTCCTCTTCTTCAGTCTGTCGATGATCTCCTGGAGTTCCTGGTTCTGTCTCGTCAGAGCAGAGTTAGTCTCGTCTGAGGAGGTCAGAGCCTCTGAAAGCTCCTGAATCTTTTCCTGCAGGATGTTCCTCTTGCGCTCTTCAGTACGCTGCAGAGCACTCAGCTTATCTCTGTGCTGCACCGTGAGCTTCTCCACCTCCTGGCTGATGTCCTGCACTTTCTGTGTCAGCTGGTCTCTTTGTTCCAGAGCAAAGGCGCAAGCAGCCTGGCACTTGTCGATCACAGCCTGATATGTGAGTCTCTCAGTTTGGAGACTCTGGTTTAAGGCTTGTGTCGTTGCCTTCTGCTCTCGGATGATCTGCCCCTGCTCTTTCTCTCTGGAGCGCAGAACTTCAACAGAGCGTTTCTCCTCACTGAGAGCGGACCTAAGCTCTGCCACAGTAGACTCCAGGCCCACCTTTTCATCCTGCAGGGTTTGAAGTTTGGCCTGGGCCTGTCTGTGTTTTTTCTGCTCCTCTGTCAGGGCAGATTTTAGGCAGGTCATGTCTGTGGTCAGCCGCTGATTCTCTGTCTCCAGCAGGTTCAACTTGTCCTGGAGCTCTCTGACAGAGCTCCTCTCCTCCGTTAGAGCAGATTGTAGAGCGGACCCCTCCATCTTCAAGACGTTGTTGACAGACTCTAGCAGCTCCAACTGGCCTAGAGCCTTTGTGGCGGCTCTCTTCTCCTGTGTCAGGGCATGTTTCAGCCCAGACACTTCTGCCATCAGCTCCTGCTTTTCTGTTTCCAGAATGCTCTGAGCTGCTGCAGAGGCCTGTTCCTTCTTGTTCACAGAGGACTGCAGTTCTGCCACAAGACTCACCAGACCCTGCTTCTCAACCTTCTCCTTTTCCAGGTCCTGAGTGAGAGCGGTGACCTGATCCCTTAGTTCTTTCTCTTGGGGGTCCTTCTTGGAGATGGTATCCAGGAGATCCTGGACTTTTTGCTCAGCCTTACGGTTGACTTGGTCGAGTTGTCCTCGGAGGAAAGAGTTGGCCGTGGCCTGGCGTTTGATATCCTCCTGCACCTCCGCCCTGGCTTCCTCCATCCGTTTGCTTAAAGCAGCGGCCCTCTCCTTTTTGAGACGTTGTGCCTGCTTCTGGAGATTTTCCGCATAGGCACGACTGCGGTCATACTGCTCCTGATAGGCAGCGATGGTTTCCTCTTTTTCCTCCTGCTCCTGTTTTAGTTGTGCTTTCAGCATTTTTATTTGCTTTAGCAGCTCTTCCCGGGAGGCCTGGTTCTCCTCCTGTTCCTGAACCTGAGGGACCTCAGTGAGGACCTGCTGAAGGCTGTCCTCATTATTTGTCTGGCCCTCTGCCTCTCGGAGCAGGGCTCTCCTTTGCTTTCTTCGCTCTTTGCGATCCAGCAAAGGGGCCTCAGGATTGTGCTCCTCCATCTCAAAGTTTTTCTCAGGTTTGTTGGCCATCTGCTTGCTGTGAAGCACTGTAGATGTAGAAGTTCTACGTATATTGATAAAGTTATTTAACTTGCTCGTTTGCCGGCTCACTTATTAGCTCGCTTGTGCACTCGCCAAAGTCTAGATATGTTATGATCTGATGTACGGAGTAAACTGCACACTCAAGTACTAACTCAGTGTTCAAAGCATAGAGAGATCTTTATGACATCACAGTTCTAAATCTATATGACATCACAACACCAAAACATTCTATTGCCATAGTAACCGACATTAGTTACGACATTACCTACAAACTGCATAACGCACGGCTCCAAGTTGTTTAATGAGCATCAAACTTAAATGTCTCACCTGTGAATCCAAAATAGCCTGTTCTCTGTCTGTAAATGCCTAAAATTTTTTATTTTTTTACATAAACTAGTCCCTTCGCTCTAGAGTCAGAACAGAAGAGAATTTGTTTACCCGTTGCTATGGTGACGGCAGCAGAGATATAGGATGTGATTTAAACAGCAGAACCCACGGCTCCCTGTCGTTTAATGAGCACAAATACATCAATTGTGACCAGTTCAACAATTGAATATTTGCGGACAGTGATGGAGTTTGAAGTGATGTATATTGTATTTTTCTTTTACTACTTAAGCCAAGACAATTCCAACACAATATTCTAATATATAATATGCATTCTTGTTTGCCAGTCATGAGATGGCATTAACAGTGCCATCAGAGCAATTTTTATCCTTTCACCAGCGACTGTCAGATATGTTTATTTTCAACTTTGCAAATATTTATTTCAGGCATCCAGGTGCAGTTACGTTCTATAAGCTGACACTGTATTTAACTTCCACACACAAGTTCATTTACTCATGTCCTTTTTAACGCTCTTATTTATCTGTTGAATTATGGCTGCTGGGAAGTGCTATTGAAGCCTGGTAAGTTAAGATGTTTAGGCCCACTTTAAAAATGAAATAATGCACAGGCCTGTGTCCAACCAGAAAATGTAATAAAAATGAATGAATGAATAAATAAATACATACATAAATAAATACATAAAAAAATAAATAAATGTAAATAAAAGACTTGTGAGTCTTTAACCATGTTATGAAGGTGTACTCTCATTTAAGGTTTGAGTGCTCAGAAAATATCTATTAACCAACTGCCAAATGCATAACATTTCTTCTTAAATTATAATGGCCAATCTTCTGACTCATTCTTTATGTTTTCTCAAGTCTATTATTATTGTTATTCTCTAATATATAATCGAATATGTCATAGAAGGAGATGTACAAATGTATTCATATCAAAAAGTGTTGTTTGTGATATCCTTTTTTCTTCCGTGATATTCTTTATTCAGGACTTCATGTTGTTTCACTGACGAACGTAGCATTTTAAACGAGTCTAAAATTAACAGCTTCAAGATCAAGATACATTTTACAGTAGCCAATTTGAGGATGGAAATTATTAGAAAATGGACTTTAAAAACGCAGAGGAGCACTTCATTGGAATACCACCTGTTGCCATCACAAAGCAATGTTTTCCCCCCGCAATATTTGGGATTTCTTTAAGTGACACGAAGCAGTAATGCTACATTCACACTACAGGGTATGTAGCCCAATTTAGATTATTTATGTAGCCGTTTACATTACAACAAAAATGATCCGTAATGTGAACAGAATGTGAAGTGACCCGCATACACACATCACACAATGTCACACAATGTCACACAACGTCACACACACAGTGCATTGTTTGAGGAAGTCCCCGATTTGCTTCATTCCTGGCGAATTTGTAGCTATTTCAAGTTATTTGAGCAACTAAGACCAATATTTACTTAATCAAGTGATATCAAGAAAGATGTCAGTCTGTGGGGTCCTTTCTGCCATTTCCATTTGGAGGAGTGTGTGGCTGAGGAGTCGGAGCCAAGAGTGATGGGACACTTCACTGACTTTTTTGAATAACTTTTGGATGTGCAGGATAACATTTCAGTGATGTGTAACAGGCATGAATGCAACATGATCATTCAGACCTCAGTCATATCATCAGATTTACGACCACATACGAATGATACCTGGATACCTAAAAATCTGAATTGAGCTTTCCACACTGACATAAGATGCAGGTCACATATGGGTAGAAAACTAGATTTGACCTGCAGTGTGAACGTAGCCCAAATCAAAATTTTTGCTACTAATCTGTACAGTTGTGTGCTTTCATAGCATGTTCCACTGTATGAAGTCTCTCTCTCTTTTGTTTTTTTCAGTGTTTAATTATTTTTTTGTTGCAATTTTAGTGCAGATTTTTGGTAAACACCTGTGCACACATCACACTGTACTGGCCTAATTAAAGCAAGGTGTTTTTGATTTCCTGTTTGACCAATCACACTGTTCCTCATACCTCCAGGCCCCACCCCTCTTTCCTTAGTCCTCCTGATGCCGCCCCCCCCCCCCTCCTCACTCTGCCCTTTAGTCCTTCAGGCACTGCCCAGCTTACCAGCTCTATCTAAATTGTGGTTCTGAGCAAAGTTTAAATGTTTAGTAACACTTTAAACATGAAACAAAGCACAAGTATGTTGTGTTTTTGACTATGAAATAACCTTTTAACATGGCTAGGAGCTTAAAAAGTCTGGACTTACCAGCTGCTGGTAATAAATTTGAATCTCTCAGCACTGCATGTAAATATATAGTGCATGTTATGTTAATGTTTATGGGGACATTTTATAGCCGTTACCCCATCAGACTCACCATGTAACACTGTGGTACTTTGTCTAAAGCGTGGAGAATGGGAGGGAGGCTTTCAGAATGAGCACGATGAACTTTGACCCTGACGTCTTCTGTCTCGATAGCTGCTCTGGAACAATGGAAGCCTTATGGACAGTCCGACACAGCCCACACGCATCAGAGAACAACATTGGTTTCATTTATGGATGTCAGAAATGTTGAAGGAGTCTTTACCGTCATGTGACAATTTACTACTATGCATGTGACCAACAGAAGAGACTATATACACAGCCCGGCCAAAAGAAGTCGCCACCAAAAAAAGGTCACACACTCTAATATTTTGTTGGTTGTGCAATGTCACAAGATTTATTTCCATACAGTGTTGCATTAATTTCTCACCAAAATCTTGCATTGATGATGGTCGAGTCTGACCGCTGCTCAAAGCCTTCTCCAGCACATCCCAAAGATTCTCAATGGGGTTAAGGTCTGGTCTCTGTGAAAATGATGTCTCATGCTCCTGAACCACTCTTTCACAATTTGAGCCCGATGAATCCTGGCATTGTCATCTTGGAATATGTCCGTGCCATCAGGGAAGAACAAATCCACTGATAGAATAACTTGGTCATTCAGTATATTCAGGTAGTCCGCTGACCTCATTCTTTGAGCACAGACTGTTGCTGAACCTAGACCTGACCAACTGCAGGAGGCTCGGACCTATTGACTTAGTTAAATTCAAGTGGTGTCATGATCCCTGCCTGCTCCTTCCTCCTGTGTGTGCTCTGCCCCTCCCTCACCTGCCTGTCTCTGGAGCTGGGCGGAGTTCCTGGCTCCTCCCACGTGCACCTGCTTCTCATCAGCGCAATCAACGCCACCTGCGGGAGGATAAGAGGAACCAGGACTCTCCTCTCGGTGCCAGATCGTCTGCTCGTCACTGCTCACCTCACTGCTTCTGTCACTGTTCATCTGCCTGTTGTCCTGCTCGTGTCCTGCTCGTGTCCTGCTCGTGTTCCTGCTCAGCACCCTGCCTCCCTGCACTGCTCTGGACTCCCGACTCTGACCGTTTCGCAGTACCGTTTTTTTCCTGTCACGTTTGTTTCCTGGGCCCTGACCTGCACCCAGCTCCTCGTATGTTCTACCGTCACTTGCTTGTCTTGTCTGTTCTGTCAATAAACACTGTAAAACTTGCCCCGAGTCCCGCATCTTTTGGTCCGCCTCACACCCCTCATTACGACAAGTGGTGACTTTTTTTTTGGCCAGGCAGTGTATTTTGCTTTTGTTGTTTTCAGCCGATATTATAACTTACATTTGTCTTGCTGTCAGTAACTGATAAACAAGTAAAGGTGTTGGACAATTCTCAAATTTACTTTACAATTTTGGAATTTGTCTTGTTTCTATCCAAGAAAAGAGAGAATCTTTCTTTGTTCCACAATGGGGAAATCCCAGTGTTGTAATGCAAAATTCAAGAACAGTAGGAAGGAAAAAAACAAGATGGCTATTGAAAATACATGACAAATAGAGTCAAATTAACCACTGGACTATAAATAATTAAGATATAAGATATGCTGTGATAGATTTGGGTATCGCTATATCCCTCCTTGTCATTAAAATGCTCAAACTTAACACTTGCGGATTACTTCCTTTAAATATATGAGCAATACTGGCTGCTAAGTGTGACATTATGAAATCCAAGCTGAAAAAAGTGCCCTTATTACTGTCTCCGAGAGTAGTTTTAGCTGTACCATGGTTCTCCTTCCATATGCCGTTTGCTTACTCATGCACTGAAGACCAGATGGTGTGGTGACATACACGAGCTGGTTCACACTGCAGCGACAGAAGGGGGAATCCATGTCAAATCTAGTCAAACCCAGTTCATAAAAGTGTCAGATTAAAATTTTGCCTTTTTGACTTTACAATATATATTTCTATGTTCATTTATTTCTTGCTGAAATAAGATTCTGCTAATCTTTGAACCGATGATCTCACTCCAAATCCAGCTGCAACACCCTGGACTTAAGTAAGACCAATGACTAGTTCCTCACTTTCAATCACAAACAGGATTTCTGTGTGGTAGACCAGTACCCAGCATGCACCACGGCAGCTTGGAGCCCTGTCCGAGAAAAAATAAGTGATAAAAAGAGCCCCACAGAGCCTCATGAAGTAAGGCACACAGTTTATGCGCAGTACACAGTTAAAATGTAGATACGAGTTAATTATTTAAGCTTACTTTACAAGTGGAGCTATATTAAGCAAAGGTTTGCATTATTCAAGAACTAACAAACAAATATACTACTTTAAAAACTCCCTCTAGAATTGTTACTGCGGCTACCTGTCCATCTGCAGTCCCCCAGATTAACGAGACCGGTCCACAAAGGAAGTTTATCTGTGCAGGTAAAGCGGTAGTGCCAGATGGACTATCACCAAAACTCCAGAGGATTTTAGCAGACAAGCCAGGCCAGCCTCTGTAATACATCTTCAACCTGAGCATGTGCTTGGGAAGACCTCCTGCACCGTCTCTGTCACCATAAAGCCACAAGCCAAAGAGCTGATTTACAACAGGCCGGCCACCCTCACGAGTCCCTCTGTTATCGGGACAAGGGTAACAGCATGGTGAGGATTTCCTTTGTCACATTTAAAGGAACAGTATGTAAGATTATGATGATAGAAATTCATAAACGTGACTTTTCTGTGTCCCCAGATATGAATCTATATTCAAATCAAATATAGCTTTGGCTTGGACAATGCTGTGTTATTCTTAGTTAGTTATTTAAGCTATAATTTGGTGTTTGGTCTCTCATTAGGGTCACCAGTTTAAATCCTGAAATCCAGTTTGTTTAAACATAAAAAAGACTTTCTCTGATCTGAATCCTCGCTACCTAAACCCCAGCACCTGCAGCCAATCATTAATCAGTCCCCGCCGCTGCAGCACTGACCTCATTCCACCCCACCCACTTTCGCCATAAATGCGTCTAAACTGTGCTTTCTTTGCAGTGGCACTTCTGGTTAAGCGGGAATCCCGTTCATTTCAACGGAGAATTTGGGAAAAAATTTGCAGCTAAAATATGATATAAAGTAGGTCGATTTGTGTTAAATGTTCAATATTCATGTGCACTAACAGGGCAACGCTGCACAGATTCTCCGGGAGACTTTAAAACGGCTCTGTAGTCCCTATAGAACTGATTTGCAGCCAAGATCAGCAGCTTCATGCAAAATAATATAATCCAATGTAATATAGCCCATGGCAAATTCAGCAATAAGGTGAATATTGAGAATGAGGGAAAACGTGTATGCGTTCTCTATATGCACGTTAAGGCACTGGCAAACCAGGTTCAGTTGTGCTTGTATTAACTTAAGAGCCCAGACTACATACACCATCTAATATCTTCTACTTAGATAGGAAAAGATGGATTTACATGTGGTGACTGTGATTGCTGATTATCTCCCTGGAAGACGTCAATATGTCTAACTCAGAGACTTGCACTATGGAGACTGTAGTTCGCAGCATGAGCTTTCCACAGGGGACTGTACTGCCCCCAGTCATGTTTACTCAGTACTTCTGGCATCGAGTACGATTGGAGCTGTGTCATATGTAGAAGACGCATGATGACACAACCATTGCAGCGGGAATGACACAGAGAAGTACAAACACATCTTAGAGGGATAGCGCTCAGCTAACCACCTCCGACTCAACACCTCCAAAACCGAAGAGATGGCGGTGGACTTCAGTAGGAACACGCCACAGGCCCAAACCTTTTAATCATGCACAGAGCTCTCACGTGACAGACGAGCCTTCAGCAAACTCATGTCCATCTTGTACAACCCCCAACAATCCTGCACAGAATCATCACTGGATATGTGGTTATATAGACTTTATATAGCGCTTCTGTCCAAACGGTTAAATTATTAAAACGATTTTCATGCTACAACATGTTGTATGAGAACTGCTGTGCCCAAACCTTTCATCTTCAAACTCCCAGATATGAAATTTTAATGTATTCTATAAGGGCTATCTCCACTAATGAGCTCCAATTTGTAAGTACCCCTAGTGCTGACCATGCTAATTCTGCTTTAGCATTGTAATCCCGCTCACTAGCTTTACAGTGTCTCCTATTAGAAGTACTGCACATCTCCAAATAAGTCTGTCATTTGAATGGATAGTTTTCCAATGCAAGTTAGGAGTTTACTGATTTAGTTTCCATGACCTTTGGATATCTTAGCCTTAACTAAATAATGTACGTCTAACTGTTACCGCTTTATAATAGCAAGACTTAAGTCATAATGAACAAACCGTGCATTAAGAATCATTCAGGCTTAGTAACTACTTAATGAAGAGGTTACGGTTAAGAGATAGGGTTACAGAATGAATTTGTTTCTAAGTCTAAATCATTATTAATCAACTATGTGTTCTTTATAAATTAAGTCTTGGGTCATGTTTTATTAAGGCTGTAAATAGTGTAAGCAAATAAAAAGCCCATTCTGTCCTAGAGACTTAGATTAAAAGATCTGACTTGTAACTCGGTCTGTTAACACCACCTGTTTGTTTGCCGAGGAGCAGCTAGACACTTAATGTGCTTCTGTTCTGTTCAGTATTCCAGACAAAGTTAAACATCTCCATGGAGATAGCAGGTGGGGGATGCTCCACCAGAAAAGCTCCTTAGTGCACCTTTAAAAACACAGAACGTCTTGGTTGCAATTGATTTTCTTGCATAACATATATTGTCCCTGTTACGTGCTGGCTCCCCTTTGCCCCATTATCGTATTTGTTTTGTATATTTATGCTTGTTTTGGGGGCGTGGCTGGTCGATCCATGGCGAAAAATGAATTAATTTACAATAAACTATTTACCGCCTCCGTAACCCCTTTTGACTTCTACCAAGTATTTAGCTGTCAGTTACATTTTGAACAGACAAACAAAAAGACCACTCTCTCTTGGGTTTTAGATTAAAAGTTTGGGGACTTTTTGGTGCCTTGTGTGAATGTGAGTGGCCACAAAAATCACTATATAGATGTTGACAATTATTAATTTAGACTCATAGGGCAAATGTCAAGTCATCTTCAGAAGCATGGGAGGGCTTTTGCAGCATTTTAAAGGCAATGAATTTTGCAAAAACCATTTGTGTCAAACAGACAAACAAAAAGGGGTAAAAATAATGTGTACAGTGGCCACAAAAATCTAAGATGTTGACAATTATTAATTTAGTAAAATGTCAAGTCTCCAGCTTTATGTCAACAAGGTAAATAATTGTACAACCTAAGCTGTAAATCTCCAGCTTTATAGCATAACTGCCTAAGTTAGTTTTTGGCCAAATTGAGTTTTCAGTCGTACTCTCCAGACTCTGCTGCACCTGTATGTCACCGGCTCCGTCCTCAGTCAATAAGAAAGATTTACATCTAATTGACATATGCAGTTTATTTTTGTATTTTCCTGAAAACCTTGAAAATTGACTTATGTAATTATGTCAAAATGAAACTTTTTGGATTAGTAAAATGGAAAGGCTGGAGCTCACTTGGGGAGATAACTGCAAGTGAAGGAAGTGACATGGGGACTAACTGTATGGCTAATATTGGCACATATACAAAAATATTTATTAATGTGAATTGTCCCCATTCAAATAAACATAAATTTAAACATAGTAAATAAAAAAATGCAGTGAACGGGCACCTCTAAAAGGGTCAACAGAACAATTGTGGTGAAATGTATCCAAGCAGCAGCGAGGCACAGGGCAGGAGACCCGACCACCCCCCAGTCCACGACTTTTATTCCAGATCATGTGTTTGAAGTGCATATGACAGGTTAGACGTAAGTTCTCTAATACATAGACATAGGCTTAAATTGTAAAAAATCTTGCCTAAGTTTTCTAGTTTCAATTTTAATATATATTTTTTTAATATGATTATCATTTTTCTTTCTAGTTGGATGGACAGCAGATATGACATACAGTACATAGACAAAATTCCATGACTGTTACCTAGCAACTATAATATTACCAAGGGGCCAAAATGTGTCTAACTTAATAAAATAAATGACAGCTCCTTCGTTTTGTTAAATTAGGGTTTAAACAGCCAGAAAATTGCCTTCCTTGTGCATAAATAATCCGTGCAGTGTTTTGAGGGGGTTGTTTTTTCACTTTTTTCACTTGTCTGTAAAAAAACCTAACTGTAAAACTATGTTAATAATGTGCCATTGGTAGACTACTCCTATCAAATCGAGTAATAATTCGAAAAAACATGAAAATCTGTCATATCCAGTTTTACACATGTAGAATAATAGACACGGAGTGGTTAAAGCAAGAACAGTTGACCTTTTGACCTCTATAACTGAATACAAAAACATGTGAAATCTGCATTTACTATGGGTTTGTTCAAGGCCAGCATTTCGTTAGCACCTCTCGTTCTGTTCTCACAACGAAAAACATAACTGTGTTTATCTGTCGGGCTGCGTTTAGTTACACTTCAAGTCATGCACAACCCTGAAAATCCAGCGAAATCCTCCCTAATTATATTTCACAGCGGGACATGGCAAGCAGCTGTATTGTGCTATAAGTGCCCCAGACAAACATCTCCCTTTAGTGACAATAAAAACTTTGTTATCTTATAAACTTAAAGTCACAGTTTGTAACTTTTTTAGCCTTGTCAATAAAAAAAACATTATTCCTTACCTTATTTGTTTGGGCTTGCATCTCCACAAACCTGACTGCTATTTTCCCTCCTGCTGCTTGTTTGGCTATTATTTTCCACAATATCTCATGAAACTGATGTATTTTGATGGAGAATGCATGGATATATTTCCATGCGCTCATGCAGGTGACGTTCCACCCCCAGGGATGTACATACGGTACCTTAAAGTGCAATAGTTACCAAATTAGCAGCCAACAATTATCATAGTTTTCACAGTTTTCTATTTAAATACTGGAAACTTAAGCCTGCACACACTACAGGATACTTTTCAGGATTTAGGACGCGATTTGGCTTCTCCCTGACTTCGGAGAGGTGTGACCCGGCATTGGATCTTCATGTGTGGTGTCAGTGTGACTCTAAAACGTCACCACCTCTGCACCAGCCAATAAAACAGAGCATCAGGGGCAGATGGGGTGAGAAACACAGAGGCGCAAGATACAAATCCAGGAAATGGCGACAATTATTAGCTAGGTGACTTTATTACTCACCTCAAGTCATAAAGTTAAAATGGATGAGAATGCTGCAGTTTATCCATCAGAATTTGTCCTCAGCAAGTAATGACGCCCAGTCCACAAAACAGCGCTACTAGTCCAGCTCAAAGCCTCTTTGAAAGTAAAAAAGGCGAGACTAGTTTCTCACATGTGTCTGTTCGGATCGGGGTGAAGCTTATGCCTTCTATGCATTAAAAGTATTTATCTGAACTATTGCACTGCATTTCACAAATAATAATGCCACAGTTTTGACTTGCATTTAAACTAGAAGTGCAATGCTCTGATCTTCGGAACGTTTCAGAGTTTCAAAGGGAGTCGTTTTACTGTAGACAGGAAACAGCTGACGCAAGGTATAGGCGAAACTTTGATCCTGTGATGCGCGCTGCCATATCCCGCTACAGTCTCTGCGCTCGGAGATTTTAAATTTCATACAGTTCTTTTCATGTCTTGTGGTCTGCGCTTTTTGTCGCACATTTAAAAATCGTTTAAGACCTAAAATGTCCTAGCTGTAGTGTGTGGCGGGCTTTCGATGTCAACATTTCTTAGGGTTCAATATTTAAAATAATGTTAACTGTATGTGTGTAAAGTGTTTTTGGTTAAAACATGGACTTAAAGGTGCACTGTACAACCACTGTGTTGTAGTCCAAGGTCTGTTCTGCTTTAAATTTTGCAGAATTTAACAATCTTGTATGTATTCTCAGTTACATCCATCCATTTTCTTTCGCTTATCCGGGGCCGGGTCCCTGACTCCAGACATTCCTCCAGCTCCTCCGGTAGGACCCCAAGGTGTTCCCAGGCCTACCCAGAGACATAGTCCCTCCAGCGCGTCCTGGGTCTTCCCCTCGTGGTGGGAGAAGCCCAGAACACCTCCCTAAGAAGGCGTCCAGGGTGCATCCTGAACAGATGCCCGAGCCATCTCAGCTGGCTCCTCTCGACATGGAGGAGCAGTGGCTCAATTCCTAGCTCCTCCTGCATTCAGTTACAGGTGATGCAAAAAAAAAAAAAAAAATACCTTGAAAAACATGCATTCTTATTGAGAATGTAGTCACCTGTTCACAGATCTGACTCGTAACCAGGTCTGTTAACACCACTTGCTTGCTTGCCAAACAGTAGCTAGACACTTAACGTGCTTCTGTTCGGTATACCAGACAAAGCAAATCATCTCCATGGAGACAGCAGGTGGCGCATGCTCCATCAGAAAACTTCCATAATGCACCTTTAGAAACACAGAACTTCTTGGTTGTAATTGATTTTCTTGCATAACATATCGCCCCTGATCCATGTAGACCTGTCGTCTGTAAGCTTTTGTGTCATTACATTTGAACAGGGTTGACATTTAATGTGATAAAAGACAGTTAGCGTCACAAAAATATATTACAATGACAGGATGATAACACAAACTATAAAACTTGGTTGGAAATGCAATAACTTGATTGATTTTCATTTGAAATTATTACAGCTCCCTCTCCTGTGCACAACCATTAACCTGCATACTTAGATTTAAGATGGCTATTTCAGTTGGTTGCTCTCACATATCTTTTTACAGTAAACAAAACTTTATAGTTAAACTCTCTTTACCGGGACAGGAGGTTTATAATGTGTTTTATAGCATACAAGCGCGTTATGTGGAAGTTTACTGCTCGAGGCTGCTTCTGCTGCTTACAGCCTCAAACTATTCCACTGGCCGTAAAGGTGCGTCTGTAGAAGTGATTAGACATGAACCTGAGCATTTAATGGTTTACAACTATAGGGGTTTTCATATTTACTTAAAGGTGCATCTGTGTAATTGTTCTCGTGTAGGGTATACCACCTGGACCATTCACCATCTTTCCATGGAGATGTTATTGTTATGCTTAGAAAGTTCCACAGTATGGCATTTAAGACACTGCAACTAAATTTTCTTAAAAATGTAATAAACAAAACTAGTTGATTTTAAATGGTTTGCAGTGCTTCAGAGTTATTCCTCACTTATCCTATGCATTCACAGCGGAGAGTTTTGCCATAACAGTAAAGCTAACAACAACTAGCATGCTAACGCACACTTCCTTATTTTGGAAGACAATAAAACGCTTTGTAATTAGACGCAGACAGCAATGCAGCAGACCTTTTTATTTGTACTGAGGCCATAGATTTGAGCAAAATTTGGGAAAACATCGGTACAAAGCCTTTAAACATATCTATGACCAGCAGGTGTCAGGCTTGACCATAGACTGTACATATAAATGGACATAGCTAACCTGCTAGCCGCTGCTTTTTAAATAGAAAGTGAGCATGGGTGTGTTTCCGGTTCCATCAACTCTGGCTCCAATTCACTTTCTATAAAAAAATCTATCACCCTTTTCTCCGTCACTGCTGCTGTCAGGCTCGTCATTTTGCTCTTAAAATGTCGATATTAACCTGCTCTACATCATCCTGGCATTTTTATTTCACTATTGTGTCCATAAATTAAGATATGAACATTAATAATAACAAATCAGGCGCCTTTTTTCTCTGCTGTTGCTCCCAGTAGCGTTAGCAACAGATTTTTTATCGACAGCGTTGCTAAAAGCGTGCTCCCTGCTAAACCAGTGCTAGAGCGGGAAGGGGTGTTACAGCCTTGCTCCAGATTGGCTCTTTGGTTGCTATGATACTCACGGAAATACAGAAATCTGCTCCAAATTCACCCCTATAATTGCTAGCTTTGATGAGCTTTATTTGGCAAGGTGACGCCACACTCCCTTAGTCCACTTATTTATACAGTCTATGGGCCTGACATTATATATTTGTTAATGCTAATACTAGTCCTCGTTAATGCTCATTTTTTCTAGTGTATAAAGTATCGGTAAGCACAAACATAATAGTTCACGAATTGTCTTTCTATATTAACTCCGTAAAGTTTAAATCCACGTTTTAACCTATTCACCTATGTTCACCTGCAGGTCCAGTGTGTTGATTAAGTCACCAATTAGTCTTAGAGAAAGCTGGAGGATGGCTAGAGCCGCGACCTTTGACTCCAGAGGTCGTTGGACATTCTGTCAGCACATACATGTAAGTGTGCGTGACAGCGGGGTTGGTCGGTAGCTCGGGTAATTGAGCTATTTCTTGTGAGGTCAGAGGAGAGCGTATCCCCGCCTTTTTTAAAGTACCCATGCTATCAACAACAACCTTGGCCAAAGTGCACCAGCGGAGTACATGTGTGTGGAACAGTGGATGCTTGGGGAATGCTGGGTGTATTTCTGGTATTAGAAAGCGTGAGATGACTGTGTACTGGACGAAACGAAAACAGGCTTTCTTTTTCACAATAGCACTTTTTTTCTCATCTTGTAATACCCAAAATCTTGCAAGCTTCAAGCAGAGAAAATGCCAAATCCATGTGTCTGGGAATCAAACCCGCAACATTTTTTTCTCCTGTACAGTACAGAATGCGTTCAGCCGAATTTACAATGTTCGATCGCAGTGTGACTCTTAAGTGTTGTATGTTTGCAGGTTTTCTCCCTGACAAAACCAACGATGTCGATGAAATTACACCGACAAAAGGCACCTACGAAGGTTTGAACTTTGAGAGTGTTTAAACGAGAGAAAATCAGGGAAAATGTTAATGTCTGTCTGTGAAAAGTGTATAAAGTGTGTGGTAAAAAACTGTAAAAAGTAAAGCTGACTATTTCGCGGATTTCGCCTATTGCGGGTTATTTTTTAGAACGTACCACTGTATAACCACTCTGCTACTGTGCAGTCTTTCCCTGCCTTGTCAGTTACTGGTCAGATCTGTACAGAGGCAAAAGTAATCTGTCTGGGTATTTTTGTGTTTGAGTTGTAAATGCAAACAAAGTGAAATAAGGTTAATAGTCAAATTTTTATATTGCGCTTTTCCACCTTCAAGGCACTCAAAGCGCTTTACATCAAGGAACCACTCACCCATTCACACACAAGTGTACACAGACACTGGGGGTCGAGGTGGGTTAAGTGGAAATTTTATGTCGAGAACGAGATTTGAACCGCCAACCTTCAGTAGACCTACACCACCAGCTGCTTTTTAGGCCATGCTCTGGAACATTACAGGCAAAATCTTTATGGAGAAAAGTAGGTGGACCCTGCATCACAAGTTATTTTTTTTAATCCTTCAGCTTCATTTTACTCACAAACGTTCAGTAGTTAACTTTGTTGCGAAAAACCTTTTGCTAGATCTTCAATGTCTAATAATGAGCACTACACACTGTAATTATCTGTAGATTCAGAGACAACTTTTCCAAATCAAACAAAAAGTGCAAATCCAAACTTGAACACAAAAAGCTATCTCGGTTATAACCTCATATCACAAAAATTACCCATCATGCAATACTCATAAAGTGTTATTGATGCTGCTGTTTGTCTGTTAAGTTAATGAGACTAACTAGACAATCATTTGTGTTTGTGCAGTGGTCAATAGCCCCTCTGTGTGTGAGTACGCAGAATAAAGCAGAGTGCCTGAGTCTAATAGTCTTTTCTAGCCTGAGCAAACACAGTGTAGACAGGCCCCGCCCCCCTGACCCGCGCACACGGAAGTCAGCACTTAACAACTGTACAGTCATCACTCAGACGGGTCAGACTGCACAAATGCGTGGAATTGTACAAACAAATACAAGAACTAGTCATAAGAGCTCGTAGTTATTGCAAAAATGCGCGAATGTAGTATAGTACGGCACTCAGGTACATTTTCATATAGCTCCACTACAGGATCGTTAAGGCGCCTTCTATTAAAACCACTAACCGTTCCGACGACCCACCCGCGGGCCGTCGCCTTTTCTTTACAACTTTACAGCAATGTACATTCACTTCTGCGTCACCCACACAAACAATCTACACATCAAATGAAAGCTACGGATCTCATCTCTCCGAATATGCAAATCTTTTTCACCTAAAGTCACCACAGTGCTGTCAGGAAAGCCGTTTTTACAGAAAAGCTAAAAATGCGGATTTGGATTTCACTTACCTTTGAGGCTCTGGTTCTGTCTCATTCTTTCCGTAGAGGTCCAGAGAATATAATCCAGTCAAGAAATTATGTCCACAAAATAACTTAGATCCTCCATGTCCAATCTGCTGCAGGAAAGAGAAATCTGCTCCGTCATTTTTTTGCATTTCTTTTGTCAATTTCAGGCGTAACAAACTTCAGACAGCGCCAACTTTGTTTCTCAGTGATAAACATGCTAGCTTCTGATTGACACCAGTGTTGGCCAATAAGGTGGAGGCTGAGGGTCACTGGAGCTTCAGACAGCGAATCAGTGCTACAGGTGACTGAAAGTGTACGCCCCACTCTCCCCCGTGTAGAATCAACCAATCACATCACACACGTTTAGTGACGTTTTCTCCTCACAGCCAATGAGCAGCTGAACACGAGGATGTATGACATGCCATGGTTTTCCGTAAACAGACGCAGCAGGAGCAGTGCGTAACCAAAGTCCACTATGTGCACTTCTGTGCATAGTGGCATTGGAACCACGGGCTCAGGCACATTTGTGTTTATCTGTATGAATTAGACTTCATTTGTTTATTGATTGAAAGGTGTTTTATTCTGCAGTTTACATTATTGCAAGTAAAAATATAAGATGTGCACAGAATAACATTCTTAAATCTATGAAGGTTCAAACCTTCATAGATTAAAAAAATAAATACAGTATTATAGAATGAAACCAAAGATCAAGACCTATTTTCAGGCCCAAGCATTTGTTTGAGAAATAAAAATATAAACTTTTTCCTTTACAGTAAATAAAAATGCTTTTATAAATAATGTATCATTTAATTTTAATGATCAACATACGAGGTTGGACACATCTGAAATTATTAATAGTGAATAGTGAAACTTGCAATCATACAGCACTTCAGAGTCACACTCTGATCAAAGGTTTATGGAACTTTGACTGAACACAGAGGAGACTGATGGACAATGGTCTACAGTCCCTCAGCCAATCAGGACGCAGAACACAATGCACATTCATCTGCAGTAAAACATTTAGGCAAAATTGCGCACAAAAAAAAATCCACAAAACAGTGAGGCCGTGAAAGGTGAACCACGATATAGTGAGGGACAACTGTAATACTACATGACGTCACAAGGTGGACCAGAGTGTTTTCTGTTTGAGAGCCTAAATATGCAGAGTTTGCGTGTTAAAAATGTGTGAATGAAACAGAACACTACTGCAGGTCTGTTTGTGATGACGAAACATTATAACAAAGATCAGAAAATAATGTAATATGGGCCCTTTAATGTTTGTTAATCTGTAACTAGTGTTGAAAAGTAACTAAGTACTGAGAATGCATACTTAGAATACTAATTTGAAGTAGCTGTGTTGCGGTACAGTTATAGAACACTGTTACTTCCTACAATCAAAGGAACAACTTGCAATATTTGATCTCGCAAAAAACTGCACAGTATGAGTAAAAAAAGAAAGGAAAATGCAGTTCTCATGGTGCGTGCATAAGCAATACTTCCTTCTAAGTATTGTATTAAATAAAGCATAAAAACACTACAACAAATATAAACCTGTTTTAATCCTCTGGCATTTTTCCCCACTATATTATTCACCTTAATCCAGAAGTTGCCAGGTCTGCAGATCTTTGACAGCAAATAAGTTCTGTTCAGACTACGCAAATGTTTTAAAGCCTCCCACAGAGTCAGCGCATTGTTGACTTATCGGTGCATATGAACAAAACAAATCAAATCAAACTACTTTATATTATATTTTAGCTGCAAAACTTTTCTCAATTTCTCCATTTAAATGTAGTGCCACTGCAGTGAAAGTTCGTTTAGTAGCATTAAGGGGCAAAAGTGGGCGGGGCAGAATAATATCAATACAATACAGTGGTCTCAGTTCTAAAAATAACCCGCAATAGGCGAAATCCACTTTTTTACAATTATTATATATGTTTTGCGGCTGTAAAACTCCTCACCACACACTTTATACACTTTTCTCAGACAACATTTTAACATTTTCTCACATTTCTCTCTTGTTTAAACCATCTCAAAGTTCAAACCTTCATAGGTGCCTTGAATATTTTATCGACATTGGGGGTTTTGTCAGGAGGAAAACTTGCAAAAATACAGCACTTTAGAGTCACACTGAGACTCATAGACTGTAAAAAAAAAAAAAATAAAGCATGCAAAATTGCGCTAAAAAATCTACGAAAAGTGAACTGCGTTATTGGACCCTGTATTGGCATATGTAAAAAAAAAAAAAAAAAAAAAAAAAAAAAAAATTATTCCTACCACCACTTGTATGTACCCAATGCATCTGAAATATTTAAGCTAAGAAACTGCCAGCACTAAAAAAAAAAAAAAGCAAAGTGCATGTAAGTGAGGTTAAATATATCCACTGACCGAGCAGGTGGTCTCCTACATTCGAACTTGCAAAATGTAGATATGCAAATACATGCTGGTGGGAATTTGCCTGTGGCCGTTGACACATCCCCCCTGAAAAGCAGAATGGTGGATCCGTGTTGGCAGTAAAACCAGGTCAACCAAATCAAATTGTGTCTTTTTTCAGCACATTTTAACTACTTTCAAACTGAGCAAAACAGGGTGACTTTCTGTTAAAGTGATAGTGTTTGCACATTCATTCATAAACATTGTATAAAGACAAGCAACGGCAGGTAAAATGAACACAAAGAACACAACTACATAATGGATGGGTGGAAATCAGGATTAAAGGGGTAACCTTTGAGTCAGTGGGTGAATGTACTCAGCCACTGTCGCCCATAGCAACATGCCCAAAGTAAGTTAGGCTACATACAGTACATACGTAGTCCCGATGTATGCTCGGTTTGGTCCTGGTTTAGTTCTATTTAAGCCACTATCTGGATTTGTGTGTTCAAGTGTGAATGCAGCAGTGTCTGTTTGTATAACCTGTAAACAAGGGCTTAAAGTAGTGTGTGTGGGGGAGGTAGTTTTACTGTCAATCCACATTAGATTAGCCAAGGCACTAAGAGGCACACATTAGCACATTTCTGATTAATTAAAAACATATCACCTGGTAATCGTTATCACAGTATCCATCCATCCATTTTCTTCCGCTTTATCTGGAGCCAGGTCACAGGGGCAGCAGCCTGAGCCCAGACTTCCTTTCCAAACACACTTCCTTCAGCTTTTCCGGAGGAATCCCGAGGTGTTCCCAGTCCAGCCAAGAGACATAATCTCTCCAGCACGTCCTGAGTCTTTCCCTGGGTGTCCTTCCGGTGAAACATGCCTGGAACACGTCCCCTAGGAGGCGTTCAGGGGGCATCCGGAACAGATGCCTGAGCCACTTCAGCTGGCTCTTCTCAACGTGGGGGAGTAGTGGCTCTATGCCAAGCTCCTCTTGTGTGTGACTGAGCTCCTCACCCTATCTTTTAGGAAGTGCCCAGCCATCCTGTGTTGGAAATAAATTTTGACCTCTTGCATCCACAATCTTGTCCATTCAGTCATTACCCAGAGCTCATGATGATAGGGGAGGGTAGGAACGTAGACTGACCAGTAAATCGAGAGCTTTGCCTTTGGACTCAGCCCCTTCTTTACCACAACGGATCGATACAGCGACCGCATCATTACAGACGTTGCACTCATCCACCTGTCAATCTCACGCTCCATTCTTCCCTCACTCGTGAATAAGACCCCGAGATACTTGAACTCCTCCACTTGAGGCAGAGACTCTCCACCCACCCGGAAGAGGGCAAGCTGCCTTTTTCCGGTTGAGAACCATGACCTTGGATTTGGATGATTTTTTTTTTATCCCAGCCATTTCACACCGAGCTGCAAACCACCTCAGTGCATGTTGCAGGTCCTGGTTCAACAAAGCCATCAGGACAACATCATCCACAAACAGCAGAGATGAGATCCTGTGACCCTCAAACAGGACACACCCTCTGGCCCCTGTAAATATCACATTACCATTACCATTACCATTAAATGTAAAGTCACAAAATGTATCAAAGAAATGTTATTTACTCGTAGTTTTCGTGTACAGTAGTTCATTTTAAGCAGTTATTTTTAGGCCTGTCACGATAAATACACTATAGCGACTTCAATACATGACAGCTGGAACGATCATTTTTGGGGATAATATGTATCATGGGTAATTTTTCTCTGTACTAAGTGGAAACTTTTTGTAATTTTTTTACATTTCAGAAGATTTATGCAGTAAAAGTTTAAATAAATAACTTCTATGACTCATTAAGTGTTTCATTTATTTATAACAGGTCATGTTCACTAACAATACTGTGCATATAGTATATTTTTTGGGGGAAAATCCTGCTTCGGGGTTTTTGTGTCAGTGGAATAATGTTTTTTAATATTATCGCGAGAAATATATCATATTTTTGTATTATCCTGACTCACTTTCGTAACACATTCCTTGTCTACATTCTTAATTGTTCACTGCAATGAGTTTATAGGTACTTTTCCAACAACCAGCATGCTAACAGCTCACTTCCTGACAGTAAAAAGCATCATAATGAATTACATCGCTCGCAAATTACCAAGCGTTAACAATATACCTGTACTATGGCACTTTTTGTTCAGCTAAATGGAGAGAAATATCGCAGAAATACTTTAAATAATCCATGTAGCACCTGTACCGCACAACTTGTCACTTTTTTTTCCAAACATCTTCTTTTTCCTTGATGCCTGAGAAGCCCATAGCAATGTGGTCCAAACAGAAGCGACTATTCTCCCCCCGTGTCAGAGCGGACAGTCGCTCGCGGGCACCCTCCCGGTTCCCCAAACACTGGCAGCTCTTGACAGGCAAATTCATGATTCACTCCATATGACTCCTTCAAGGCCATAGCCAGTCTAAAAAGCACCAAATAATGTTGTTTTGGAGCACATTTTCAAAGAGACATGCCGATAAATATGTCACTAGTCTGGTATCAGCTTTAGGTATTTACTTGGGGGAAGGGGAAGGCAATCTGTCGACGCAGAAGTGGGATCGCAAATTAAAATGTCACCCGTTTGAAAGACAGTCGGAATCTTTTCAAATTAGAAGTTACAAAATGACAAATTGCACTGCGCAGAAATCCGGTATACATTTATCAATATAATACGATCTGCTACTAGCATGACAGACAGACAACTCTCGGTTAATTACATTGCGCTCGGCACGCTACTTCATACTTACAAATGGACTTTTATTATGTTGTTGAAATTGTCGTTTAAGTAGATTTATGAGGGGAAAGAAAGTTTAGGTGAGTTCGTAAATCACTACCTGAAGTGGCAGCCGGAGAAACTTATGGTCAAACGGAGGTGGTGACGATAACGGGTTTGATGGGGTCAAAGGTGAAGCAGAGACGTATCTGAGGGCGAGAGCGGATTAGCGGATGCTGCTTGAGGAGTGTTCAGGTCTGATAAGTGCTGTTACGTTAGATTTTTTTTTCAAAACATCTGTTCTACTTGATGGTAGAAATGTACAGTACAAGGAATTATTTAATTATGTTCTTAGCTTTTTATAGAATATGTACGAAGAAAAATGCACGAGAAAGGTTTCAGAGTGGCTGGCTTAGTGATTTACTGCTTTATATGTACTGCACAGTGCACTTATAAACTGGTGAACAGCAAGGGTTAGGGTTTGAGCTTTAACACAAAATGCATCTGTGGTCTAAGGTTCTATTCCTCACTACTTCTCTTTTCTAGTTTTCTATGTACGTCACCTCTGCCCGGCTCAAAAACAAATGTAGCAGCAGCGGATATTTTGCTACTATAGATATAAAACAAATATAATTGCTTGAGAGGGATATTTAGGCTGCTCTAAACACACAAACCCTGTTTCCTATAAAACTTGATATATTATATTATTTTAATATAAATGTATGGGCTCGTGGGGGCCCTCTGCTGGCCTCGGGGCCCTAAGCAGCTGCTTATTCTGCTTATAGACTGGTCCGGCCCTCCTTATATGAGACAACAGCATAGAGGAGAAGTTAGTGTGTTAGCAGAAGACATGGCAATTTGCTTGGTGTTTATTTGTAAAAAAGACAGATTAAATTAACGATTCACAAGTTTAATGTGTCTTCATATTGTTTCCTAGTACGTTTCTTTGCATAAATAGCTCTTTTTGCATGGTCAGTTTGGGTCAGATACAAAGAGATACGTAATACTTTTGAGATCTTTTGCCGCAGCCCCCTTTTTAGCGGACTAATCCATCGATCAGAAGTAACCATTCACACCGTCATTTTTATAAGTTGGGTCACAGTACGGCAGCTCGGTGATAATCAACAATATCTCCACAGGGCAAAAAGTCAAGCTGCAGCCAACCCAATAAACAGTGGACAAACACAACACCATTGATTACAAGTGGAACAGCTCCTATTGCTCTCAGCGGTGTTATTACTCCCTTATATCACATTTCCAACTCTCACTTCTTCCATTTCCAGCAGGAACACAGTCATTAGGCCCTGTTGCTCCATTCTGACTTCATTTCTTGGGTCGTGAACTCATGCCCCACCCGCTCAGCTTCAGGCTCGTCTGGGCTCCACGGACCGGAACTAACTCCAGAAGCACTGTGAAATATTCATGTCCCTGCTGACAGTCTGCGGTGGAGAGGTGAGGAAGAGGAGGAAGAGGAGGAAGAGCACGTTACAACCGCGATTGTTCACAGCCGGAGGAGGTGTGTTTGGCAGTGGCAGACAGAACCAACGCTCTCACACAGAGACGACAGAGGAGAGTGGGTTTTATTCTCTGTGACTGTTTAAAGGGCTCGTACAGGGGGGCTGTCGAAAAAGTGCTGGTCAACACTTAAAACTTGTATGTGTTGGGTTTTCGTGGCTTCACAACCATCAAGAACCTCGAGTTTAAAATCGAGCTGAAAGGAAGGTCAGAATTCTGTGGTGGAATTTGCTGTTTGACTGTTAGATTAAAGGTTTGTTGACCTGGTTTATGGTTAATATCTCTGTAATTATTGGGTCTATCCACATGAAACAAAACTCGTACAAACTTCAACATGTTCTTTGTCTGGAGAACTAAGCATCAGTGAAATCAGAAAGTGGCGTCAAATGTTGTCGGTGGAAACAAATTAAAGCCGTGACGTTTTCTTTCATTTCCGATTGAGTTATATAAGTGCTTTCTCACTATTTGAACAATCTATTGAAGCTATATTCTCATTAGAGCAGGTACCGCATGTGTCATTGCTCTTGGGTAATGTAATCGCACTGACGTTTCTCATGTACCTGTGCTACAAATTGCATTTTACACCGGCTGCACACTAGAGGAAATTGTAAGGTTATAACATGTTACGTTCAACTAATCAAACAATCAAGCAGAATTCCAGTCTGCGTCAGGTCAGTCGTCACCAGGCAACTAGTGACGACTGTAGAAATAGACTGTCTTTAACTGTAGAAATAGTGCGGAGGACAGCCGACTCAAACGAAACTTTTTCATTTATCATCACCGCTACAATGACTGTAAGAAGATCCTCACCTTCAGCTCACAAACTGGTCCTTATATGCAGGATTTAAATGTCCTTCATGGGAGTGTGAGACAAATATTAGCTGCAAATTGTCCTTATATGCGATGTGCAAGATATAAAATCCTCTAGTGCACAGCTGGTCCATATGGTATACGGAGATGGTGATGGCCTGGAGCCAGTACTACAATGCAATTTATATACATGTAAAAACAGGTGTAGCATATTGCTTTAGTCTCAAAATCCTGTTTAAGTGAATGCTGAAAGTGGCACGTAAACACTGAATAAAGTTGTTTGCTCAAGTCAGATAACCAGGAATTCTAGAAAAGTTTAACCAACTTTCCCACAAGCAGCAGGGACATAATACGGGAGTTTGAACGATGAATTCTGAAGGTTAAATATATATCCTGCCCGTGGCTGACAGGCACTCACACTATAGCTGCTTCATTGATTTTTTTTTTCTTTTTTCACAGAGTAGAATTTGGTACCAAAAACCAGGCAGTACTAGAGCTGCCAGCTGCAATGAAAAACTCCTCATTCCAAATTCATAACCAAAATTCTGAATAATTGATCCTAAAACAACTTCAGTTCCATTAGTCTATGAACCAGAACTGCACCTCCCGCCGAGGGCACAGGTCTGTCTGAGGTCTGTCTGAGGTCTGTCTGTCTGCAAATATTTGATTCTTTAGATACAATTTCAGCTTTTTTTTTTTTTTTTTTTTTTTAAGAAAATAGACATATAGACATGATATACTTGTTATTATTGATGCAATTTGACAGTCTATACATAACAAATAAAAAAACTATTGATATATGCACAAATTAATCTTTCCTAGTTAACATTAAGCTTTTGTAACTAAATACACTACAGGGTTACTGCTTACTCAAGTGCAAGTAAAGGTAAAAAGTATATATATATTTTTTTAGTTTATTTATTTGAAGGACAATGTGCAGTTACATTAAAAAGTTGGCTGCACCAGATTTAGCACAAAGCTACTTTCCATCTGCAGTCCTCGACATACATTTAACATATCAATATGGCAATAAGGATTTTCTCAGAGGTGTGGTTTAAGGACTTGGGAGTTCTATATCACTCCCCAAAGCTCTGGGCTGGTAGACAACATGTTACTTTCAGTTCAAAACTCTTCCTCTCATTATAATATAAATTAAATGAATTCTACTGGACAGGGCTAACCTGTTAGCCGCTGTGTTCCAAATAGGAAGTGAGGTGGGTGTGCTTCCGGCTTCATCGACTCCATTTCACTTTACACTGAAAAACTGTCGCCACTCTCTCTGTAACTGCTGCTTTTAGGCTTGTTATTTTGGTCTTAAAGTGTTTGTATCGACCCGCTCTACATGATCCTGGTATTTTTATTTTATTATTTTGTCTGTAAATCAAGATATGAACATTAATAACAGACATATTAGATGTCTTATTTCCCCGAGCAACAGGTTTGATTGACAGTGTTGCTAAGCGCCCGCTCCCTACTAAACCAGCGCTGCAGGCAGGAAGAGGTGCTACCTTCAACTGCCTCGCTCTGAATTGGCTCTTTGGTTGCTATGATACTCACGGTTGGAATTCCAAATATGGAACTCGGTTTCAAATTCGCCCCAATAACCGCTAACCTCGATGGGGGACGTCACACTCCCTTAGTCCACTTTACAATCCAGTTAAAAGCATTGTAACTGACCTAAAAGTGAAAAAAAAAGTTATTTTAAAATGGTTTACAGTGGTCCAAAGTTGTTCCTCATTTACCTCATGCATTCCGGGCATCCTAATTATTCACCATGATGAGTTTATAAGCTTTCAGAGGCCAGAGCGGAGTTTTTACCATCACGGTAAAGCTAACAACAACTTGCATTCTAACTTTTTGATTACGAGACAGTAGAAAATGCTTTATATTTGGATGCAAATGGTACACAGTGGACTTATTTTGACTTCAAGAGCTGCTGGCAAGACATTTTTTGCTCAAATACTTGGTAAAAAAAAAATCACGTACAGGGCCTTTAAGACTTTCAAATTTCATTATATCTTTTTTTTATGTTAACAGCTTCCATACAACTATTGCATATCCCGTATCTCCACCATTAACAGCTTCTACACCGCATAACTCCATATAAATAAATGAGCCCAATAATACGTTGTGAACGCTACGAAGGTACATGCCAGCTTCAATACGGCGTCTCACCGCTTACCGCCGGCCTTCCTAACACAAACTGATCTCGCTCCAGAGTTATTTTGTCATTTCACATTCTCCACAACAAACCTGAATTCATAGTTAGAGAGGCACAAAAGGAAAATCTTGCATCGCCCTATACCGTGATTGCAAATTAAAGCTTGCGTGCGTCCGAGTTTCGGATTCAGATTGGCTATTATGTTTTACTCAGCGACTATTCAGCGGCTGGTGGGGAGCTGTTATGCGAGTTAGCGCACGTTAACGTTCAAAATGGAAAGGTATTGATCCTCGCGTGGCGTCGCTGGGAGAATTACCACGCAGTATTTGTACTACAGAGACGTGTCCTAGCATGTGGTATTAAGGGGGGGGGGTTTAGTTTGCATTGTAACTACGACCCCGCTCCTCTCTATGGAACAGACAATACTACCCCGAGTCAGATTTCTCGTCAAACCACTCTTGTCTCAGTCTACAGTCTAGAAAGTGGTGCAAATGGAGACTAAGAGACCTGACCAACTGCAGGAGGCTATTTGCTTAGTTAAATCGAGGTGGCAACTTTTTTTTTTTTTTTTTGGCCAGTGTATAATCACTTTTTCAGAGTTACATCAAGATATTTATTAAAAGTGTTGCTTGCAGGTTCTTTGCCTCATTCACAATACAATTAAATACATTGAAGCTCGGGTAATTTTTTCTACCTTTTACTAAAGTGAACCAAAAAAATGAAACACAAGCTAGTCCGCTGCAGAGGGTCCATCATTTCTGTGGTTCCTGATCTGAAAGGTTAAGAAAACTCCCGCACACTGTCTCACTCTTGGTTCACTTTTATTCACACATCGTTTCGGTCCCTCTGACCTTCCTCAGGTGTGACGACGGCCCCTTCCGCTCCCCTTATATAAGTCAAGGGATGTAAGTCATACATTTACAATTAGACCCCAATAAATTGCACATAATTGATTTTACACCAATCATTTGCGAGTTAAAATGCACGGACAAGGGTTAGAAAAATATCATTATCACACAAAAAAACTAAAAAGGTAACAATTGTATACCATAAATCTGCTATTTTTTAGAAAGACAAATGACGCCTCCAGGAGTTAACACAAACCTCTCTCCTGTCACTGATCTAAAATGAATGAGCGCACGTCTCAGTATGTCTCAGGTTTTCCTTGCTATTTCTTGCACGGTGCAGTTGAATGAGTCTTACGCCTCGCTCAGGCTGCACCCAGTCCAGCTGCGACTGCTGTGCGTTGCGGTGTGACATTCACACGAAGAGTGGTGCTCCGCTGTGCTATTGCAGTCACGACCTTTGAAAGTCCCACGCAAAGCAGGCAAAGCAGGCAAAGCAGGCGGCCCTAAGGTGAAGAACCCAAACCAAAGCAAACAGGACGATGCTGGCGGACCATTTTCATAAAAAACGTGCAGAGGGAAGCACTTTATACATTTGCGTACAGGAAACAAGTCTGTGCTTTTCTGTCAACAGGATTTAACAGAAGTTTGATTTCTCAACTTGTTCCACTGTTGTGACATTTCCACCAATCAGCTTTAAAAATAATCATCACGACGCTCCGCCTTCATTCCAAACTGACACGCAGAACTCAATTCCGAGTGCTACATCTATCAGTCTGGTGTTGGGTTATTATTAGTCTGAATATTCGAGAAGCCCGAGGACATACGCTCTTTTTCTCCTGGAACGGTAAAAAGAAGTCTGTTGTGTAACTGTGCTCGCGAATGTCAGGCAGACTCGGTTCGTTCTATTTCAGTTTTTATTTGTTTTGCATTCATTAGGAACAATAGCCCTATCCAACAATGTCTTGACGTCTCGCGCTAAACCGTAGCCGTTGACCAAATTCTCTATAAAAATTCCCCTCAGCAGCCGGCGTGCTGTTTCCATCACATCGTCATAGTTACACCACTCAGCACTAGAGCTGGCAAAACGTCATTAACAACACTCTGGAACAACATTGTGGTTTCAATACAAGTTATTTTTGGACTTCATCTGCAAAAACTCCACAAATATGAACGCTGGAGATTTATATTAAAAGGTGCACTATGCAGCTTTTCTAGTGGAGGGTCTGTCACCTGCTTGTCTCCATGGAGATGTTACTGTGCTGCCTAAAATGTACCACAGTATCACATTAAACTCCACAGACACAAATAGATAACACTACAAGGCCAAGTTACAGGTCGCATTTGTGGAAAGGCGAGCGCACTTATTTTAACGCCGTACTGTGGAATATCCCCGGCGAGCAAGAAGAGCCTGCCACCAGAAACATTACATAGTGCAGCTTTAAAATTGTGAATTAAAATGAACAAAAACTAAACAGGCACTACTTAAAAAAAAACTGCGAACACAGAATGAGCCAAAAACAGACAAACTCATCATGCGCTCTGTCATATTTAATGTCAGGGGCGGGTCTAGCTTTCGTGGGGCCCTAAGCTGAATTTGTCTCGAGGGCCCCCCGACAGAGGATGTATCCTGCCTAGAGATTTTGCTACTATAGGTATAAAACAAATGTAATTGTTAAGAGGGATATTGAGGCTGCTTTAAGCCCTGTACCTAATAAAAATGTGATATATTATTTTCAATATAAATGTATAGGCTCTTGGGGGCCCACTGGTGGCCTTGGGGTCCTATAGGCTGGACCGGCCTGTTTCCTATATATGATCGGCTAATAATGAGTTGCAATCAGTGAAGCTCCTCTGTGTTTTTAAAGTCCATACACCTTCATCAAACTCATTCTAATTTAGTGCTCAAATCACCTCTATTATACTTATTCACACTTTGACAACAGCCAACATTATTTTTTTTCACTTTGTACAAACTGATTTCCCGCCACAGTGAAGAGCGCCCTCTGTTGGCAGTCTGAATCCGTATAATTCATGCCAACAGAGGTCTCGAGACATTGGGTGTTACTACTGGAAATACCAAGGCTCGGTGGGATCTAACACATCGGAAACAACATTGCGGCTTCTATACAAGTCGTTTTTGGATGTCAATCGCTTTTCTATGGTCCATTCATTCATTTAATCTGACATATTTATGTTTGTTATATTTTCACTGTAAATGTTGTAAACTACTTGCATAAACTTAAGTGGATAAACGTGACATCATGCGTAAAACCATCTACAATGTTATAGTTATGTTGGCTGAGCCCCCTGGAGACTTTTCTTACTAATATTTGGCCATAAAACGTGGTGTGAAAACATGGTACGCACATTTTTGTAGTTTTTCCTGTGGGGTGCAGTGAGCTTGTAACTGGGATCCCGCTGATAATGGAATGGTTGCCAGATTGAGCAGAATAATTTTGGATCTATGAGCTGGCACCGTCATGCATAATGCAGTATGTACACAGTAGATTGGAGTGTATAGCGGGCATATTTTTGAGGCAGTTTCAAGGATTTTTTTTCAGTTGAGAAGATATGAATTAGTAGTAATAGTGTATATCGTGAATTATTTATGGACGATTTGATCCATTCTCACCTTTGGGCATGTCTGCTTTTTAAACAAAACAAAACAAAAAGCTACAGAATATTCATGGCCTTCAAAATAAAAGTCTTTATATTGTCGGCAACCCATTCATGACTTAAACAATTCCATTTTCTCAGAAGTAAAGGTCCTCTAACCATTTTTTTCCCATGTATCGGAGCAAAATATGTCTTGTCCGCAGTAGATATATTGTTTAAGCTTGTCTACATCTAATTAGAAAGCATTTTATTGTCCGATATTGTGCCAATTTATACAAACACACTGCAGTGAATAATTAGGATGCTGTGGACCGCTGCAGACTGTTTCACTGCTGCAAGACTGTTTCAACTGTTTTATGACAGAAAAAAATCAGGTACAGCACCTTTTAAAACGTTCGATAAGTTTTTTTTAGGTGGATGTTTTTTTTGTTGACAGAAAAAATTTCAGGTACAGTTCGAATGTTTTCAACAGAATGAATGAAACAAAACACAACTCAGGTCTGTTTTGTGTAATACATGGCTTAAAGCTCAAGAGTCAATTTTGTGTAATATTTAATCATTTATTTTCTTCAATATATATTTTTTTTGAGTATTTCAAGTTTTATGACACAAGAGTATGCTAACATGTCAAATTAGCAACATGATGCTAACAGATAAAATACCATTCCAGAAGAAAAAGAGTAAGTCTAACATGCAGCTGTAACAAAAAAAAAGAGTTTTCATTTCCAAGTAGTTTCTTGAATTGAAAATAATGGAAATAACATAACTAAATGCCGAGTATGGGTGTGCTTTCAGCTCCATCGACTCCAGTTCACTTTCTATTGAAAAAGTGTCGCCCCTCTCTCTGTAACTGCCGCTTTCAGGCTCGTCTTAAAATGCTCGTATTAACCTGCTCTGCATAATCCTGGTATTTTTATGTCACGGTGTTGTCTGTAAATCCAGATATGAACACGAATTTCAGAGCAATGAGCTGCCCTGTTTCGCTGAGGTTGCTCCCGCTAGCCTTAGCAACAGGTTTGATTGACAGCGTTGCTAAGTGCCCACTCCTTGCTAAACCAGTCAGTACAGGCAGGATGGGGCGTTACCTTCAACAGCATCGCGCCGGATTGGCTCTTTGGTCGCTATGATGCTCGAGGTGAAACTCCAAATTCGCTCCTATAACCGATATGGGTGACGTCACACTCCTTTTAGTCCACTTCTTTATACAGTCTATGGTCCTTATGAATGCCTAAAAAACTATCCAATCACCTTGTGTGCTTTCTAATACCAAAACCTATTAGCAGTTCAATTATACACATACATTAGCAATCCTAGTTATTGATTTCTCACATGGTTGAAAGTTGATTGAAATGCATAGATCAGTCTGGTTTAAAGCACTTTGAGTACTTCTTGTTTCCCATGCAGGGCAGCGGGCAACTATCATGTTAGGTGGATGAGTGTTTGTGATTACTTCGCAGCGCAGTTCGATATATAGATTTGTTTATCCGCTGGGAGCCTGCGGGGGGCGCCTCTCCCTCTCTGCAGCTCTGATTAGCACCACAGGTTACACATCAGAATGCATCCCCAGTAATCCAGGGACTAGCATATCATTGCATTAAAGCCCACTACAAACTCAATAATACCGGCGGTGATACTTGTAGACTTTGACAGGAAAATAAGCTGTATCATACATAAAAGACAACTTGAGTGTAAAGTTAGGAAAATTGTGATTGATTTTTTTTTTTTTTTTTGGATGTATTTGAAGGTTCTCCTTATGGCATGGCAGGTTTATCAAGTGGCTGCATGCAAAACTTGTACTTGCCTCCATAGAGATGTTATTGCTTTGCTGTTTGCTGGAATGTCCCACAGTAAGGCATTCAATGTTTCCATTTGACATTTGATTTACAGTAATTAGAAGCGATTCTGTTCTTTGTCTTACTGTGGGCGTGGTTGCCAGTCAACAGATCTGACTTGGCCTGATGGTGTCACCTGCTTGTCTCCATGGAGCTGTGTTTAATGCCACAATGTGAACAAATTTTACAACCTTAACTTAAAAAAACTAAAATAATCCATCCTTAAATAAATATTTCCTTTTTAATTGACTCTAGCAGGGGTTTCCAAACTATGGCCCGTGGGCTAAATGCGGCCCCCAGACCATTTTTTATTGGTCCTAAAACCTTGTGCTGGACTGGCCCAACTGATCATACATATTTTTTATTTTTTTAACAGTAAATTTAAGTAATTCTACCTCTAAAACCCACACAACATTAGATACAGACCTATAATTAATGTAAAAGTATAAACTATGTGAAATGTATCCATCTGAATTAAGTATTGACCACCATTTGAATCTGCAGCCCTCAGTGTTAAAGTTTGGACACTCCTGGACTCCGGTAACCTTGAGGGACCATGCTTTTTCTTATTCTTTTCATAATTTCCACTTCAGCATGGAGAGACTAAAGTCAACGAAAAGTAATTATTATAAGTACATTTGTCTTCAGACATTTCGGGTTATGCAGGCAGAATTTAACTACAGTTTTCCTGGGGTGACTGCAAATGTGTTATAGCCATTTTTAACATTATATTTATCAAAAATCCCAAAATAAAATGTATAGAATATTTGAGTTGATCACACGTCTCAGAAAACATTCATATGCAGTAGTTAAAATAAGCCTTTTTAAATGCACATTCTGTACAGTCAAAGTGCATGAACCCTAAACATGTTTGAGTCATATATTATTAACACTCTCTTCGCTCTCAATGGAGAACATCACCAATAGCTTTATATAGACTGGCCATAGTACAAAAAGATGTAGCTGCCCTACTTTTGAAAAATTAAAGCTTTATTTAAATAAGCGAACAATCGACTTGTTCATCTTTCTACCATGTTATAACGTTTCCTCATCAAAAACACGTCTGAAGTGGTTTTAGATGTTATCCATGCATGTTCTAGTGATCTCTCCTGGGCACTGTTTGAACCGTTCTTACAGTTAGCGCAGCGATCCTGTACAAGGCTCCGCCCACAAGCCCACGTCATCCATGCTCCCGCACGGTCATTTTTCATAAATATATATTAAAAAAAATAACAAATATACTACAACTTCACAAACCAGGTGTGATGTGCGTTCATTTCATTAGCAGGATGTGTGCTGATTGTGTTGTAATAGCGCTCTGAAGGGGGAGTGACTTACTCCTGGGAGCAAAGGGAGGGACAATTACAAAATAAAATGTAAAACTGCAGCTAATAATCGTAGTTTTTAAAGTGATTTCCCTCAGTGTCACTCTTCACATGGCGCATTCTCACAAACTCCTACATTCATGAGTGTATGGATTTTTTGATGTGTTTTTTGCCATTTAAAGCAGTCGGACTTTTCTGATTATGTTGTTTTCTGCAATATTATGTAATGCATGACTCTTGTGCGTGTTTGTTAGTCAGTTTCACATTTCACTGACTCAAGCAACACTCACTCGCTTCATCTGTCACTGCCACAGTCCCAGTTACAGAGGACATGTCTTTATATCTAAACATTAGCAGATCGTTTTGTCTTCTCCGCTTGTTAAAGGGCCTGTCGAGTCAAGATACATGCTCTTTACTTCATGCATCATAGAAATTTTTTGTTATGTATCGACAAATACAGAAACTACTGACAGGATCACCTCTTATTGTCCAATCTGGCATTTTGTTACTAAGAATCATGGGAAACGACTACCTCAGACTATGCCAGACACTTGATTTTCTGTCATGGTGCATTTTCGAGAGTTTTTTTTTCCACTGTTCCCTCTAAAAACATGCCTAAAGAGGTTCTAGATGTCATTCATGCATCTTTAAGCAATCTAGCGATCTCTCTCGGGCCCTGTTCGAACCCTCCTTCTGGCTAGCAGTATGAATCGGCCCAATGCTCAGCCCGCAAGCCTACGTCATCCACGCTACCACACGACAACTCTCCATAAATATACAAAAAACATGATGCACTACAACTTCAGTACACAACAACTTAAAAACAATATACTACAACTTCACAAACCTGAAGCGATGTGCAGTAGTTTCATTTGCGGGATGCACATCGGTTGGATTGTGGTGACATTCTGAAAGGGGAGTAAGGGGAGACTCAGAGTGAACAAAACTGAAATGTATTAACTATATTAATATGTTGTTTTTTTTTACAAAATAGCATTTTTTAAAACAGCGATAATGGTGATCTAAATATGTAACATGTTAGTAATTAATACAGCGGTCCCTCGTTTATCATGGGGGTTACGTTCTAAAAATGACTCTTAAAAGGCAAAAAAAGTAGTCAGCTTTATTTTTTTACAATTATTATATATGTTTTAAGGATGTAAAACCCCTCACCACACACTTTATACACTTTTCTCAGACGGGCATTAACATTTTCTCACATTTCTCTCTTATTTAAACACTCTCAAAGTTCAAACCTTTGTATATTTTATCCCTCTTCCTCGATGATCACTTTAAATGTGTCTCTGCTCCAGCGGTATCTGCACTTTTGAGTCCAAAGCATTGTGGGTTTTGTCGGGGAGAAACGTGCAAACATACAGCACTTTAGAGTCACACTGCGATCCAACATTTATGTAGATTTGGCTGAGCACATTCTGTACTGTACAGGAGACACGGCACGGAGGAGACTGATGGACAATGGTCTACAGTTCCTTAGCCAATCAGGACACAGAACACAATATGCGTTCATATGCTGTAAAAAAGCATGCAAAGTTGCAGGTACAGGTCCAACTCTACCCCATAGAAGTGTAATACCCCCTTTGTAACGTAGGCGAAGATCAGCAAAACAACCACATGCGACTTTCCCCAGACAAAGTGGGCGTGGCTAAAAGTGCAACCTGACTCACGGTTCAAAATCAGGAACGGGCCCTTTAACTTTAATTTTCCTCCTCCATCCAAACCCTCCATGTTCCAGCTCCATCATCCCCATGTGAGTGAAATCCATTGGAAATAGACTTCTTTGCTTTCGGAACATCTGTGATTACAACCCAGTCAGGTGCATTGGAAACTCTCCCAGGTGCGCCTATGGGGAGTCATAAATAAGTTATAAGATGAGCCGCCAGCAGGTTAGATCAAAACACAGCAGCCTACGAGCCTCCCGGGCCTCATTGCATCCTGGAGGAAATCGAAAAAGTACAAAATATAACTCGCTATATGTTAGAGTTTTATTTCAAGGTGGTATTCTGATATCAAAAAGTATGCTGGACAAATAGACAACGTATTTGGAAGAGGGTCATCCAATCTTCTTCCGAGAGGAGATGGTGATCACCCCTGATATTTTTGATTAGTACTTTATGTACATGGTGATTTACATGTAAAGTATCAAGTTCGCAGCTCAGGATACACCAAAGCACATAAACGCAGCAGTAGCATATGTGTATAAACTTTAATATTAATCGATTAGATAATGTAGAGTGGTCCCTCGTTTATCACGGGGGTTACGGGTTCTAAAAATAACCCACAATAGACGAAATCCACGAAGTAGTCAGCTTTATTTTTTACAATTCTATATATTTTAAGGCTGTAAAACTCCTCACCACACACTTTATACACTTTTCTCAGACAGGAATTAACATTTTTCTCTCTCAACACTTCAAAGTTCAAAAGGTTCGTTTTGCCTTTGCGGAACGGAACGTTTCATCGACATTGTGGGTTTTGTCGGGGAGAAAACTCGCAAACATACAGCACTTTAGAGTCACACTGCGATCCAACATTTATGTAAATTTGGCTGAACACATTCTGTACTGTTCAAGAGACACGGCACGGAGGAGACTAATAGATGATGGTTAGCCAATCAGGATGAAGAACACAATGCACGTTCATACGCTGTAAAAAAAAAAAAAAAAAAGCATGCAAATTTTTTAAAATCCATGAAACAGCGAAGCCATGAAAGGTGAACCATGATATAGTGAGGGACAACTGTACACTAGCAATGTCGTACTGGATGTATATTCAGTGTCACTTTTCGGCATCAGTCTTTTCAACAGGGGAAAGACAGGAAATAAGAAACATTTACTTCTGACGCCCTTTCAAAATAAGTTGTCTGAAACACTGCAGTCGCGTCAAATCCAGAATCTCAGGGAATGTTTAATTGTCCAAGTGTAGAAATGAGATTCATCTGGTTTTCCATGAATTTACTTAATAGATTCTTTGTTCAGACTAAGGTGTAGTGTGTTTTCATGCCTGACAGTTTGGACTCCTCACCAGCGCTCTTCCTCAGAGTGGCCACATGATGTCGCTGTGACGTGTCCGGTCAGCTGATTTAAACAGGTTTTGGCCACACGAGGCGCTGTCGTCCTGCCTCCAGCGGTAGTGAGAAGTCGAAACTGTCAGGTATGAAAAAATCATCTATTTTTAAAAATTCTCAGTTGAATAAGAAAAACTTAAGAACGGGCGACAGTAGCTCAGTCGGTAGAGCGTTTGTTCACAGATCCGAACACTCTCGACATAAAAAAAAAGTCATTGGCAGAGCTGTCCGATCCACTGACGTACAGGTTGGCGGTGTGATTCCAGCTCCCTAAATATAGACCTATATGCAGCACGCAGCTTCACCCACATGACGTTTTGCATCTAGCTGCAGGTGTAATTTCAGGATGTCGCCGCTTCATTTTCAGTTTTCCAAAGTCGACAAACACGGTCTCTCTTTAGATGAAGTTTATGAAGTGAGACTGGCTTGAGGGAGGAGAAGAAGACATTACAGCATCCTTTTACCTTTAACTCAGTAGAGATTTGGCAAAAATACTCCAAATGATTCTAGTTAAGGCGGAGTTTAAAAGCACAGCGGAGCACTTCCTGTATCACCACGTGACATCACAAGGTGGAACAGAGTGTTTTCTGTTTGAGAGAAGAACTCAGCTTATATATGAAGGTTTTGCGTGTTAAACATGTCAGTTTTTGATGAGGAAACATTGCAATATAGATCAGAAAACAGTGTAATATGAGTCTTTAAACTCCACAGAGACATGATGTGGATATTTTTTTCATTTATGTGCTTCCTTTTTCGCCAGAACAAACCAGTAATACAGTAATTTCGCAGACTGTAAGCCAGAAGGTCTGTCAGTAACTGCACTGGGCAAAAGATGGTGTTTAGAGACACTGCTCCAGCCCTTCCGCTTCCCCCCGAATGAATAACTGAAGCATGGCACCTCTACTCAAACCCAACATATTTTGGAAAGAAATATTAGCCTGATAATTTCATCCATGCTTATTCTTTTATATATGAATGTAATAAAAAGTTTCTATAAGCTGACTCCAAAATTCGAATGTATTACTTACAGCAGACCTATTACGCAAAATCAACATTTTCCCTTCTTACTTACCCTCTCGGAGTTTTTATTATAGAGTGATTCATGCATGTTTGAGTAATCTTTATACTCATTGCCCCAATCAGTCTGCTCTGCATTTATTTTGTTCTCCAGTTTTATTTACTTAATCAGCGATACACGCAGGATTCGGCAGCGCTGCGTAACCATTTTTGCACAAATGAAAAAAAAAAAGAGTGTTGTGCAGCTGTCATTAGATTATAACATGATAAAAGCTCACAGGAGTCCATTTTGCGTAATATTTAAGACTTTTAACACAGTTTGCATTTGTCTTCTTCTCCTGCCTCAAGCCAGTCTCACTTCATAAACTTCATCTGTGTTTGTCGACTTTGGAAAACTGAAAATGAAGTGGCGACATCCTGAAATTACACCTGGAGCTAGATGCAAAACGTTGTGTGGGTGAAGCTGCGTGCTGCATATAGGTCTATATTTACAAGTGTCAATTTACACCCGAGATGTCAGCACTGCTCCTCCTCCAGCCCGTGCATCATCTCAGAAGTTACATTTAAAAACTTAACATAAGATTTCAGTAGTTTTTATTTTGCCTTGTGTTGATTGGGCTCTTTATCATCAATGTTTTGGCTATTGGATGCCACGCCCTCTTATTTCTTTAATGGTCACATTTTTATATAGCGATTTTTCACCTCCGAGCCCCTCAAAGTGCTTTACATCAAGGAACCTATCACTCATTCACGCTCACATTCTACAGGTGCAGGTTTTATAACTCGGAAGTCAGCGGATATGTTTCTTTTAAGTCATTTTACTGCGATTTAAAATGTCCAAATTATAATGTAATGATGCAGAGTCACAGATTATAACTGTAGCAAACACAAGCACGATAGCTCTTCTTTAACCTTTTAAGGCAGGGGTGTCCAACCTATGGTGTGGGCGACAAATGCGGCCCTCGGAGCAGTTTTTATTGGTCCTCAGGCCTCCTGCTGAACCGGCCCAACTGATCATAAGCAGAACTTTTAACAGCAAATTAAACTATTTCTACCACGATAACCTCAAACATCACATTGCAGTGTGATACAGACCTAAAATGAATGTGTTTCAAGACTTATTAATACACAGCGGCTCTGTCAAAGCTGTGTTTAAAGCACTACACTGCACTGATCACCGGTCTGTGGCCCTCCGCTTTGAATATGTTTTGAGATGTGGCCCTTGATAAGAAAAAAAAAAAAAAAAAAGTAAGGGCACCTCTGCTTTAAGGACTGAGCACATTATAGACCATTATAGCTTTCCTAGACTTTTCTCTTTTTTTACCCATTAAAATCATGTTAAAGGAAGTATCAGCATGTACTTTTGCCTTTTTTTACACAACTACCTCTATTTTACATATCAATCCTTATTTTTCTTTGATTTATCAAATAACTGACTGGGAGAATCCCGGCACCTGCGCTCTGATTAGTCGTCTTTGAGGGACAACGTAAGCACATTACCATAAAGACAGTAACATATTTAAAGAGCCCCATACGTCTGCTTTGAGATGCCGTTTAAATTTACATGAAGCACAATTAGTCGCGGAGTTACGGTAATGGAAAAGTCTGCGAGCGCAAGTCTATCGGCGGCGCTATAGAGTTAATAGGATCACTCAGAATGGGCAAAATTAAGTTACATTCCAGCCTACATTTATTATTTATTTATTCATTTTCTTTACATTACGTTATTATTAATTTACATGAATTATTATTTAATCTAATTAATTTTAATAATGGAAACAGCCCCCCCCCCAGACAACATGCTCGAGCCCCTTGTTTCTCCCGCAGCGCCTCTGGATCCATAACCTCCTCAGTGAAGCCATCAAGGGCACCAGCACATCACCGCCTCAGCAGACCCTCCATCGATCAACAGCACATGCAACTACAACTCCCATAAGGCATTTCGCCGCCCGCTGCTCCGTGCTGCTGCTGCTGCTGCTGCTGCTCTCTCGCTCTCTCCGCATGCAGCGAGAGAAATGTATGCGAGCGTTTGGGGAGGCGGAGAGTCACCACCACCAGCACCAGTCGGCTCTCTGCGCAGGAGGAGCCCGACACCAACTGAAAACACCGACCCAAAGAAAGCCATGAAGCCGCTCCAATCAACTCATCTGGATTTCCTATAGCACCGGCTTCGTCTGTCGAATTTCGGAATAAAAAAAACAAGGCTGTTGGATAATACGCGGACTACATTTTTACGCTTTCCCCCAAAACGCACCAAGAGGCATCGGGAAAGAGGTGAGTGAGAGGAAAAAGCAGCGTTTGCACAGCGAGGAAACGAGTGAAACGAGTGAAACGAGTGCAAGGGGCTGTGTGAATGCGCTGAATTGAAGTTAGTTGTAGTGGAATCGCCTCGACCCGCCGGCAACATGTAGCTCTTGCGCTTTTGTTTGCGTCTTTTTTTTGGAAGGGGGGTAAAGGAAAGGACTGAATGCGTGGTGGCTCCTGCTCCAGTCCCTCTTCTCTTCTTTTTAAAAACCCCCCATAGGTGTAAACTGTATCCCCTTGTTGAAATGGGTGAGGTGTAGTGCGCGCTCATACAAAAGACTTAGCCACTCAGTCACTGCCTTTTTCAATGCGCTGTCGCCTTTCTCCAAAAAAAAGAAAAACCCCGACACAACCTTGATAGAGATTTTCTGAAAACGTTTAGGTTTGCAGCCGGGGAGAGGCGCATTTGGAGGAAGGATACAAAGGTAGAAATGTATAGCAGCGCTGCGTAAAAGCCTTTTTTTTTTGCCAGGAAGACTGTTGCTGTGCGTGCGTTTTCTTTTTGGTGTGGGGAGATCTTTGGTTTTGCGAGATTTGGGTGCGCTCCAGCTGTTGGAACGACTCAGTAGTAGGCAGTTATTACCGGAGTTGTAAGTCAGAATGGTATTGATTTTTAATGATTATCGTTTCCTCGTCTGTTAAAAGGATTTTGGCACCGAGCAGTGTGTCTCCCTACTGCCCCTGTCACAGAGAGTCTCAATCAAAAGTGTGTCAAGGCGTTTGAGGTGGAGTGAGTAACTAGTTCCACACATGAGGGTCCTATGAGCTTTTTTTTTTTTTTTTCTTTTTGTCTTTACACCAGTTTTGGAGGATGTGGACTGGAGGAAGGAAGAAGAAGAAGGGGGGGGGGTCTAGGTCTAGGCTAGAAACTGCACAGACCCCTGCCAAGCATCCAGCCAGTGAAGTTGCTCATTATATACATTAGTGTCATTATTATTACTCCAAAGGGATTTTTACGATCAGCAAACGATCAGGTCAAAATATATATATGACCTTTTATTAAATCAAAACTATAATTGGTCAGTCATGCAGATAATGTCTTGTATTGCAAAAGCCAAGTAGAAGTTGCAGTAGCGGTAGTAGTCATAGTAGTAGCTGTTGTAGTGATAGTGCTTTAGAATGATAAAAATAGGACTGTCACCGTAGCAATTAACAATTTAAACAAGATATTATTGCTTTTTAAATGGGATAAGTCCTCAAAATGGCAGCTATAATAGGAAAACTATAGGAAAGCCATAAATATCTTGGCTGTCGTGGTAATAGTTGCGTCTCTTTGCACGTTATACTAATTCTAATATCGTGTAACTGCACTGCACCTTTAAACGCACAATGTTTTGATATGCAACAGTGTCATTTGCCAGTAACTTCCTCGTTTTTTTTACCTCTTAAGGGAATTACTGCAAAATCCTTTTTACTATTAGCAAACTTCAGGTCAAAGCATATGTTACCTTTTATGAAATCAAAACTGTAGTTGGTCCTATTATAAAATGGCCAATCATGCAGGTAAATGTCTTATATTGCAAAAGCCGAAGTAGTACTAGTAGTAGCAGTAGCGGTAGTAGTAGCTGTTGTAGTGGTAGTGCTCCAGAATGATAAAAATAGGACTGTCACCGTAGCAATTAACAATTTAAACAAGATATTATTGCTTTTTAAAATGGGAAAAGTCCTCAAAATGGCAAAACTGAAAGCCATAAATATCTTGGCTGTCGTGGTAATAGTTGTGTCTCTTATTTTGCACGTTATACTAGTTCTAACATCGTGTAACGCCGCTTTTAACTGCACTGCGCCTTTAAATCCACCATGTTTTGATATGCAACAGTGTCATTTGCCAGTAACTTGCTTGTCTTTTTACCTAATTACTTTTCACTTCCCTCTCCACTTTCCAGGGAGGGAGCCAGACCAGAGCCCGGGATGCTTCTGGAGTGACTGACTGTGCACTGGCAACCTCAGCCCTAATGTAATGGAAACCCAGCGCTGTCGCCACGGTACCATCTGAAATGCATCAGCGGAAATCTCTACCCATCTCCCCATGGGTAATCGCATCGGGCGCTGGTTACTGTCTGCGCTAGCTAGTCCGGTGCCCTGCTATGCCCCCCGCCATGCCAAACCTGCCCTCCACTGCCAACAAGGAGCGCTCAGTTCTGAAAGTGCTGTGGAAAAAGTTGGTCTGGCTTGATTTTTTTTGAATTTTCACCAAGTTATCCAGCGGCGCAGATTCTGTTTTGCGACTCACAAGAGCTTAACATAAACACAAGGACGCCCCGTTGTCATCCCCACGCGGCATAATGGATGTTCGCTTTTATTACCAACCTCTACCGGAATTGAAAATGTGAAAAGGGCAAAATGAACACAGCCCTATGAAGAAGAGGACTATCGCGGCAGTATATCAAAAATGGCTCAGACCAGTTTGCTGCAGGGGAAGCGCTTTTACTGCCGGGAGTGGGTCTTCCATAAGATCCAGCACTGTCTCCAGGAAAAGAGCAACAACTTGAGCGGATTGACTCCCAATAAGCAACCCCCAGCGCCCCCAGCTCCCAGCGGGGGGCCATCCAATACGCCCGGCGCCCTAACTCCGGCTTCTGCTAACCCAAACAAGACCACCGGTTCATGGGGGGTGCTGTTAGTAGGCGGGCCAGGTAGCGGAAAAACAGCATTGTGCACGGAGCTGCTTTGGCCAACTTCCAGTCAAGGTACCCACCGGGGGCTGAACCAGCAGGGATTGGCGTTCCACTTTTGCCGCGCGGACGATTCGGATACCCTGTGCGTGGGGGGGTTCGTGAGGGGGCTGGTGGCTCAGATTTGCGGCAGCGGGTTGCTTCCGGGTTACGAGGAGAAGGTGCGTGATCCGGCTGTGCAGAGCGTGCTGCAGCCAGGGGAGTGCGAGAGGAACCCCACGGAGGCGTTTAAGAGGTAGGAACATTTGTGGACACATGGATTAACTTCTACTACTACTATTCCTACTACTACGACACATGACTACACAGATTTTCTCAGAATAAAGCGAAGACAAACTTGTTGAGGAAGATTTTAGGGCTGTAGTCCTTAAAGATGAATATATGTACTTCAGGTCATTACTTGGTTTGGTGGGATAGTCCCCGAGGTAAATACTCATCACAATTTACATCAGTCTAGTGGCAATTTGTGAAGGAAAGTAAAAAACAAAACGCTGAAAAACACAGGAAGGAAAGTAGAATCCCTCTATCTATGTCTTCATCCAAAATAAAGGGACAAGCTACACACACAGAAGGCTTTTTTTCTTTTTCTTTTTTGGTTTAAACACTGATTTAACAAGTATAATAGGTGCTGCAATTTATTTTTATTTGTCAAGTCATAACTATGATGTAATTTAGATGAGTATTATAAGGATTTATATGCATACTACAAGGAAAGAGAGGTTACGGAGTAGGCTGAAGATTTGGGAGTGAACACATAAATATGACATTTCCTGGTGCTTCTCTGTTCGAATAGTTTATAATAGTTTTTTTTGTATGAACCTCTGTGCAGTTCCAGACTTGTGAGTGCAATTTGGGTCAGATAAACAGATACACGTAATCGTTTTGAGAGCTTTTGCCACGCCCCCTCGTTGCTTGACTCATCGATCGGCAGCACATGTTTTTCGTTGACCAAGAATTCTTTTGTCGACTACAGCCCCGCACGCAAATAAAATGTCTCACAACTACTTCTGCAACTCCTACTACTAAGATACGTGACTGCGCCGATTTCAACTTTGAAAATGAGAGAAAAAAAAGCCGTTTCTTGAGGGAGAGTTGATTATAACAATGGTGGCAATGATAACTTCACAGACAAAAATATTGCGCCGTGCGGGTGGTTTTGACGGTGTTTTGATTGAATGGCTCCAGGCAAGTTGTTACACATTGAAGCAGAATTTTTCTATTTCATTTCAGTTAATTAAGAAACATTCTCACCGCACTGACAAAACATTCATTCATCTATCATGTCTTTTACCCAAAACCCTCCCAGCATTCTCTCACCAAATCATGTACTGTCTTGTTGTGGTACATTTTTTACTGCCAACAAATGTAGTACTGGAATGACAACCTTTAATATTGTGTTTTTTCCGATAACATTTTCTCTCTGAATTTCTGTTTATCAAAATGCTGATTCTCCCTTCTCTATTTGCACAATTTGGTTGTTGGAAGTGACTTAGTTCCTGGAAAAACGCACCAATTTGAATTTTAAAGGCGCTGTACCTGATTTTACTGTCTTCAAAACGTGAAAAACAGAACTAGTTAATTTTATTTAGTTTTTATTTTTTTGTAAATGTGTGCAAAGGTCCAAAGTAGTTCCTCACTTACCTTATGCATTTTGAGCATAGGGGTTATCCAGTCAGGTCACCGCAATAATGTATCAGCGCATTTCACAGCTCTTAGGAACCGGAGCAGACTTTTGCCTTCACAGTAAAGCTGATGTACATTTCTTGATTCTCGGACAATAAAATGCTTTATAATTAGATCCAGACTGTACACAGCAGACGTATTTTGCTTATACAGTATATCTGTACTGGGGCAAGAGCACAGACTGTGTAAAGAAGTGGACTAATGGAGTGTGACGTCACCCATAGCGTTTGGCTTCAGTCAAATGAAGCTCATCAAGCGTCGCCGTTATAGGGACGAATTTGGATTATGAAAGCAACCAACCAACCAACCAAGAAAGAGCCACTTTGGACTGAAGCTGTTGAAAGTATCGCCCCGTCCCGCCTGCACCACTGGTTCAGCAGGGAGCGGGGTCAATCAAACCTGTTGCTAAGGCTAGTGGGATCAACCCTGGGAAAGAAGGCGCCTGATTTGTCTATTATTAATATTCATATCTCGATTTACAGATACAATAGACAAGTTGTGCTCAAATGCATGGGGAAAATTGGGTACAAGCTCTTTAAAAATAAGCTGCTTGTGTATCAAATTATCTTTTTTTCTTCCCTAGACTCACGCTGGAAACTTGCTTATGATAAACTGTTATGTTATGAGTAGATTTAGTAAGTGCCAGAATAACCACGCTGAGTTTAGTGCACTAGTATGAATGCAATGTGCAACAACAGTAAAAATGTATTTATGTTGGCATCAATCAACCACCGACGTTACATTTATAATGGCAAATGTTCTGACATATTCAACAGCTTTAGGAGTGCCATTAAAAACTATATAACCACCCTTTGATTAAATTATGCTGCAGTTGGAGTTGACTCTATTAATGGCAAACAGAAACAGATCTGCCCACCAGATGTAACCACAGACATTCACCAAAATTAAGAGTTATTTATGCAAAGAGGTCAATGGAAACTGCTCATAATAGCTACGTTTGGCTAATACGTTTAGCCTTTGTGTCATATTAGGGAGTGTTTGTAAGCGTTGCCATGGTGAATTTTGGTGAATTGTAATTGGCTTCCTGCACCTTTGTCAAATCAATTATTACAGTAACCATTCTGGGGTTCGCCGTATGTCATGATTTGATTCGGTTGGCGTGTTGCGGAGCGATGCTTTCTATTTAAAGACGATATCGTGAGACTCAAACTATTGACCCTGTTCGTCGGTAATTATCATGATTGATGCCGTCTACACATGCCTCAACCAGATGTGTTCAGTGAAGAGAAACATTACACAGACTTTTATTATGAAATGGCAGCTTTATTTATTGTGTTGCTCTTGTGGAAGACAGAACTATAGTGCAGTGGTTCTGGTTCAGACCTGGTTTAGTTCTAGGTTAGTCAAGATATAGGCCTGGTTTAGTACCGGTTTAGTCTTGCTTCAGATAGGGCTGGATAATTAGTTGCATTTGAGTAGTTTCTAATTGTCAGTGGTCAGCTTGGATTTTTTTTTTTTTTTTTTTTTCTCTACAGCCAATCCTCTATAATCCATTGGGATAAACTGGACTATTTTATGTGTTAAATGGCAAAATGTTAAATATTGAAAACCATTATATATATTTTTTTATTTTTATTTTAGTAAGAGAAAACAAAATAAAATAGTGATTTATCAATATGAAAGAAATGTGATTATTATTTTTTATTTTATTTATTTTTTGTCATATCGCCCCGCCCAAGACTAAGACCTGCTTTGACCTGCTTCAGTATTGTTTTGTTTATTGTGTTGCTCTGATTGTTCTACCTGGTTAAATTAACTTTAATCCTGTCCTAGTGTAGACCTGGTTTAATCTCACCTAAATCCTGGTTTAGTTCTGGTTTAGTCCTGGTTTAGTTCTGGTTTACTCCTGGTTCAGTCCTGGTTTAGTCCTGGTTTAGTCCTAGTTTAGTCCTGGTTTAGTCTTGGTTTAGTCCTAGTTTAGTCCTGGTTTAGTGCTGGTTTAGTACTGGTTTTGTCCTGGTTTAATCCTGGTTTAGTCCTGGTTTAATCCTGGTTTTGTCCTAGTTTAGTCCTGGTTTAGTGCTGGTTTAGTCCTGGTTTAGTCCTGGTTTAGTCCTGGTTTAGTCCTGGATTACTCCTGGTTCAGTCCTGGTTCAGTCCTGGTTTAGTCCTGGTTTATTCCTGGTTTAGTCCTGGGTTAGTTCTGGTTTACTCCTGGTTCAGTCCTGGTTTAGTCCTGGTTTAATCCTTGTTTAGTCTTGGTTTAGTCTTGGTTTAGTCTTGGTTTAGTCCTGGTTTAGTCCTGGTTCAGTCCTAGTTTAGTCCTGGTTTAGTCCCGGTTCAATCCTGGTTTACTCCTGGTTTTGCCCTGGTTTAATCCTGGTTTAGTCCTGGTCTATTCCTGGTTTTGTCCTGGTTCAGTCCTGGTTTAGTCCTGGTTCAGTGCTGGTCCAGTCCTGGTTTAGTCCTTGTTTAGTCCTGGTTCAGTCCTGGTTCAGTCCTGGTTCAGTCCTGGTTTAGTCCTGGTTTCGTGCATGTAGGTGTCAGAAATCCAGGAGCTCCATTTGCCTTGAAACGTAAAATGCAGATTGGACCCCTCCCCCTCACCTCCTGACCCCGGCTCACCCCTCCCCCCTGGACGTTTTAATGACTGCTCACACTCCTGCTATAGCCCCGCCCCCTCCACAACCCCTCCCACTGCCTCTCCACTTATTTGATGTCATGGTGGTTTTGTTGGTTTTGTCCAGAGTTGCCAAGTCCGCTTCTTTATAGCGAGTTTGGGTTTACTTTATTTAGAAAGTCATTTACCAAATTTGACTGTAGCTGTTTGCAGTTGTTTGGGCTTGTTCCCGGGTGACACTTTAACTTAATAAAACATATTTTTTTAAGTCTGTTTCGCGATAATAAACCCAGTAAAGAATGAAAATGAGGTTGCTAACAAGTGTTTTTGTTGCATTATCAATTACATTACAATATTCAGTGGAAAAATCCTCTAATATTGCATCAGAAATGTGCTAAAATGTGCCTGCAAATGTCTTGTTTGAGGTCTAAGTATTGCAAATTAAATACTTAACTATTAAACTGCAGAAATATTACTTTGTATCTTTGATAGATTTCACTCTTTTTGGGGTATTTTTAAGTATTTTCTTAAGCTATAGACAATACACTATTCAACATTTTGCATATCTCCAAAACAACAATATTATACAATTGTCAATATTTCTCCCACTTCTACTTGTTGCTTTTTTAAACCAGTTTTTTTGTGGTGCTGAGATCGCTTGTTTTGGCCTTTCTTTTCCGAGGCTTGGTCGCTTGTTGCTCTTAGTAAATCTGGCAACCCGGGTCATGGGGGTTTTGTTGATCTTACCCCCTGGTGAGGGAAGTTGTGTGGGGCTGTCCTGGCTTGGCTCCTGATATGAAAAGAGCTCGGTTATTTTGAAGTGGCAGCTGAGCTCAGGTGGCTGCAGACTTGAGAGGAAGAGGGCTTTGAATTGTGGATGACTCACGCACTCCTCTCTGTGGCTGGATACACTTGTTTACATGAGCTATGGCCCGGTCACTGCTCTTCGGCTCCTGGCCCAGAATACAGGACACGTCTAAGGAGACTTGAAGTATCGACTGCAGGACCTGGTTCATCTTATAAGCCTGAGGTTATTTTGTTATTGGGTGGTAAAAGTCACGATACGCAGCAGTGGGGGGCAGTGCAAATTTGCTGCAATGTTGAAGTGTCTAGAGGCTGTCAATTCAAAAAGGGACAGAAGTCGAGGGATGTCTATATAGTTTTATACTTTACCTTACCTACAACTTAATGAAAAAAATGAAATTTGCATAGTAAATAGGAGGATTCTGCAGAGTACATGATGGAAAAACACTTCAGAACTATCAGCATTGGAAAGAAGACTGAAATATTAATTAATAAATACAAGAATGCCATGAATTTGAATTTTTGGGTCATAGCTTAAACCCTGTGGAGATAGTTCACATCCACAGAGCCTGGGAATGCCTGGGATGGTAGACAATCGACAGAAAGTAGAATCCAAATCAGATGAAGGAGTCAAAACTAGTGTTGTGATGATACTAAATTTCAAACTTCATATTGATACTATGAAATTTACTCGATACCACTTACAATACCACAATGAGGATGGAAAAAATGCAGCTTTTTTAGTAATACAATGTCATTTTCATATACAATAGTACAATAGTACTTTCTTTATCTTGGTGCAAAGTCTTATATTCGTTATGATAAAGCACAAAATCAAACTAAAACTGTTCAGGAAAAGCTCAAACTTTGTCCTATTAATGTATCGATACTTGCACAAATGAGTATCTAGTTTCGATACTCCATCCATTTTCTTCCGCTTATCCTGGACACGTCCTCCAGCTCCTCCAGCAGGACCCCGAGGCGTTCCCAGGCCACCCGATAGACATAGTCCCTCCAGTACCTTATTTTTTCGATACTTTTGACAGCCCAAGTCAGAACAGACGCTTCACGAACAATAATATTTTTCTCTCGATTGCAAACCTGGAGTTGGCGTTTCCATTCGCACAATAACCACACTACGGCACATGGTGGAACTATCACCGAACATCTGTCAATATTATGTCCCTGAAAGTTACCCGTTACAAAAATGCCTCTTTGGATGAAGTCTGCCTTTGTATTAAGAGCTGTTATTCCGGGGTTTTGGAGGCAAATTCTCCTTATTTCAGGCATCTGGTGTATTAAGAGGCGTTATTCATGGGCAAATGGGGTTTCAGGCAAATTACTCCTTATTGGAAAGTTTTTTGAGGACTCTTCCCATTACAAAGCCATAATGTTTCGATTTGAAGACGCAGGCCGACGTGGTGAATTTCTTCTCAGTGTTTTGCCCGGTGAAATAAAGGTTCGGGAATTTGAATCGCTTAATCGCTATGGAGAACAGTCGCTATAGCTCGAAACCAACGAATAACAAGTGAATACTGAACTGCAAGAATCAAATAGATAGAATTTCAATATCAGACGTGTCTTTGATTAAATCGATTGGTTTACAAAGTTGGATTTCAACTACTGCCTCAAATACATTTCTATTCTATCTAGTCCAGCCTTGTCACGATCACAAATGTTAAAGTGTGATATAGTGAAGTAAACAGGATTATGCTCCAAAAACTATTCTAAATGTACAATTTGTTAAAAAATCTTACAGAAGGCAACAGTTAAGTAGTTGGTTAGTGTCTATAATGAGTCAAAGAAGTTCGTAGTTCAGCCTTCGACAGTTCAGATCTCAGCGTAGTACAGAAAAACAGCTAAAAAAAGTCCAATTGGTACAAAGAAAATGTACCCACACACCTAATGACCCTCAAAAACTATCGTTCCATTTGTTATGTACTGAACAATAAGTCGATATAGTCTTCATCGTGTCGTTCTGTCCTTTTTCCCTCGATCTGTAAAGTGGTCAGTTTACCTTTACTTTCTATTTTTACTTTGCTACGTTTTAACTTCCTGTCAATGTCATGGTTAAAAGCCCTGTCTGACCTCGCTGACTTCGCCGCAGTAAATATATCCACAGATCGAGGTACAGTTGACTTTCCAGTGTCGTGCCGGAGCCTGTAACTTGATCAAGACGAACTGTTATTGTAGGCAGTTGCTTTTTAAAAACCCGGGGGCCGGCTCTCCCTCCGTGCGCACATTTGGGTTAGCAGCACGGCTCGTCTGCACTGTATAGGTCAGGAATGCGAGCAGCGCGCACGCTCGCTCACGTTTCCCTGTTCCGTCTGTCCATCTGGTGACGCTCATCGCACCGTATCCCTCCTCACACAGAGCAGAAGAGGGAAGGGGGGGGGGAAAGTAGGTCAAACGTTCAGCTAGGTAAATCATCGCTGAAATGCTTACCCGAGTCAACATGGCTTATTGAAAAGAACTAGTTCCCAAGGAAATGAGCGCTCCGTCTTGTCATCTGCTCGTAATCACGCGGTCTCTGGAGATGGCTGCGGTCTGACCCTCGCAGATAAAAGGCAGGTTATCAAAAGGGATGTAAACAGAAAGTAGAGCCAGGAGAGGAGGCGTAAGGTTCACACTGCAGCTCTGCTATGTGCTGGAAGCCCCGCAAGGGACCTTTGGCAAGCTGGCAAAAGAAGAAAACGCTGGCGAAAATTGGGTTTTGGGAGTTAACATTCTCGCACAATTCAGTAAATGAATGTAATCATTTTGATGAAAAGACGAGGAGCAGTACAGTAAGCTTTGCAAAATTGGATACTTAGCGCCAAGTTTTCCATCGGAAGCTTTGAGCCGGAAGTCTGAGAGCAATAAACAACAGAAAACAGAGGATGTCCTGCGCATTTTTGACTGAGATAGAATTATTATCTCATGTTTAGGTGCATCCTTGTAACCTTGTTTGTCTTGTTTTAGTCATATGTATCATTTTAATATGTCATCCTACAAATTATATATAGTAACAGCATAGGAAGATTGAACTAACACAAACTGAACTCTCCTGATTTGTCTACATAATTTTGGCTTACGCTGTTGTCCAGTTATAGTGCATCAACCCCACTCCACATAATAAAGTATCAGTCTGATCAGTTTTGAGTTACAGCTTGAATCCAGAAAAACTCATGTCTACATTTCCTTTGCACTACCGGGACATTTTGGCAGATTTTTTGGCTATACGATAAGATTTAAGCTGTAAAAGGTTGAATTAATAACTTCTATGCCTCATTACAGAAGCAAACTAAGTACTCAAGTGTTTCATTCTGCTGTTCATTTACTGCAGCTCATAATTTTTTAATAATATTGCACATTTAGACCTGTTTTTGTGGTTTAAATCTGCTGTTGGGTTATTTCGTCAGTGGCAGAAATGGCGTTCAGTATTATCTTAGTTGTAGTAGTTTAAAAAAAAATCTTAAAATATGGCTCCGGCTTCTTTAACTGGTGGTTTATATCACATTAACATGACTTTTATCTTTCAGAAAGTTTGATTTCTTAGAGCTGGTCACATATTTGAGGAATGACAACCCATTAGACAACAGTTATGAAAGAAAATGAACAATATCACTGTTGTTTTGTCCTAGACTCACTAATGGCGAATAATTGTTAACTCATGATTTGAAAATGAAAACTAGGCACATGTCTAGTCTTTTGTCCATGTTCTGTGCACAGAGGGGGAGTATCTGGGAGTCAGGGTCTAAAATGGAGGTTGGGATTGATGGCCTGTACTGTTGTGTCTTGGTAATGATTGACTTTTGGCGTGGTACTCTTACACGGATATCTGACTGGGCGTTTCAGACATGACTAACTCTATGTACTCATAACTTCGACGGTTCAGCGATTAATCGTGACTAGTTGACAATAAAACATTATATTTGGTCATATTTTGATAATCGTAAACGTTATCGACACTTCACAGAATCTAAAACGAGTAAGAAAAGACCTTTTTATAACAAAGACAGTGGCATTATTAAACTGTAATGTCAATAACGATAAAGCCAGCCTTCAATCGCCATATTTCAACTTTTATTCAATTGATAATTTTAAAAAAAAAAACCCTCAGTGTGCAACAGAAATCATTCTTTTACTATTCGACTAAAAGAAAAAAAAAAAGCTATAATAGACTATATATCAATTGGCTAATATATCAGGCCGATGTGAACTTTTTTTTTATAGCAAAGGCCTTAAATTTCCAGCACAGGCCGTTTTTTTTGGCCGACCTGCTGCCTAAAGAATCCACATAAACCCTTATTTGAACAGTGCAAAGAGACAGAGATTGTAGTAAATTTAAATGACAGAATCTTGTGAAAATAATCAAAACTGGCCCTGTAAATCTGCAGATCTTCCTGGCAACTGGTTACTCTGGATTCTAAACGATCGGTATCGGATCATCCATGCAAAAACCCATATCGTATGACTAAAATACTCATTAGTTGCTGCCCTAATCTTTGCCAACCAAGTGCCGCATTTCTTTACTAAATCTGAAAATAACCTCTCCATACACATATGTCATCACTCCATGCTTTGTTTGCCTTCCACACACGGCTCGCTTATTGCTTTATCACCATCTCTCAGGTGTAAAAGCGTCTCAAGAACAGTTGTACACAAATCTCAACGGCTCCCCTGTTGTTCAAGATGCTATCTGATTCCACAAAGCACACATTGTCTTGGCAGCAACCTGCGAGAAAAAAGAGAGAGAGAGAAAGAAGGCCAGTAAAACGTTTATTATTCCAACATTACAGCCCCTAATTTGCATCAGGGATAAAGATTCACAGAGGGGTGCAGAATTCAGTTAAACACAGTATGGTATAGGAAGGGCTGTATATGACTTGCATTAAAGAGGGGTCATTGACTTCTATGGGGTATGGGCTAACTGCTAGCACATATATTTAGATGACCATGTTAACTTTTATTGTTTAGAAAATGCTATTGACCTTATTCCGCCCCACTCCCCTTTTGCCATAAATGCTACTAAACCTGCTTTCTTTGCCAGATAAGCGGGAATCCCATTCATTTCTATGGAGAATTCTGCAAAGTTTCGATGCTAAAGTATGATATAAAATAGCTTGATTTGTGTCAGATGTTCAATGTTTATGTGAAACAGCAAGTTAACACTGCGCCGATTCTCTGGGAGGCTTTAGTCCCTAGATTTGCTGTCAAGATCAGCAGCCCCATGTGAAATAACACAACCCGAATAGCGACGGCAGCGCCCACAGCGTCATGTTTTCTAAATTTCATTTTCGTTTTTGACGCTCCGAGTCTCCCTTCGCGTTGCCACTCCTCACTCCCTCATTAGAGCGCGACCACAACACAATCCGCATGCATCCCGCTAAAGGAACTACCGCACGTTGCATCAGGTTTGTCAGCTACAGTTTTGTATCATGCTTTTGTATATTTATGGAGAATCATCTGGTGGTAGCGTGCACGATGTAGGGTTTTGGGCTGAGCATGGAGCATTGGACAGAATCTTACCGCTAACCATAAAAAGGGTTTGAATAGGGCCCAGGAGAGATCGCTAAATTGCTGAAACACACATGGATGACATCTAAAACCGGATTTTTGATGAGGGGTCGTTAAAACATGGTAGAAAGCTTTAAAAAAACACACAGCGATTTTGCATAATATACCCTCTTTAAGAAGTTATGCTACTTTTACGAGGATTATAAAGGTCCTATAAGAACACACCCTCGAGCTGTGATTTCAGTCAGCTGCTTAGCAAATGCAACATACATTACCAACTAAGCCCCGTGTACTTTTGATAATGTGATCACAGTGATAATAGTCAAGCGGTTCTATGTGTACCTTTCCCATAGAAGTCATAGACGTGTTGGTTTAAGGCCTGATTTTTACTTCTTAAAAACAGGAAAACACAAAACTAGTTCATTTTCAACAGTGTTTAGTGCTGCAAAGTCTTTCCTCACTTACTTTACACATTCCTAGCATCATAATTACTTACGGTGATGAGTTTATAAGCACTTTTCGCAACTCTCAGTGCGTTTTGGAGTGGCAGTACAGCTAAGAACAACTAGCATGCTACATAATTCCTGATTATCAGACAATAAACGGTTTCTAATTGGATGCAGAAAGTCCAAAACTGACTTATTTTGACCTAAAGAGCTGCTTATACAAAATATCTGTACTGTAAGTCGAGTTTTGCTCACATACACAGGGAAAAATTGGGTACAAAACTTTTGATCTAACGGTAGCTGCAAGACAGGAATGACTGTCAAGAGCAAATTAGACCACAACCATTTTAGATTTAATTTTCAAGATTTAGCTCGTGAAATTATTCGACACTAAAAGCTTTTACTTGAATCATTACGAGGCCGTATTAACTGATATTGAGCAGTGCCCAGATGATAATGATACACAATTAATACTAAGCACTAGCAAGTTGGGCAATTTCAAAGCTGCGCCCACTAACCACACAACTAGATCCTCATGTTCTAATAATTACGACTATTTTCTATTTGTTTTATCACTTAGCAACAGCACATTTAGACACGCTCAAGAAAAACGCGTCATCATACGGTGGTTGGGAGGAATAATGACCAAATCTGTAATTAGGAAATTTTGTCCGAGAATTTAGAAAGAATTATCCAAAAAAGTGGCTATAGCTCGGTTCATTACGGCATAACACCAGGATCTAAAATAACTACTGTTTCAACCAGTTCTCCCATCTATAAACTGACAAGTACTGTTATTATCATAGACATAGGGGGCTTTAGACTGTCCTGTTTCACCCTGGATTGAATACAAAATCCTCCTGCTGACCCATAAAACATCACTGGTCAGGCATCGCTGTATCTGCAAGACCTGATCACTTTGCAATCTTCAAACCGCACCTCTCAGATGTTCAGGTGGCTCCTTCAGGTCCCCCTCACTAGGCTCCCTACGATGGGGGACCGAGCCTTCTGATTCAGCTGCACCACGACTCGAGACCTGCTGAGAGCCACACAGAGCCTGGACTTTTTTAAAGCTAATCTAAAGACCTTTTTATTTAGAAAAGCTTATCGTTGATGTTTTTTAGCATTTAGCAATTTGGTATTTGGTTTAAAGTTCTCGTTTTATTGTAGCACTCTGAGATTCTATGGAACAAAGAGTGCATTCATAAATCAAATCTATTATTATTCCTCCCTTATCTTATACATTCTGAGCATTCTAATTATTCACAGCAGATTTTATAAGCACTTTTCCTAACTTTCAGAGATCAGACAGTCAAGCACGATAACTAGCATGCTAACCACACAGTTCCTGGTACGTGAAACACTCTATAATTACATGCAGACAGGTAAAAGAAAAGTTCAAAATGTGTCAACTGGACAAAAAGTCGTTTGGCTGTTCATCCAAGCCGCTTCTTCAGTTCTGGTCAGATTTCTGGTGGACACAGCTTTATATTTATCTGAAAGGAAACTTACATATCTGTTGTTTTCAGTTTCTGTTTGCGTGAACCGAGCCTGAGTCATATTTTTGCATAATCCTTCAGGTCCCTAATGGATGCTTTCAGATGCAGACGGGACGCAGCGGACTTATTTTGACCCCAAGAGCCGCTTATACCATATATCTGTACGGCAAATTTTGCGCAAATACCTGGAATAAAATCAGGTACAGGGCTTTTAAGATACTTTCATCTGATTTCACTAACTTCTTTTACAACAATTAGTATCGACCATTCATCGTAGAACTTCAATAACAGCGCTGGCGTGTAAGCGACACCTTGGATCGAGGGTGTAGCGGTCAATAGTCGCTTCTCACAAGGTGCTGTATTGAGCTGTTAATCTGTCTATAAGCGTTTCTGCTCACCAAAATATCAGTATTTTATCTCTCGCTTTCAACAGAAGTTATTATTATCTGCGGTTATAATAGACTGAAAAGTTTGAGCCGAAAGAACCCAAATTGCTCAACTTTTTATCTAGATTGCAGGTGCACTTAACTTCGAAATGGCGGATTGACTGCAAAACGTACTTTTAGTCGGGTGGAAATCACTAGAGAGATTGGCGAGGTTTGAATCTATAATAATCTGAAATGATGTATAATTTTGTCCTGAGAAGTGATAAAAACGCAAAATGGCAAACAACATATTTCTACCTAAATCTTTTGATCGTGAGTTTGCAGTGACGACGAAAGACTATACGAAGTTTCGCTCAAAATCTGCAGTAATGTACGAAGTTTGAAAGCTGTGATAGACGAGGAGAATGTTTATCAGAAACTTTGTATTGTTTCGCTCGTTTGGTTTTATTAGACAAGACTGTTAGCATTGTGAGTTGAATGTGAAGAGCTGGTAGAGACATTCAGCGACCAGCCACCAAATCCTAAAGAAAACCGACCTGTGTGCCATGACCTTACCCTTTAGCCTGGGGTTGTGCAATTAGTCAGTTTTGATTTCAAATTGAGATTTAGTGGATGATTTATCGATGGGTCTTTTTAGCCGAGAGGTCTAGAAAGTGGTTTGAAGCCGAGTTCAGACTTTGGAGGAAGAAATTAGGCTTTTTTTGTGTTGGCAATGATTAAAAGTTTGTATTGTTTATGCCCAGGAAATTGACTTTGAAAAACATTTTATTAGCTTTTAATAAATCAAAATAAAATTAAATCATAGCTGGGGATTTTTCTATACAAGGAAAATAAAAAGATTAATCTCGTTGGCATATCGCCCGGTCCGACTTTGACCATAGCGCAACACACTCTTACATTACTGTCAGTGGCGCGATACTATTTCGCTACTTTGTAAAACTTTAGTTTAAAGAAGGGGTTGTTTCGAAACTGCTATATTCGCCAAAAAACAAAGTATTCACATGTTTTTTAAGTTTGAGTCTTCCTCTGCTCTCCATGCTAAGTCACTCCCCCTTCAGAGCGCTATCACAACACAATCAGCATGCTCTCCACGACTAACACTACTGCACATCGCATCAGATTTGTCAAGTTGTTTTACAGTTTTGAATCATGCTTTTGTATATTTATGAAGAATCGTCGTACGGGAGCGAGGATGATGTAGGCTCGTGGGCGGAGCATTGCACAAAACCGCAAGGAGGCTTCGAATAGGTCCCGGAGAGATCGCTCAATTACTGAAACGTGCCTGGATGACATCTACAGCTTTGTCAGACATGTTTTTGATGAAGGAACAACCTTATGACATGGTAGAAAGCTAAAAAAAGAATGATTTTGCGTTATACACCCTCTTTAATCCCTTGCAATTCATTGTATACTATCCAACTCCCTCTGCATCCTGCCACAACCATTCAACTTAACATCACTAAAGCTAATCTTCTAAAGTTTCTGAAAGCACGGTCTGGAGATGAAAGTTTTCTTGTCTAGTTGGAGTGCAGTTGTAATCTGATTCATTAGTCAAACAGATGCCTGCCAGCAAAGGTCACGGACTGCTATTCTCCAGATAAAAGCCAGTTTCAACTTTCAGCTCGCCTTTCCCCTCCCTATAGCTCAGCACCAGTTCAAGTCGCGTTCGCTCTTTCACAATAAACTTGATACTTGTCTGTCTGGTCAATGCCACTCGAAGGTTATCACATCAGTCATTGGCTTGTAAGACCTTTTTTGTATCAGCTATGTTTCGACTGGGGTAGGGATGGAGGATTTGGGAAAAAAAAAAAATCTAATAGTGATTTTTCTAACAAGCACTGTGATTGCGATTAAATCTGTGAAGAATTAAAAATAAAAGTATGAACCGATTAACTAATACAAGAATCAGATTTCAGAACATGTTACAGATTTTATGTAGAACAAGACAGATTTTGTTTTAGGTGGAGGAAATGATGGTACTTCAAAAATAGCAGGATTTGCGATTTGTGTCTATTCAAATTTTTTATTCGATTGTGATGAATTTTGCAGCGTTATTGTAGACCGTTTTCTTATCAGCAATGTTTTGACTAGGCCTACAAGATTCATCGCAGTTGATTCGAAATATGAATTTGGATGCAAAGGCTGCAATTTTTAAAGTACCTTAAATTCCTCCACAACCAACTATATATCTTGTCTCATTTTGCATAAAAATGGCTAAAGCCCGCCACACACTACAGGATTTTTTAGTCTTAAATGATTTCTATACATGTGAATCGGATGAGGAGAATTTGATGAGTTTTTAAATCTCGTGATTCTCTAAGTGCAAAAACTGCAGCGGGATATGTCAGCGAAGAGACGGCACACCTCAAGCTAAAAGCTGCACACCTCCATCAACTGTCTCCTGCCTACAGTAAATCAACTCACTTTCAGACTCAAAGACCAGACAATTGCACTTCTGCTTTAGTTGCTACTCAAAATGGTGTTATTACTTGTGTTGGTGCAATAGTTCAGACAAATGCTTTTAATGCACAGAAAGGACACGTTTAAAATGTGAACTTTGAACATAATCCCATTGTTAAAACACAAATCCCAAATCTAATCTCAATGCTTGTCAGAAAAATTGCAATTGCCCAAATCCCCAAATTGTTCAGCCCTAATTTTGACTGTCCACATTTTCCCCCAGCCCCCTAACCCGACTTGCACCTCCAGAACAAAGCTTTAAATAGACTGGAATTAACCCCTGGTGTGGGTCAAGCGCAAAAGGCATTGGTATTTTTTTGCTGACAGGACCGAAGCCACCTTTTAACCCAGGTGTAGAGACGGCGACCTCTGCAGAGAATCAGGCTGTAAAAATGTAGTTGGACAAGTTTTCTATATCTTTTGAAAGGGCACAGCCTTCAGACATGATGAATTGCCTGAGATTAAACTTGCGACGCGACGTGAAGTTGCTTGGCAGTGTGTAATTCTGTCAGTGGAGGAAATTGATGCTCTGATGTTTTTTTTTTTTCTCGAAGACCAATGAGAATTCGAATTTCTGCGCGCAATATCAAAGAAGGTCGATACGGAATTTTGCAAAGTGACGTGTGATAGAGTTTGGTCACAGTGACGATTGAGGCGTCTGATGGGCTGTATACAGAAGTTTACTTGGTTCTGTTTAAACCGTGATAAAAAGCTGTCGAGACGTCGCATGGCACGAACTCTGCGGCGCTCCATCTTCATCAAACTCCAAATGTTGTTGCCGTTGTTATTCTCAAGCTGTTTTGCAATGTTCGTGATAAATGGGTTTAAAATTGTACAAATTTTTACAAAGAAAACGACTTCAAAACTTTTTTTTTCACATCTTAGATAGAAAGTAAAGGTGTTATTGTCAGCGAAACACTGCAAACCTGATTTGTACTGTCTGAAAAAGGCGAAAAACAGAAATAGTTCGTTTTAAATTATTTCTAGTAGTCCACAGTTATTCTGCGATTATCTTATGCATTCCGAGCATCCTAATTATTCACCACAGCGAGTTTATAAGCACTTTTTGCAGCTTTCAGAACCAACAGCAGCAGCAGCAGCAGTGCACTTCCTGATTATTGTAAAACGCTTTATAATTATTTGCAGACAATAGGCAGCAGACTTATTTTGACCTCAATTATCAGTACAGGGGCAAGACTGATTTTGCTGGAAAAAAAAAAGAAATACATGGACAAAAATCAGGTAAAGGCCCTTTAAAAATGATCAAAAATTGATTATGAGATTAGGAAATCTACATCAGCTGATTGGCCCTTTTTCACAGTATTGAAGGTAAAGCGTACAGATCTATATTTGAATTAGAAAATAGAAGGTAGAGAAACTAGAGAAAGTAATCAAATCTTTTCGCACATGGTGACTGATATTGATTGATATTATTCATTTGATTCATCATGAACATAAAGAAGACAGATCTGTGTCATTAAACCCAAAAAAGACCCAAAAACTGCTTTAAAAAAACGCATCTTTCCTCCGAAATCTAAACTCTGCTCCAAACTATGCGCTTTTACTGACAGAGGATTTGCTTTAGACCTCTGTATTATTAATGGCGATTAAAATTTTATGAATTACACAGCCCTAATTCCATTTCAGTTATTGTTGGGGTTTTTTTTGGTGTGTTTTTTATGGCAGGTGTCAAACTTATCTGTCACAGCATGGGGGCGGGCACTGCCTCCTCCTGCTTAAGAGCGCCAGCTTGCAAAACAATACCAGGGATAATGATGTGAGACTCAAAATATAGGCACAAACACAGACACACAACATTTACACATGCACATTTACACACTCATGCTACATACATACTACATGCACAAGTGTATACTGTACACATGCATTTTATATTTACATATGTATGCAGTATATAAGTGGCACTGAAAAACATGGACACCCTAAGATGCTGTGTAAGCGTAAGGAACTGAACCAGTCCAACAATTTGAGGGCTTGGCAGATACTTTTTGCTTTTACTTACTTACTTTATTTCCTTTCGTTCCTTTGCCATTTTAGTTTGACACAGTATTTTATGAAAGAAGATCATTTTTCAGAAGAAAGTAAAAAAAACTAAGAAAAAAAAAAATATAAAAATGAATAATAATAAAGAAAAAAGATTACAAAAAGTAAATAAAATAAATAATAATAAAAAATAAAAAAAATTCTTCAACCAATTCATTATTTTTTGGCTAGCGACAAACGTTTGTTCGGTTTTGCATTGACTTTTTGATTGCTGCACATCAGAACCGTCCTTGCTTATTAGACCCAAACGAAAACCCAACTTTTTCTTTTCATGTGGTGCAGGGCTGTGGAAAGAACTCACCACAGATTAGGACTTTAAGAGGCGTACAAAAGGCTCCCGGGGTGACGCATCAGGTCCAGAGGAGAGGATGGGGGGATAGCAGGGGTGGCAGCACCACTGGGACCTGCAAAGATGACTCAGCAATATACGGCCAGCTTTTGTATCCTCGCCACAGGACCGCTGCGAACGCTAGTGCTGCCTGCTGTGTGTGTGTTCACGGAGGAGCGTTCTGCTGGTGCCTACGTGCTTGTGTGGGCATACATACAAGTCGTTTATAATAATTGCGCCCCAGTTTAGCCAGTTGAATAGTTGGTGGAGAGCTGTGCTCGCAGTGGTTGTGCAATAGAGAGTTTGTTCAATTTGCTAGAGTAGAGTTGCCAAAAAATTACTCAAGTAGTAGTACCATTACTTCAAAATACTATTACTCAAACACAAGTACAGGGTGGCAAAAAAGTCACTGATAGTTGAAAAAAATTCATAACTCTTTTGTTTCTAAATATTCTTCTTTTATTTTTTCAGATCATTTAGAACTACCCTTCCGACATTAATATGAGCAAATATAGCACCGAGGAACGAACCCTCAATGTACAGTGGTACTTTGAGTCACATGTGTCAAATTTAGAAATTGCAGTGGTGTTTACCGTCGACATTTTAAATACCAGTGCCCCAAGCGCAATGTCATTAAAGGAATAATAAGTGGTGTTCAAATAAAGGCATATCATCTATCTTGATCTCAAATTCAGACTAGTCCCGATTTGGTCCTGTGAGGCTATCTTTTAATAAAAGAGATTTGTGAAATGTCATCAGACAATAACGACTTTTTAAAGACGGGGGCATCGTGTGATCTCCACAGAGCCACTAAGTCCGGATTGCTTTCAAATGGGCTATCTTAAAGAAAAGTGTTGGATGTGCTATTCACAAAAATAAAATGACTGGACACTAATAAAATCAAATAAGAGCCAGAAATTAGTCATTTTTACTTCCCCTAGTTTAAGTAGTGATAAGTTCAAGTGTAAGTGAATAATTATAACTGTATATATTGCCAAAAATCTCAGAAGGTTCAGTTTACCCACTGCTAAAATTTGGTATAACTTAAGAATTATAGGAGCTATTGAAGATTTAAAAGTGTCAGTGACTTTATATAAGGTAGTCGTCCAAGAAATGACTCCACTAAGAGTAAAAAAAAGTACTTTGGAAAACTACTACACAAGGACCAGTAAATTAAGGAGTAACAGTCAGTGCGCAACATCTGATTTATTATCTAAGTTAATGTAATTGGACATACTATTAAATTATACATTCAACAGATAGACTATAATAATACTGATTGTTTAGAATCTAGAGCAGCCAACGGCCAATACGCTCTGCCGATATTTTTGGGCTGATACATTGGTCGGATTTTGCTTATTTTTCACAAATTATGTCATTTAAATTTATTACAAACTAACCCACAGCCCCATTTTTAACCACAAACCTATAAGAGAGCAGTTATCGCTTTGCACTGAAGTGGTCAAATAAAGTTTTATGTGTATTCTTTAAGCTGCAGGTCGGCCAAGACAAAATATCGGCCTGTGCTGCAGATTTAAGGCCGATAACCAATGCAGCTACAATGTGCAAATATCGGTCCGTGTATCTCTACAAAAAACACAAATGTTCAAATCATTTCATATTGCCGACATAAAGCTTTTGTCATTTGTAGATGCACTCACGGTGGAAGGAGTAACCAAAGTATTTGCTCATGTGAGAGTACTGTTACTTCAGTAAAAATATTACTCAAGTAGGAGTAAAAGAATGCTGCTAGAAAAGTACTCTGAAAAGCACAGTTTCTTACTCAAGTACTACCTACATCTGATAAGTTGCTAACGCTCCTGGCTGCAAGGTTTATAGGTTATTTCAAGTCGTCTGCAAGTTGACTACGATGTTTTTTTTTTTTTTTTTTTGTTTGATAGTTCAATTAGAGCTGCTACTCAAACTCTAAACCAAGATAGAAATTCTGTCATGTCTAACTGTCGATGATATTGTTGGGGCTTTTGAATCCACAGCCTATCCTCTGTCAGTAAAAGAATGTGTTTAGAGTAGAGGGCTTTGCGGCAATGGTTGTGTAATAGGGAGTTCATTCATGAAGCGGATTAAATCACAGTTATCGTCGCGTGGTTGACGGGGTTATGGCTTGGTTAAGGTCATACGCAGGTAGGTTCTATATATGTTTGTCGTTGGTTTTATAGTAAATTGGGGAAGTGGTTTTGTGGTCGACCGATATGAGTCGTTTCACGGCCGATGTCGATTGTTTCCAATACAGAGCAAACAATGGCCGATACCGATTTGACCGATTTTGATTATTTTTCCCAAATTATGTCATTTAAATTCACTACAAACTCTCCCTGAGCTCTTTTTTTTTTTACTACAAACCCTTAAGAGAGTTGTGTTGTCGTGTTTTGTGCAGCTCTCCCTTCACAAAGTGTTAATATAAAGCTTTTTGTGTGGATTTTCTGAACAGCAGATTGACCAAAACGCAATATATCGGTCTACGCTGGAGATTTAAGGCTGATTTAAGGCTGCAAAAGAACTCAAAACAGTAACATTTTTGTTGTATTAGCTGGTTTTGAGAAGTCTATGGGAAATAATGAATGGACAGTTTTCCTTCCTGAACCTCGAAGTGGCCGATCACTTTTGAACTCCCTTGGTCAGCTTTCAGAAGCAAATAAAAATACTGTAGATGAAAGATATTGTTGGGGCTTTTAAATCGAGTAAAAGCATATGGTGTAGAGTTCAGACTGCATTAAGTTAAATAGCAATTATTAAAAGTCTGTATTGTTTATGTCCAGGAAATTAATACCGAGCATCTTTCTGTTTTTTAATTAGACAAAATCCATTTTCATTTATTTTTTGTCTTATTGCCCAGGCCCTAAGTGAAATTAAAACAGTAAAATTTCACCAACCACTTACTTCTGAGTACAATGGAACACGGACCGAAGGAAGATATTACTTTGTCATCATGTTCGGCAACTTACATAATGTTCGATCTCGTGTCAAAGGCCGTTTTGTGCTTTCTGTAACCACTATGCCCCCAACGCGATCAATTAGCGCACATTAACAGTGCCGTAGTCATGGTGACGTGGTGAAAATATTTAGCCCGCTCTAATTTTAGCTCAATTGTTAAAACTGTTTGTATGCATATTGACCTTGTTACGATCCTACATTTGCTGATGTTTTCGAGCACCCACACAATCTGTATCCCTGCACCAAAACATGTTTGTAACGACGTCTGTACAGAATCTTATTATTGGCATATTCGTTCTATATTATAAAATTGTTTTCTCCTACATTTTTTTCCACCAGTATAGAGCTAACAATGACCACAAAATACATACATTTTGTTAAAGGACTAATTATAATGTCTGCATCCTGTTTTAAAGGTTTGTTCTGCTTGTTTCCATAGCGATATATAATGCTTAGCCCTGAATGCTCCACAGTATGGCATTAAACTCCATGGCGTCCCCACTCACAGTAATAATCCATGTATTGTAAGGAATATTTTGAGCAGTAAAATCATTTGTAGTTGAATAATCTCTGAAAAATAGATGTGTTTAATGTCATATTAGGGCATTCCAGTCAACGCAATGACGTCTCCATGGAAACAAGCAGGTAGCGCACCCCCCACCAGAAAAGTGACATAGTGTACCTTTAAAAAAATGCTAATATATATATCCCATATTATATAATCTATCCAAATTGTTAAAGCTGTTGGTATCTATGACGACCTTGTGATAATCATATAGATGTTAATCACAATACGACAAAGTACATCTTAATGCATTTATTATAATGTATTTATACCATTTCGGGTTGTCAGTATCGATACTAAAACTTGTATTTGAAACTAGAGAGTCATTTGAGACCACAAAGACTATTATACATCCATGGACCACTATGGAACCTATCTGGACCACTGAGGGATTACACAGATATTAGGCCACATGGGAATATAACAGAAAGTATGATTTAATGTTGGAAATGACATTCTATTGGCTAAAGAAAGAGAGTTTTAAATGATCGTATCGAATCAATTTGTTAGTATCGAAGTTTGAAATTTGAGTTTAATAAGTAAGTCATACAGTAAAGCTTTGTACTCCAGATCACCTGCTACTGAAAACATATGGTCTTTGTTGGAGTCCAGGTGAGTGTAGATTTATGGCAGGCGCTGATCGACGCCGCAGCTTCCTGGTGTTTGGAGGAGGACGGGGAGGAGAGCTATGGAAACAGCTACGGTCGTGCTCTGAAGAGGAGGGAGGGAGTCCGAAAGGATGAAGTTTCAGATTCCTTTTGGGTAGCAGACCAGGAATGCACACCTCGTCTCTGGCACAAGACGCAGAGCTGGGGGGGATTTAGGGGAGTTATCTGAAGTATGTGCGAACATTAAAAACAAGGTGTTAGGAAGGATTGTACCACTGAAAATCACTAATGGTGTTCAGTTGGCAGTATTGACATGCATTTCTTGAATTATTATTTGGTCACTTGTTTCAGTATTGGGCTATACATTTTTACGTTTACCGGTAAGTGATGCATTTTTTGAGAATGTGTAGTTGTTAGCATGTTAGCATTGACCTCTGAAAGCTGCGAAAAGTGCGTCGCAACCATAGACTATATGTAAACGGACATAGCTAACCTGCTAGCCAATGTGTTCCAAATAGGGAGTGATCGTGATCGCACTTCCAGCTCCATCGACTCTGGCTCCAATTCACTTTACATTGAAAAATTGTAGCTCCTCTCTCGGTAACTGCTGCAGTTAGCATCATCCTTTCGGTCTTAAAATGTTTGTATTAACCTGCTCTACATGATCCTGGTGTTTTTATGTCTCTATTGTGTCCGTAAACCAAGATATGAACATTAAAAATACACGAATCAAATGCGGTCCGAGGTTGCTCCCGCTAGCGTTAGTAACAGGTGTGATGGACAGCATTGCTAAGCGCCTGTTCCCTGCTAAACCAGCTGTAAGGCCAGGAAGGGGCGTTACCTTCAACAGCCTCGCTCCGGATTGGCTCTTTGGTTTATTATAGTATAAGAAAAATTAAAGTCTGTCAACTGGACAAAAAGTTGTAGGAGTTAAGATGTTTCGCTGCTCATCTAAGCCGCTTTTTCAGTTCCGGTGAGATTGCTGGTGTCCAATTGGTCAACTTTTTGTGCATTTGACAGATTTGAATTTTATGGCTCATACCTGGACGACTGAGGGATTACACAGACGTCTTTGGTTGCTATGATCCTCGAGGTCGGAAATCCCAATATGCAACTTCGCTCCAAATTCGCCCGTATAGCCTCTAGCCTCAGTGAGCTTCATTTAACTGGAGCCGAGCGCTATGAGTGACGTTACACTCACTTAGTCCACTTCTTTATACAGTCTATGCTAGAAACGTATCGTGCTGAGTAATTAGGATGCGAGGAATGGGTTAGGAAAAGTGAGGAATAACGTTGGTCTGCAGGAAATCGTTTAAAATGATGTAATTCTGTTTTTCATGTTTTTAAGACGGTAAAAAAACAGGTAAGAAAAATGTAAATCCGGTTATGTAATTCAGTTGTCAAAAATTCAACAATGCCTCTGCTAATGTAATCTACCCACTCACTGACAGCACACAACCTCAGATTGTCTGTACCATTTTTAAAAATTCATAATACAAGCCTGCTTCGCTTTTTGGAGCTAACAGCTTGGCAAATGCGTTTACATAAAATTGTGTTATCCAAGTGTACTTTTTTAATCACAAGTAAAAAATAAATGACTCTAACTCTAAATAATGCTCTAACTGTGTTGCTAGTCCCATGATAGCTTTCCCATAATCAAGAGCATCACAAGACCTTCCAAAAAATTAGTGAAGCTTTACCACTATCCAAATCTGGAACAAGGTCACTGTGTACCAGACAAACGCGCCTCTCGCTTCTAACTTCTCCTGAGCCAGCAGACTATACGACAGTGTTTTTTTTTTTCCCCTGTCTGCTGGGGGCATCGCCGAGCTATAAGTCCCCGAGCAGAATTGATCGAGCGCATCCATTAGTCGAAGATCAAATTCTCCCACTGTCCCGCGTCTTTAAAGAATAGCTCGAATAAGCACTTTTCAGTCCCGTTCAAATGCGATTGCACCAGCTTTACTGTGCTGATGTCATTGTATGATGTAATGTGGAAACACCCACTTTGACAGTGATTGAAGTGGGGACTGCAGTTGGAAGCGGTTGCTAATTTTTTAAGCTAGGCTCGGGCAATAAAGACTTTTTACAGTGCAGTGAAAAATACATGCAAAAAGTCCACAGTTTTTTCCAGTCGTACAGTGTTTTTCAGCGTTGCGTGAGGTTGCATAAGACCTTGTAATGCCAAATTGTGTTAGTGGTGCAGTCTGGAGGTTTGTGATGTAGAGATTTTTAAGAGACTTTTCGGTTTAATTCGCAGATTTTGTTGAGTCGAATACAGTGCTTAAGGGTGGGTGACATGATGTTAAAAGTTTGTGATTTATTCCCTGTGATGATGTGCTGCTATGGCGATATTAGGATGTTGTAACTCAGTGCTGTCTGTTTATTGCAGCTGTAAAAAAAATATATCCTTTCCCGCCCACTCCCCATAGACTTTTTGAAAAATGTAATATTGAGAGTTTAAAGTTAGTCCCAAAAACACATCTAAAAGTTAAAATTCTGCTATTATTTTAATAAATCAACAGTGTCAGAACCAGATTTGAAATTAAATCACTGGTATTGTGGTTGTTAGTTACTACACAGGAAGCTTTTTACTAAATTAATCCAACTTTTTTACTTTATTAATTGATTTTGGGAAGTCTATGGGAAACACTTGAATGGACTTTTTTTTTTTTCCTGAACCTCAAAGTGGGCGGTCACTTTTGAACTCCATTGGTCAGCTTTGGTCATGGTCTGATTGAGTGACAGGTGGATTTGACCAATCATTGGGAAGTGTGAACTTTCAGAAGCAAACAAAGATAATGACAATGAATGTTAATTGTGATCTAATTATAATGCAATTTTTATTTTATTTTTGCAACAAAATACAATTAGCCCTGCCACGATAACATTTTGAAGTACGATATATCGCTACAGAGCAATAAATTATAATATTGAAACTACTTATGTTACTGATTAGGATTAAAATAAACCAAGATAATCCAAGCAGACCCACAAATTTAGTTTTTTCATGAGAAGTAAAATCAGGTACAGCGCCTTTAATGCTTTTTGCCTAGACTTATTCAACTTTCTACAGCTCAAATCTTTTCTTATTACACCTAAAATTACAAAAATCTCACCATTTTTGCAAAGAAACTGTGCACACGTTCCAGCTTCCACATATTGAACGATAAGTTAATATAGTAATTATTGTGACAGGCCTACTAACGTTCACTTTTTTAAATTCCTGCTGTATTTCTTGTCACATATCTGTCTACTTCCCTCTGCCTTACAAACCACAGTAAAGTATTGCAGCACTTGCCCACACATGACTACGACAATCACCGATTACGGCGTGTGGGCCAGTTATGTATCTTAATGTTCTATACTTTTGCATTTAAAAGCCTGAAGAAGAAGAAGTTCCTCCTCCGTGTCCAACTCAATTTTCTGTCACCAAAGCGTTGTTAGATATAAAACCCATAAAGCCACAGATAAATGCGCTATGGGTAATGAAGAAATATTACATTCAGTACCGAAACGGACTCTGTGAACTTAATTATATTTTTTCAAGCGCTGCCCAATTCTCCACTCAACCATTTGAACTGATGGAACATAATGGCCACGTTTGTGTTTTTGACTTTAACTAATTTATTACTGCAAGGTTGAAGTGCTTATCAGTTAAACGAAAGCCTTTCAGTGCAAAATGAATGTTAAAAAATCTGTCGGCTGCTTGCATAGCTCCTCTTCTGTTCTGCCCCATCTACTCCACAGTGCACTTTGCATGTGTTGAAAGCGCACGAAATCAAGCTTTATACTCAAATAGCCAATTCGGATAGTTCAATTTGAAGTTTTATGTTAAGTTGAGTCATGATGATAGAGAGAACGAGAATGGAAGCGTGCAGTATGCAGTAAGACAGTTTTTCTCTTTCATTTGCACAGATAGAGATATGTAGAAACAGGTCTTTAGGTCAAAATATGTCCGCTGCGTGTTGCCTGATTATTGTATTGTCCAGTAATCAGGAAGTGGATGGTATGCATGCTAGTTGTTAGTTTTACCGTGATGACAAAGCTACTCTCTGGTCTCTGAATATGGGCAAAAGTGCTTATAAACTCATGGCTGTGAGTAATTAAGATGCCCTGAATGTATAAGGTAAGTGCGGAATCACTTTGGACCACTGCAAATCGTTGAAAGTGATCTATTTTCACGTTTAAAATGAGTCAAAATCAAGTACAGCGCCTTTAATGCTTTTTGTCTGGAGAGTGGAGCAAGGTAGTTATGGCTGGCGCTGAATGGGCATATGAGTCAGCTGTTGTCAGAGTGGCTGTAAGAGCTCGGACTATGCAAAGATGCTGAGCAGGCTTCCAGCGGATCGACCGGGCTAAAGGAAAAGAAGGGGCTTATTTACAATGAAAGCAAACAGTAGGTTTCAAGGTATCATGTATGGTGCAAGTCAGAATCGCAGTTTGAATGGTTACAATTGGCAAACCACAAAAACATAACATAATATGAAGACAATCACGTCTAAAACCGCAAAGCTTTAACATCTACAAACATGCTCTGAAATGCATGGGGCTCCTGTATTAGTTCAGAAGTTCGGATTTTAGTATTCTCTCAAATGCTGATGCACCTGGACGTGTTTAAAATGTGAACTCTGAACAGAATCCTACTACCGAGCCATGAATAGCAAGGTAATAGGTAAAGGGGAATTCTGTTTGGGACGATCATTTTGGAGTGCGATATATTGCATTAAACAATAATATGAAAACTAATTTATGCCCTGACACAATAACCCTAAAGCAGCATTATACCCAGAAACTGTCCCAAAAATATGAGCTGCAATAAATGAATAGTAGAATGAAATATTTTGGTAGTTACGTTATATTTATTCGACTCTCTACATCCCAAATCTTATCATAGAACAGAAAAATGCCAAAAAGTTTCTTACTTACTTACTACAAAGTAAAAGTACCCATGATAAATATTGCCCCCCCCAAAATGTATTATTCCATACAGTATATCAATCCTTCTTTGAACAGGAATCGGAGCCTATCTATCTATCTCCTATTTATAAGTCCATCCTCACACCTAAATCAAAAAGGAAAACGATAGGGCCATCCAGTATGCTAATGAGTGTGAGAGCACCCATTAGGGGCCTGAATGATTATGCTAAGTGTGACTCGGGCACAGTTCACACTTACTGTAGCTCATTAGACCACCCACAAACAGAAACTGCAAACAATAGGTGCGTTTAGTTTCAGTGTAGTTAGGTTCTCTTTTCAGACAGATATAAGGCAGTGTCCAGCAGTAATCTGACCTGAAGAAGCGGCTTGGATGAGCAGCAAAACGTCTTTCTTCACTCACTTTTTGTCCAGCTGCCAGATTAGATTTTTTCTTGTACTATGGACCATACCTGGACGATTGAAGGATTACACAGTCAAAAATCGATATTGTAATTATCGTGACAGGTCTACTTATAGAAGGAATATAGCATAGTCAATTTTTGTACAAGATGCTATGCCAAACAGCTTTGTTCATCTCAGTAACAACCTCTCTTTGCCCATAAACGCGTAAAAAGGTCAGTGCGTTCCATTTATGATCCCGGAGCTGACCGAGTGGCTGGCCTTAATGTACAGAGTGAAGGCTGCAGGGAGATCCAATCACTTAGACACACTCACCGCAGATGGAGCATACAAGCCTTTATGTAAATGTGTTCTGGACCATCTCTCCGACCAACTTTTTTTTCCCCGAGTAAGCAAAAATAGTTCTCATAGAAAGTTGCGAGAGCGTTGGAAGTGGGTGTCGAGACGTGAGTGTTGCTGGAGCGCTCTCAAACAGTGTTCTTAGCAATTCAAGTGAAGACATTCGCACATGACGTTCTTGGGGGATTTAATGTAGGCTTTGCCATTTCTACTTAATATCAGGGAAATAAACGGAGACAGGGTTGGAAGAGTTGCTATACGCTCCTTTGGTTGCATGAGGTGGAACAAGAGCAACTATTAGTCAAAGCCGTAATTGTTTGCAGGAGCTTGAGATGCAAACAGTGATAACTAATCCCACTGAGCTAACAGCTAACACATAGCTACTGTATGGCTACTGCATTGTCAAACAGGCCTTATCAGTTGCTAGCATGATTGCCACGCTGTTAACCTAAAGACTGATTGCTTATCTTGCTAACGTCACCTTCATTACAGTTTACTGTGTAACTTTTCTAGTGGGGTGGACCTGCTTGTCTTCATGGAGATTGTTTTGCCTAGAATCTTACACTGCGTGGCATTAAATGTATCTAACATGTACTTATTCAATTACACATGTTCTTATTGCAAATTATACCTTGAATAACACGCATTCTTACAGTTGTCGGCTTGCTTCTCAACAGATCTGACCAGTATCTTGGTTTCGCTTGCTTTCATGGGGATGAATAACTTGCAGACCATGCCGTACTGTGGAACATTCCAGGCATAGCAATGATTTTGAGACAGAAAGTAGCAAACCCTCCACCAGAAACATGACACAGTAAAACATAAATTGACAGAGATTTATTGGAAATGTCTGAACTGATTTAAATAAACATTAGGGCTGTTGTTGACTAAAAAGATTCTTGGTCGACTCAAGACATTTCCTGCCGATTGATTAGTTGACTAAAAAGGGGACATGGCAAAAACTCTCAGAACTGTCCCGTAAACTCTCGACATAAAACATCATTGGTTGAAAAGCGGTCAGATCCAAGATTACCCCCACTGATATGACATCATTGGTGGGTTGGCGGTCCGCAGTTTGAATCGATTCCAGCTCCCACAGGTGAATGCTGTCATTGTGCCTTGGGCAGGACACTTAACCCACCTTGCCCCAGTGCCTGCATACGCTAGTGCATGAATAGATGAGTTGTTCCTTGATGTAAAGCGCTTTGAGGGCCTTGAATATGGAAAAGTGAACCATGTGAACATTAAACTCCCAGATCTTCAGCTGACTCACTCAATGCCTTTTCCTTTAGGCTGCAGACCCACATATATGTCTATAAAATAATTAGTTGACTAGTAGTAATTTTGGCCAGCTAAAACCCCATCGACCGATTACGTCTAAAGGCCTACAGCCCTAATAATAAAGACATCACATAAAGACATATGTCCGTCTTCGAACATACTTTTCGAGCCATATGTTCTGCCAAAACAAACACCGACTCACTGTTTTCACATCGATGACTAATAGTAATTTTAACATTGCCACGAGCAGGACTGTTTCACATGGCATTTAAAGGCTGTTGATTGATTTACAATGTGAACAGCGGGGGAAACATACTCTTTATATTGCATTCATTATGTAGCCGAATTGAAAGACAGTATTGCTTTAGTTTCACCATAGGACATTAATAATCCATCTAAAAGTCAAACTCCTATTCCAGTAAGAACACACCTATTCAACGGGACTCAATCATTTTTACTGCGTTTATATACACCTCCTGTTTCAATGCGCAAATGTCAATATTTTCCATTTTCTGACAGTGAAAATCCGCTACTACAAATCAACTGGGAGACTCTTAGATGTACTCAGCCAAGCTCTTAGCCATGCATGTTTGGCGTGCATGTAGACCTGTCATGAAAACAAATTTTGAAGTGAGATATATGGCTGAAGAAAATATAGACTATAAACTGCAATAAATAAATAGCAGAATAAAACACGCTATCTATAATGAGTCATAAAAGCTATTGTCGTAATGAAAAATAACAAAAAGTTCCTCGTTAGTACTAAGAAATAGTCCCCCCTCGATAAATATTGACCCCAAACGTAATGTTCCATCAACATATACTGTACAACGATAAGTCAATATGGTAATTATTGCGACAGGCCCACGTGCATGTTTCAAATTGGTTTTATGGACTTAAATACCAGTATATCCAGTGAGCTGTCAAACTGTGCATTACTGGAACGGTGCCCAGTTTTGCGGTGCCCACTTTAGACGTCTTCACTAAATGCCCAACTACACTGCAGATGGCATCCAAAACCGTCCAACCTCCAACTGCCCTACCTCCCCCCTTATTCTGGACTTAGCACTTGGCAAACACTCGTCCATATGTCAAAACAAAAATACCCTTAAGATCTAGGACGGCAAAGTTAACAGCTATATCCATCTATCATAAGTACAGATGGAACAGTAATTCTTCGGGAGTCGGTATTTATCGTGGATACATTTTCTTTGTAATAGTGGAGACTTTTGTTTGATTTGAGCTGTAGAATGTTGAATAAATAACTTCCAGATGAGGTTTTCTTGAAGATCTTGTGTACATTTATAATAGTTTTTGGGGATAATCCTAATTTAGGGTTATTGTGTTGCATCAATTACTTTCAAAATTATCTCGTATCGCCTATATTTTCTCCAACAAACTTCAAAATGTAATATCGTGACAGGCCTATTAAGATCATAACATACTTAAATTCTGCCAAACTGCTCCACAAGCTCTTCGGACTTCCCATTGACTTCCCTTTGTCGGTCATATTTGTCCTTTGATTCATCAACGGTCTCAAAAAGCGCCAGATTGACGGAGAAGAATGACCTTTTGTTTGGCCGTCTTGCTGTCAGAGTCGATTTGATTGTCTCAGTATGTGACGTCGTTCAGGCAAAGAGGTTTCCATTCACACTCGTGTTTCGGATGGGCACGTCTTTTGGCAGGGCTCCCAGATGGTGCTAGCAGGTTCTCTGTGGGCAGTAAAGGCTGGTGGGGTGTGTGTGAGAATAGGCAGCAGAAGCATGAATCATCGCGGTTGAAAGATTTTCCTGAGGCTACTTTCACTTTCTGTACCCAGACCTGAAGCTTGATGGAGGGGTTGGACAAGTGGACAGAGTACTTGTTTGATGAAGAGGGTTTACTGTCCATCTAAAGATTTCAAGATTCCATGTTTTTTCCCCTTTTTTTGGGACTAAAAGTAATTTCTGTTGGATAGAAGTAGTCATTTCAAGAAGTTTCACATTGAGCTGGTGAAATTTTGCTGTTTGAGTCGAAAGAAATGATCAGATTTGAGCGACGTTTCAGTGCTGATACTTTGCGTTGTCTCAGTAGATTATAACAGGAGAAGCTGAAATGGGAAAATTGCTGTTCAAAACATAACTATGCTCTGTCATAACTTGTAAATTCATTTCAGCTTTTGCAGAAATAGAAACTTGCGTAAAATCTGCCATGTGGATGAACACAACTTACAGCAGTAACTTGTGACCTTTTCATTATCATACAAATGTTTAGTGATGTTAGTTTAGTTCATAACATTTGCAGATTTGGAAGCGTTATTTTCTTCGACTTCACAATGTCTCCATGTAAATGCAAGCTGTTTTATAATTCTGCGTTAGACTTTGCACGTCACGACACAGTGGCCTCATGGCAAGAAGATGGGTTTGCTTTTCTCCCCCCCATCCAAACATGAACACTATCATAGGCTCATCCTCCATCTTGATGACCAAGGACCAGGCTTAAGTTCTAGACATGGGTCCTCGGGTGCTTGACTGAGGTTGCCCACTGCTTCTGACAGGATTTCCTTCAGCACGGGTTCAAGGATGGGTCAAATGCAGGTCACATTTACCTATTTGGACAATGAAGTCTTTGCAAAATGGTGAAATAGTCACATTTATATAGCACTTTTTAAGGCACTCACAGTGCTTTACATCAAGAAACCACTTACCCATTCACAAGCACACACACACACACACACACAATAAGAAAGTCAGACAGACAAAATAGTATGTTACAATCACCTGTATATTTGCTGTAAAGTTAATTGTTGCTTGTAGAACACCACAGTCTACGATTATGGCAAACTTGAGTGACATTTCAAAGATTAGTATCCATTTAAAAAGTGATATAACTCTCATATTACAGACTCGAACACAAGGTGATAGCTGTTTTTAAGCCTCTACTCATTCAGCCTCCTGCGCTATTAAATTTGCACATCTCACGGAAAGTTAGAACTAAAAATTGCATTGCCGTCCTTATACTTTGGGCTGAGTGCACCTCCCTGCTAGGCCCGACTCCTCATGTACTTAAGGATAATGAACTCGCTGAAATGCATGCCGAAAATGGGAGATGTCTAAAAAGCTTGAAAATGCTTTCGGAGCTACAGGGTTAGCAACGGGCCGTTGAACATCCAAAAAGAACTCTCATTAAAACCAAATTTAAGTATTTTATGACAACGTTTACAAGCAGTGTGGGCTCCATTAGGGAGGAGTGGTAGTTAAAGACACTGTCCCATCAAGCGGAAGGTGACCTGTTTTGCCTGTAAAAAGCTGCGGATGCCCCAGAGGTTTCTATGCAGCGCAGTTTTCATACGGATTAATTGAATTGTTCTACAACTTTTAAATGTTTAATGACCCCACAGCCAGATTAAAATGAGATTCTGGAAGGCAATATCATGGCCAGATGAGCTGAAGTCGGTCGACAATATTAGGGCTGCTTTGTTTCCGCTGGAGCACTTTAGGGCAGGTCAGGTCAGGTTTAATTAAGGCAATGAAACTAATCCCATAGCAAAAGGATGCACTTAATGACTACATTGAAATAAACATAAGATTTGCCGTATGTAACTAAAAGTAGCGGACAGTATGAGTATTTGTTTTCTTCTTAAAGTGGATGCTGAGCGCTGTCTGCACCTAATTACAAAGCGATTTATTCCCTACAAACCAGGAAGTGTGCATGCAAAAGTTTTTGTTAGCACTAATGTGAAGGCAAAACTCCACTTTGGCCTCTGAAAGTTGTGAAACGTGCTTATAAACTCATTGCCGTTAATGAGTAAGTTTCTAAGAATGTATTAGTGTTCTGAAAGGGAGGAATACCTTTGGACAGTGCAATTATTAAGTGCACGGACCACCTTTTAGCAGCGGTTTCCTGTCATTCTTGGCTCTGCACTCCAGAATAACTCACTCAAAAAGTGGTTATCTGAGCCTGTAGAATTCTTTTGGCTTTATTTTAAGGCTGATAAAATGCCACTTAGCAAGAGTCCAACTTCCTCGTTTTTGTTGTTCGATGTTTCAGTTGCCAGTATGAATACCACACCTCGTCTTTTATTGTTGAAAAAACATAGCAAGAGCAAAGTTGAGCTGCAGCGTGTAGGCTTTTGGCATTGTAAAAAAAACGATTCACATGTACACCCACTTTCTAATACTCTTTTGCGAATCCACAGTTCAAAAGGTCACGTCAGAACTAATGGCGTTCGGTAATTAGCTTGGTCAAATCCATTGAATTCTTAGTTTTTCTGTCGTTTTGGCCACTCATGCAGTCAGTACTCTCTGGTTTCATCATCATAATGGAGGATGAGGATTTAACCTGAACCAACAAAATACTATTCCATTAAACACATCTACATCCCGCTGAAGAAATGGGTGTTGTTGGCTTGTCCATAAACTTAAACATCGCTTGGCTTGTGTTGCGCATCGACAGAAGTTAATGTAGCATTTAAAGCGCTACATTTTTACACTTGGCTGGGTATTGATGGCACTTTAAAAAACAGATTGTGAAACTATCCAGCCAAACCAATCTCTCTTTAACAATAAATGGCCCATACACATTTCTTTTTACATGCATATGAGAAATTTAGAACTTTTGTCTTTCACCAGTACAAATACAGTTGTCCTTCACTATATCGCGGTTCAGCTTTCGCGGCCCTTGCTGATTTTTTTTGTGCAATTTTTCATGCTTTTACAGGGTATGAACGTGCATTGTGTTCTTCGTCCTGATTGGCTAAGGGACTGTAGACCATTGTCCATCAGTCTCCTCCAAGCCGTGTCTCCTTTACTGTACAGAATTTGTTCAAGCCAAATTTAGATAAATGTTTGATCTCAGTGTGACTCTTAAGTGCTGTATGTTTGCACGTTTTCTCCCCGACAAAACCCACAATGTCGAAATGTTCTGCACCGACAAAGGCGCCTACGAAGGTTTGAACTTTGAGAGTGTTTAAACAAGAGAGAAATGCGAGAAAATGTTAATGCCTGTCTGAGAAAAGTGTATTAAGTGAGTGAGAGTGGTTTACAACCTTAAAAATTATATAATTGCAAAGCTGACTACTTCGCGGATTTCGCCTATTGCGGGTTATTTTTAAAAAGTAACCCCCGCGCTAAACTAATTAAGTCTGCTGTGGCCTGTCTGCATCTAATTTTAAAGCGTTTTACTGTATGGTAATGAGGAATGTGCAGTTTGCATGCTAGCTGTCGCTGTCTCGTTGCTTCACAATGATGCCGCAGCTCCACTCTGGTCTCTGAAAGCTGCGAAAAGCGCTTATAAACTCATCAGGGTGAATAATTACTCGGAATAAGGTTGTCGTTCAGATTTTAATAGCAGTGAGAGTTTTGTGTGGGAGTTGCAGGGTTGTTATTTTTACCTTCTCCCAAGGCTAAACACCACACTTGATTGGAACCTTTTTATTTTTTTGTCAAACAGTCCTTGTGAATTATAAATGAGTGTGTCCTCTGCAAATGCTTCCTCAGAGCTCATATCCCTGGCCCTGCTAATAGATGCATTTTGGATGGGATCGTATTTAAACGCCTACGCACTCCCCTCAATTGAGACTGATGAACTGACAGCGGCGCGCCTCGGGAAAATCATTCTGGTTTTCAGCGCGACCGTGGGGTGTTGCATCACGCCGGGCTAGATTTATCAGGAGGCAACATCAAGAGATAAGCACGGTTAACAGGGAGAAGAGGGAGGCAGATGGGAGAACGCACAGTCGGGCATCTTGTTGCGTTTAGGAAGGCCGGACAGCGGTCTAATTCTTTTGGAACAAAGTGAGGGATGGCGTTGGGTTCAGTTAAGTTCTTTAGGGAAGAGACAAGCGGGTTTATCTTGAAATGGCATACAATCGAGTCAATGTAGCAAGTACGCAGGATATAACAACATCCATACCCAGACTAACTACTAACTTCTTGCAAAAATAGATATTCTGGTAACACTTTATAATAACTATAGCCTCTTTAGCCTTAATAAAGCATGAACAGACTCTTAATTAATAATGAACAAACACTTAATTAACAATGAGTCATGCTTAATAACTATTTAATTACGGCCTTAATTAACACTTCATTAACAAGTGTTTGAGTTAATACTTAACTAACCATCTGTAAATGCTTATTTAAGGAGTAACTAAGTGTGAAATAAGTATGAGTAACTGTACACAACACAGGCCAATTAACTGCTAATTCAGTGTTAATTAAGGTTGTAATTAAGTAGTTATTAAGCATGAATCATTAATTAAGTGTTTCTTCATTATTGATTAAGTGTTTCTTCATTATTAATTCAGTGTTTGTTCATTATTAATTAAGTGTTTGTTCATGCTTTAATAAGGCTAAATAGGCTATAGTTATTATAAAGTGTTACCGATATTCTTTTGAGCAATAACACATTTTGAAGAGGAATTTCAGAGGAACTTGTTTAACTGTGCAAAATCAGCCTACCTGTTGTGGTTAGAGCTCCAGTTTATAGTCAGATCGTGTTAAAGTAAAGCTCAGATAAAGTCTAACATGAGTAACAGAGCCTCAGTTGGAGCAGTGCCTACAGTTAGCACACCCAGGGACTGTTGATGACATCAGCTGCAAAATATCAATAGTATTACTTTGTGTTGAAAATGGGAAAATTGTGTTTTTTAAAAATGTCAGCAGCCTTTTTTTTGGGATTGAAATCAAGTTTGGTCTTTTGGTAATGTAACCACGCCACAACAAATACTACAGTTACTTCAATTTGCGAAGAAAATCGAGGTGGATTTGTTAAATATAATAAGATGCTGCTGGTGGTGAGATGGAGAGAGAATGGCTGAGGAGGCTGATGGTTCTACTGCAGCCGTGGAAATGGGGTATTGCTGGAGTCTTGCAGCATATAGCTAAAATTGTTGAACACTGGTGGGAGAGAGAGTGCAGTTTTAAGAATGCTTGTTGAGCCAAAGTTAACATTTTATGATAGGTGACAGGAACAGACAGGTGACAAGAGCAGGGAGAAGGTTGAAAATACAATCCTCTGTGTAAAATGTCAGCTTTGTTTGCTGCTGCACACACACTTCAAAGCTGAGACTAAACCTGGGCTAAACCAGGACTACACCCAGGACCAAACCAGGGACAAACGTGGACACAGACTTTGTGGGGCTAACGCTGACGCTTCTTTCTCCTCCCTCTCTCTCTCAGATGTGTCCTGGTGCCCCTGCTCAGCGTGAAGCCTCCTGCACAGGCCCTCTTCCTGCTAGTGGACTCCATAGACGAGGGCTGTCAGCTGGGGGACGGGGAGCAGAGGGCCGCCCCCGCTTCGCCCAGGACCATCGCCGAGCTGCTGGCCGCTCACCACGAGTTCCTGCCCCCGTGGCTCCTGCTCATCTGCTCGGCACGCAGGCAGAACAAGGCCATCACCAAGTTATTCACAGGTAGATATGGTTATTCTATGAGCTGGTTTATTATAGTTTTTTATTGGTTTTACATTTTTGTGCTTTGTTAACAATTACTGTCGTCACGGTACTAAAAATTCAAACTGGATTTTGATACTAAAGAATAGACTCCAAACTCTATACAGATTTTAATGCGCAAGTAATCATTTTAAAGGTTTTTTTTTTTGGAGAACAATTATTTTCAACACAAAATAGTTTATAATTCTGATAAAACTCAGTTCTGATAAAACTCAAGATGAAACTGTTCAAGAAAGATCCAATTCTATCCAGTTATGTGATTTTTTTTTTTTTTTTTTCACTTTCGTTTCGACACTAGTTTTAGTATCAATTAGTACCTGATATTTGATTGATTTTGATTTTTGATTTGATTGTGGGGTTGGTTGAACTACGACTAGGCTATGAAATGTCTTCTTAAAGTCTTTCAGTGTAACTTTTCTGGTAAGGGAGATGTTTCCCCGGGGCATTAAACATATCCATTTGCACCAATAAATTACAAAAATGACCAGGTTTGCCGCCTCAAATCCGCATTATCATTTGAACGTATTTTTCGTGAACAAATCAAATAGTATAAAAGACAAAAACACTTGGACTGGTTAGCTTCCTGCCCGATGCTGATCTGATACGAGTCGACACCGCGATACAATGCGGTCTTTGCACTTGTCACTTCCACTCTGCGCGTCTGTCTACCTCCCAAATGCGATCCATTTCACCTGCACTCTGCTCCCTCGCTCCCATTATAATGCATATTCAGCTGTGCTAATTGAAACGGCTGTACAACATCGGGACATGCCCATAAGGATTAGGGTCATTGCTTAGATCACTCCACCCCTCCCACCTCCCCCTGCCTACTCTGGACATCCCATAATACCACTTTACCTTGCTGCCAGGCCCGGTGCCCACTACGCACTGATGAGCTGGCAACGCATGAATCAAAAGCTCGACTGCGAGGGCGGACAATTCGTGGGTGATCCCTTTATACCTTTTTTCTTTCCTTTTTTTTTTTTTTTTTTTTGGGAAGCGTTGATGTGGGAGCCGCTCGTGACCTTGGAACGCCTTGTAAATCGTTATGTAATCGTATCCGCAGCAGATGCAGGTTCAAGGCCGGGCCAGCTGGGCTCCTCTCTTAATGATTTTATAGCATTATAGAGCGGTGTGGGGGGGTTAGTTAGCGTTTCGTTTTTTGGGTGTGCTAATGGGGGCATTATAGAAAGGAAAGATTGGTCACATCGAGAGCACTACTCGGGTTCTGGGTTTTATTTTTTAAAACGCAAATAACGATTGAAAAACTGTTCCTCGCTTTCAGTATTTATTCATGTATGGAACTTTGTGACTTAATATATGATTTAACCTGAGACATTATAAATTAAAGGCACAGTGTGTAACTTTCTGGATTGGCACATGATCTGCAAAAAATAAAACGATCCTACGAAGATTCTCCTTGGATATATTAAAATTTTTATGTCATACTCTGAAACATTAAAGCCAAGATTATTTGGGGCTCCTCCAGGCTAGATAAGAGTCGGGTTTGTGGAGATGCAAGCCCGTTCACAGTAGGGACACATGTTTTTCAGTGCAATGATAAAAAAAATGGCTAAAAATGACATACTGTGGCTTTAACTGGTCTAGCTGCTCTGTTTTATTTTAATAAGTCCGTGTGCGTTGCCATTGTCCTGAAACAAAATGTCCAAATAAAAGTCTTGCTTAACCAACTGTGTTATCCCACAAAAATATAGTTCTGACAAAGCAATCTCTTTTTCACTTCTGCTTAACCATTAGCACGTCTCCTTTAGGCAATCACTACTACCATTTACCTTGCCGTCTCAAACAGAAAATCCTCAGTGCTTTGTGGTTGTCAGATCGGCCTAAGTGTGGCTTGGATGTGATGTTAGCCGACACTAGCCCAGCGCTGCGAGCTCAGAGCGTGCCGTGGGATGTCGCGCATCGAATTCCACAAACCAACTGTGATCCAAGCTGCCTACTCCCAAATCGCTCAGACATGGGCGCCCACTCCATCCTCTTCAACATCAAAGTCTGTGTGAAAGAGCCGGATAATACCCAAACTGCAAAGATTTCCTTGGTGTTTCCCCCCTCAAAATATTAAGCGAGTATATTTACAGTATGCTGAAGCCATGGAAGTCAGAGTTTTGAGAAATTATTACAATTGATTGAGAAATGCAAAAACAGCATATTATCTTATGTTAGTGAAAGGTACTCAAAATGGCGCCTGTAAACACTAAGTAAAAGCAGTCAATCCATGGGTTACAGCTCTGAAAGAACTTTTTCCCATTCAAAAGAGATCCTATTTGGGTTTAAATTGTTAATCGCTACAGTAACGGTCCTAATTTTGGTCCCACGGATCGGTTGTGTTGCATTGTAAATTTGGATAACATAATTTCAGACGGAGGGGAGGGATTTATGTAACTTTCTGCCAGAAAATTGGGTTCATATAATTGGGTTCATATATTTGACACATTGTTTTTGTGGTTTTAAGTCCATTCTTAGCAGATCATATGTGCCACCACCTTTTATTAGTAGCTCTGAAAGAACTTTTTCCCATTCAAAAGATATAATATTTGGTTTTAAATTCTTAATTGCTACGGTAACGGTCCTAATTGTTGATCATTGTGAAACCCATGGATAGGTTGTGTTGCAATCTAAATTTGGATGACGTTATTTCAGACGGAGAGGAGGGATTTATGTAACTTTAGGCCATAAAATTGGGTTTGGGTTCATTTATTTGACATTATTCTTGTGGTTTTAAGTCCATTCTTTGCACATCATTTTAGACCGATCACTTTTTAGTCAAAAACATTGCTTTAGTTTGCTGATAACGAAGACGTGAAACTTTTTTTTGGTTGTTTTTTGTTTCAAGCGGATAGACCCAGTAACGGCAGAGGCAACATCTGCGTTTTTACAGTTAAAAGACAGTTTCTGCCTAACAATTCCGACCTTCCGACACCCACCACAATTTGAGCTTATGAACCGTTTATAATGTTGTCATGTTACTTAAACCCAGTCTATTCTCAATGGATTTTTGCATTAAACCTTATTTTCAAATGCAGCTGTGTGAGTTGTCAGGATGCATTTAAGCTTCATAGAGGTGACAGCTTAGCCTTTGGAGAACTGCTATCAGTGATATGCAAATATGCGTTTTGCTTTTTTATTTGTCAGCGCTTTCATGCAGGTATTACCAGGGGAGCGCTGTGATTACCTGGTTTCCTTTTGCACGTCTTGCTGAATAAACTGTCTGCCTTTTTGGTCTGATAAAGTTTGAAAAAAATAATAAGAATCTTGAAACAATCTGCTAATTCTCTTCTTTGCAGACGCTTTAACGGTAGTCAGTCTCTCACTGCGATTGGTCGAATTTTCCTTTTTGTTTTCTTAGGGAAAGTAACTTGAAAACCACTGAGGTAGACGTTGTTTTTGTTGCAAGAAATGTACCAAATATTTGAGCGCTCTTTGCTTCAACAACAACCAGAGCTGTAACTAAGTGCTGGAACTAAGACGTTGCATTGTTTTGTTTTGGCCGGTTGACAAGGAACACTCAGAAGAGGATTGTAAAATGGAATTATAAAATTGTGGCTTTTCTTTTCTCTGTAAAGCACTTCCAATCTTGTCGTAAACTGACATTTGGTTAAAATAAAGACATGAGTGGGGGCTGTGTTCTATCAGCTCTATTTTGCTTTTGGCTTTCTTACTGAATACTGAATTTAATAATGCTATCTTTTTTGGTTTATTTTACATTCTGGAATAATTTTGTTACCTTACTACTGAGTTATCCCGCTCAGTTGGCCCTGTATCTGATTTTTCCCATGTATTTGAACAAAATTCGCCTTGTCCCAGCACAGATGCATTGCATAAGCAGCTCTTTAGGTCAAAATAAGTCCGCTGCGTGCCGTCTGCGTCCAATTTTAACGTGCTTTATTGTCCGATGATCAGGAAGTGCGTGTTCGTATGCTAGTTATTGTTAGCTTTAGCGTCTGGTCTCTGAGCATCTATTTCTGCAACATTAAAGTCATAGTGACGCTGCAGCCCTAGCTGGATGTGGCCTAGTTACATTTAGTTGCTTATTTTCTCTCTTTCTCAAGATATAAATATAAAGTTTAAATAAATAAATTGTCATGTTTTCCCATTTAAATATTTCATGTTTTGTGGGCATTTGGACATTGAAATAGATCATCTTAAAACTGAAATATCTGCTTTGAATGAACATCAAATACAACATTTTACATAATCTTATCCACTAAGACGAAGCCATAAGTCTCAAGTTAATTGTACTTCCTAATGTTATATAACTCGAACTTCACACGTTCAAACTACCGAAATTGTCATTATGATTTGAATCCACTTGTTTATCTTATTTCAAGGGACATTCTAGACCATCAACCTATTTGCTGCACTTTTGAAAGCCTTTGTCCGGTCCCATTCAGTTTGTGCATTACGACTCCTTTAGGCCAACAATAACCCTCCGCTCTCCTCCTTCGGGCCATGCTTTTAGCGCGTTCCTGTTTTGTCTAGCTTCACTTCTCCGCTTTTAGTTCTGTGCTGGAAATTCTTCTGCAAGACTGGTTGTTTTTTTTTTTTTTCCCTTTTCACAGATACACACGAACACTCACCTACGTACTTCTCCGTTCCATTAGCTTTTTAGCATATCGTTCACATCTTATTCGCGCCGCATCGCAAATAGAGCTTCTCAGAATCAGATCAAGAGTAAGTGTCAGTAGGGATGAGCGATTTGGGGGAAAAAATATATATATTAGAGGGTATGGGCCTATATAACTCTATGCAAGAAAAGTATTAGTAGGCTTGAATGAGTTATCTTTGGCGCTCAGACCCCGGAAGAAGACATCGTAATGAAGGTCGTGGCGAGTTAGACGACGTTTAGGAGATGTGGCAAGGCACAAACTGATGCATCTGCAATAGGGGTTTAAATTTGGCAGACTTTGTGCTGGTTGGAGGAAGAAGGGGTGTGGCAAGCAGTGGTGAGGAGTAAAACTGTAGGAGGAGGTGATAAACTCTGGAGAAAAGCGTGAGTAGATGGGAGCGGACTTAGGTCTTCCAGGATGAACTGACGCTAGCTCCATTTATTACGGATTTTCTCCACAAACTTTTGAACCATTAACCAGGTCAACAAATTTGCAATGTGAGAGTTAAACACTGGAGGTAGCTGGATATCGGCCAGATATTTGCACTTTTAGCGTATTGGCTATTGGTCTTAAATCTCCATCACAGGTCGATATCATTTGGGCACCTAAAGAATATGCAAAGGGCTTTATCTGAATACATTAATGCAAGGAGAAAATGGACAAAAACCCCTCACCACACACTTTATACACTTTTCTCAGACAGGCATTCTCATTTTCTCACATTTCTCTCTTGTTTAAACACTCTCAAAGTTCAAACCTTTGTATATTATATCCTTCTTCCTCGATGATCGCTTTAAATGTGTTGTTCACGTGCCTCTGCTCCAGCGGTATCCACAGAGGCACCTCTCCGTGCAGAAAAAACACGTTTAAGTCCAAAGCATTTCTGAAATTTCTTGGTGCAGAACGTTTCATCGACATTGTGGGTTTTGTCAGGGGTAAACTTGCAAACATACAGCACTTAAGAGTCACACTGCGAGCAAACATTTATGTAAATTTGGCTGAGAGAGGAGAAAGAGGAGCGGAGAAAGCGAACGGGTGTGGCAGTATGGAGGAGGTCAGAGAGATATGGAGGTGCGAGGTTGTGGATGGCTTTGAATGTGTGGAGAAGGATTTTGTATTGGATGCGGTGTGTGATGGGGGAGCCAGTGGAGCTGTTGTAGTACCGGTGTGACGTGGTCGATGGAGGGTGTGTGTGTGTGATGATACGAGCTGCAGAGTTCTGAACCAGTTGAAGTTTATGGAGAGTTTTTTGTGGACTATACTATACAGGCCCATCTCGATTAAACATACCACAGAGTTCTGATCTCTCCTCCAGCTCAGTCATTCCTGGGATCACGTGAACTCAACCTATCGCTGTTTTTTGCATCAAAATTAGACTTGCTGTTTAAGTTTTAATAATAAGATTCTGTTCAAAGTTCACAATTTAAACACGTCCAAAGGAATTGACAAAAAGACTGAAATATGAACTGACAAACTAATACAAGAATCACATTTCAGAACAGTTTTTATGCAGAATAAAATGATATGTTTTTGTTTGTGGAGGAAATTATGGTAAACCCTTTCAAATTGCAATTTCGATTCAATTGCTGTGCCACTAAAAATATCCGCCATATTGTTTACAAGCCGCAAAAGCCAGCGACCCGGGCTAGCAAGGCCAAACCAAGTCTATTTTGTCTGGGCGGAGGCAGCATGGCTTTCCGAGTGTACTTTTGGATGGGAACTTTGCGGTTCTGTCAAAATAGTGTCAATAAAGTGTAAGGGACAGACTGCTGACCGCAAGGCCGCTTGAAAAAGGCAAAGTTGGAATTGATGTTTTGTTGTGTGCTTTTAAAACGGAGTTAAAAAGACAAGGTGAGGTGATTTCGGACTTGTCGAAGAAAAAAAAAATCAATACGGCAATTTGGGCTCGGGCTTTGTTGTGGCTTTTGTCCGACGTTTTGATGTCATCTATAAAAGTAGGCAACTTTTCAGCCAGTCGCAGAAGTCAATACTGAAGTTTATTTGGGGGAGATGTAGACTGGCATTTTGACTGCGGTGATCGACTATAATACGGGACGGTTTTGTCTGCTCTGCCTCTCGATCGCAGTGTCGTCATTGATTGCAAATGTGCCAGTCCTAACATTTAACTATCGATTTTACATAATAACATATATTGACACAAAGAAGAAAGCTGTATGTGTGTTACATGCAGAGAACAACACTGTAGGAAATGTATTTATAAGGAAATACTTGATAGACTGCAGGGATATCTCAATTGCTTGTTGAACTTTGGTGCAGGAGCATTTAAAACAAGATCTCATGATGGTTTAAGTTGAAAAATTAACCGCGTTTGAGCTGAAATGGGGAAAAAAGCTTATTGTTATTTAACTATACTACAAGGACATGCAAAACTGTGTATATTAGTGCCGCAAATGCACTTTGATAAAATGGTGATAGACATTTATACTCACATCTGCGCCTGTTTTTAATGTTTTAAATGGACTTACGTAGTTATTTGTTTGCTTTTGTATTTTTCTGTATTTTAAACAGGGCGCCCATGAAAAGGAGAGTACACTTACTGGGCTTTCGCTGTATAAAGATGCATGAAAAAAATGATATGAATGCATTAAATGTGACTCACAGTACTGACAAATACCAGGATACACATGCACGTATACAAGAGTGACAATTTTACTGGATAATAGAAGAAGAAAGACTGAAAAACAGACTTTTTCTAGCAACCTAAAATAAAATGCATTAATGAAGTAATTCTACAAATGTCATACTTACTGAAACTTCTATGTTCAGTTGTTGGTGGGGGTGGATATTTTTTTAATTTAAGATATTTTTCACAGGGTAGAGAAATCTTGTGTTGTTTTGATCTCAGGACATCTGACAAGTACTAATCCATCCCTAGTGCCAACCAGATGTTCAAAATTGCACAGTATGTAGTTTATCCCATGTGCTTGGATTAGTGTCGTCATGAAACTAAAATTTCAGTTTCAATACTAAGGAATAGACTCAATACTCAAAACTGATTCCAGTACGACGATCATAATAGAATGTCATTTTCAACATTAAATCATTACCATGCAGTTTTATATCTGCATAATCCCTCAGTCGTCCAGGTAGGTTCCATAGTGGTCCATGGACATATACTAGCCCACATGTGTCAAACTCAAGGCCCGTGGGCCAAACGTGGCCCGCAACGTCATTTTATGTGGCCCGTGACAAAGTAAATTAAAAGATATGACTGTTTTAAAATATCTGTTTATCAGGAGGTACAGTTACACAGACTTTTTTCATATCTATGCAAATCCATATGCAGTATTTGTAGCTTGTATACGTAATAAATATAGAAACGATTAATTAACAAGATTGAAAAGTCGCTGTCATTTATTTTACATTAGATTTAGCTACATTTATCTCACATTTACATCTGAGCAACCATTTTTTTTGATGTGGCCCTCTGTGAAAATGAGTTTGACACCCCTGTACTAGTCTATGTGGGACTTATAATTATTCTGATACAGCTCAAGATCATTCAAAAGCTAATCAGGAGATTTCGATACCTGCTTAAACGAGTATCTAGTTTTGATTTGATTTCGCTTGGTATCTGTTTTTCGATACTTTCGTCAACTCTAGTATGCAGTATGTCCTATTACTCGTGACTACTTTGTATGGCAGAAACGTGCAGCTCGATCGAATTAATCTCCTTGAAGTTTTTCTTTTAAACTTTTGAATTTCTGTTTATTCTAGTCTCGTCAAAAGAATGTCCATACAAATCCATACAAAGCCTGTTTATTCAAATGCAACAGTGCGAGTTCTTGAGTTGAGTCACAGCCCATATACTCACCCGTGTACTCATTCCTGTGGAGCACACTACACTCTCCTTTCTCAAATGTTATTTTCTGTGTGTTTCACGGCATGGAATGTGCTTTGGGAAGTTGTCAACACCTCTGAGACCGAGCAGGAAGACGCAAGCATTTTAACTTCTGCTGCTCCAACTCTGACTAGCATCCGTTTGGCTAATTCCTTCCAAACAAAGAGTGTTCTGTGCGAGCGGAGGAGGAGGAGAACTTGGACATTATCTTTGACTGACTCACATTATATGATTAAGTCTCTTCCTCTTTGAAACCACGCTTTACGCTTTGTCTTAATGAACGCAGGTCATACTTGTGGGTCATGTAGTGTAAGCTTAATGTCCCATGTGGAATAAGGCAAGATTTTTTTTTTTCTTCTTATATAGTGTGGGTACAGATGCATGGGGCAACTGGAGTGGAAACACTTAGGCAGCGATTTTGAGGTTGGAAGCCAGTTAGAATGTGTGCCAATTTACCATAGCTCGAGGCGGGATGGTGGGTAAGGGGTAGGGGAAGTTGGAAATGGGGGCGGGGCGTCTAAATGTAACCTACTTCTTGGATACCTCTCATGCTTTCTGTATTTTAGATTACTGGGCTACCATATTCCTATTCCTATGTTGTTATTGAATGTGTTGCCAAATTTCACAGTATTTTTTTTTTTTTTTCTCTCTCTTTGTCTCTTTGGCTGCGGGTCTTTGCTTTGAGTTTTTTCAGGTATATGAAGCATGGTTCAGTTTAAAGTTGCATTATGTAACTTTTCTGGTGGATTGTCTGCTACCTGCTTGTCCCCATTGAGACATTATTGTTTTGCCTAGAATGTTCACAGTATGACGTCAAACTTATTTTACATTTATTTAATGACAGAATTTTATTGCTCAAATATAGTTGAAAAACATGGCATTCTTACATTGAATGGGGTCACTTCTCCACAGATCTGACTTGTAACTTGGCCTTGTGGCGTATCCTGCTTGTCTTTATGGAAATAGATAAATGACGTACTAAACATTCTAAGCAAACCAATAACATCACCATGGAGACAAGCAAGTGGTGGACCCCCCCACCAGAAAAGTTACAAAGTGCACCTTTAACTGGTTAATAAATACTCAATAATCTGGGTAGATTTCTTTTCCTATCACCTTAAAACTTGGTTGCGTTGGCTTGTCCTCAAGCTATCTACTGTTAACCCTCTGGAGATGGATTCTTCTGTCTTCCTGTTTGTCACATTTTATAACTCTGACTTTTCTGCAGTGGAATGATCTGCCACAGTGCAACTAATATAAGTGTAATTTCTATACAAAGTAATTCAAAGAGCTTTACAAAACAAGAATGGCATCAAATTATTTTAAAAGAGACGATCTCTGCAACAGAAAATAATAATAAGAATAGTGCATTAGCTGTAGATAGCACTTGTCCAAACTCTCAAAGTCACTTTACATTTTGTGTTTTATTCATTCACTTCATACTCACCGGTGCTATCATTGTAGCCACAGCTGCCCTGGTGCAGACTGACAGAAGTGAGGCTGCCCGGCTGCACCATCAGCCCCTCCAACTACCACCAACACTCACACACACCACATTCATACTAGACTATGTGGGTGAAATGTCTTGCCTAAGGACACAACGACAGAAAACACAATTTCACTGTCTCTTTACAACTTGCCTGAAGTCTGAAGCAGTACTTTTAGTGATACAGAAACAGGTGAAAGTAGGGCCTTGAAAGATTACAGTTCCCATAAACAGTCGCATACCTCCACCGTGTTACACCATAATATGAAAACGCAGTCATCATTTTGCATTCTTTGGCAGTTTTATCTCAATTCTTGTACTTGGTCCCAGGGGGGCACTTGGCAGGCACCACGGCGGGGAGGAGGGGGTTAGGGTGACTATGCCAAAAAAAGCCAGCCACACAAAAGCGCCCATAAAACGTCCCGTATAATGTGGTGTAATTAAGATGGTGGTATTCTTGGCTTAGTTTTAGGAATGCACAAGCTTGGACCACTTTGTAGAGGTGGCACGAAATACGTTTTAGTCATTTCCTTTGCTAAGATGACACATGCTACCTAGGATTTCAGGGGATCGGCTAGCACGGCGCACAGGCTAGCGAAGAGACGTTGCAAAAACCAAAGTATTTAGATAGAATAGAAGCAGCATTTGGAGGAAGTGGTTGAACTTTGAGGAGGGTCCTTGTAGAAGAATGTTGACTCATCCAAATCTGGAATAGATTCAAGTGAGTTTCAAAGAGGAGAACTTCCAAGAATCCAGGGGAATATTTGGGATTATAATGCTTCTTTCATTGCAACATAGAAGGTCACATGAAAAAAGTTAAACTAACCAATTCCAAAAAAGTACAAAGAAAAAAAATAATCTATCATATAAACAAAATGTGGTCATTTTTGGCGACTTGAATAAATCGTCATGGTTACGTCCCAAACAACCAGCTCAATATTTATAAAACTTGGAAACCAACTTTCCGTTTGCGTCAGCTAAGTACCGAATGTAACCAAATTAGTGGTAGCACAACCTCTATCTAGCATAATAAGTATAATTTAGCTTAGTTTAGCATTGTAATTTGTAATATAAAAGTGATACTGATAGCATAGCAGGATAAAAATAGCTCAAAATATCATTGTTCTGTTACCGTGGCAATAAATTTGGCATGCATGAGTAACTACAAGTATAGTTTTTACATCAGGCGCCTTAAGTCTGTCACCACCTTTGAATGTAGGACTTAGAACTGTCTTATGTAGCTGTATATACGCGGTGAGGATGGTTCGATATGGATCTTTTTTTTTGAGATGATACCGATAGTCGATATTTATCTTACCACAAATTGTCATAGTTCACACACATGTATTAAAATGTATTTGTCTGGGATATAAAGGCATATTATGTGATTGTGTAGGGCAAACGGAATTGGGCAGGAAAAGTATGGTGCCAAATTTTGCAAAATGTTCAATATTGGACCGATACCCCATCCCTAATCCACAATTGCTATTCATATTGTTCAGCAAAGTCCATGTAAGTACTTAATCCTATACAGTTCACACCCACTCCAAAGTATAGGCTCCTCTTGCCCCTTTGCTGAGTAAGTCTTCCCAACCCATCCCACCTCCACTTCGCCATGAATAGCTCTTTTTATGCCCACCTACCACGAGAGGGGCCTGATTTACCGCCGGCTACGACAAACCCCAAAAAGAGCAGAGCGCCCCCCCCTCCACCCCCACCTCTGAGAGCGACCCTTTGTCCCGGGAGCGCTGGCAGATCGAAGTGAGCCAGACCGACACGAAAAGGTCACCCAAACTTTGAACATGTGTTTGTATGCTTTCTTTTGGTCCAGCGCTAGACCTCAGCACAGCCACCGCTAAAACTCCTGGCCCCGAGACAACCAAAACAAGACCGTAAAGCCGGACAGACGGTTTATTTCTTCTGCTGTGTGGAGGGGAGACTGAGATGTGCTCCACTAAATGACATTCTGTGGGTTCAATTAGACTGCTGCATGCGGAGGTTTGTGAACACCAAGGCCGGGTTTGAGGATAAACAGTGAAATAAAACGCCGCTGCCTAAACAAAGTATAAAAAGACACAGTTTTTTACTTTGAAAAGACGTAATGGCGGCCTATTGTGAGCTGGCTGACCATTGTCTGGCAGTGTGTTTACATAGAAAGTAGAGGCAAACTTCTGCTCAGGTAGTGGTTTAACAAAACAAAAGAAATGCTGTTGTTAAAATAAATGTATTTGGTTGTTCAAAAGTAGTGGTATATCTCAGATTATATATTGCAGATATTGCAAAATTGTGAGATTATCCATCATGAGCTGCGAATAATATTGAATTGTGAGGGACCCTGCGATTCTCAGCCCTACTTATTGTATTTAGTTCAGATTATTTTTTATTTATATAGCACATTTTAAAAGAACTTCAGCTGTCGAAATTGCTTTACATAAAAAGTCAACAAAAAACAACTATACAGATAATACAATACATAGTAAAAGAACAATAAAACACCAAGATATTGTGTTAATCTAGTATTAAATGCCAGGGAGAAGAGTTGGGTTTAGTCTAGTCTGAAACTGTATTAAAGACTGAGAGGATCTGACAGGCAGAGGGCGCTGTTCCATAGTCTGGGTGCTGCTGCAGAAAAGGCTCTGTCGCCTCAGCTGAGCGGACAGGAGCTGGTCAGCTGACCTCGGGGCTCTGGGTGGACTATAGGGCTGAGGTAACTCCCTCAAATAAAGAGGACCCATAGAGTGCAGTACTTATTATGAAAGACTGCTATCCATGCATTTTCTTCCACTTATCTGGTGCCTTATCTGGGGAGACCAGCCTAAGCAGGGACTTCCAGACTTCCCTGACCCCAGACACATCCTCCAGCTCCTCTGGGGTGAGGGAAGTCTGAAAGGCAGAAGTATGACAGACAGATTTTCAGCAGAAATTTGATGTAAAGAAAAATCTGAAGAATTGGTTGAAAATGAGGCCTAACTACATCATTTGTGTGCATAGAGTGTATATTAATTTCATGGTCAGGTACTAACAACATTAACCTTCTGCGATTGAGACCAACACAATGGTGAACTTGTGGCCTTCATGTTTTCTCACAACAAAAATACTATCCTCCCCACTATCAGTTGAATGTACAAACACTATACTTTGCCAGTTGCCAAATGAACCGACCTTTTTGAAACGTGTTCTATATATTTCCCATCAAATCTTACTCTATTTCTGTTCAGAGCTCTCTGGCAGCTTCCAATAATATGGTTCCTGTATTATGTAAGAATTGAACAACAGACCTCACTATATTCCTTTTAAAAATACACATCCAGTTCTCTGCTCTCCCGCACTTGTGTCTAACAGCACACGAAATAGCGCATCTCCTGAGAACACATCCAACAAATAACTACCAGTGGAAGAGCTTAATGGAGAGAATCTTCTCTATTGATTTTGCACAACCCTCCACAACCACCTTTGTAAACCTCGATATTCGATTAGCATACACCCTACGATTCCTGAAATAGGTTGGGATAATATGACATCACCGCATTCTCGAATCCCTATGGTTTCAAATTGAGCTGGACGTCTAACTCTAATGGAGATTTTGATGTTTAATGGTCGTATTACGGATTTGTCGACCTGGTTCATGGTTAATATCGTTGTAATTTCTTCCTATCCACATGAAACAAAAATTGGCACAGTTACACTTTACTAAACAAAATTTTTTTCCACAGCATTTAATTACTACAAAGATTGCTGTCAGTTGTAACTTTAAAGGTCCGACATTACACGAAAATTTGCGTTGCGTGAGCTTTAGGCCATGTTAAAATATTGTTACCTCTTCAAAAACACACCTGGAGTTGTGTTTTGTTTCATTCACACATTTGAGTAACTCTTTATTCTTAGTCTGTCTACATCTCCAAAGCTCAAAATGCTCTGTTCCACCTTGTGATGTCATGAAGTGATAGTTAAGCTAACAGGTACTTTTACCTTTAGTTCAGTAGAAATCGACAATTCCATCACTGAAATTCTCCAGTGAAGGTGTATGAAGTTACCACATGACATCACAAGGTGGAACAGAGCATTTTCTGTTTGAGAGAAGAACTAAATCTAAATATCCAGGTTTGTGAGTGAGTAGTTCCTTGATGTAAAGCGTTTTGAGTGCCTTGATGGTGGAAAAGCGCTATATAAAATGTGACCTTTTACCATTTAAACAAGTGTGAATTAAACATAACCCAACTCCAGCTATGCTTTTGCTAAGAAAACAACATTCTAACCCAATCCCTAACAAATAATGACCTATTTCAAAATCAGTAAATCCCCCATATCACCCCACATCAACTGAGATTATCAAATTCTCAAACGCCAACATAACTTTGTACTTTCCATATTTATTTATATCCATATTCATGTATAGGATGCCGTTTGTGAGGTCGAAAGCTTAGCCGCTCTTTGGATGGGCTGTAGACTGTAATCCAGGTTGAGAACAGTAATTTACCGTGGAGCAGTCTGACAGTTGGGCAAATTACAGGTCTACCATGTCTGCATGTGTTACACCTTGTGCTCCAATGCGGTAACATGATGCCCAAAAATGGCGGCTCAAGCACGCTGGCCTCTTTCATTGCCAGGTGATGCCCTTTGGTATGCGGCGTGCCCCTATCTGAAGTTTTATAGACAGGTTTTCTTTTTTCTGGGCAAGGCAGAAACAGAGCAAGACTTGTCAGTTTTTAATGAATGGGTTGGTTAATGAAAAAGTGTAAATTGTGGGATTCCTGGCATTGTTCGGATGGTGCTGTTAATTTTTGGGGAATTACAGAAAAGATGGTTGTTATAAAGGGAACAAAGGGTTCTATGCCACATTAAACATTATAGCCACCCCACCATACTACAAGTTTTGTTTTTTTATTTTTTTTTTTGTCAAAAACTTGCCACTTAGCAACTATGTCTTATTGGATAGATTCAAGTTAATTCATTTTTCATACTTTTTTTTTTAAGTCAGTGTACATGTATTAGATACACTTAATGCACATAATGCACATTTCACATAAGTTGAGTAAATGTTTTTCTATTCATCATATATAGCTGCATTAAAAGGTCACTGACAATAATTTAGATGTACAATGTTACTATTAGTGACCATTAGATATTTTTAGGTTAGGTTTAGGTTAAAATATGTACTTTAATTCAAAATAAAATAATAAAATTGATCAAATGTGGCATCTTACCAAAAAATTACCAAATATCATCAACATTTATTTATTTATTTTTTTTGTCAGTGCTGTGCTGTAAATACACGATAATTACTATATTGACTTATCGTTCATTATATGTTTGGGGCGGTCAGTATTTATCGTGGGGACTTTTTCTTTACAGTACTGGGAACATTTTTGATTATTTTTTAGCAATATGATGAGATCTGAGCTGTAGAAGGTTGAATAAATAACTTCTGTGACTCATTACAGATGCAAACCAAGTGTTTCATTCTGCTGTTTATTTATTGCAGCTCATGGCTTTTTAACAATATTGTAGATTTATAATAGTTTTTATGGTTTAAATCTGCTCTTGGGTTATTGTGTCAGTGGCATAAATTTGTTTCAATATTATCATTTATTGTGACAGGCCATAGCTGTAAAATACTTTTTGTGGATGCAGATATTTTACAGCATTAAAAAGACCAATAGGAGCTTATTCCAAAGGAGGAATTTCACATCTTTACAAAAATCTGATTGGCTATTCCTGACTTCCAATCTGAAGAGTTTATGGCGATTAATCGTTATCATCCTATTCACAAAACATGTTAAAATATGGTATGAATCAATTAAATAAGCCAAATCAACGACATGGTACACACCACACGGCAAAAGTACTACGATATATTTAGATGGTATTCGGAATGTTGGATGCCTGGGATGACTTTGCAGTTACCTCAGCTCTCCGTCTCCTCACTGTAAAGAGGTCTGAACTTTTCCAGACATTTTGGCCCTGGCCCCTGATACCAGATAAGGCTGGTTGAACTTGATGGCTAATAAAACATGACTGACACGTTAAACTCAGTACAGGTGAATGGAAACATGTGGACCTGTGATTAAAAGAGAGTCACCGCAGGGTCAGCCCGTGTAATGACTAGGAGAAGCATAAGTGCAAATTGAAGGAAATTGGGCCATGTTCAGACAGGAACTTTTGGTGAGCGATCATCTGGAAGGCAGCGTGACAGTTAAAGAGGGAAGGCAGTGCTGTCTCTGCCATTAAAGACCTGTGCGCGAGTCAGGAACATGTTTTAGTTTGAACTTTTAGCCCCGCCCACTCCGCTGCTGTGATATTGCACCGCGTCACAGAAACAATGGTCTGGGATCGTGTCGTGCAGCAGTTTCCATTAGTGATATGACGTCTGTGAATGAGTCGGCTCTTTTGAACGGCTCCTTCACGTGAACGGTTGGAACCTGATGGTGATTTTCTTTTTAAAGAACTAAATCTTTTTCTTATTTGTTTGCATTTTTATACTGATTACCGCTGAACTGACACAAGAATCAGCACAGAAGTGTAGGCACATCACTATTTCCCATATAGTTCTCCAAAGTCTGCCTACTGTTTGCTTTTTGCTACTCTTGAAAATGCACCATGACAGAGAATCAAGTGTCTGGCGCAGTGTCAGACAGTTCCCATGATTCTTAGTAACAATGTGCCTGATTGGACGAAAAAAGATGACCCTGTATGTAGCTTCTGTGTTAGTTATTACTAGTGATAATATTATGTTAAATTAATAAATAATATTTTATAGTCTCATTTTTGTTTCTTTAGAAGCTTATATTATACAATGCACGATGTAAAATCAGGTACAGGCCCTTTAACATGTGGAAAATTGTCATCTTGTAGATAAGATACTGTACACCCCACCCCATTATAAATTATTAGGTATGGAACACAATTTTGACAGAGGGAAATATTTTATGTCCAGGCATTTGATAGAGATTCTCCTATTTTCCGTGATGTTTACCGAAGCAAATTGAATCAGTCCATTAAGATGTTGGAGACAATTTAAAAGCTGCTTCTTCACAGCAACACACTCAGTATTGTTTTAGCCTTTATACAGTTACACAAAAGGTTTTGTATGCTATTTGTATCACTATTAAGTTATATCTTGGTTTTAAAACCTAAAACTTCTCGTCATCTGTCATGGCAGTGCACTAACACATTTGTCACTATGAATGTTTCTATCCAATACTGTTTACTGACAGAAAATGATTATTAATAATGTAACTTTGCATTAAAGTTAGTGGTCAATGCTTCAACCATTGGGAAAAGACATTTGTCTTGCTTTAGTGCATCTGTTCCTGCAGATACAGACACTCCCTTTACTGGGATCTGGTGTTTGGATCATCTACTGTCAGCAGAGGGAATCACCATTGAAAAAAACGAGGGTTAGCAACTTTTATGACATGTTAACAGACGTATGCAGTTATCATGTTATGTAATGTGAGGCAATTCGACAGCAGAAAAAGCATAGAAAGCGTCTAGTGATGATTTATGGATTTAAAACAGTGCAGGAGATTTTTACCTGTGACGCAACAATCCTGGGAAATTCAAAATCGCATTGTTTTTTCAGTTCTCAGAGGGAGTTCAAAGAGACAATTTTGCATAACATATACCCTTTAAAAGTAAACAGAGAACAATTTTATGATAATCATTTTATCTAGACTGAAAATGACCGGCTTGAATCAAAGTCTGGGCACTACATTTCAACCATTGCGAGACTCGTGCCTTAGCCGAGGTCATTCTGTGTCCTACTCATTTATCAGTATCGGTTACATCATTTCACATAACTGTTAGATGTGGAAAATTGTCTGCTGGTTATTTGACTCCTCTTTTGGAATCACTGACTTCCCAGGCTTCTGCAGCTGCACGGAGCTCCTTGATATACTGTGACATCTCTGTTCTGAGTGGCCCGGTGCATTGTGGGATACGCACAGATGTGGCCAGGTGCAGCGCCTCATGACTCAGGCTCCTGTCAGCAGTCTAATGAGCTCCTGTCTTTCAAAGAACACCGAGTAAATCAGCAGTTGCATTCACAGAAAACCAATCATTTCTGATGTTCACACACAACAGGTGCTTTTTTTATCACGGTTTATTGAGGATTTGGAAATAATTTTGGCTTATCTTTGAATGCGCATTTCATTCACATTATTAGAGTGTTCTTGTACTGAACGCTTTACAATTGAACGCTTGGATTAGGTGTCTGGAATGGTGAAAACAGCATGTCTGACTATCAAAGTAATGCTAGCAGATTGGCGATTTGTGAAAGGCAATTTTAGAACCGAAATAAGACCAGTGTATGGACATGAAAAACAAGTCAGAGCACATTTTAGACAAAGGGCTCTGGGGCTTTCTCACGGTTCGATAAGACACATAATACATGGCTCCTAATATGGCGATACGTGCCATAATCAGTATTTTGCACAATAGATCACTGTTTTAAAAGGAAGTCTGTGTAATCCCTCAGTCGTCCAGGTTTGATCCAAAGAAAAAATTCAAATCTGTCAGCTTGATTTTTTTAAATTTTTTTTTATGTTTTCAAAGGAACTCTACTTTTGTTAAAGCCCAACATGCATATTAATCCTATAAAATACACTTATTATTACATGTGATCAAAACTGTGAAACTGCATTACACTACGTTACGGCTTAGTTTTGTAAAATAAAATAAAAAACTTTAAATGCACATGGTTATATATGTAAACACAGCAGATAATATCAAAATTAAATCCAGAAATCATGTAAAGCTTGTTCAAACGGAGACAACCTGATCAAATGGGAACTCTTACCACATAAATTAATAATGAAATAAGTTCAAACAACATTACAACTTAAGCCTGCGGGGCTGCTGTATTGCTAGCTCACTTAGATGATGATGTTATACAATTGGGATTCTGTTTACAGGGCAAATTTTAAGCACGTCCACGTTCAGTAATATCTGAGACTAGACTGAAAAATTGAACTGCTAAGCCAATACAAGATTCCATGCATTTCACGACGGTTTGTGAAGGTTTAAATTTGAAGTAAGCCTTTTTTTCTGCAACAGGATCATTCGTAGAGGACATTCTATTAACCAAAAAGATAAAACCTCAGTGATTTTGTGCCTGCGCCAACGGAAACACAATTGCGATATATTGTGAAGCTCTATATGTATACAGCGTCATGTCTTTTATAAATGGAAAGCTAGTTAGACAGGAGGTTACACATTGTTGCTGTTGTCTTCACCCTTCCCCCGTCTTTATCTGTCCTTTTGAATTCACACAACAGGTCTGACTGGAAGCCCTTTTGAAATGCAACAAGGGGCATGTCCGGGCACAGCCGCTCGCTTGTAACTCGCCTCTAGCTTGACACAAATTAATTCTTCAACTGTAATCATTTTAATGTCTCCCGTGGTGGGCACTTAGCAAGACATCAGTGCAGAGAAAGGTAAAGGTATAAATGACTGTACAGTATGGTTGGATTAAAAAGTAGGGATGTAACGATGTGCAAATTTCACAGTTTACACGATATTCACTGCAATATTGTGTAGAGGAACAGAATTGTAATAATATAACTTTTTCCTTTTAAAATACCTTGGTAAACGGTCACATTTTTATGTAGAGCTTTTCCACCTTCAAGGCCCTCAAAGCACTTTACATCAAGGATTACACACATTTATATGCCAGTGTACGCAGACACTGGGGGCGAGGTCAGTTAAGTGTCTTGTCCGCTCTACTGATGATCGAGGCGGGATTCAAACCACCAACCTCCGGATCAGTGGACAAACGCTCTACCAACTGAGCTACTGTCGCCCTTGATCATTACAGTCATGCTACAAAGAGTTAAGACCTAAGGGAGCTAAAAGAACTTAATAGCAGTTATATATCTTTAGTCAAATTTGGCCGCAGTTAATTGCTGCTACCCAGAACAAACAAAAAAAAAGTCAAATTTCAATTCAAAAAATTCAAAAAGCCCAGAGTGCCACTTCTGACCCCTGCATAGAGATACCTAGTGGATGAATATTGAACTAAAATGAGCCAGAGTGGTAGTGACAAGATGGCTGACCTGTTGAGGTGGAAAACTACCCAAACAAAATCCTCCTCTCAGCAAACCAGCGGTTGGTAAAATTTGGGGTTTTTTTGTTAATGTTTTTTTCTTTTTAGATAAATTAGCAACCCCAATGGGTCAGATTTGGCCCTGATCCTAAATTAGGGAATAAAGGGTTAAAATTGAAAAACTGGATATTTCAGTGTTCAGTGAACTTATAGCAGTAATTTAATGCAATGTTCATAATTTTCCAAAGAAGAAAAGGGTTCTTGGGTTCTCCAGGGATATTCATGTTGTCAGCACTGATACAACGCAAAGGATCATGGTCTATGTAGTTCCATCTGTTTTTAAGCCACTGCTGCAGCAAAACAATGCATTTAAACAAAGGCTCTTATTGTTTAATCTATATCGTGTCAGCCCGCAGTATTTGGAGACTTCTGAACACAATATTTCAAATTTGATCTTAGTTGAAATTCACCATGTAATTTATGTCTTCATGGTTTACCTTATGCGTCTGTATTTTAGACAGAGTGAGCTGTGGCTGGGTGCTGCTAATCATTCTGACAGTGTTAATTGGCTATCAGCAGGTGCGCAGACCTGTGAGGAGGCAGAAATGATAGTCTCTGAGCGCATCGGAGCGTTCAAATGAGTGAGTTGTGCATGATTCACGAAAGCATTGTGAAAATGTAAGAATAAAAATGTGGGCTGGTTTAGTCATGTATTGTCTGTAAGTATAGGTGCACTGTGCAACTGTACCGTTTGATGCTCCGCCATCCGCTTGTCCCCATGGAGAAGTTATGCTTTGCCTGCAATGTTCCCCAATATAGCATTACACTTTTTTTTTCTTTTTTGTTTGTTACTTTGGTTCACGTAGGTGTTTTTAATGCTCAAAAATAAGTATAAAAACATGCATTCTCGCCAGGCCTGTCACGGGAACAACCCTTGAAGTGCGATATATTGCTGCAAAGATATACTTCTTTATGCCGCTGACACCATAACAATAATCTAAGATAATCCCAGTAAACCATTTTGAAATAGACAGTATCATTCAAAAGGCCAGAGCTGCAACTCCACTCCACAGACCTGACCTGTAACTCTGGCCTGGTGGTGTCAGCCTGCTCTCTTCATGGATATAAATGCCATCCATCCATTTTCTTCTTCTTATCCGGGGCTGGGTCGCGGGGGCATCAGTCTAAGCAGGGGCTCCAAGACTTCCCTCACCCCAAACACGTCCTCCAGCTCCTCCGGTGGGACCCCAAGGTGTTCCAAGGCCAGCCGAGAAACGATATAGATGTGTTTCGCGTTATTTTGTGGAATATCTCTATGACAACCATTTGGCCAACCCCCAACCCACCAAAAGTACATATATTTTGTTGTACTTCATGGCTCCTGTCAGTTACAGCTTGTTGGCAAACCTAATTACGAGATTTACGATTATCATTATCAATTCTTTTCCATGAATTTACGTGTACTTGTATTATGTACCGTTTCCTGAGTACACTCCTTGTTTGTACTTCGATGCCATAATTCGTATGTTCCACCTTATTCTTAATCTCAGCTTGCATGCACTTGAGAAACTTGAATCTGCGTGCCTGTAGCCTTGAGAGTAGAGTCATGAAACAACAGTGCTGGAGTGTTTGTCTGAGCTGAAATGACTGCGAGCTTGTGGAGAGCTGTTATTTGCAGAGCTGGAGACGACTCTTGTGCACATACTTAGCGCTCATGTGTTTTTGGGAGCGGGGAGGCGTGCAGCTGTCCAATACACGTTTACTCGGGTTTGGGTTTCTGTTGTGTTTAAAGTGCATATGAGAGGTTTTCACGTTTGTCGAAAGTATTACTTGATTTGGTGGGATGGTGCAAGTGGTAAATATTTATCATACCTTTACATCAGTGAAGTGGAAAAAGTAGAAAAATACAGGAAGTGCAGGAAAGTCCTAAAATGGAATACCTTTATCCTATGAATACCTAGGTCGTCAACACTAAGCTTTCGATCCAAAATGCAGGGACAAGGAAAGTTTTTTTCTGAAAGGTTAACCACTAACTTGGTTGTCATCTATTTCTATTGGTCTAATCATAACTATTTTGGTTGGTTGCTAGGTGGTTGCTAGGTAAGCCTCTACATATGTTCCATCCGCTGTCCGTGTCGAATCAGAAAGTACATTTTAATCTACAAACTACTACAAAACTAGAAAAAACTAGGCGAGAGTTGTAGTTGTCAAATCTTAAATATAATAGTTTTAACCATATCTCACAATCCCAACTTCAGCCCCATGATCCTCAACCCCTAGTTGTTGGACACATGCATGCCTCGTTTGTCATCTGAAATATTAATCTAGACGGCGAACAGTCCCTCTTTTGTACGCCAGTGCGTCTCTGGTGGCTAGTATCCAGTTGGGTAATGAGCAGCAGCTGGTGACGAGGCCTGTACTGGGAGTTGCATCCCTCGTGCCGACGAATGTGACGTTTGCGGCTTGTTTGCCATTAGCTTTTCTTCAGATTCTCAACTAGCCTCTCATGCTCGGAAAAAAAGTTGACTTGTGTCGCTGCTGCCCATTTTGCAATAAGTAGCGTTGGGCGGATCGGTTCCAAATATGGATATTAGGGGCGGGACGAGACACGGTTTCCACAAAATAAGGCGAGAGACGAGATTGAGTCAACGAAAATGAGACAAGATGAGACTTTGACAACGAAAATGATGTTACTTTTGTTGACATACTTTTTTGAGCTAATGCTTAGTTTAACGTACCAGTGAGTGACACTTTTTGGTCCAAACCAAACTGGACAAAAATCTCAAGATGCAAGATAATTTTTCATGTTTGCAGAATCTTGTTGCAATTTTATCTTGTGCGATGTTTTCTCAGCAATTTTCATGCCAAAATATGAATATTTCTCAAAATTTCTTAAACAAACAGTTGAAGATCAGTTCAAGTTGAGGTTGAGCAAAGATAATGACACTAAGATCAAATTCTTTATGATGAGAGTTTCAATGGATTTCGATACAAAATTCATTGATATCAAAAAACCTAGCCACAATATTCCTTGGTATCAGCTCAAAACAAAACAAAAAAATCACTGGTTTCGCCCATCACTAGTAAAAGATAAATTGTACTTGATAGTGTCGACTTGTGTTCTTGTGTAGTGCTGTTTGAACAAACTGTAAAGCTTGGTCAGTCTTGGTCGTCAAAGTGGACTAGTGCACATGTTGCGGTTTTACATGCATGGGGGAATTCGACTTTACATCGCAAAGCATCCCATTAAGGGCGATGAGGCTGTCAGGAGAAATGGCACGGAACCACAGCCATGAGTTGCAAGTAAACAGACTACGGACTTGGCTAATTTAGCATAATGTGAGAAAAGTTTCTATCAGTCGACCAATAAAGTTTGTTCTTTGCCATTTGAGTTTTTATACAAAGATCACACAAAATAATAGAGCTCTCTTAACATCACTTTTATAATTTATTGGTGTGTACACTTTTGCAGCTGTTCCTCTGCGGAGTCCAGTTTTCCTTGTGTAAACTGTCACAATATTAAAATGCAGTCATAGCCCTGTATCCCCAGATGTGCTCAATTATATACTGAATTTGTTGCTTGCTGGCTAGCCCTTCACTTCAAATGCTGATGATACGCCTGCCAGCCTCAACTTTTCCTTTTCAATCCAACTCTAAACTACTCTGGTTCGGCCAAGAGTTAAATTGTCCTTGGAAACTTGCTGGGCACTTGTAGCCAATAGTTTATACTTAATTTACATGCTAAATCGGCATTTCTGGACACTGCTCGAAAGCTTGATAAAGCCATTTAGCTGGTGTCCCGTAGACTGTCCAAGCTGCGAATTACTGTCTTGCCAAAAAATAATGCTTCTCGAAATGTCAGCTTTTGGACCTAAAGTGCACTATGGAACTTTTTTGGTGGTGGAGGGCCCGACACCTGTTTGTCTTCATGGAGACGTTATTGCTTTTCATGGAATGTCCCTCGATATGGCATTAAGTAAAGTTAACGTTATTGCCCCACGACGGAAATTTATCTTTGGCAGGATTTAATGAATGCATCTCCATGGAGACGAGCACGTAACGGCAACAGGAAAACTTACAAATAAATTCTGTATGCAGCCATAGTTTATTACATTATTTCTAAAACATACTTACCATAAATATACTTAAGATTTACTACCAAACCTGCCTATTTTTTATTTTTTATTTGACGAATAAAAATAAAGAATAACATCTTTTTTTTTTGTTAAATCGATGTTTTCTAAATTTCCTGCCATTTGACAAAAAATTTTTGATGAATATTGACGTCAGGTACTACCCCACCAAACCAAGTAAGCTAATAATAAAAAATAATAATAAAATATATATATATTCATCTATTGAATGCACTTAAAGCTCAATACTGTGGAACGCCAAGATGCACCCTCCAACCGAAAAGTTACATAGTGAATCTTTAAGCAAAATTGTTGAGTGGTATTTGATATTTCTAGCCAAGTTCATTCTTCTTTAGCGCCTTTTCCACCAACCATCCCATGCATTTCTAAAAAGCTTTACCCCATGGTTTGAGGGCTTGACGGTACGAACAATGACTCTTCTACTTCCACGGTAGCAACCAAAAAACTGTATCGACCAATGAAAAGGCTCGCCGATGCTAACACAAAGCGTCTTTTTAGCATGTTCCGTCTACAGTCCTGCACTCCTGTCACTCTCCTCTTTGAGTGTTACATTGTATTTTTAAAAAGCTAATCTCCACTGAGGCGGTATTTCAGAGGCGCGACAGTCAAATCTTTTGTGTCCTCCTCCAGACTTTTCTCTATCTTCATAATTGGCGTGTCAAGCGAGCGTGGAATGCAGAAGACAACTGTTTATCATACGCAACTCCTCACAAGCACGCTACTGTTGGCTCCCCCGAGAAAAGGAAAAGCAACTATCTACATAATTGGGCCTTTTTACGCAGTATGTTGAACCAGCTTATGTCGGGGAAATATTGAGTAAATATGTTGGGTGTCACACTTTGGTGCAGTTTGTGTGTGGAAATTCTGTTCAAACTATTTCGTATTATAAAACGTAGATTGGTCTATCACAATAATTACTATATATATATATGTATCGTGCAATATACAATAAATGGAACAATCATTTATAGGGGGACAGCAATAGTCCACTGTCCATTAATGCAAAGGTTGGCGGTTCAGTTCTCGATCTTGGCACAAACATTGTTGGTTGAGCGGTCAGATCCACTGACCCACAGGTTGGTGGTGAGATTCCAGCTCAAACAAATGACCTCTGTTGTTGTGTCCTTGGGCAAGACACTTAACCCATCCCGCCCCCAGCGTCTGCGTACACCGGTGTGTATCGTGGGGACTTTTTCTTTGTAGCAGTGGGACATTTTTGGTTATTTTTTTCTGCAATATGATAAGATTTGGTGTCAGTATTATCGTTTATCGTTTATATTGACTTCAGCTTGGTTCAGCAATATATCACACTTCATAATTTGTTATCGTGACAAGGTACAAGTGCAGTTATTTTCCTCCACAAATAACAAAATATCCAGTTTTATTCTGTAGCAAAACTGCTAACCCTGTAGTTCCGACGTTCCGAAACATATCCTTTGTCAGTTCATGTTTCAATCTTTTTGTCAATTCTTCAGGATGTGTTTAAAATGTGAACTTTGAACACAATCGTATTATTAAAACAAACCGTGAATCTCATCAAAATCGCGAGTCTTGTCAGAAAATCGTCTTATATTTTTCCCAAATCATTCAGCCTTAATACAAATATTCCAAAATTCTGTCAAGGAAAACAGGGAATAAACCAGTGGGAGATGTTGGAATGTTTTATTATTGTAAGATTAATGATGTTGTAATGATGTAGTGAGGATTAAACAGCAAAACAAATATGTATTAGATTATCTCCTGGGAAAATGTGTTTAATGAAATGCTCGGTACATGCTTATTGCAGTTACTCAATGGATCCAGAGCCAAACATTCACATACGGAGGGTGACCTTTGGCAGGGTTTAAGCCAGCTAATTATTGATATAGTTTTTCATACATCGAATACAACCCTGATGTATGGACTATGGGGTCTATGGAAAGATAATTGCGACTTCTCTATTTTTCTTTCCATGATATTCTATGTGACATTTAGGTCCTGCCTCTACTGTACAGCCCATGTGCCCTGGTTATTCCCCCTTAATGGCCTCTTCCCCTTTGTGCTGGTGAGTTTCCTGTCCCAGAAAGATTGGGTCCAGAAGGGGAATGTGGCTCGATGACATGAGAAAGTCACATCACCAGCACAATGTCTGCCCTTTGTACAGTTAGTGTCTGGGGCCTTTTCTTTCTTTTTCTTTCTTTTTTTGCCCATCACCCAAAGTTCATCAAGTTCCACCGCGCTGATTAAGAAAAATGTGGTGAGATAAGACGAAAAACGTTAGCATGTTAGAAGTGAGGTCGATGGGTTTAGCTAGATTGATGATGCATTTACAATAGTCTAAAGTGGAACTACATAAGCTTTTTTGCTACTAAACTGCGTATATGGTGTTTTGAGAGCATCGTCCACTGCTCTTAGACAATTGTTCCTTTTAGTGCACTTGGTAAATTTGCTGATTTCTGGCCAAAAAACGTCTAAAGCTAAGTTTGTCCTGGTTCTGGTGGCCGCTGCAATTTCAAGTAGTTGGTGACATCAGTAAGTCTCTGATTATAGCCAGGTGTGTCTGATTACAAACACTTGGCTGCAGGGGCGGAGTTTGAAGTGTGGATCCCTGTTAGACCAATCACGCTCTTCTTTATACCTTCAGACCACGCCTCTTTTATCCCCTCCATGTTGTCTTTTGTCTACAGGCGCTGTCCAGTTTAGCAGCTCTATTCAAAATGTGACGAGTGAATCTTGAATGTTCCACCCTATGGCATTAAAAGTATCTATCTCCTTGAAGACAAGCAAGCGCAATGCCACAAGGCCAAGTTACAGGTCTGATCTACGGAGAGGCGAACCCCCATAGTAACAACGCAATGAAAGTATTTTGAGCAACATAACATAACGTAAATGAATACATGAAAGATACATACGTTTAATGCCATACTGTGGAACAATTTCAGGCAAAGCAGCAGTAGCGTTAATGGTTCAAGTGTGAAGCCCAGAGCTGGACGATCAGTTTGAGTCTGGCATTGTGCAAACGAGATAGGACCAGTTAGCAGGTCTGCATACTCCAAGTGCTAGTAGTTGTAACTATTAGCATTATCAGCAAGATGTTATAGTAGGTCATAGTATTTGTACAAACCACCATTCAGTGACCTATGAATTGCAAACTTACTGTCTGTTTTGCCTCGCTCTAGCTGTGTGGGAACTGGATTGGGAGGTCACAAAGTTGCAGAGGGGAGGGAGGCTGCAGAGACAACCCCACTCCGAACAATGAGGAGCCGGGGTCATTGAGTTGTTGCTACTACCAGAGCCTTTTATACAGTGTACATTAGAGGATAGTAATGCGCTACAGTTTTATTAGATAGATTCTTTGCACAGCTGCCTAAGTCATGCACTAAACGACACCTGCAGAGATTCATACGCACAGAAGATAGGGAGCAGAGGCGTCGCCGTAAATCTCCATGTTAACCGGTTGAATTGTTCTTCCATCTGCCTGGTATCCGCGTTCTCTGATGGAGTTTAAAGCCGAGTTTCCGTTGAGTGTTTCGCAGATTTAGCCAGTACTGCATAGTTTGTCGGTAATGTCTCTCGTAAATCTGCTTAGTGTTGTTATTAGCTGCGAGTAAGCTAATGGGCAAAATGAGCTAAAGGCCAGTTAGGTGATTTGTGCATTTGTTTTGTAGTTCGAGTAAGTATAGGTGGGACATTGTAAGGTTCTTAAAAGGGCTGAACAATTTGGGGAAAAGAACGAATTCTGATTTTTCTGACGATTTGGAGTTTTGAGAATTATGTTTTAATGATAGAAGTTCACATTTCACGTGCCAAGAATGGACAAAAAGACTGAAATATGAACTGACAAACTAATACAAGAATCACATTTCGGAATATTTTTGTACAGATTTAAACTATGGGGTTAGCAAGACCATATTTTGTTGTTTGTGGAGGAATTATGGTTTTCAATGTGCTGATTGCGTCGATTAAAATTGCTATTTCGATTTGATTTCGATACATTTTGCAGCCCCAGTTTTTAATGCAATGTAGATACTATTCGCATTGCTATTGCTAGGAGCCTGATAAAACTTAAGGCTGTGCAATGAATCCAGTTTTAATCATGTTTCCATCTATTACTCAACAAATGTTTGTATTTATTGAAAGCGCAGTTCATTAACTTCTGCTCTGAATGATATAGGAGCTTTTTCTGCCACTTAAAAGCCAGAGCAGTGTTTAATACAGTGTTTTTTAAAGTCACGATACTTTATTAATAAAATACAATACAAATCAATTCCCTCCTGCTAGAGGCGTACTTGATTTTCAAAGTAATAACCGCCATTTCAGTTATGATCAAAATAATCATACATTTTTTGCCATCTTTTTATTCTAGCAATGTAAGGTTTAAGTTTTACAAAAAGACGTCAATATTTAGCATTTTATTAGCACCTTTAATGTGTACACATCCTATCCAACGCTTTAGCTTACCTAAACCATTGTATTCTGTTCGCAAAGACAGCACAGCACACTTTAGAAAACAGGCTTGAAATGGCATGACCTAAATTTCTAATGTCCCTTGTCGATGCTCATGACAATGGCTAAAACCTTGTTAGTAAAGAGGTATGCTCCAGTAACCTTGTTTGGAGTTACATACATGCAGTACATGAAAGCATAGAATAGTGACCTGACCCTAATGTAAAACTCTAATGGAAATGTGCCTGTGAAAATCAAACTCCACAAGTGACCAAAGCCCAGCCTATAGCGGGAGTCAAAGTTTATGCATTTTAACTTTGCAGTTTACTTGCTAGTAGCAGTAGCAGTAGTAGTAGCAGTAGCGGTAATAGTAGCAGTAGTAGTAGTAGTAGTAGTAGTAGCCATGGTAGTAGAATAGCAGCGGTTGCACTAGTAGTAGTTGTAGCAGTAGTAGTAGGAGCAGAAGTAGTAATAGTAGTAGTAGCCGTGATAGTAGAATTAGAAGCTGGAATAGGAGCGGTTGTAGTAGCAGTAGTAGTAGTAGTAGTAGCAGCCATGGTAGTAGAATTAGAAGCTGAAATAGCAGTGTTTGCACTAGCAGTTGTAGCAGCAATAGTACAAGTAGTAACAGTATGAGCAGCAGTAGTAGTAGCAGCAGTAGCAGCAGTAGTAACAGTAGTAGTAGTAGTAGTAGAGCAGTAGGAGCAGCAGTAGTAACAGTAGTAGTAGCAGTAGCAGCAGTAGTAACAGTAGTAGTAGCAGTAGTAGTAGGAGCAGCAGTAGTAACAGTAGTAGTAGCAGTAGCAGCAGTAGTAACAGTAGTAGTAGTAGCAGCAGTAGCAGCAGTAGTAACAGTAGTAGTAGTAGCAGCAGTAGCAGCAGTAGTAACAGTAGTAGTAGCTGTTGTTTTTGAAAAATATGACATAATCTCCTTTTTCCTCAACTGAATTGCTTGTTTTCCTTGAGATTACCTAACACTGATACCACCAGTCCAAATAATACAGTATTGGCTCAACTCTCATTTTCTTTTTCATAAATTTTCAAACACAATAGTGACGCTATTTGAACTCGGCTGCGGTCGATTGGTGGTCTTTTATCAGCGGTTTGATTGTAACACCGAACCCTCAAGGTCGGCAAAAAAGAGAGCCATTATTGTGCCCGAGCCGTGAGTGTAGGAGCTCTTATCTAAAACAAACCTAGAGCCCCGTGATAAAGAAATCCCTCTGCAGCGTCTTTTTGTGTTTACCTACATCTGTTGTCCAAACTGTCAGTGGCTGTTTGGGAACACCAGCTACCCTCATCTGGCTCTCTTATCTGGTGTGCAGGTGTGGTTAGCGGCTAGCCCCCTCTGCGGAATAGCATTTCACAGGCTTTTTTCTTCTACCCACATAATGGCACTCAGATGAACACAGAGCTGCCTCGGGCTAAGAGCGTGAGCTATATTATGTGCGGGGAAACGTAATATATAATCAAAGCGTTCGGATTTGACTCGTACATTAAAGGTATGAGAAGTTTTGAAATGGGAAATTCAGTGTGATGCAAAAAGGAGTACGATGTAACTTTTCTTGTGGGGGTTCTGTAGTTGTTTCCATGGCGATGTTATTGCTGAGCATGGAGTGTTGCGTAGTCAGCCATTAAACTTATCTGGCATTTTTTTGATTGCATGTATTTATCTTTTATTGCTGAAAAATTACTGATCTGACTTGTAGCTAGTCTTGAATATTGATGAGTTTAATGCCGTACTGTGGAATGTTCCAGGCAAAGCTTTAGATTAGAAGGACTCCCAGTAGACAACTTGCCAAGGAGATTGCAGTGGTAATATTATCTTCACAGGAAGGGACTTAAAGTGCTAAAGTTCTGGAGTAATTTTTTTTTTTTTTTTCCATTTAGCAACAACAGAACACTATCCACACCAAATCATTTTTCTGTATTGTTTTTCACTTCATGAAAATTCAGTAACATGAAGAAATATATATCATGAAAAATAATCTCAAATAAAACTAAATGGGGAAAAAAGCTGCTGTTACACGAGTAGTTTGAACTGAATCCCTTCTTGAAATCTTGAATTCGTTCAAAAGCTCCCTTTCTTTCTGTTGAATAATATACTAGCACCTCACCAGCTTCTTTGAAAAAATGTAGCATATCCATAATAATGCGAGAGGCTGTAACCCTAAGATATGCAAATTAACATATGCTAAATAGCTTCCGGCGCTCCTGGGTCACAGACTACACAGAGTCGAGTGTTTTTGCATAGATACTAGTCACTGTATGCCCATTAGAGACTTATTAGTGACTTTTTTCAATGCCTCACCACCATTTAAGACCAATCATTAGGACCCACTGCGATAATATATTTTCCAAGGCCATTTTCTAGAGTCACCGCAGAGATGTATCAGACCATTCAAGAGATGCAGACAAGGAAATTAAGCCTCCCTCGGTATCCATTTGACTCTTATTTAGCTCGCAGTGAAGAACTGCACCTGCTGATCCTAACGACCTTTACAGTCAGTCAATGAGAATTATGAATGAACTTTTAATCAGATTCCCGCATCGAAGGAAATTATCTTCTTTCAGAGACTTCTTTGCAGCTCCGGGCGGATTTTGTTGGTGTGATCCTGTATGTACTGATAACCCACAGCACTTGTTTTGTTGCAGCTCGTCATTAAAGATGCACCAGGCTGCACTAGCTTTAGCAGAATTGCTTTGGTTCAAATGGTTTAGCACCTCATGAATGTGGATCTTAGGACTAAAGGACTATTTTCAACTATAAAATCTATGTACAAAAACAAAGCTTCTGTCTTAGGTAGTAAATTCAAACTTTTTGTGAAAGGAAATTATTTTAAATGTAATCTAAAACAAAATCTACAATAAAATTTAAACATCAAAGTACCATGAGTATCTAAAATGTATCAAATTAATATTCAAATAAAAGCACCATTTAAAAAAAAAAAAGAAATATGAATAAAGAATTTTTCAGTTTTGTAGCGTTTTTGTTTTTTTTAATTAAATTGAGACCAAAAACTAAACCGCACAATTACTAAATAAAAATAAAATCATAATTCCGTTACAATTAAGTCAAAGCCTAGTATTTTCTGGTGGTCATATTGTGTTTTATTATCATTTATTATGCTTTTTGTTGTTTTTATTTAACCAACGTAATGTTCTTTTTGTTCCCCACAGGTTTCCGGAAAATCAGCCTGGACGATCTGCGCAAGGCCTACATCGTCAAAGATGTGCAGCAGTACATCCTCCACCGGCTGGACCAGGAGGAGGCTCTGAGGCAACATCTCACCAAGGAGACCGCAGAGATGCTCAACCAACTCCACATCAAGAGCAGTGGTTGTTTCCTCTACTTGGAACGCGTCCTGGATGGAGTGGTGGAGAACTTTATCATGCTTCGCGAGATCCGTGACATCCCTGGCACACTCAACGGCCTCTACTTGTGGCTCTGTCAGAGACTATTTGTCAGAAAACAGTTTGCCAAAGTTCAGCCTATTCTCAATGTAATCCTGGCAACATGCCGGCCTCTCACTGTCAAAGAACTGTACCATGCAGTCTGGACCAAAAACATGACACTAACCATGGAGGATTTTCAGAAAAAGATGGACATTTTATCCAAACTGTTGGTGGAAGGATTGGGGAATACAAAAATACTTTTCCACTACAGTTTCGCAGAGTGGTTGCTCGATGTTAAGCACTGCACTCAGAAGTACTTGTGCAACGCTGCGGAGGGGCATCGGATGTTAGCCATGAGTTACACTTGCAGGGCCAAACAGCTCAAACCACTTGAAGTTCAGGAGTTCGCTTTGCACCTCGTCAACTCAAACCTGCAAATTGAACCTTTTAATCTGGCTCTGTGGATGGTTTGGAATGGCACTCCTGCTAAAGATGCCCTGTCTATCTCAATACCAAAAGAACAGGAAGTATTGCAGCTTTTAGTCAAAGCCGGAGCTCATGTTAACAACGAAGACGACCACGCCTCCTGCATTGTACAGCAGGCCCTAGAGAGAGAGGACTCTATAAGGACTTTGCTTGATAATGGCGCCTCAGTAAATCAATATGACTCTAGTGGCAGAACTCTCTTGGCTAACGCTGCATACAGTGGAAACTTAGATGTAGTCAACTTGCTGATATCCAGAGGAGCAAACATGGAGTTAGAAGACAACCACGGACAAACAGCACTTACGCTCGCTGCAAGACAGGGCCACACTAAAGTCGTCAATTGCCTCATAGGTTGTGAGGCCAATATCAACCACACAGATCACGATGGATGGACAGCGCTCCGGTCTGCAGCTTGGGGCGGGCATTCGGAAGTTGTATCTGCTCTCCTGTACGCAGGCGCCAAAGTGAACTGTGCTGATGCAGACGGGAGAACAGCTTTGAGGGCAGCTGCGTGGGGTGGTCATGAAGACATCGTGTTGAACCTCCTCCAGCACGGCGCGGAGGTCAACAAGGCAGACAATGAAGGAAGAACGGCTCTGATTGCAGCGGCGTACATGGGGCACAGGGAGATCGTGGAGCACCTCCTGGACCATGGTGCTGAAGTGAACCATGAAGACGTGGACGGGAGGACGGCACTCTCGGTGGCGGCTCTGTGCATCCCCGCAAGTAAGGGCCACGCTTCAGTAGTAAGCCTCCTGATCGAAAGGGGGGCAGAAGTCGACCACTGTGACAAAGACTGCATGACCCCTCTGCTCGTGGCTGGCTATGAAGGACATGTGGATGTAGTCGATTTGCTCTTAGAAGGTGGTGCTGACGTGGATCACACAGACAACAATGGCCGCACCCCTCTGCTGGCTGCTGCATCTATGGGCCATGCGTCTGTCGTCAACACATTACTTTTTTGGGGCGCAGCTGTCGACAGTATTGACAGTGAGGGAAGGACTGTCCTGAGTATTGCCTCTGCTCAGGGAAACGTGGAAGTGGTGCGGACTCTGCTGGACAGAGGTCTGGATGAAAATCACAGGGATGATGCAGGCTGGACGCCACTGCACATGGCTGCTTTCGAAGGCCACAGACAGGTGTGTGATGCCCTCATTGAGCAAGGTGCTCGCTGCACAGAAGTTGATAATGACGGTCGAATACCGTTAATATTATCTGCACAAGAAGGACATTATGATTGTGTTCAAATTCTTCTGGAAAACAAATCCCCTGTGGACCAGAGAGGATATGATGGGAGGAATGCTCTGAGGGTGGCTGCACTGGAGAGCCACAGAGACATAGTGGAGCTGCTGCTGAGCCATGGGGCTGATATAGACTATAAAGATGCAGATGGACGTCCCACTCTCTACATTCTGGCACTTGAAAATCAGTTGGCCATGACGGAGTATTTTCTTGAAAATGGTGCTAATGTTGAATCTTGTGACACAGAGGGTAGAACTGCTCTCCACGTGTCCTGCTGGCAAGGGCATCTTGAAATGGTGCGACTGCTTATTAATTACCATGCTGATGTAAATGCGTGTGACAATGAGAAGAGATCTGCCCTCCAGTCTGCTGCATGGCAAGGCCATACCAAAGTGGTGCAGTATCTGATAGAATGGCACCCGGGTAGACCACACATGTAACCAGGGAGCTACAGCACTGGGCATAGCTGCCCAGGAGGGTCATATTGATGTTGTTCAAATCCTTCTTGAGAATGGTGCCGACCCAAACCACGCTGATCAGTTTGGGCGCACAGCAATGAGAGTCGCAGCTAAAGGAGGCCATGCAATGATCATTAAACTGCTAGAAAAATATGGAGCCTCTACACTGAACGGGTGCAACCCCTCTCCTGTGCATACCATGGAAGAAAAAACATCTTCTGTAACTGGTAAAATGCAGTCCCTCACCATCAAATCCAGCAGTTCAGGCAGCACAGGAGCTGGTGACATGCAGTCATCTGGCCGATGTCTCACCAATGGACCTGTCCATGCATTTAGCTCTCCCTCTGAGTCTCCAGACTCCACTGTCGACAGGCAGAAATCCTCCCTCTCTAATAACTCCCTAAAGAGCTCCAAGAACTCCTCCCTGAGAACCACATCCTCCACAGCCACTGCTCAGACTGTGCCCATTGACAGTTTTCATGGAATGACTTTCACAGAACAGATCCAGCAGCACTCACTGCCTCGCAGTCGCAGTAGACAGTCTATCGTATCCCCTTCTTCTACAACAAAGTCCATTGGCCAGCAGCCATCCTCGCCAGCCAGTGACTTTGACTGGTCACAGTTAAAACCAGGCCTTAATAAGGCCTCAAAGGGAAATAAAATTTTATCTTCAAATGGTAAAACATCTCTGGGAGACAAAAAGAAAAACAAGAATAATGGGTCAAACCAAGTTCTGGAGTATGAGATGACTCAGTTTGATAAGCGAATAGCTCTAAATAAAACAGTTGCAAACATCGCAGTGAAGGATCCTCATTGTAAAATCATGATTGGCAGTCCCATTCAGCCCAACCAAGATCAGTACTTCATCCAGCAGCAGAGCCTGGCAGAAAAGAAGAGAAATGGCATCATGACCAACCCGAACTATCACTTACAGGGTAATCAGGTTTTCCTGGGGAGGGTGTCTGTTCCCCGGAATGCTCAGAACAGAGGTCACCAGGATGTGCTGGACAATTATCCCATTGGAGAGACAGAGCTCAACCTCAAACAGGCTCTTAAACTGCAGATAGAAGGATCTGACCCGGGCTTCAACTACAAAAAGGAAACACCTTTATAGCTGGTAAGACACACTTTCATTCTCTTACTTTGCTCTTAATATTTACTTCATTATTGTGCTTTTTATTGTGCAGTCTTGATAAATCAGAACTTTTCTCTCCTAGGAGACTTTGACTTATTTGCATTAACACAGATGATTCTTTCAGTTTCAGATGTCGTGGATGCATTCATCGTGCAGACATCAGAGGGAATGTGCCAAAGCAACTGTTTTTCATTTGCATAAAATCCTGCATTTGTGCTCATCAGCAGGGGACCTGGAGAAAACCCGTGGGGAAGACAATTGCTGCCTGAGGCTTATGTGAACTGATACTTCGATGTGCCTACATCTGTTACAGCCTACTTCATATACCCATGCAAATGCATTTTTTTTATTTAATGTATTGATATTTAATGAACAGTGTATGCACTTTTTAAAAGACAACAGTCATGTATTTGTTTTATCACGTTGTATCCATCCATATTTGAGTAACTGATGAAACATACCAATGCTTTATTATTTAATGTCTTTTGGCAACTTTTGATTTGACACTGACTGCGATGCACCACGGAGTGCATTGTGACAAAAACATGACATAATAACTGATGTCATGGTAATGGATTTGATAGTCTGCCTTTCCTAGAGACCCCAAATAATCTGTGTTAACCTTATCAGTGTGCTAAACTTGCATTGTGACAATATGTTTATAGCTGTGGCAACATTCTTTAGGCAAGCATATTTATTATATTTTTTTGGAAACAAGCCACTTTTGATGCATTTTGGGTTGCATTACACTCAACCATGGTGCTGTGTTCAGAAGTTGCCTGCAGTTATTTTTAGACTCCCTATTTTTTGGCTTTGTGTGTTATGACTTAATACGAGTATCTCAGAGGGAGGCTTCACTGAAACAAAAAATTATTCATTTTGTCCCTGTGGGATTTTTATGAGTTGTGCATTTTATGTTTTTCTGTATTAAATAGATATATTTAAATACCCATTGTGTACCTTCCGCTAAAGTTTAGTGCTAAACGCAGTAGGTTGTGTTCACGTGATATCACACCATTGAGCTGGAGGACGGGTCAGAAATCACATTTCATATTTGTTGACTTGATTTATGGTTAATATCTGTACTTAATGGGCCTGTCCACAGGAAACAAAAACTGGCACAAAGTTCAACATTTTCTCTGTCAGTATAAATAAACACAATAGCCTGTCAGAATAGCCTTAGAAAGTGGTGCCATGATTCAACTCCAAAGACGTGATTGTTGTCAGTTGAAAGGACTGTAAGCCATGTTGCAAGTTTGTGGAGCCAATCCCTAACAAATAATGATAAGGTGCAACATTTGTGGATCAGAACTGTGAATCTCCCATTGAGTTAGATAGGCCCCTGCCCTCCATCTGAAAATAATGTCATCATAAAATTCTAGGACGTGAACGCAATCTGTTTGCGATTCAAAAATAACTAATAAAAGCTCTATGTTAAACCTACTGTAATGCAAGACACCCCAGCTTAGTCTAGTTTTGGTTATTTTCAGTAATTCCTGCTGGATTTTCAGGAGGCATGACAAAAGAACGACTAAAAACAGCCTGAACCACCAAGACAAGTCATGGTTTTGGAAAGGCAGAGCTCCAAAGCCAAAGTTTGAAGCGACAAACTCTATACACAGTCCTTCCTGGATATTCGCTCAGTCGGACTTAACCCTTTGGGGAGACAGAGGGAGGGAGGCTGGGAGAACTTCTACATCTGTTTCTCATGAACTGCGCGGAGCTGTGCTAGCATTTACAGGGCTGTGTCATATTTTTGCAGGCTTTTCATAACGTTAACAGTGAGCTATTTTTTGCCAAGTTCTGGGATTTTGGGGAGGGGAGCGAAATGTCTATAGCGTGCACAAACACTCGTAAGCCGTAGTCGAAGCTCCACAGTGACAATAGCGAAGGGTTGTGAAGGGTCAACGGAAGGAAATCAGGCCAGAATTAGATCTACTAAGGGAGAACACATACTGTACAGTCTTATTGGAAATATCATGTTTGTTCGATGTGTCTGCCACCTTTCAGTTGTCAGTGGTTGGATTGTAAATAGCTTACCATGTACATTGAAGTCTCATCTTAAAAAGAATTCCTGTATTATATGAAGTGGGATTTTCTGATGTATATTAAAGTGCTTAATAAACATATTTGCTTTACTGCTGGAAGGTAGTGTCTTTATTCAATAATGCTAATAGTACCTCTGGGTTCAATCATTAACTAAGTGCATAATTAACTAAGTGCATAATTACCAGGCCATTATAAGAAGCTATATTATAGTACAGTAGTGAACATTTCTTTGGAGGAGATCTTTTGCTCATATTGTAGGATTTTTCATCATAATTTAAAGGTTTCAGGAGGTGTTCTGGGTATGTCCCCCTGGAAGGAGGCCCCCCGGGGAAGATCTAGGACACGCTGGAGGGACTATGTCTCTCGGCTGGCCTGGGAACGCCTTGGGGTCCCACCGGAGGAGCTGGAGGATGTGTCTAGAGTGAGGGAAGTCTAGGAGTCCCTGCTTAGACTGCTGCCTCTGCTACCTGGACCCGGATAAGCGGAAGAAAATGGATGGATGGATTTAAAGGTTCACGATATAACTTCTATGATGGAGGTCCGTCAACTTGTCTCCATGAATATGTTATCACTCTGTCTGAAAAGCATCACAGTATTGCATTAATCTGATCTCGTTTTGACCTGTAACTCTGCCCAGTGGTGTCTCCTGCTTGTTTCCATGCAGATAGATCTATTCAATGCCGTATTGTGGAACATTCAGAGCAAAGTAATAACAAATCCATGAAGTCACAGCTGGCAGACCCTCCACCAGCAAAGTTTAAACAGATTACTAAATGCCTGTGTTACAAGACTGTATTATAAGAAAGTCTGAGCCAAACACTTAATTTAAAGCTAATTCAAGAAATCCCATATTGATACAGATGTTGTAATATTCTACGTACTGTTTAGTAGGCCTGATGCCAACACAATGTCCAGGTCATATTGCATACTGTAACATTAGATCAGACATTACTTGTGTATCAGTGTGGTATCTGTAAATGGCGGTTGCCTTTGTGTAAAATGTGAAAGGGCAGCGAAAGCACAGGGCATGACGACAATACCGGCATAAGAACCGGTTCAGTGCAGACATCAAAACAAATGGATTAAAGTGAAGTGGAGCCGACCAGTATTTACTACAGCTGCCCGCTTTTAGTTCACCCAGTTCATGTGAGTCCAAATCAGAGACCAGAGATCAAGCACGATGATAGAAATGCATTAGTAATTGCTATGCCAGGACACAGAACGGGCTCAGTGTATTGTGTAAGCTATATGCAGAAAATGAGATGTAATATTTCTGTGATAAAGGTTGATTAAGTGCCTCTGAATTCAAACCGTCCTATGTTGGTGGCTTCCACAGGTGGAAATTCTCCTCCTCCTAATGAAGTCATTACCTTGAACGGAAATGAACAAATCAAATGGTTTAAATAGGGTTATCACCAGCTGTTGTACTTATTTACACTCCTCTGATACTACTTGGTAACTGCAGTTTCTCTAAATAGGGTTATAGTTTTGCAGTTATGAACACAGAGCCCAAAGTTACTCCTATTGGTCTATGACATAAACATGAACATGAGAAGGTTGAATTGGAAAATCATTCAAAAGTCATTCTATAGGCCAGTAATATGTAATACAGATAGGGGGCTGGTAAAATGAATATTGTTAAAATGCAGATTCCTGTAGTACTATAGTGAGTTGTAGTCTCTCTTTTAGATATCTCAGAGGAAAGTGCAGCGTAATCAATTGGGAAACTGGCTCTTACCCCCTGCTGGAAGTATGACACCATTACATTCTATAATCTGAACAAACGAAACAAAAACAACAATAGACCTATGAGATCAGACCCTTTCAAATGCTTAAAATGCAACATTTATGATAATACATGTTCAATCACAAACCGAAACCTGCTCTAAATATGAATGAGTTTTAGTCCCTGTGGTATTAAAATAAGATATTTTCCAGACCAGTTAGTTACTTTGCATTTCTATAACAAGGAAGATTAAAGAACTATTGTCCGGGTTACTGTATTATACTTAAGGAAAAACCCACTCATCACCTCCTTCAGACCTGGATGTGTGCACTCCCTATTACCTTCAAGTCAATATGTCTAATGTCTTTTATTGTGTGTATTGTGTCTAATATAATAGTAATAATAATATTTAAAAAAAACAATATATAGATATAGTGGAAAATTATTGTGGGGTCTGAAAAAAAAAAAAAATTCCAGTAAAACCTTAAAAATGAAAGATTTTGTCATCATAAAAATGGTGTGTAGAGTAACTGCCTAATAAGCAAATCACAGGAAATACAAAAATGTTATTAAATGTTTTTTTCTAACCAGGCTCTGATATAACTTACATGCAGCAGAGTATTTTTTCTTTGACAAAAAAGTCCTGATTTTTTTTTTTTTATTTATTTTTTTTTTACATTTTATGATATTCCGTGGCCAATCCAAATTTCTCCATTGAAATCACATTATATTTCACTTCACCTTTGCCTCCAGCCACTTCCACTCCAGAATGTAGGATATTAGCCCAGTTTGAGCTCAAATGTAGACTCTGGTCTTACTCTACTGCTGGTTTAGGACTAGTTTTAGTCTTGGTATAGTCAAATTTTCATGTGGGGATTGTGCAAGTATGAACGCACCCTTAAATGGTCTATTAAATAAGACAAATTACACTGTTGCAACGCAAAAGTAGGAGATAGTAGGAGAATAAGAGCATGCATTCAAGATCTAACAATAGACATACAATCTAACACAACCTTGTACCAGCAGAGTAAAGGTGTAGGGCTGCAAAACACATGCACAGTAAGTGGCTATGACTCTGGCTCTTCACAATGCAGAAATAATCTTTAGCTTCCATGCATTTAACCTGAACTGGAAGCATTTAATGTAGCGATGGACTTAGTTTCACGTTCTGTGCTGATATTTAGCAAAGAGTCAGTGGTTAGCCTGTGTGTTGCTGAGAGGGTGGGCGCTAATAGCTAAAGCATGTGGCTGTGAGGTCATTGCATGCAGAGTCCCGGCTCGGCGGAGGAGGACGTCCCTGTGAAAAGGCTGCCAGTGGACACATCTGGTTCTTCTCCTCCCATGCCCTTGTTTTGGATACAGCGCTAACTGGCTCCCACGCAATACAAGCAGAGCAAGGACGCTAATGGACCGCTGCTTAAGCACAGTGGCTACCTGATGTGTGCCATGAAAAGAGTGACAATCAAGATCCCATCACAGACTGGATTCAGGCGGTGATTTCTTTGATTTTACTATTATTTTTTTTTGTTTTTTTATATCATTAATTTATTTAAAGTCAGACATTCATGTGTGGAATTAGGCTTTGCTATCTTATGGTTTAGTCCTATAGTTTATTTAGTCCTAGTTTATTTAAATGCTGTCTTTACTCACATAGTGCCAGTGAAGACTTTCATCCATCCATTTTCTTCCGCTTATCCGGGGCCAGGTCACGGGGGCAGCAGTCTAAGCTGGGACTCCCAGACTTCCCTCACCCCAGACACGTCCTCCAACTCCTCCGGCGGGACCCTAAGGCATTCCCAAGCCAGCCGAGCCTCCTTCTAGCATGTCCTGGGTCTTCCCTGGGGCCTCCTCCTGGTGGGACACGCCCGTGAAGCCTTAATTAGTCTTAATAAAGCATGAACGAAGATTTGATTAACAATGAACAAATAGTTGACTAAGAATGATTCAAGCTTTTTAATACTTAAAGCAGGGGTGTCCAAACTATGACTCGGGGGCCAAATGCGGCCCTCAGATCCATTTTTATTGGCCCTCAGGCTTTCAGGTGAACTGGCCCAATCAATCATAATCAGTACTTTTTCAGTTTCAGTAATCCTACAAATATAACCTAAATAACATCATATTGCATTGTCATACAGACCTAATAATAATATTTCAAGCCTTATTTAAAGTATGTTAAATGCACCATCTGATTTATCCACTGTATTGACCACCGTGGCACTCCCTCTGTCGAATATTTTTCAAGATATGGCCCTTGGCGAAAAGAGTTTGGGCAACCCTGACTTAAAGGAGCTGTATGTAGCCTCTTACTGTTTTTAAGAAGGTCTTATAATCACAACTGAACCTCTGTTGCCAGTGCCTAAATCTGCATATACAGGACACACAAGCTTTTTTTGTTCCCGGTATCCTCATGTGAAACTTCAGAACATCCAGAATTCACTCACTGAGCTGCAGAGGCTGCACTAGCTGCAGGTGCTAGGGTTCAGGCAGTGAGGAATAAACCTCAGCAGCTGCTTCATTAACTCCAGCATTAATACTGGTAAAAAATGCATAATACATTTTACCTTGCTTCAATTACCATAACAACACATTGAAAACCTGCACTGGGACAGTATTGTCTCTACGAGCGTTTAATCGTGCCGTTGCAAAGATGTGAGGATTTCGCCCGCCCCTGAAAATGGCTGCACATAAGTGAAGTCAGCTGGGTTGTTTTGCTGCGTTGAAAGACTGCTAACATATGGCTCTGAGCGGGCTAATGTCGTCTAATTAAAACCAAAAAATGCTTGGTTCTCGCGTGTCCTTGCAGAGAGCGCCTTCCCAGCTCGTTTCAGGAGAGAAAAACACTTAACAAGAATGCTAACATAATAGTGTGTTTGTGCAGTTGGCAGAGATGTGTACCTTGGAGTGCATGCAGTGTTCTCTCTGATGATCACAGGCTACGGATACAGACTCAAGGAAAACAACAGAAAAATGCAGACAGCCTGTGGAACAGAAAACAAAAATGTGTGACACAATGCAAAATTACTCAAGATTAGAGACAGACAGATATATTGGTTGTTTGATACATCTGGTCAATATTTGCTCTGTTTAGTATCAGCTATTGGCCTTAAATCTACTGCAGAGGCCAATATTTTATATGGCCCAATCAGCAGCCTAAGGAAAATGCATAAAACTTTATTTGAGCACTTTAATCCAATGAGAGCGCAGCAAAAATGTCACTACACTCCTCTCTTATTCAGTCTGTAGACCAAAACAAAATGATGGATGAGTTTGTACAAAACTAAAATTAAAAGATTTACGGAAAATGACCAAAATCTGCCTGTCATATCGGCCCACAAATATTGGCAGATGGTATTGGCCATCGGTTGCTCTGGTTTATAAACAGTTGGTATCGGGATTGTCCATGTCCATTTTCGTTTTCATTTGGTGCTGTTAAAAGAAACAAGAGCAATTTAGTATCTACGCCAGATGCCCTTTCTAGCCATGGCCGGCCCTAGCTTTCAGGGGGCCCTAAGCTGAATTTGTCTCTGGGGCCCCCGACAGCTGATGTATCCTTGCTCAGCTATTGGTGATTCATATTTGACACATTATGACTCTGCTCTCATCACCTTGACCATTTGTGTTTGTATTTATATGACCAACATCAGACTGAAAACATCCAAAATGTCAAAACTACCATAGTCACAAGAACAGTAGACAAACATATAAGGGGGGACAAGCTTTTTAAAATTCTAAAATTGGGCCCTGTGCCCAATAAAACTTGATATATTATATAATTATATATGAATGTATGGGCTATAATTTTCAATATGAATGTATGGGCTCTTGGGGGCCCTCTGGTGGCCTCGGGGCCCAACGCAGCTGCTTAGTCTGCTTATAGGCTGGGCCGGCCCTGTTTTTAGCTCAAAATCTGGCTCAAAATCATGCAAATTCCTGTACCACAGTTGCACCCCTTTCGATTATCTTAAATTAATATCATAAATTGGAAATCATCTGTCTGTGTTTACTCATCTCGACCAGCTTCCTCCACAGACTCCAGTGCCACGGCTGTACTATTAAGACATGTTTTGGTCCAGTCTTCCATGTCGTCGCTCCTTTGTTTCCTTTGTCTCCCTCATGTCCCTCTTGTCATCAATCATGCGTCACAGCACTGAATAATATGTAAAAATCAGTTGTAAATGTAAACGCAATAGGATCAAGTTCTGAAAAAGGAACACGGGCCGCTGCTTCTTGCCAGATATTGCTGGTTTCTGATGACATCACAACATTCTATAGGCCAATATTATTGAATACAGATGGGGGACAGGTCAAATTAATCTTGTTCAAATGCAGATTTGTGTTGTAATACAATACAGGCCCAAAAGTCACTGACAGTTAAAATTCATAACTCTTTTGTTTCTAAATATTTTTCTTTAATTTTTTCACAGCATTTAGAACTACCCTTCCGACATTAATTTGAGCAAATAAAACACCGAGGAACAAACCCTCATTGTAGAGTGGTACTTTGAGTCACATGTGTCAAATTCAGAAACCCAGCAGTGTTACCGTTGACATTTTAATTCCAGAGATGCCCCAAGCGTAAATACCATTAAAGGAATAATAAGTCGTTTTCAAAGACAGGGGGCAGTATGCGATCTCCACAGACCTGACTAGTCCTGATTTCTTCCTGTGGGGCTATCTTAAAGAAAAGGTGTTTGTGAATAAACCTGAGACAATAAACGACTTAAACATAATATCGAGGATCAAATAAGAGCCATAAGCCCGGAAATGCTTTCAAATGTTATGCAAAGTGTGTTGAATCGGGCTATTCAGTGTGAAACCGAAAATAGTGGACACTTAAAAACATTATATTTAAAAATTAGGTCATTTTTACTTACTTACCCCTAGTTTGAGTAGTGATAAGTTCAAGTGTAAGTGAACAATTATAACTGTGTATATTGGCAAAAATCTCAGAAGGTTCAGTTTACCTACTGCTAAAGTTTGGTGAGTATAACTTAAGAATTATAAGAGCTATTGAAGATTTAAAAGTGTCAGTGACTTATGTAACTCAACATTGAAAACTGCCATTAAACTCACGTCTGTGTAATCCCTCAGTCGCCCAGGTATGCTCCATACTTAGAGAAAAATTCAAATCTGTCAACTAGACAAAAAGTTGTAGGAGTGAAGACGTTTCACTATTAAACTCATGAAATATATTTTTGAATAATGAGTAATCTCGCAAGTGTCCTCCTACATCTTCCAATTTGTCGATAGATAGCATATACCATTTTATCCGACTATTTTGAGAAGACATATTATTAGCTGGCATGGTTACAGCCTTTCCTCCACACGAGTCTTGCTAGCTGCAGTGACATCTCCGGAGCAGCCAAGTGGCAAGCTCGCACAGAAATCTTTACCACACTTGAATTAAATGTGTCCGTTTTATAATGACACGCGTCGCGGGCAGCCATGCGGAGCTCTTCATCAGACTTTGCCTTTTAAATAAGACTAGCGAACCTCTATATACCAAGGAATGGGGCGTGGGGAGTGGGTTTTTTTTTAAACTCGCTGCAATTACCAGGCAATTTAAAGAAGGAAATGGATGCAATTTGAGCGGTTGGGATCGGCTAGTTGCATGTTTCAAACAGTCGATGTCATTGCAATGGACATTAAGTGTGTTTCCTAAGTGCTAGGCTGTGTTAGAGGTTTAAAAAGTGGTTGATTGTAATTTGGACCAGACTTTGTTCACACTGATCTAAGAATAGAACTGGCTCTTTATTTCTTCTCAGGTAACAGCTGCTGCTCAACTTTTCAGAGATTGGTCATAACAACAAGACTATTCTTACAAAAACGATGTATTGGAACTGAAAATGCCACTGACTGGGGGTTGTCCAGGGCTGTCCAAACTACGGCTAAATGCAGACCTCAGAGCAATTTTTGTCGGCCCTCGTGCCTCCTCCTAAACTGGCTCAATTGATCAGGAAGTATTTTTTACTACAAATTGAAGAGATTCTACCTCTATAACCTGGATAACATCACATTGCGTTGTGACACAGACCTAAAAATAATCTTCCAAGTTGTATTAAAGATAAAATGTCTCTGTCAAACCCTTGTTAAATGCACCGTTTGACTCCCTGTGGTCCTATGCCTCAAATATGTTTCAGTATGTGGCCCTCGGTGAACAAAGTTTGGACATCCCTGGTCTTAAGTATAGTTATGGTTTTAAAATCTAAAGCCCTTGCACAGTGGCTTTCATTGCAGTAAGCACCAGATTACTTGGTTAAATGGCTACACAAGCTTTTTGAACATTGCAAGTTAAGTAGAGGACTGTAACTGGGGATAGGATGTAGGTGAAAATATTTTTTTAGCGCACTCAATCCTCAAAATGTAAGACAATACTGGATTACTCCAATATGCATGGATCACACAAAATAGTGTACTTTAAGACCATTACAACAGTCAACATTGTGCCTTGCAAGGGTCCTTTCCCCACGGGACACGACCGAGGAACTCGTCAGCAGTAAGTAAAATATAACATACAATACAAAAAAATTACACTTGACAAGGCAACACCAAATAAACCGTAGTGACATACTGAGGTAACGTCATCCCGGCACGCTGCCCAAACATGGCAAGGACAGCCCAGCGCTGAGCCACGGATGCTAATAACACAAGCCATGTTAGCCTCACATTGATTCTTACTGAGTCAAGGATTTCCCATTTACTCCCATGATGCCTGCACACTCTATGCAATTATTGGGCACCTAATTGCGGTCCACCAGGGGCCTTGCTTCTAGTGGAAATGAAAGCTTAGCTCCACTAGCGTGTGACGTCAGAGTTCGGCCTTCAAGAGCGAGGGACAACCGTAGCGCATTTTGTATACAGTGGTCCCTCGTTTATCGCGGGGGTTACGTTCTAAAACTAACCCACAATAGGCAAAAAACTTTAAAACATACAGCACTTAAGAGTCACACTGCGATCGAACATTTATGTAAGTTTGGCTGAACGTATTCTGTACTGGACAGGAGACACGGCACGGAGGAGACTGATGGACAATGGTCTACAGTCCTTAGCCAATCAGGACACAGAACATATGCTGTAAAAAAAAAAAAAGCATGTAAAATTGCACCAAAAAAATCCACGAAATAGCGAGCCCGCCAAAGGTAAACCGCGATATAGCGAGGGACCACTGTATTTTATATTCAAAGCAGCTACCCTTTGCTTTGTCGACAGTGCTGCAAACTCTTGGTCTTCTCTCAGTGAGCTTCATATTGACGTCTCTTGAAATGGTTTTCACTTCACAGCTGTGCCATATCAGTGTCAAGGAATGCCAAAAGTGCAAATCAAGGTTAAAAGCATAAAGCGGGCATTTTAAAAAAAAACAAACCAAAAAAAAAAAACGCCTCAACGCCTTAAATGAGAATATACAATGGAAATAAGCATGGAAATAAAGAAGAAAAATCAGTGAAAAGGTGTGTCCAAACTTTTGACTGGTGGTGTATCTCCCAGACTTTTGTTCACTCAAATGTAAAAAATGGGAGCAATTCCAAGTCGACTCACTGAAGGCCTTTGTTTAAGGTTAAGTAGTCCGACTTATTCATTTAGGGGTTATCTGTCTCTTGGTGGGAGTCAGGAGTCAAATCAGGACAAACTTAAACCGTCCAAACATTTGCCAAGATAAGCCGTTCTCATCTAATCTCTGCACAATTGCTCTTATATGCTCCACATTACTCAACGAAACCATCGCTTCATGAATGACAAATGTTTTCTTTCGAGAGTGATCCGATTTGCGACTGAATGCCAGACAAGCTATAACCTCTCATCACAGCCACAAGACTATTGATTGAAAAAACACATCCTCTTGGGCTAATATTTTAGATTTTAACTGCAGCAGGGTTTAAATCTGTAAAGTTATTGCCTTGTAAAACTGTTGGACTTTTTGCAACCCCAACAACCAGCATTGGAAGACTACAGTGACGAGCTAGTTTTATTTTATCCTCCCTGGCATTCATCCAGGGAGATTGAGCTGAGTTGAGGGCCATTTTCCTCTGAGCGACAGGTGGGGTCGAAGACATAAAGTACTTTCATGAATGTGGAATGAGTAAAGGGAAAAAAATGGGCAAGGAGTTGTAAAAAGCGGAATTTCAAGCAGAGGTAAACAATTGAGCGCAGACAAAATGCCCACATCACCGGAGAATGCCAGATTATGAAGAGTATATGGCTCTTTGTTGTGTCTTTACATAATGTATAGCCGCTCGTCAGGAAGAATGAATAGCTTTCATCAGGCCCCCGTGGAAAAGCAGTCCTCTTTGAAGCTCTGGATTGGTGTACACAGGTGTTCCTTCTACTTTCGCTCAATGCAGTTGATGCGCTATGGGCGACAGTGGCTTCGGTGGTTATAATACTCATTTTACAATTCAAAGTGCACGCTGTCATTGTGTCATTAGGCAAGACACTTCATCCAACAAGTGATGGAGTGGAGTGGAGCGATACCAAAACATTGATATACTGATACTGACCTGTATCGAAAAGTATTGATTCACATTGAAAAAGTTTATCTGCACATATATTTCATTTTAGATCAATGAAAGCTTGGAATAATGACAAGATAAAATTGTTCTTAGTGGAGGTTAAGTATTAAAGTTGAGAGTAGAGAGTAGAGAGTAGAGATGTCTGTGTAATCCCTCAGTCATCCAGGTCTGGTCCATAGCAAAAGGCGACAAAAAAGAAACTGAAGATGAGCAGCGAAACGTCCTCACTCTTACAACGATTTGTCCAGTTGACAGATTTAAACTTTGTCTTTTGCTATATAGAGTACAGAGTTTCACTGCATTTCAATTCAAAATGCATTGGTATCCGTATTAGATCAATATTGTTACACTAGTATTACTTGGTATTGGATCAAAACAAAGACATCACCGATATCGCCCTTCACGATGCTTAGATTGAATGCAGCGTGTGCGTGAGTGATTGGTGGAGGTTGGAGTGGGTGATGGCACAGATAGGCAGCGTTGCTTCAGTCGGTATACCCCAAGGGCAGTTGTAGCTACGGAAGTATATGCATGGATAAAATTAATAATTAAATATACAGGGCTTTCAGTGTCTTCAAAGAATCTATGTGAATTCAAGCAATTATAAACGTTATTCATTATTCATATGGCAGTCAAGGAGGGATGATGAAGTAGACCAGCAGCATGGGGTGAACTGGTCAGAACTGGAGTAGCTACATGTATAAACAATCATTTATGGCATTTACACAAACTTTACGGATATTTTAATATATTAATTCAATTGTTACATTTAGCTGGTCAGTTGCAACCTGTGTTTAAAGGTACCATCTGCAATTAGCCTTGTATTCTCACATATCACAACTAGATGCTATCTAAGATACTGCAGTCTGATAGAGTACCAGCTTTAGCCTGATAGAGGAAGCCCAGAGAGCGTAGGTGAGACTAATCAAAGGCCAGGTGACGGGGGATCACATCTGCCATCTACTGGTAAAAATAAAATTGCAGATGTTATCTTTAAATGAGAAAGATAATACAAAACAGCAATAGAGCGATTTGATTTTGTTTCTTTTTTGGACTGGATGAGACAAAATCATCCAGTTTAGAAACTCCACAGCTCAATCTGTACTTTCGGGTGCAAACAGTGCCATGTCTGAAATGTCAGCTTTTCAGGGACCAGGAAAAAGTGCTTCATAGCTCCAAGACAATCCACTTCAATAATTCTGTGAAAGTTTGGCGGGCTCAGGAGGTCAAAGAATTCTGCCAATCCCTCGGGCATGTAATCCTCCCTTTCAATGGTTGTATTCTGACAAGGTTTGGACCTCCTCTGATGTGCACACAAGTTATTTCTAACACCCGCCCCAGGAGTGTAGCGTGACTGAGAGCCACAGAAATGGCAAAGTGATCTACAATGAACTATTCTTCATGATCAGCTGTTGTGCATACACACTACTAAATAATTGTCAGCATTAAAGTTCTATTCATATTCACGGCATATATAGGAACAGACCAAGATAAATACCAGAAAGACATTTGCCATGGCATTAAATATTATGCCAAATTGACTTTTGAGCTTTTAACCATGTTACCTGTTGCTTCACTTGTCTGATGAATCTTGTGCAGTATGTCTGCTTTCCCTTAGTTGTCACAAAACAATTTGTTTGAAATTTCCCAGTATTGTTACGTCAGAGGTAGAGACCTTTTAGGTTAAGTCCATTAATCATCACAAAAAAAACCCACATATACAGTATGCAATATGTGACCTTTCAACCATTTTCTATTGTTGTCTCCTTATTAATAACATACCTGAAGTTAGCTCCATTAGCATAGCATTCATAGGGGATAAAAACTTAAATGTTTCATTCCAGTTGCTGACAGCAGAGGGAGCTCCAACTCCTAAATGCCTAATTGGAAATATAGGTGTATCCCATTAAGTACAATTTCTAAAAGCAAACATTATAGTTATAAAATGTGAAACCAAAAATGACCAAAAGTCACATTTAAAAAGAAATTAAAGCCACGAGAATGCATAGCCTGTGTTCTTAAATTGTGCATGTGTGATGTCATTATGTCAGTGAGTGGGTAGAGAACATTTCATTTATGTCACAATTTAGGTAATCTTGCCTTTCAGTGTATACAAGTCTGTAAAGAAGTTCAGTTGTCATGGAGAGATTTTTTTTTGTTAAATTATCCCCACCTGCTCGTCTCCAAAGAGATTAGAGCTTTATTGTTATGTCTTCAGACCATCTGTTAAGTTCTACTGAGCCCTTTGTTTGCAGCATTTATAATTATTGTCTTTTAACTGGTCAATGTGCTTGAATTGCACCTTGGGAGAAATGAAATTATATTGTATTGAATTTAATTTAATTGCTATATCTGAAACATTCCATTGTATGGCTTTTAAACTGGCTCCAGGGAGGCACCAGTATGTCAGGTTATAGTCTGTAATGTATGTTTTTCAAGGTATTTTCAATCATTAAAAGCACCTGTTACAAAAGTTTGACACCATACTGTGGAAAAATAATAAAATCTCCATGGAGACAAGCAAATAGCATACTCTTCACCAGAAAAGTTACATATTGCACTTTTAAGTCTTGTACTGGGCACAATTCATAGTGTATATTTAATGGGAACAGCAGACTGCAATAATAATCAATAATGTATGAATTAAAGTTCCAAAAAATGATTCCCTAAACTGCTCTGCAAACCCTTTGTTTACTTATGTTTGAGAATGTGTTTCTGTGTATCTTTTATGAGCTAAAATGATGAAGAGTTGGAATATTAACTGTCCTCTTGGGTTTACAGTTGTGGCCTGAGGCCAGGCCCACTCTAATACAGACATTATTGTTCGTCGATTCTTTTAAATTCCCAATGCAGCATCACAAGTCTTTGCCGAGTGCTTGTTACGCTCAAAAACACATCATAGCCATTGTATTCATTTATTCTCTTTTCAAACTGTTTTTCAGTTCTTTCTTGCAGCTTGGCAAAATTATGACAGTGCTTTCAGAATGATGACACATCCAAACTTTGATGCCAAATGAACCCAAATACAGTGAATGTTTTGCAACTTGAGACGAACAGCTTCAGCAGAATGTCAGTAATAGCTAATGCTCCCATCCCAGTCAATGACAGCACATGTGGCTTATGACAGGAGATGGGACATTTCAGTGCTACAATTATTATTAAGAAGAAACACTGCTATTAAACAAGCCATTTAACCGAATAATCTCATCATTTCAAGCACTGGTCATGTATACTCAGTGCATGGGACAACACTACGCACACTTCCAATTCTTGAGGACATGAGTCTGGTCACTAGTGAATCTCCTCAAGTTCAGAGGGATGTGATTGACAGGTGCATTAGCCAATCAGAGACATACGTGGTCCATCTGTATCAAAATATCACCGAAGACTGAAAAACATCTGGATTTGTGCAGAATCATTGATCATGTGGATGATTTCAGCCATGGAATTGCCAATCTCTACTGAGCAAAAGGTAAAAGGTAACTTGAAACAACATGACATCATAAGGTGGAACAACACATTTTAAGCTTTGGAGATGAACAGAGAATAATATAACAATAATAATAATATGTGTATGAATGGAACAAAACACAACTCCAGGTATGTTTTTGATGAAGTAACAATGTTCTATAGCTAAGAACTCGCAAGAATCCTTTGTGATAACATAGGATCTTTAATCGTTTTTCAAACTTTCCGGGAACAGTTCACCAATTGAATGAAAGCGTTTGATTCAAGAAGGAAAATCAGACAAGACTAAATTGACCCGTGACGAAACCTTTAAACTGTTCTTCTAATTTCACTTGACCAAAAGGACTTCAGCTGTAATGAACAACCGAATAATCCTCCCTGGGGCCGCTTTGGTCCGTCTATCAGAGCAAAGTGAGCACCTGGCTGTTTTATTGGCGCTAAGCTTCTAAATGGCCTTATTATGCCACTCTGTTATCGCTGGGACTTATACAGACATTACAAAACCTTGCCAAAGCCATCTTTTGCCCATTGTAAACCTAGTTCTTTCTCTCAAACTGGCGCCGTCTATCTCTCTATTGCTATATTTCTTGCGTCTTTGTTTTCCTGACATTTGTGCTCCGGCTTATCTCCATTGAAGTTGTTTGTCTTATCCTCTTTAGTTCCAAGTGTTTGCAGTGTCTGAAAAGTCTATTCCTGCCGGTGTTTTCTCCTTTTCTGGTTTTTGTAGTGAACTTCCTGTTGATCTAGCGTTTCATGTTTGGTTCACATCGGCCTTTATGTCAATCTCTCCTCTGTTCTTTCATTTTGAGGGATTTCGTGGTTTTGTAAGTGGGCACTGAAGCAGCTATTGAGCCGTGGGGCCTTTTCAAGAGTTGCCTGAAGAGACTACAGCAATCAGGCATAATGTTAAGACCAATCGCAAAGTGGTAAACTCTTCTGATTCAAAGAAAGATGGTTCTGTAGGACTGGACAATATGACAGAAAATAATAATAATGATAATGATGATAATAATAATAATAATAATAATAATAATAATAATAATAATAAAATAACTATAATAATAATAATAATAATGATAATAATAATAATAAAATAATAACTATAATAATAATAACTATAATAATAATAATAACTATAATAATAATAATAATAATAATAATAATAATATCTTCAATTTAATTATAGATTTTTTTTTTCAATGCTTTTCATATATTAATTTCCTGAACATAATGCAAAGGTTTTTGTTTTTTTTCTGCAATATTCTCTTTTAATGCTAATTTTACCATGATTATTTGTGACTGTTTGAGTTTTGATTTGTTGTATTGTGATTTTAATGTCTTTCTTTATTCTGTAAAGTACTTTAAATCGCTTTGTCTATTCTGCTATACAAATTAACTTGCCTTGCCTTGAACTAAGTCAGAACTCCGATCCAAACCGCATGTTTTTCCTGACAGAAGATTGGCTGTAGACCCAAGCCAGTCAGAGACAATTAGAAAAGACAAATGTGATTAGATTAATTACACACCCCTGTGGTCAACTATTCCGTTTCTGCATATGTTTAAATGGTCTCTCTGTGTGTCAAGTTTCCCAAATCAATCAGAAAAAACGCAAAATATTGGTTATAATATTGGTCAAGTTAAGGATTGTGACCAGAAAACTACCTCAATTTGGATGTACAAAATGGGTCAAAGGCAGAAGATACTGACGTTACTTTGGCGATGGTTATAGTCAGCCAAGGTAAACTGCAAGCGACGTTTTAGAGACTGTATGTTCTAAAATTACCTTCATTCATTTTTAGTTTCAAGTGTTGAGTTTACTTCAGTTGTTGAGAGAGTGATGAAAGAAAAATCAATTAATTCACTATGTGCTTATGTTCTTTGGTCTGACTAAATCTGAAACTGTTGGGTCACCTAAGTCTCGATATCCAAGGTGTAAATGCGTTTTGGAAAGCTCTAGATGGGCCCATATAAATAGTTTGATAGCATCTTGAGATAGCATCAGGAGGTCAGGGTGACTCTGCACCACTAATGGCTGCCGGATGCATACTGTGCAACACGTAAGAAAAAGTGCACTATGTAACTCTGCCATCTGCTTATTTATCGTCATGGAAACAAGCAGGTGGTGCTACTAGTTCAAGCCAAAGGTCAGATCTGTGGTGAGATGGAACGGCTCACATCAACAATGCATGTTTTTCTGGGTATTCCTGCAAAACATGTAAACTAGATACATTTACTGCCAGGAACATTCCAGGAAAGCTGTACTCCACAGAGACACGGAGGTGACATACCCTCCATCAGAACAGTTACATAGTGGACCTTTAATTTGCAGCACACTGTATGATGTTTTAATTGTTTTAATTGTGCTTGTGTCTGCTCTATAGCTATAATCTATGACATCTGTGAATCATTATGTCATAATTTGCACATTTTAATTCACAATATTAATCTAAACAACTTAATAAAAGAACCAAGTCCACTGACTTCTGCATTAGAAAACTCCAGTGTCCAATGGGAACTGGCAACAATGTAAACGTCATCACAACAAAGAGTCAGTGCCTTTGATGGATAGCTGCAGATCATGCTAGCGGGCAAAATGCTGCCGAATCCTGCGTGTGTCAATAATTAAGAGAAGTTAAAGTGGAAAGCAAAGCTAGTCTCCATGTCCAGAGATACTGTTGCCGAGGTCCCCGCCTTCAACTGCTGCCCAGACCTCCTTGCACCAGCCTTACACGGATCCTCCCCCAGGTGGTGGGTCCACGGGAGGACGGCCCCATGTCGCTCCTTTGGGCCGAGCCTGACCGAGGCCCGGCCACCAGGCAAGCACCCACCCCAGGCCCGAACCAGTAACTCCAGTCCGGGTGACGTAATGGTCCTTGTTCTTTTACTCCACATGGAAGGCTTTTGAACCGTTCGGGCCTCCCAGTGGGAAGACCCAGGACACACTGGAGGGACTATGTCTCTCAGCTGGCCTGGGAACGCCTTGGGGTCCCACCGGAGGAGCTGGAGGACGTGTCTGGAGTGAGGGAAGTCTGGGAGTCCCTGCTTAGACTGTTGCCCCCGCGATTCAGCACCAGATAAGTGGAAGAAAATGGATGGATCGGCAACATAGCATCTCAAAAATAAGTGATGAAAGATTGCTCAAACATGCATAAATCATTTCAAATACAACTTCAGCTGAGTAAATGCTGAGGGAAAACAACTATGACGTGGTTAAAAGCTCTGAAAAGTCAATTTTGCATAATAGATCTGCTTTAAGGCATTCATGGCATATTTTTGGATACTTGAGCTTATTGTACTGTTGCATTGTATTGTTATGTGTTGTTTAGATTCATTTGGATGCTTATGATTATGGTAAAGAGGGAGTATTATGCAAAATAGATTTTTTCTTTAGCTTTTTAATGTTGTTCAGTCATCAAAAACATGCCTGAAGAGGTTTTAGATGTCATCCATGCGTGTTTAAGCGTTTTAGCGATCTCTCCCAGGCCCTATTCGAACCCTCCTTACAGTTATGCTCAGCCCATAACCCTACATCACCCATGCTCCCACACAACAATTCTACAGAAATATACAAAAGCATGACACAAAACTGTACACAGCAATCTGACAAAAACTGACGCAATGTGCAGTAGTTTCGTTAGCGGTATGTGCACTGATTGTGCTGCGATAGTGCTCTGAAGGGGGAGTGACTTAACACAGAGAGCAAGAGGAGGGGAGACTCAGAGCTTCAAAAAGGAAAGTGAAACTTGTTAAACATGTTAATGCGTTGTTTTCAGCGAATATAGCTTTTAGCATGGTGATATAAATATGTTATGTGTTAGCGGCTAATACCCCATAAAAGTAAAATACCTCCTGTTTAATGAAAAAATGGTGATCTCAATTTCACTGTGGTCGCATTTATTTATACATTGTCTCTTCCAATTTAATTAGGAGCTTTCTACATGTTCTTTTATATATATTTGAAATGGTAGAATACCTTTACTATTTTTATTTAAAAGTACTGTATATGTAACTTTCTGGAGGTGGAAAGTCACCTGCATGATTTCAAGGAACATTAAAACCATACTTCCAAACAGTCTCGATGGATATTATGGAATATTATAGCCAAAGAACAACATTTCCAAGGAAAGAGTCAGGTTTGTGGAGATGCAAGCCTACTCAGAGTAAGGATGCATGTTTTTCAGTGCAATAAACACAACAAAAATTTGATTATAGTCTATTTTCTGGCTAAAATGTTACATACTGTGGCTTTAAATTGATCATTTTCCATAGCAACACAACCACAGATATTGCCAAAAAGATAAAATCTCATCATCTTTCCTTTTTCATCACTCTCTGATGAGATCTTGAACCTGATTTTCTCATTTTCAAATTCTGTTAGACTTCTGATTTGTCACATTTAGATATTCGCCCATTCTCCCTCCCTTCCTGCCCTCGCTTGTTTCCTCCCTTTCCATCTGCAAAGAGTTCATCTGAGGACAAGCCACTGCTGCCGCTCACACACTGTCCTTCGCCTGGCTGGGATCACAGGGCAAACCGGAGAACAGGGACACGTGGAGATCAGGGAAGCATGTCAAAAAGAAACAAAAGGCACTGTGTATGAACTCTACTGAGGACACACATTGAGAAAGAGGAAAAGAGCACAGAAGCAAAGATGTCACATGATACGCTACATGGTTACAGTTTTAGTGTAGTGAACAGCCGAAATGGAAAAATTGGCAGAGACGTCGACCTTTTGGCAATTTTCTGATCTGATTGCTCTGTTACGCTTAACCGAGATTTGAGTGCTTAGCATACTTGACCTAATTTGACTCATGCAGCAGATGTTCAATGGAAGTTTGTTAAATATTTCCAAAAATCTGCATTTAGTTTCATATTTCTAGAAATACAAATACAAATGTAGGACAAAAATCCAGATGCATGGTAGATTTGGCGTTAAAAAAGCTTGAAAAATGTTGATCGAAGCACTGATACAAAGCGGCAAAAAAAAATTGCCCTGGTGGCTAGTTGTTAGATTCTCAAAACAGTTACAGTTTATTAGTTTATATGCTATACAAGACAGACTGGGCTAAAATAGTGTGGTTCAAGCTAAAGGTGCACTATTTTCTAGTGGAGGTTAACAGTATTTTTGAGCAAGAGACACCTGTAGTTGAATACATGCAAATTAAATTAAAGAAATACCATATTGCGAAACATTCCAGTAGTAATTGGTAGATGGCCACATTTTTATATAGCACTTTTCCATCTTCAAGAAACTCAAAGCTCTTTACATCAGGAAACCACTCACCCATTCATACATCAGAGTGCCCAGAAACTTGGGGCGAGGTGGGTCATCTGTGGGAGCTAGAATCACACCGACAACCTGTGGGTCAGCAGATCTGACCGCTCGACCAATGATGTTTAGGTCGAGAGCGGGATTCGAACCACCAACCTTCGGATCAGCAAACAACACAAACGGACTGAGCCACTATCGCTCCAAAATATGAAAAAAAATATTGAGCAATACTGGCTGAGGTATTGAAAAGTATTGATTCTCATGCTAAAAATATTTAAAAATTCTCAAAAAAAAAAATTGTAGAAAAAATTTATCTGTATGTAAAAATCAAAAAATCAAACAAAGACATATGAAGAAGCTCATTGGTATTGGTATCAGATTAACATTGCGATACTTGCCATAGTATTACTTGATATCAGATTGAAGCATCACAATGGCTCATCACAACATGCAAAGCAAAGCAATAACTCTTTCGGACCTCAACCAGAAAAGTTACATAGTGCGCCTTTATTCTTGTCATGTTCTGGTGGATGCCACATAATTGCCTCTGTGTACCAAGAACTTGAAGGTGGAAAAGGACAAAACTGCTAACTTCTGTGTATAGCTAACGGGCTGTTTACATCTGAGAACGCCATCTGCAGCGCTAACTACGAGAGCATCTGGAGGTTATGTTGACACTGCTCCAGGCCGTACACGGTGGGATAAACATTCACAAATACTTCAATTTGCTTTAAGAAATCACCTAATGCACCTGATATTTTTCACAATTACAAACCGTTTTACATGATTTACAAGTTATTTGTTAACATTTGGTTTTTCAAGACAATCATCCAATTAGAAAGTGGAATGACCTTCTTAGTTTGGGTTGCCAGATTGAACAACTAAAACCATCTTGCGATAAATCCGAATGTAAGCTCAGCGCATCTCATGTCCAGCAGTAAAAGCCACTTATAGCAATTTATCCCTAAGTTGACCAAGTTCTTTAATGTGGTGTTTGCATGTAAAACTTCTTCTTTTCAATAAATCGTGTATTGGTGGTGAGTACAGCGCACCTAGTGGTTGGACAGAGACACACCGGTCCAAAACATCTAAAGAAGCACATTGTGAACTCAGATGGCTTGAATTACACTAGGAGCCAGCTTATCCATCTGGCTTAAAAATCTCGTTCGCTACAAATTTATCTTAATAAGATTTAGGCCAACACTGTAGACGGATTGTTGGCTATTTCAGTGTTTTTCGACATATTAGCTTTGGGTTTTCTGACAAATAGACAGAGGTGGGCAGAGGAGTCAGAAGAAGAAGATGTACAAAGTAATGAGCCAAATAGTAAGAATGAAAAACGATTTGGAGAAACTACAGTGTGGCCCAAAAGTCACTGCCACTTTTAAATCTTCAATAGCTCCTATAATTCTTAACTTATACTCACCAAATTTTAACAGTAGGTAAACTGAACCTTCTGAGATTTTTGGATATAATTGTTCACTTACACTTGAACTTATCACTACTTAAACTAGGGGAAGTAAAAAACATTATTTAAAAAAAATTGGTCATTTTTAAGTGTCCATCATTTTCGGTTTCACACTGAATAGCCCGATCCAACACACTTAACATAACATTTGAAAGCATTTCCGGGCTTATGGCTCTTATTTGATCCTCGATATTACGTTTTAAGTCGTTTATTGTCTCGGGTTTATTCACAATCACCTTTTCTTTAAGATAGCCCCACAGGAAGACATCAGAACTAGTCAGGTCAGTGGAGATGACATACTGCCCCCTGTCTTTGAAAACCACTTATTATTCCTTTAATGGCATTTACGCTTGGGGCATCTCTGGTATTAAAATGTCGACGGTAACACCGCTGGGTTTCTGAATTTGACCCAGGTGACTCAAAGTACCACTGTACAATGAGGGTTCGTTCCTTGGTGCTGTATTTGCTCATATTAATGTCAGAAGAGTAGTTCTAAATGCTCTGAAAAAATAGACGAAAAATATTTAGAAACATAAGACATATACATTTTTTTTCAACTGTCAGTATAGCCTTGTATTACTTAACAGTTTAAATCTGTGTTAATGTAATGGAAAAGACAAAATGAGATACAAAAAACAAATAAATAAATATTCATATGTAAATGCAAATGTTGTTCATATACCGCTCAAGTGGGAAGAGTAGCCAAAAGCTTTATAAATGCACTGCGTAACATTTCTAGTGGAGGATCTGCCACCTGCTTGTCTCCATGGAAATGCTATTGAACCGTCTAGAGAACCCCACAGTAAAGATTAAACCTATTACACCTATCACCTATCACAGAGGAGACAAGCAGGTTACAGCACTACGCTACATTACGATTCAGATCTGTGAAGACGGAAGGAATTATTGTATTTTTTTACCAATGGAAACACCTATAAGGAATAAATGCTGGATGGAAACTGTATGTTTAATATCATACCATACATTCCAGGGCAAAGCAATAACATCTCCATGGGGACAGGTAGGTAGCGGACCCTTCACCAGAAAAGTTGCACCTTTAAGTATTGTTATCTCAAACTAAATATTACTCAAGTAGAAGTATAAGTATGGCATCTTAAAAGTATCCTTAACACAATTTATTCAAAAATTACCCAAGTAAATGTAACTCTGAGTTCTGAGTTCTACCCACTCCTGCAAATAGCTCATTGTTTGCCATTTTCCAGACTGCTAATACGCACCAGCGCCAAACTTCACGCTCCACATCGCAGCAGCACCGGATTAAAACAGTTGCCGACTAAGATGCCCATTTTTCATTCTGCCAGCAGGATCCAAACGACTGGTTACTGTGCTATTCGCTATATGCAACTCTTTTCAGAACAACCAAGGCGTGACTTTTACAACTGCGGGACTCCCCTTGCCCCTCTCCACCCCCTCTCCCTCATTAGCACCCATGATTCCCAGACAATACAAAACCGAAAAGCCCTCCGCAGAGCACCTCGATCCTCTTAGCCCCAGCCCGTGCTAGCATTTTGTATGTTTGCTTTTAGCCTGCTGCGCTAGCTTGCAGAAGTTTGGAGAGGAGAGCAGTGGAGCAGGAGTTTTGACCTCATTAGGAGCCGGTGCAGTCAGCCAGGGGAGACCGGACGTGAATGGCCAGGTCAGCGGGCCACTCGGGGCCAGATGCTTCTATTGAGAAAGGCTTAGTAGTGCTTTCACGGTCAGGTTAGATTTGGATTAACTTAAAAATCCTTATGCTCAACATATATCCAATTTGCAGCGTGTGATGCATTTTTAATAACTCGACTGACCTAGAAAAATTCTGAGGAGTACTGGGGACGCTGTGCAAATGGCTTGAATATTGGTTATGTAACACGATTCGTTTTTTTATGTCACCTTGTAAAAAGATCATTTAGCCAAGTGCTGTAATTAAGAGAGAGCATTTGAGGTTTACACAAAGATGTCTGATTTATGAGTTTGAGTCTGATTTATGAGTTGCTGTTGTCTTAAAGCTTCATTAGCTGATTTTAGTTTTCAGCTAAGATAGTCCTGACCAAGCCTAGCAACAAGATTTTGACATGGGTCCCCAAGCATTGAATTGAAGGATGGGTCAAATGCACAGGACGAATTTCCCTTCGGGGACAACAAAGTGTAACTTAACCTTACCTCGTTCATTCTGAGAATCCTAATTATTCACCACAATGAGTTTATAAGCATTTGTCTCTATCAGAAACCAGAGCGGAGTTTTGCTGTCACGGTAATGCTAACAAACATTAGCATGCTAATTGAAGAAGGCTCTTGGATGAGTGGTGAAATGTATTCACTCAAAAACTTTTGCCAAGTTGACAGAATAATATTTTCTTTTGAAATTAGCATGCTAAGACCGTATGTCCTGATTAGATGCAGACAGCACAGAACAGTCTAATTCCAATGCCAAGATCTGATTTTACGATATCCATGGGAGGAGTAACACAATGTACCCTGTTATAAGGATAGAGTTGGGTACACCCCACTTTAACCAAAAGTAAGCAAGGTCAGTGTTAGTAATTGGGTCTCTGGTGAAATAGTCTTTGTCCTTTTCTCTGGGACAAGATAAAAGGGTTAAAAAGGTTAACAAGGGTTTTGATTTCACTAAGCTGGTTCAACATTTAGTCTGTGTTTGAATAATGTGGATGCTAATAACTCTAATAAAAGGGATTGAGCCACCTTGTTAAGATGATCTTTATTGCGGTTGCATTTTGAAAAGGACTTTGGTATACACTACTGTTATTTCCTGAGAAAAAAACATTAATTTATTGTCATTAAGTGCCAACACTATAATATATGACTTTAAAAATCAATATTTTTCTCCTTCAAATTGTTACATTTTTCCAGAATAATTCAAACACAAGTAAACGTCGTCTCTGAACGCTCTGAGTTTACATTTACTTTTACGGCCCTCCTGTATTTGTTGGACTAGTGGATTGGCAAGACAGTGCCATCCAATATCTTTTACACATTGCCCTGTAAAAACCCCAATAAAAAAGCTTCTTACTTTACTTGACACCTTTTAAAAAACACATTGTATTTCTCCTCTGGAAACAACCTCGCTCCCAGTCCTCTCCTCACTGCTTTCTCTTGGACAATGGCTCCATCTATCACGCCACCCTTCACTGGCTATGCGCTTGCTAGTGTTTACATTTCCACACAATGAAATATCACTTGTTGGTTCTTCTCTTTGCGCGTCGGCCATTTGGAGTTTGTGTCCAAGTGAATGGGGAGAAAGTATAGTCCATCACTTTGGGGTAATTTTTTACTCCATCTTTTGAATTTATGACAAAGCCTGGCCTTGGAGCTTGGTTTATTCAGCAGATTGTTTTTTATTTTTTTACCTGCAGCATTAAACTTTCCCATTTGTTTAGAAGACTGCAAGGTTCATTGCAATCAAAGTGAACTAGCTGTTTTAAGGGACACAATTAGCAAATCACAAGGAATGCACTTTTTAAGTATCTTAATGTCTGCTGCAACAACAAAATATAGTGTTTTAATCGGCATAAACACGGCTGTCCTTGTCACGTATCTGCTTAACCAACCAGTCCAAAATCTACATTCTGTTCGACCCCAGAACGGTCTGGAATTGGTGTTACAAACTGTTCCAAGGGAAAAGGATAACACGACCCAGGATGTAAGAAGGGTAAATAATAAGCAGCTCTTTTAATAACAAGGTAAATGAGGATGTTACAATATCCATAAACTTAAAATTTCTCAGCAAACCAAAACTAACGAAAGAAGGCTCAGCAAGTACAAAAATAGTTCAAGTTAAAACACAAAAGATCAAATGACTCAGTCTCAGAAATCTATCAGAGTTCTGTAGGTCACAAGATTTACAAGGTTTGAAGTTCACAGACACAAGTGGCAGTTCAGTTTGAAATCGAGCAGCAAGGAGTGGCAGGGGGTGGGTCCTTTTACAGGTGTGCTGCTACAGGTGGAAGGCCAGGACTTGCCAGGCTCTGGATCGTCTCTCAAATCGCACGCAGGGCCCTGGAGTCAATCAGATGCCAGCTGGAGGAGCACACCAAGTTTCAAAGCTTGGGTACAGATACATCAGCAACAGGGACACATAGCCCTGTATGAGGAGCTGGAGGCCTCAAACCTTCGGCCCAATCACAGCCGGTAATTTGCAGCATATATCTTTCAAATGAGGAAGACATCTGTTGAGAAATCACATAACATTCAGAACAAAGTAAATTACTTACTTGAAAGTGCTTTGATTGTTGATTCTGTAGAAATCCACGCTGATTCCCAGTCCTCTGCGTTATTTTCTCCCTTTTTTCATGTGTAAGTTTTGCTTGTTATGACACAAACAGACCATGTGTTTCTCTGATTGGTCAATCACGTCTGTCTGAAATCAGGGAGACAGGATCCACTTCCACACCCACACGTCTTTGTAAAGTTTTGCCAAAGCATGTGGTTCTGATTAGCCAGGTAAGTAGTTAGTTGTAGTAGTTGTTAGATGTCTGTTAGTTTGTCACATATTTCAGTCTTTTTATCAATTCGTCTGGATGAGTTTAAAATGTAACCAAATCATAAACTGCAAATCTAATCACAATCACAATGTTTTTCAGAAAAATCGCAATTAGATACCTATTCTAAATCAGCTTTAAAAGAGAGCGATGCAGAACCTTGAGAATGATGGATGGTTGCGATGGCGCGTGGTTGCATAAGCTAACCGTACAGGCATCACAATACATCCAGATTCATGCGTAACCAACTTCCGCGCCAACCGCTCAAACTCACAACCAAGGTCTGCGTGTAGATTAACATATAAATGGAAATGCATGAAACAACCACTCACTCCCGTTCATTCAAAATCACTGGACACATGCGTCGGGGATTGTGAGATGAGGGGGTGGCAATTGGGTTCAAGATCGTATGCGTCAACCGTAGTCTGGAACAATGTCTCAAATAGGAAAAGGCTTGTGGAACATTGCAAAGGACTATAGCGTATGATAAGGGCCCAGTATTGTGATTAAAAATGGTTTGCAATTATCGTATGGAGTGGACAGAAATGGCGAGTGAGTTGTCAGCATGGAGCGGAAGGCAGCAGTTCACCGTGGTTCATGTTAACAGCCGTGTCTGTGTATTCTCAAGTATCTGAACCATGGATTAAACATAGTATAGTGTTGTCACAGTGCTAAAATTTCAAACTCGATTTGGATACTAAGGAATAGACTCGAAGGATTTCAACCATCATTCAGTCGTAGTACTTTCTGTTATATCACCATGCGGTCTTATATCTGTGCAATCGCTCAGTCGCCTAGGTTAGTTCCATAGTGGTCCATGAGCGTATACTAGTCTATGTGGTACTTATACTTGTTCTGATACAGCTCAAGATCATTCTAAAGCTATTCAGGAAAGTCCATATTAAAATCATATATGTATAAAATGGTATCTAACTGATTATTGGTGTGTGTAATAGTGCAGATAGCAACCTTAGCGGACCTGAGAGAATCCTATCCACCTTATTCCGGACATCGCTGTGGGAACCGCTATCGAAATTCAGATTGTATTATTTTGCATGGGGCTGCTGATCTTGACCAAATCAGTTCTACATGGGCTACAGAGCCGTTTCAAAGCCTCTCAGAGAATCGATCTATTGTTCACTTGTTGGTCACATGAACATAGAACAGTTAGATAGTTTTACACAAATCAACCCAGATTCCCACTTAACCGTAAGTGCCACCACAAAGAGTCTGTGGTTTAGTAGCATTTACAGCAAAAGTGGGTAGGGCGGAATAAGGCCAACGGGATTTCTTCCATCTGGTACTACAGTCACTGACAGTTGAACATTTTTTCAGAGCATGTAGAACTACCCTTCCGACATTAATATGAGCAAATATAGCACCGAGGAACAAACCCTTATTGTGCAGTGGTACTTTGAGTCACATGGGTCAAATTCGGAAACCCAGCGGTGTTACCGTCAACATTTTAATACCAGAGATGCCCCAAGCGTGAATGCCATTAAAGGAATAATTAGTGGTTTTCAAAGACAGGGGGCAGTATGTGATCTCCTCACGGATCAAATAAGAGCTATAAGCCCGGAAATGTTTTCAAATGTTATGTAAAGTGTGTTGGATCGGGCTGTTCAGTGTGAAACCGAAAATGGTGGACACAAAACATTATTTAAAAAAAATTGGTCATTTTTACTTCCCCTAGTTTAAGTAGTGTTAAGTTCAAGTGTAAGTGAACAATTATAACCGTGTATATTGCCAAAAATCTCAGAAGGTTCAGTTTACCTACTGCTAAAACTTGTTGAGTATAACTTAAGAATTATAGGAGCTATTGAAGATTTAAAAGTGTCAGTGACTTTTGGTCCACCCTGTAGTATAATTCAAATCTCCAATACAATGCAGTAAAATCCTACGTTAATTAACAGTTTGTTGAGGATTTGTCGATGCGATGATGCTCAGTCACTGACTAATTAAAGACCCAATTTGTAATTAGATTGGCCGACCTTCCTTTGTTGTATTCTCACATCTCGCCACTAGAGGCTATCTATATTACTGCAGTCTGACAGTGCTCCAGCTTTGTCCTGACAGAACCAGACCAGAGAGCATACTAGGTGAGCCTAAACAAAGGCCAAGTGAGGGGACGGGGGAACAGGTTTCACATCTGCCATCTACTGGAAAAAATAAAATAAATTAAAGCCGCAAGCGGCATCGAACGGCCCTCGCGGGCCGCGCTTCGCACTCGGCCGACCGGGCACTCCCTATAGGTGGCGCTGATCCATTAGTTGCCTCTGTTTTATTGTAGCTTTGAGATGCATCTGTTCCCAAATAAAGGCAAAAGACACTGGGAGCACAGATGCACAGAATGCACCAACATGGGGTTTTCCAGGCATCTCCATGGCAACACTGTGCAAAATACAAACTTGGACCCTCAGACTTTTTTGACGGGGACGATGTAAAGAATCACTGTGCCAAATTTCCTGTTCTTCATTGAAGGTAATAAGTCGTTAGAAGACTTTGAAATGAACGAAAATGCGGAAAATTTCGCATCGCCATGGCAACCCAGTGAAAAATATGACATGGGTGTGATTGACTTTTTTGATCATGATGACATGATGAGTCATTCTGGCAAATTTCACTTAATTCCATGAAACTAATGTTTTTCTCATGAATGGGAAATTTTCGGAGCGTTCCCATTAGGATAACATGGAAACTTCGGCGCATCGCCATGGCAACAGGATGCAAAAAACGACATGGGTCTGATTGACTTTATTGATTGGAATGACGAAATGGAATTTTGTGTGAAATTTCGTAACATTTGGGAAAACTAAATTTTTGAACCTCCATACAAATTAATTTGTTATTCTGTAGGGGGCGCTATTGCACCAATTTTGTTTGTTTCACAATGAGTAGGTCTAGGCCAGAACGTTTTACAACTGATTTGAATTGAGTCAAATCGGACTTAGTATGCGCAAATGGGAGCAAATTTTGAAATTTGAAAAATTGCAAAAATTCCGATGGAATTTTGCGGCTTCGCCGCACGGAAACCATTATACGTATCAATGTAAATCGGATAACTTTTGATGCCCCCACTTGTCTAGATGATGTCCAGTGATTTTCAGCCCTGCAGGTGAAGCGCCTTCAGAGGAGTTGACGAAAATGCGACGTCAACGAAAACGCTGACTCGGCATTTCGGAATATTCAATCCAAGATGGCCGACTTCCGGTTTGTCAGAGGGCGTGGCCATAATAATATTTTTTGTTTGGCATCACTTGATGAATATGTGTACCGAATTTGGTGGGTCTATGACAAAGTTTACGTCGGGGCGTCTCCCATTGACGCAATGTATTTTGACTTTTGTAGGTGGCGCTGTCGCGCCATTTTTTTTATGTCCAATGATGCACCATATAAAAAATAAATTTTTCGCCACTTCTGAATTTTGGGCAAAATTTGGTGAGTTTTCAAATATGTTCAGGGGGTCAAATTCCTGTTCAAAGAGAGCAGAAGAAAGAAAAAAAAATAATAATTAAAGCCGCAAGCGGCATCGAACGGCCCTCGCGGGCCGCGCTTCGCACTCGGCCGACCGGCACACTCCCTGTAGGTGGCGCTGAGCCATTAGTTGCCTCTGTTTTATTGTGGCTTTAAGCTGCATGTGTCACCAAATAAAGTCAAAAGACACTGGGAGCTCTGATGCACAAAAAATGCACCAACATGGGTTTTTCCAGGCATCGCCATGGCAACACCATGCAAAATACAAACTTGGCACCTCGGACTTTTTTGATGGGGATGATGTAAAGAAATCACTGTGGCAAATTCACGGTCTTCCTTAAAGGTAATAAGTCGTTAGAAGACTTTGAAATGTCCGAAAATGTGTAAAATTTTCCCATTAGGATAACATGGGGTTTTTTCGCGCATCGCCATGGCAACAGAGTGAAAAATATGACATGGGTGTGATTGACTTTTTTGCTCAGGATGACATGAAGAGTCATTGTGCCAAATTTCACTTAATCCATGAAACTAATGTTTTTCTCATGAATGGGGAATTTTCGCAGCATTCCCATTAGGATAACATGGGCACTTTGGCGCATCGTCATGGCAACACGGTACAAAAAACGTCATGGGTCTGATTGACTTTATTGATTGGGATGACGGAATGTAATTTTGTGTGAAATTTCGTAACATTTGGGAAAACAAAATTTTGGGCTCTCCATGCAAATGTATTTGTTGTTCTGTAGGGGGCGCTATTGCACCAAATTGTTTTGTTTCATAATTAGCAGGTCTAGGCCAGAAAGTTTTACAACTGATTCGAATTTGAGCTCAATCGGACTTTTTATGCGCAAACGGGAGCAAATTTTGACATTTAAAAATTGCAAAAATTCCGATGGAATTTTGAGGCTTCGCCGCACGGAAACCGTTATACGTATCAATGTAAATTGGATAACTTTTGATGCCCCACTTGTCTAGATGATGTCCAGTGATTTTCAGCCCTGCAGGTGAAGCGCCTTCAGAGGAGTTGACGAAAATGCGACGTCAACGAAAATGCTGACTCGGCATTTCGGAATTTTCAATCCAAGATGGCCGACTTCCGGTTTGTCAGAGGGCGTGGCCATAATAATATTTTTTGTTTGGCATCACTCGATGAATGTGTGTACCGAATTTGGTGGGTCTACGACAAAGTTGACGTCGGGGTGTCTCCCATTGACGCAATGTATTTTGACTTTTGTAGGTGGCGCTGTCGCGCCATTTTTTTATGCCCAATGATGCAACATATAAAAAAATAAATTTTTCACCACTTCTGAATTTTGGGCAAAATTTGGTGAGTTTTCAAATATGTTCAGGGGGTGAAATTCCTGTTCAAAGAGCAGAAGAAAGAAAAAAAAATAATAATTAAAGCCGCAAGCGGCATCGAACGGCCCTCGCGGGCCGCGCTTCGCACTCTGCCGACCGGGCACTCCCTGTAGGTGGCGCTGACCCGCCACATGCCTCTGTTTTATTGTGGCTTTGGGCTGCATATGTCACCAAATAAAGGCAAAAGACATTGGGAGCACTGATGCACAAAATGCACCAACATGGGTTTTTCCAGGCATCGCCATGGCAACACCATGCAAAATACAAAGTTGCACCCTTGGACTTTTTTGACGGGGACGATGTAATGAATCAACGTGCCAAATCTCACAATTGTCATTGAAGGTATGAAGGCATTATAAGACTTTGAAATGTCGAAAAATTGGTAAATTTTCCCATTAGGATAACATGGGGTATTTCGCGCATCGCCATGGCAACAGAGTGGAAAATATGACATGGGTGTGATTGACTTTTTTGATCAGGATGACATGATGAGTCATTATGTCAAATTTCACTTAATTCCATGAAAGTAATGTTTTTCTTATGAATGGGGAATTTTCGGAGCATTCCCATTAGGATAACATGGGCACTTTGGCGCATCGTCATGGCAACACGGTACAAAAAACGTCATGGGTCTGATTGACTTTATTGATTGGGATGACCCACTGGAATTTTGTGTGAAATTTCGTAACATTTGGGAAAACTAAATTTTGGGCCCTCCATGCAAATTTATGTGTTATTCTGTAGGGGGCGCTATTGCACCAAATTGTTTTCTTTGACAATTAGTAGGTGTAGGCCAGAAAGTTTTACAACTGATTCGAATTTGAGCCCAATCGGACTTTTTATGCGCAAACGGGAGCAAATTTTCAAATTTGAAAATTGCAAAAATTCCGATGGACTTTTGCGGCTTCGCCGCACGGAAACCGTTATACGTATCAATGTAAATTGGATAACTTTTGATGCCCCACTTGTCTAGATGATGTCCAGTGATTTTCAGCCCTGCAGGTGAAGCGCCTTCAGAGGAGTTGACGAAAATGCGACATGAACGAAAATGCTGACTCGGCATTTCGGAATATTCAATCCAAGATGGCCGACTTCGGTTTTGTCAGAGGGCGTGGCCATAATAATATTTTTTGTTTGGCATCACTTGATGAACGTGTGTACCGAATTTGGTGGGTCTACGACAAAGTTGATGTCGGGGCGTCTCCCATTGACGCAATGTATTTTGACTTTTGTAGGTGGCGCTGTCGCGCCATTTTTTTATGCCCAATGATGCACCATATAAAAAAATTAATTTTTCGGCAGACCTGAATTTTGGGCAAAATTTGGTGAGTTTTCGAATATGTTCAGGGGGTCAAATTCCTGTTCAAAGAGCAGAAGAATAAAAAAAAAAATAAAAATTAAAGCCGCAAGCGGCATCGAACGGCCCTCGCGGGCCGCGCTTCGCACTCTGCCGACCGGGCACTCCCTGTAGGTGGCGCTGACCCGCCACATGCCTCTGTTTTATTGTGGCTTTGGGCTGCATATGTCACCAAATAAAGGCAAAAGACATTGGGAGCACTGATGCACAAAATGCACCAACATGGGTTTTTCCAGGCATCGCCATGGCAACACCGTGCAAAATACAAAGTTGGCACCTCAGACTTTTTTGATGGGGATGATGTAAAGAATCAGCGTGCCAAATCTCACATTCTTCATTGAAGGTCTGAAGCCGTTATAAGAGTTTGAAATGTCCCAAAATTTGTGTAAATTTTCCCATTAGGATAACATGGGGTATTTCACGCATTGCCATGGCAACAGAGTGAAAAATATGGCATGGGTGTGATTGACTTTTTGGATCGGGATGATATGATGAGTCATTCTGCCAAATTTCACTTAATTCCATGAAACTAATGTTTTTCTCATGAATGGGAAATTTTTCGGAGCATTCCCATTAGGATAACATGGGCACTTTGGCGCATCGTCATGGCAACACGGTACAAAAAAACGTCATGGGTCTGATTGACTTTATTGATTGGGATGACCCACTGGAATTTTGTGTGAAATTTCGTAACATTTGGGAAAAACTAAATTTTGGGCCCTCCATGCAAATTTATTTGTTATTCTGTAGGGGGCGCTATTTGCACCAAATTGTTTTCTTTAATAATTAGTAGGTCTAGGCCAGAAAGTTTTACAACTGATTCGAATTTGAGCCCAATCAGACTTTGTATGCACAAACGGGAGGAAATTTTCAAATTTGAAAGTTGCAAAAATTCCGATGGACTTTTGCGGCTTCGCCGCATGGAAACCGTTATACGTATCAACGTAAATTGGATAACTTTTGATGCCCCACTTGTCTAGATAATGTGCAGTTATTTTCAGCCCTGCCGGTGAAGCGCCTTCAGAGGAGTTGACGTAAATGCGACGTCAACGAAAACGCTGACTCGGCATTTCGGAATTTTCAATCCAAGATGGCCGACTTCCGGTTTGTCAAGGGGCGTGGCCATAATAATATTTTTTTGTTTGGCATCACTTGAAGAATGTGTGCACCGAATTTGGTGGCTCTACGACAAAGTTGACGTCGGGGTGTCTCCCATTGACGCAATGTATTTTGACTTTTGTAGGTGGCGCTGTCGCGCCATTTTTTTATGTCCAATAATGCAACATATAAAGAAATACAATTTTCGCCAGACCTGAATTTTGGGCAAAATTTGGTGAGTTTTCAAATATGTTCAGGGGGTGAAATTCCTGGTCAAAGCGCAGAAGAAGAAATAAAAAAAAAAATAATAATAATAATAATAATATTTTTTAGCAAAAACAATATATCCGAATACATTAGAATGACAAATTATACGTTTTTTGAAAGCTCTGGACCTTCCCCACGTCACCGTGGGGTCATTGGCGAATGACGGGCGCTGACGCGCCCGTCATTCGCCATGACGTCGGGGCCCGCCACTGACCTCCCATTGACTTCCATTCATTTTAGCAGTAACAAGATGGCCCATGCCTGCGGCATGGGTGCTTGGATAGGGCTCGATGCCAGGAGTGTGTTTGGGCGACATGAGCGCTTCGCGCTGCCTTTGTCAACATTGAGTCAATGGGCTTCGCCCATTGACTCAATGTTGACGATGACATGCTAGCAAGAACAAATATGCATATCCCATGCCTACGGCATGGGTTGCTAGGATACTGGAGTCGGGGCAAGGTCGCGACCTCAGCCGAACTTGTGCGCTTCGCGCACAAGTTCGGCAAGACAGTTAGCAACGATGAGTGCCTGGGCTTCGCCCAGGCACTCATCGTTGCGGAAGCAATAGGCCCTACGCCCTGTAGGGGCTCGGGCCTAAAAATAAAAATAATTAAAGCCGCAAGCGGCATCGAACGGCCCTCGCGGGCCACGCTTCGCACTCGGCTGACCGGGCACTCCCTGTATGTGGCGCTGACCCGCCACTTGCCTCTGTTTTATTGTGGCTTTGGGCTGCACTTGTCACCAAACAGAGTCAAAAGACACTGGGAGCACTGATGGACAAAATGCACCAAAATGGGGTTTTCCAGGCATCACCATGGCAACACCGTGCAAAATACAAACTTGGCACCTTGGACTTTTTTGACGGGGATGATGTAAAGAATCAACATGCCAAATCTCACATTCTTCATTGAAGGTCTGAAGTCGTTATAAGACTTTGAAATGTCCCAAAATTTGTACATTTTCCCATTAGGATAACATGGGGTATTTCACGCATCACCATGGCAACAGAGTGAAAAATATGGCATGGGTGTGATTGACTTTTTGGATCGTGATGACATGAAGAGTCATTCTGCCTAATTTCACTTAATTCCATGAAATTAATGTTTTTCTCATGAATGGGGAATTTTCGGAGCATTCTCATTAGGATAACATGGGCACTTTGGCACATCGTCATGGCAACACGGTGCAAAAAAACGATATGGGTCTGATTGACTTTATTGATTGGGATGCCCCACTGGAATTTTGTGTGAAATTTCGTAACATTTGGGAAAACTAAATTTTGGGCCCCTCCATGCAAATTTATTTGTTATTCTGTAGGGGGCGCTATTGCACCAAATTGTTTTCTTTGACAATTAGTAGGTCTAGGCCAGAAAGTTTTACAACTGATTCAAATTTGAGCTCAATCGGACTTTTTATGCGCAAACGGGAGCAAATTTTGAAATTAGAAAATTGCAAAAATTCCGATGGAATTTTGCGGCTTCGCCGCACGGAAACCGTTATACGTATCAACGTAAATTGGATAACTTTTGATGCCCCACTTGTCTAGATGATGTCCAGTGATTTTCAGCCCTGCAGGTGAAGCGCCTTCAGAGGAGTTGACGAAAATGCGACGTCAACAAAAATGCTGACTCGGCATTTCGGAATTTTCAATCCAAGATGGCCGACTTCCGGTTTGTCAGAGGGCGTGGCCATAATAATATTTTTTGTTTGGCATCACTTGATGAACGTGTGTACCGAATTTGGTGGCTCTACGACAAAGTTGACGTCGGGGGCGTCTCCCATTGACGCAATGTATTTTGACTTTTGTAGGTGGCGCTGTCGCGCCATTTTTTTATGCCCAATGATGCACCATATAAAAAAATAAATTTTTCGGCAGACTTGAATTTTGGGCAAAATTTGGTGAGTTTTTGAATATGTTCAGGGGGTCAAATTCCTGTTTAAAGTGCAGATGAAAGAATAAAAAAAATAATAATAATATTTTTTAGCAAAAAAACAATATATCCGAAAACATTAGAATGACATATTATACGTTTTTTGAAAGCTCTCGACATTCCCCACGTCACCGTGGGGTCAATGGCGAATGACGGGCGCTGACGCGCCCGTCATTCACCATGACGTCGGGGTCCCCCATTGACTCCCATTCATTTCCATTCATTTTAGCAGCAACAAATATGGCCCATGCCTACGGCATGGGTTGCTGGGATAGTGGAATCAGGGCAAGGTCACGACCTCAGCCGAACTTGTGCGCTGCGCGCACAAGTTCGGCAAGACAGTTAGCAACGATGAGTGCCTGGGCTTTGCCCAGGCACTCATCGTTGCGGAAGCAATAGGCCCTACGCCCTGTAGGGGCTCGGGCCTAATTAAAGCCGCAAGCGGCATCGAACGGCCCTCGCGGGCCGCGCTTCGCACTCGGCCGACCGGGCACTCCCTGTAGGTGGCGCTGATTCATCACTTGCCTCTGTTTTATTGTGGCTTTGAGCTGCATTTGTAGCCAAACCAAGCCAAAAGACATTGGGAGCACTGATGCACAAAATGCACCAACATGGGGTTTTCCAGGCATCGCCATGGCAACACCGTGCAAAATACAAACTTGCACCCTTGGACTTTTTTGACGGGAACGATGTAAAGAATCACCGTGCCAAATTTCATGTTCTTCATTGAAGGTATGAAGTCGTTAGAAGACTTTGAAATGTCCGAAAATGTAGAAATTTGTCCATTAGGATAACATGGGGTATTTCGCGCATCGCCATGGCAACAGAGTGAAAATTATGACATGGGTGTGATTGAGTTTTTTGATCGGGATGATATGATGAGTCATTCTGGCAAATTTCACTTAATTCCATGAAACTAATGTTTTTCTCATGAATGGGAAATTTTTGGACTGTTCCCATTAGGATAACATGGGAACTTCGGCGCATCGCCATGGCAACACGATGCAAAAAACGACATGGGTCTGATTGACTTTATTGATTGGGATGACCCACTGGAATTTTGTGTGAAATTTCGTAACATTTGGGAAAACTAAATTTTGGGCCCTCCATGCAAATTTATTTGGTATTCTGTAGGGGGCGCTATTGCACGAAATTGTTTTCTTTCACAATGAGTAGGCCTAGGCCAGAAAGTTTTACAAATGATTTGAATTTGAGCTCAATCAGACTTTGTATGCGCAATCGGGAGCAAATTTTGACATTTGAAAATTGCAAAAATTCTGATGGACCTTTGCGGCTTCGCCGCACGGAAACCGTTATACGTATCAATGTAAATTGGATAACTTTTGATGCCCCACTTGTCTAGATGATGTCCAGTGATTTTCAGCCCTGCAGGTGAAGCGCCTTCAGAGGAGTTGACGAAAATGCGACGTCAACAAAAATGCTGACTCGGCATTTTGGAATTTTAAATCCAAGATGGCCGACTTCCGGTTTGTCAGAGGGCGTGGCCATAATAATATTTTTTGTTTGGCATCACTTGATGAATGTGTGTACTGAATTTGGTGGCTCTACGACAAAGTTGACGTCGGGGTGTCTCCCATTGACGCAATGTATTTTGACTTTTGTAGGTGGCGCTGTCGCGCCATTTTTTTATGCCCAATGATGCACCATATAAAAAAATAAATTTTTCGCCACTTCTGAATTTTGGGCAAATTTTGGTGAGTTTTCAAATATGTTCAGGGGGTGAAATTCCTGCTCAAAGAGCAGATGAAAGAAGAAAAAAAAAAAAAAATAATAATAATAATTAAAGCCGCAAGCGGCATCGAACGGCCCTCGCGGGCCGCACTTCGCACTCGGCCGACCGGGCACTCCCTGTAGGTGGCGCTGATCCGCCACTTGCTTCCGTTTTATTGTGGCTTTGGGCTGCACTTGTGAGCAAACCAAGCCAAAAGACATTGGGAGCACTGATGCACAAAATGCACCAACATAAGTTTTTCCAGGCATCGCCATGGCAACACCGTGCAAAATACAAACTTGGCACCTCAGACTTTTTTGATGGGGACGATGTAAAGAATCACTGTGCCAAATTTCACATTCTTCCTTAAAGGTAATACAACGTTATAAGAGTTTGAAATGTACGAAAATGTGGAAATTTTCCCATTAGGATAACATGGGGTATTTCGCACATCGCCATGGCAACAGAGTGAAAAATATGACATGGGGGTGATTGACTTTTTAGATCGGGATGATATGATGAGTCATTCTGGCAAATTTCACTTAATTCCATGAAAGTAATGTTTTTCTCATGAATGGGGAATTTTCGGAGCATTCCCATTAGGATAACATGGGCACTTTGGCGCATCGTCATGGCAACAGGGTGCAAAAAACGATATAGGTCTGATTGACTTTATTGATCAGGATGACCCACTGGAATTTTGTGTGAAATTTCGTAACATTTGGGAAAACTAAATTTTGGGACCTCCATGCAAATGTATTTGTTTCTGTAGGGGGCGCTATCGCGCCAATTTTGTTTCTTTCACAATGAGTAGGTTTAGGCCCAAAAGTTTTACAACTGATTTGAATTTGAGTCCAATCCGACTTTGTATGCGCAAACGGGAGCAAATTTTGAAATTAGAAAATTGCAAAAATTCCGATGGAATTTTGCGGCTTCGCCGCACGGAAACCGTGATAGGGATCAACGTAAATTGGATAACTTTTGATGCCCCACTTGTCTAGATGATGTCGAGTGATTTTCAGCCCTGAAGGTGAAGCGCCTTCAGAGGAGTTGACGAAAATGCGACGTCAACGAAAATGCTGACTCGGCATTTTTGGAATTTTCAATCCAAGATGGCCGACTTCGGTTTGTCAAGGGGCGTGGCCATAATAATATTTTTTGTTTGGCATCACTTGAATAATGTGTGTACTGAATTTGGTGGTTCTACGACAAAGTTGACGTCGGGGCGTCTCCCATTGACGCAATGTATTTTGACTTTTGTAGGTGGCGCTGTCGCGCCATTTTTTTATGCCCAATGATGCACCATATAAAAAATAAATTTTTCGGCAGACCTGAATTTTGGGCAAAATTTGGTGAGTTTTTCAAATATGTTCAGGGGGTCAAATTCCTGTTCAAAGAGCAGATGAGGAAGAAATAAAAATAAAAAAAAATTAAAGCCGCAAGCGGCATCGAACGGCCCTCGCGGGCCGCACTTCGCACTCGGCCGACCGGACACTCCCTGCAGGTTGCGCTGACCCGCCACTTGCCTCTGTTTTATTGCGGCTTTGGGCTGCATTTGTCACCAAAGTCAAAAGACATTAGGAGCACTGATGCACAAAAGGCACCAACATGGCTTTTTGCAGGCATCGCCATGGCAACACCGTGCAAAATACAAACTTGGCACCTCAGACTTTTTTGATGGGGATGATGTAAAGAATCAACGTGCCAAATCTCACATTCTTCATTGAAGGTCTGAAGCCGTTATAAGACTTTGAAATGTCCCAAAATTAGTAAATTTTCCCATTAGGATAACATGGGGTATTTCACGCATCGCCATAGCAACAGAGTGAAAAATATGACATGGGTGTGATTGACTTTTTTGATCAGGATGACATGATGAGTCATTCTGCAAAATTTCATTTAATTCCATGAAACTAATGTTTTTCTCATGAATGGGAAATTTTCGGAGCGTTCCCCTTAGGATAACATGGGCACTTTGGGCGCATCGTCATGGCAACACGGTACAAAAAACGTCATGGGTCTGATTGACTTTATTGATTGGGATGACACATTGGAATTTTGTGTGAAATTTCGTAACATTTGGGGAAACTAAATTTGGGGGCCCTCCATGCAAATTTATGTGTTATTCTGTAGGGGGCGCTATTGAACCAAATTGTTTTCTTTAATAATTAGTAGGTCTAGGCCAGAAAGTTTTACACAACTGATTCGAATTTGAGTGAAATCGGACTTAGTATGCGCAAATGGGAGCAAATTTTGAAATTTGAAAATTGCAAAAATTCCGATGGAATTTTGCGGCTTCGCCGCATGGAAGCCGTTATACGTATCAATGTAAATCGGATAACTTTTGATGCCCCACTTGTCTAGATGATGTCCAGTGATTTTCAGCCCTGCAGGTGAAGCACCTTCAGAGGAGTTGACGAAAATGCGACGTCAACGAAAATGCTGACTCGGCATTTCGGAATTTTCAATCCAAAATGGCCGACTTCCGGTTTGTCAGGGGGCGTGGCCATAATAATATTTTTTGTTTGGCATCACATGAAGAATGTGTGTACCGAATTTTGTGGCTCTACGACAAAATTGACGTCGGGGGGTCTCTCCCATTGACGCAATGTATTTTGACTTTTGTAGGTGGCGCTGTCGCGCCATTTTTTTATGCCCAATGATGCACCATATAAAAAAATAAATTTTTTTCGCCACTTCTGAATTTTGGGCAAAATTTGGTGAGTTTTTGAATATGTTTAGGGGGTGAAATTCCTGCTCAAGAGCAGAAGAAGAAGAAATAAAAATAATTAAAGCCGCAAGCGGCATCGAACGGCCCTCGCGGGCCGCGCTTCGCACTCGGCCGACCGGGCACTCCCTGTAGGTGGCGCTGACCCACCTCTTGCCTCTGTTTTTTGTGGCTTTGGGCTGCACATGTCACCAAACAAAGTCAAAAGACATGGGAGCACTGATGCACAAAATGCACCAACATGGGTTTTTCCAGGCATCACCATGGCAACACCGTGCAAAATACAAACTTGGCACCTCAGACTTTTTTGACGGGGACGATGTAAAGAATCAACGTGCCAAATCTCACATTCTTCATTGAAGGTCTGAAGCCGTTATAAGACTTTGAAATGTCCAAAAATTTGTAAATTTTCCCATTAGGATAACATGGGGTATTTCGCGCATCGCCATGGAAACAGAGTGAAAAATATGACATGGGTGTGATTGACTTTTTTGCTCAGGATGACATGAAGAGTCATTGTGCCAAATTTTCACTTAATTCCCATGAAACTAATGTTTTTTCTCATAAATGGGACATTTTCGGAGCATTCCCATTAGGATAACATGGGCACTTTGGCGCATCGTCATGGCAACATGGTACAAAAAACGACATGGGTCTCATTGACTTTATTGATTGGGATGACCCACTGGAATTTTGTGTGAAATTTTGTAACATTTGGGAAAAGTAAATTTTGGGACCTCCATGCAAATGTATTTGTTATTCTGTAGGGGGCGCTATCGTGCCAATTTTGTTTCTTTCACAATGAGTAGGTTTAGGCCCAAAAGTTTTACAACTGATTTGAATTTGAGTGAAATCAGACTTAGTATGTGCAAATGGGAGCAAATTTTGAAATTTGAAAATTGCAAAAATTCCGATGGAATTTTGCGACGTCGCCGCACGGAAACCGTGACAGGTATCAACCTAAATTGGATAACTTTTGATGCCCCACTTGTCTAGATGATGTCCAGTGATTTTCAGCCCTGCAGGTGAAGCGCCTTCAGAGGAGTTGACGAAAATGCGACGTCAACAAAAATGCTGACTCGGCATTTCGGAATTTTCAATCCAAGATGGCCGACTTCCGGTTTGTCAGAGGGCGTGGCCATAATAATATTTTTTGTTTGGCATCACTTGATGAACGTGTGTACCGAATTTGGTGGCTCTACGACAAAGTTGACGTCGGGGCGTCTCCCATTGACGCAATGTATTTTGACTTTTGTAGGTGGCGCTGTCGCGCCATTTTTTTATGCCCAATGATGCACCATATAAAAAAATAAATTTTTCGCAGACTTGAATTTTGGGGCAAAATTTGGTGAGTTTTTGAATATGTTCAGGGGGTCAAATTCCTGTTTAAAGTGCAGATGAAAGAATAAAAAAAAAATAATATTTTTAGCAAAACAATATATCCGAAAACATTAGAATGACATATTATACGTTTTTTGAAAGCTCTTCACATTCCCCACGTCACCGTGGGGTCAATGGCGAATGACGGGCGCTGACGCGCCCGTCATTCGCCATGACATCAGGGTCCCCCATTGACTCCCATTCATTTCCATTCATTTTAGCAGGAACAAATATGGCCCATGCCTACGGCATGGGTTGCTGGGATAGTGGATTCAGGGCAAGGTCGCGACCTCAGCCGAACTTGTGCGCTGCGCGCACAAGTTCGGCAAGACAGTTTGCAACGATGAGTGCCTGGGCTTCGCCCAGGCACTCATCGTTGCGGAAGCAATAGGCCCTACGCCCTGTAGGGGCTCGGGCCTAATAAACTTAGAGATTGTAGCTCTTTAAGATTGAACCACCAATCTTACACAGCGCATATAGTCCTCCTTCATACTTTGCACACTTTGAGTTAGATTTTTTTGTATAATGAGTGTTATGAAATGTATCATTTTTTAGAACTTTTTGTGCCAAAGAGAAGGACCACAAACAATTTATTCACTGAACACTATTCAAAAAGCAGTTATATATGAAGGTCAGATCGGGTAAGAAGTCGCAGCAGTTGTCGTTATCAACACGGACTGCATTTATCGAGATTAAAACAGACGGGAGGCATATTTCGGAGCAAAATAATGACATAAAATTGCTTGATGCTGTGGCGGTTGGCTCACAAAACATTCAGAAGATTTTCAGTCATTTCGCTTTTAATGTATAAGCCAAATTTTAGATGAAAACCACATTTGCCGATGTTTACTATGCACATCAAATACAGAATTAGATTGTAAAAAGCGACCGTAGATTGTATATATAACGGGATATAGCTAAACTGCAAGCCGCCACGTTCCAAATAGGAAGTGATCATGGGCTGCACTTCCGGCTCCATCGACTCCAATTCACTTTACATTGGAAAACTATCGGTCCTTTTGTCCGTAAATGCTGCTGTCAGGCTCGTCATTTTGGTGTTAAAATGTTACGTACTGAGTTGCTCTACTTGATTCTTGTATGGACAACAGGTTTGATTGACAGTGTTGCTAAGTGGGCGTTACCTTCCACAGCTTCACTCTAGATTGGCTCTTTGGTTGCTATGATACTCACGGTTGGAATTCCAACTATGGAGCATTCTTCCATATTTGTCCCGTAACCTCTAGCCCCGATATGCTACTACTGAAGATCTAATTACAAAATATGTAATAGTGAAAACTTTATTATGACCTTTACACAAGAATTTTATATCGAAAGCAAAGTATAGCCTAAATTGCCGAGTGCCGTGTAGCCTACCCCAAGTCGTTCTAGGCACAGTGAAGTAAAGATGTAGTGAACATGCAACAGAGTGACTATAATTATGAGGTGCTACTAAAAGGAACCCTTTTATGCTATTTTCTGATGTTTGTATGTATGCATGTTATAATGTTGTTTCCTCATCAAAAAAAAATACCAGGAGTTGTGTTTTGTTTCATTCACACACACATTAAACTCCATACTCCTTCACTAGAATCATTTGGAAAGTTTTAGACCTGGAATTTTCAATCTCTACTGAACAAAAGATATAAGTTAGCTGTTAAGACAAAAACCATTGCTTCATGAGCTTGGATATATAGACAGTCTAATAATAAAGGGTTACTCAAACGTGTGAATGAAACACAACTCCGGGTATGTTTTTGATGAGGTAACAACATTCTAACATAGCTTAAAACTCACAAGAGAACATTTTTGCTTAATATAGGTATTTTTTACATGTATTTGAGCAAAATTTTCTCATAAATATTGTATAAGCAGCTCTTGAGGTGAAAATAAGTCTGCTGTGCACGCTCTGCTTCTGATTATGACATGTTTTATTGTCAGGGAATCAGCAAGTGTATGGTTAACATGCTAGTTATTGTGAGCTTTACTGTGACGGTAAACATAAGCCTTAAAGAGAGGGTATTTCACTTCTATGGGGTATTAGCTGTTAACACATAGCATATTTATGTTGCCATTTTACCTTTTATTGTTTTGAAAATGCTGTAAGTTTTCACTTTCGCTCTTTGTTCTCCACGTTAACTCACTCCCCCTTCAGAGCTCTATTACAACATAATCAGCATGCATTCAGCTAAGGAAACTACTGCACACTGCATCAGGTTTGTTGTGTACGTGCATGGATAGCATCTCAAACCTCTTTAGGCATGTTTGTGATGAGGGAACAATGTTATAACATAGTGGAAAGTAAAAAGAAAAAGCTAATTTTGCATTAAATGTATAGGCTAATTATGAACATGCTACATTACCTTCCTTATAAAATGCTTACAAAGGCATACATACCATTTGTATTTGGCATTTTGCTTATTGTTGTACCTCACCCCCACTCAAAACTACGTTAATGAGTCACGTCAACAAGGTAAGGGCTGCAGCAGGCTCTCAGTCCACCCACTCGCGTCCCCGCTTAGCTTTGTTGCACACCGTCACCCCATTTAGTGTTAGCCAGCGTGGTCAAACAAATGACCAATGAGAGCAGAAGAATCCATATAATGAGACATGGGCCGGGCAAGCCCCCCACCACAGGCTGTAATGGACAACATAAAGCCGAACTGCAGTGTTTACAGAACAGAAAGGCACCCAGATGAGCCAGCCCACGCCACGTTCTGTTCATGCCCCTTTAATCTCCACTCCTACCTCTTCCTATTTTAATATTTACTAATTAGTAGTTAATTACTTCTGTGGTAAAGTGTATTGCTGCTCTAATAAATAAAACAAAATAGTACTGTATATATGTTTTTAACTTGAAGGAGTTTGGAAGACAAAAGGGATTACTGCATCCTGGCAACGGCACATGAGATAAGATAAACGTTTATTCGAGGCACAATGGGGAAATAACATAGACCATATTTGTGCTTTATGGCTATATGTACAAATATTAGGTCTGTTATCCAGCTGCACACAGGGCTGTCAGACCCTTAGAAAAATTTCATTAGGCCCACAGACTCACAACTCATTTCTGATTCAAGGGTCACTGTATTCAAGCATCTAACTTTTAATGCTTTATATTTCACCCATCCATCCATCGTCTTCCGCTTATCCTGGGCTGGGTCGCAAGGGCAGCAGTCTAAGCAGGAACTCCCAGACTTCCCTCACCCCAGAAACGTCCTCCAGCTACTCCAGTGGGACCCCAAGGCATTCCCAGGTCAGCAGAGAGACGGCTGGCCCCATATTTCACGTCATCAGAAATTAATTTTGACTGAATGAGAAGGCCTTTCCATGTGTTTTCTCCTATCAACCCTAAACATTCACATTAGGTCAATCGTTCTGCTAAGGTAGTCCTGATCAAGACTATCTCATGATCCCTCATGATCTGGAGATGGGTCAGGTTACCCCAGCGGCACTGAAGGATGGGTCAAACGCAGAGGAACTTTTTCTCTACAGGGAAAATAAAGTGTACCTTACCTTACCTGTCCAATTTTACTTCCTTTTATCAACCAGTCTATCTGCCCTGATGAGTCATATGGACATGGAGACAAGATTTGGCGAAGGAAACAACAAGAATAAGTGAAGAACCTTTTGGCCTTTTGAAGGATTTGCATGTTGATTCCATCCCAACCTTTGAATATCGAGGTTGAAATGACTAAAGATTGAGTTCAGGGCTGTGATTGATTCCTTCTGGTTACCTTTCTGATGCTGAATTGTTCTTAGTAATATACCCTGGAAGAATCGTATGAAATAGTAATATAAAAATAATTTGTGCAATATCTCTTTCTGCCCCTCCAAACTCGAAGCAGAGTAGACTGTTTGTACAAAGTTGTTTTGGCTCTTTACTTTGTTGTGTCCCAGCGGATAGCATAAATGTAATCTACTGCCTCTCAGCGAGGAGCAAAACGCGCCGTGTAGCAGCTGCTCTCTTTCCCGTGCAGTTTTTAATAAGTGTGTTCAGTGACATTTGTTATGAGTCCTATTAAAAAATCCTTATTAATAATTAACAGTGGTCTCAAATTGAGTTCGGCAGCATAGCAACAGCCTCGTGTGGACTCCTGGGGGTTCCATAATTTTTGAGCCAATCAATATCCTCTCAGCAGTGGGCCATACACGCAGCACATTTTGCACATAAGCCCTCCCCCACAGGGCCGGCAGTCACGGCACAAGAGGTGACACAAAAGGCTGCTCTGAGGTAATAAGGGAACGATACAATCCTTTATTTGAGATGAAGTGGTTTGGCACGTCAATTACATGTTAAAGACGACAGAGTGAGCTCAGTTTTGTGTTGTCATGATGTTAACATTTGAAAGTCTATTTTGATTCTAAGGAGAAGGCTTTATATTTGATATGAAATTCAATTTAATCTGAGACAAAATATTGGCTGAGTCGAAAGGCAAAGCTCTCGATTTACCCGTCAATCTACGTTCCTACCCTCACCTATGGTCATGAGCTCTGGGTAATGACCGAAAGGACAAGATCGCGGATACAAGCGGCCGAAATGGGTTTCCTCCGCGTGCTGGCTGGGCACTCCCTTAGAGATAGGCTGAGGAGCTCAGTCACACGGGAGGAGCTCGGAGTAGAGTCGCTGCTCCTACACGTTGAGCGGAGCCAGCTGAGGTGGCTCGGGCATCTGTTCAGGACGCCTCCCTATGGTGGTGTTCCGGGCATGTCCCACCGGGAGGAGGGTCCGGGAAAGACCAAAGACACGCTCTCTCTCGGCTGGCCTGGAAACGTCTTGGGGTCCCACCGGAGGAGCTGGAGGACGTGTCGGGGGTGAGGGAAGTCTGGGAGTCCCTGCTTAGACGGCTGCCCCCGTGACCTGGCACTAGATAAGCGAAAGAAAATGGATGGATGGACAAAATATTGGTAGTTCCTTTAAAGGGGCTATATGTAACATTTTGATTTTAATTTTCATAACCGTGACTTTCCTGTGTTCCCAGATACAAGGTACACATTCAAATCAAACATAGCTTTTACTGATAACAATTGTAATACTGATTTATTCTTATTTACAAAAACATTGGCCACGTTGTTTATGTAATAATTTGGGGTTACGGTTCTCAAGATGATTATCCAATCTCTCATTTAAGTTGCCAGTTTCAATGCTGAAATCCAGATGGTTTGAACCATTGACAAAAGAAGAGGACTAAGTGTGGACTGAGTGTGACGTCACCCTTAGCGTTCGGCTCCAGTCAAATGAAGCTCATCGAGGTTAGAGGTAGAGGCAAATTTGGACCCAGTTACATATTTGAAATCCTGACCTCGAGCATCATAGCAACCAAAGAGCCAATCCGGAGTGAGGCCCCTTTAGCAACACTGTCAATCAAACCTGTTGCTAACGCTAGCGGGAGCAACCTCAGGGGAAAGAAGGCGCCTGATTTGATTGTTATTAATGTTTATATCTTTCTTTGTTTTTTACTGACAATATAGTGGAATAAAAATACCAGGCTCAAGTAGGTTAATACGAACATTTTAAGACCAAAATGTTGTAATCACTGCAGCAATTACAGAGAAAAGCGTGAGGGTGTTTCAATGTAAAATTGAATTGGAGTCAGAAGTGCACCCATGAGCACTTCCTATCTGGAAAGCGGTGGCTAGCGTATTAGCTACGTCTATTTATATATACAGTCTATGGTTTGAACCTAAAAGGACTCTCTCGATCCGATCTGAATCCTCACTCCCTAAACTCCAGCACCTGCAGCCAAACATTACTCAGCGCTAATGCAGCCTCTGCAGCTCAGTGAGTGAACTCTAGAGGTTCTGAGCTCTCACATGAGACATAGCCTGTTCATATAATGAGAATGAGGAAAATCTTGTGTGCTCTATATTTGCAGGTTTAGGCACTGGCTACCCAGATGCAGTTGTGATGGTAGTACTCGTAGTACTTACTTACGCTATAAAGTGCTTTGTCCACATATGTATTGTCCTTGAGAAGCTGCTGAAATCTAGGCTTATTGTCCAATACCCAGCTCGTTATTGACATTTGTATACATAAAGCTCACTCTGGGTTTTTCCAGATCAAACCAAGCATCCATAGGTTTCCATGGTGACTGGGGTAGGGTAGCCAAAATACCTTACCTGGTACTGCTTGAGAACAATTCAAAACACATTGTATGAATCATATATTAGCTTCAACTGGCATCTTAATTCTGAATAAGCACCTCTGTCTGGCTTTTCAATTATGCGCTTACATAAATGACTACTGAATTCATTTGGGAAAGGGTAATAAGTAGCACTGTGACCATATTAAAATGTAAATGAGTAGTTTGAATTGAATTAATTGTGTTTTGTCAGACACTTCCGAAATGTACAATATCGTCTGCTTTTGGGGGTTGGTCAGGACGTTTTCAACCCCATGTCTACACATCAGCCCCCAGTGGGAACAAAATGTACCCTGTTCAGTGTAATTAAGGCTACTGCACCAGGAGCTGTCAGAAAGAGACTGCCACATAGGAACAGTAGGCAGTGTGTATTCCGGCTCCACAAAATTATGTATAGGATTACATTCCTAGCTCTGCATGGGGTTGGTGAGGATTTAGTAAATGGGTACACAGTCATTTTAACTCTACTGGAAAGCAGGAAAAAGTCAATTACCAAAGTAGATTAGGATTTGGTCAGAGAAGGACAGGGGCACAGCAATATTTCAACACAGCCTTATAAGAATTCTACGTGTTCTAGGTGTTCAGGAAGTCAACATGTTATAGAAGGTTTAAATAGGCATAGATGCAGACATAGGGGAAGAGTTAAGGTATTATTAACGGTACAGTATGGAACTTTCTGGAGGCGGCACGTCACTTGCATGATTCCAGGTGACAGTAGCTCAGTTTGTCCCATAGACTGTATAAAGAAGTGGACTGAGTGAGTATGACATCACCCATAGCGTTCAGCTCCAGCCAAATGAACCTCCTCGAGACTAGTGATTATTGGGGCGAATGTGGAGCCCAGTTCTGACCGTGTATCATAGAAACCAAATAGCAACGCTGTCAATCAAACCCGTTGCTAACACTATTTGGGGAGTGACCTCAGGGAAAGAAGGCATCTGATTTGTCTGTTATTAATGTTCATATCTTGATTTACAGACCAAATAGCGAAAAAAAAACCCCACCAGGATCATGTATGGTGGGTTAATACAAACATTTTAAGATTAAAATGACGAGGCTCACTGCAGCAGTTACAGAGGGGGCGACAATTTTTCAATGTAAAGTGAACTGGAGCCAGAGTCAATGGAACCGAAAGTGCGCTCATGATCACTTCCTATTTGGAATGCAGCAGCTAGCACGTTAGCTATGTGCATTTATATATACAGTCTCGAATCCCTGATCTTGGCAGTTCGAATCCCGCTCTCGTCGTAAACCTCATTGGTTGATTGAATGCTGTTATTGTGTCTCTGGGCAAGACACTTAACCCACCTCACCGCCAGTGACTATACGCTAGTGAGTGGTTCCTTGACGTAAAGGGCTTTGAGAGCCTTGAAGGTGGAACAGCGCTATGGAAATTTGTGATCATTGACAATTCTATCATTCCATAGAAATAGAAAGTTACTTCGGTACATCTTCCATGGAGATATATGGACGTTATGGTAAAAAGTTACATACTGTGGCTTTAAGGTAAGTGAGGAATAACTTTGGACCACAGCAAATGAATGAACTAGTTCTGTTTTTCACATTTTTAAGACAGCAAAAATCAGATCCAGCACTTTTAAGGTGTTATAATCGAGAAAGTTTGGAGTCAAAGTAAGAAGACAACTGGCGAACTTTTCCATGCCCCTTTTAGACACACTTAGGCTAAGTACCTGCCAACAAATGATCCGACGTTTAGTTTTAAACACCTACCATTTTTTGTTGAACCCATTTGATGATATGTCTCTACAGTAAAGTTCCAAATAAACTACTTTCAACACCTGAAATATTGTTTTGGTCATGTTGTGAAATAAACTTGCTTTTATGAGATTTGCTAAGCGTTCTCTTGGGTAACAACTTTGCCGGAAAACAGCAAACACGTTGGCTGAATTCTAAAGCTTTTTAATTCCGCTGTAACAAAGGAACAAAATTATGCCATTTTTGTGAGTACACGGGGAGGCAAACAACTCCAGTTAGAGCTGCAGAGATTATATGAGATATCAAAAAGCTGTTATACAATTTAAACACTGCAGCCACCTGTGCAAATATGATGGTGCAATCATAAAGTGGCATATTGTGGTTTATCGGACATGCATAAACAGCTTTCTGTCTGCATGGAAATGTCATTCTCAATATGATCAAAATTGAGAAAATGTCAATAACCAGCAAACTTATTCTGATTTGGATATCTGCATTTTTATATATGTCACCGGAATAAGTTGTGCAAGACACGCTATGGAAATGGTGTGATTTCAAATGTCATTTTATTACTGTGCGTCATTCACCAATAATGAAGTTTGGGCAGAAGATCAAAGATGAATCATATTTTCGCTGACACTCAATCATAGAGTGTATAAAGAAGTGAACTAAGTGAGCGTGACGTCACACATAACGTTCAGCTCCAGTCGAATGAAGCTCATCGAGGCTAGAGCTGTTATAGGGGCCAATCTGAAGTTCTATTTTTGGAAGTCCGAGTATCAAAGCCACTAAAAAGCCAATCCAGAGCGAGGCTGTTGAAGGTAACGGCCCTTCCCCCCCGTTTAGTTCGGAGCGGGTGCTTAGCAACACTGTCAATTAAACCTGTTGCTAACACCAGTAGGAGCGACCTTGGTGAAAAAGGACATCTGATTTGTCTGTTATTAATGTTCATATGTTGATCTACGGACAGAATAGCGAAATAAAAATACCACAATCCACAATGTAAAGTGGGTTAATATGAACATTTTAAGACCAAGCCCAACAGCAGCAGTTACAGAGAGAGAGGTGACGGTTTAATAAATAATAAAAATAAAATAAAAATGATAAAAATGTCACAATAGAAAATGAATTGGAGTCGATGGAGCTGGAAGCGGCCATGCTCACTTCCTATTTGGAAGGCGGTGGCTAGCAGTTTAGCTATGTCCATTTAGATAAACACTCTACACACTCATACGAACATGACATGGTGACCTGCACTACTTCACTTTTTACTTTGAGACATTTTCTCAGCTCTGAATAGACCATTGTTAATGACAGTTCACGCTCTGGTCTTTTGTAAAAGACTTGTAAATTAATTTGAAACCATTGAAAGGCACAAACTTTTATCATTTGTGTTGTGGTTAAGATGGCAACTTTACATTTAGGTGCTGTTATTAATGCCATAGTATGCAATTTTTTATTTAATTTTTTGCCAAAAAAAGACTCAAATAAAAACTTTTTTTTTTTTTTTTTTCTCTTCCATAATAGAGGTTTTTTATTGCCGCAAAAAAAAAACAAAAAAAAAAAGCATCTTTACCATGAGCGGGCTTGCATCTCCACAAACTTAATTCTTACTTGGCCTGTTTCCATGGAAATGTTATTCCTTTGGCAATAATACTTCCCACTATGGCATGAAACTCCATCAGAAATGTTCCTAAGGTGGTTCCTATGGTTTTAACTTTTATCTCCACAGAATCATGAGGTTAACTTTCCACCTCCAGAAAGTTACACACTATCACTTTAATCGCTTGTTTATTCTGTTGTGTGTATGTTCAGCTTTTTTCCTAGGCCCATGTACACGTCTGTTTGTTCTGTATCACCTATCAAGGATTCAGAGCATCTTGTCCCATTAGAACCAAAGTCCAAAGAAACATAAGTGTTATTTTAAAAAGTTGAAACAAGTGCATTTTTTTTTTTTCCATGACTGCACATGGATAGATTTTTTTTTTTTTATTTCCGATTTTAAAAAAAAAAATATATATACAACTTTTCCAGTTTTTGTTCTCCTCCAAATTTTATTTTGAGGCCTAACAAACTGAGACACTCAATTTTCCACTTCAAATTCCACTCCTCAAATTGTTTCCCCAGTTCAGTTCCTCCACCCAGCTCAAAACATGCTAATGGCTGTTTTCTAACGCTGACATAAAATGATTACCACAGCTATACCCCTGAGCTACTGGGCGTGTCTCCTTCATTCATCTCCCTCCCCCTCTCTCTCTCCTTCCTTCTCGTTAACACCGAGGGCGGGATCTGTACTAGCGATGGGGGGGCGGGGTTCACAGGTGCCGGGCTAATGGCGTCTACCGGATCAATTATGTCCCGTCCACGGCATGGCGTCTATACATATTTCATGACGGTGAACGGATGCAACGCCACCAACACCCCCATCCCGAAAACCTCCAAACCTCCGTGAACCCTTGGCCTCCCTTCGTCACATCTATACCTCCCCAGGCCGCAGATGAAAGCCATTGTGGACTTGTTATAGCGGGGTGAGTGGGTTGTTTTGACCGTGGAGGTAGGGTGCCGCAGCGGGGGTGCAGATGGGTGGGGGAGGAGGAACACCCCAGACTCCTCATTTGTCTTTGTCTGCTGCACACGCACTGTCTGATGTGGGTGTGCATAAGTTATAGGGAGGCATAGGTGTTTCTTTGAACCAGTGGGGATGGATGTTGTGAAGATGGTAGTTCAGAGCTGGGACTTAAGAGCTAGCCCTGTTGATAAGGCTGTTCAACTCTATCCAAAGGCTCTACTAGGTGATTTATGTTCTGATCTCCTCAGGTGTCCTTCTGACAGACAACCTGTTATTCACAAGAACAAGACAAGTGTGTATCTAAGGAAGGTGTTATTTATCGTGTCATCGGGGAACAAAGCATCGGGTCATAGAAGAGTCGCCTTACAACAAAAAGGCCCCCAGTTTGGTACTTCAACCTGATCTTTTCTGTGTGGGGTTTTTTTTTTTGAGTGTCCTTCAGGTTTTTGGATGCGTTTTCTTTAAGTGCTCCAGCTTCTCACATAAGTCTCTATAGGTCACAAAAAGGTGGACACCTCCGGGTCCTCAAGCGCACTCTCGACTGGACCCGAATCTCTGACGTAAAACTTTTGGATAGAACGATAACATCTCCATTCACTGCACCGGTGTGGCCCTCCCAACACAACAAAGAACCGAGCGGACACAGGCAGCAATGTTTGAACCATTTTACGTCCTTTAGATAAAAAAAAACAAAAAAAAAACATAATGGCGGACCAGAGGATGGAGTGTGGAGACAGAGAGGAGGAGGTGGAAGTAGGGCTTTTATACTCCAGGGAGAAACACTGGACCCCAGACTCTTTGACAAAAATACAGTATTAGTAACAGGTCTCGTTGGGGACGGTCATAAGACACAATGTGGTTATGTGTGTCTGTTTGCAGTAGGTACCATTGTTTGCATGCAGCTTCTTGGCAGCTTCTCCTGCTTTTGCACAAGGGTGGGAAGAGGTGTTTGCATATAGGCCTAACACAAATCAGCCAATCACACTGCTGTATTCAGTGACCGTAGCCAGGCATACATATATAATTAGAGGAAGACATGGTATCAGAATTGACTTACGATTCAAATGGCTGCGTTCAAAGTGCAGCGTCTGATGCTCTGATCGGAACATGTCAGGTGTATCCCTCAAATCAGCCTATAAGACCAATAACATACAGGCCCAAAAGTCACTGACACTTTTAAATCTTCAATAGCTCCTATAATTCTTTAGTTAAACTCACCAAATTTTAGCAGTAGGTAAACTGAACCTTCTGAGATTTTTGGCAATATATACGGTTATAATTATTCACTTACACTTAAACTTATCACTATTTAAACTAGGGGAAGTAAAAATGACCTAATTTTTTAAGAATAATGTTTTTTAAGTCTCCACCGTTCTCAGTTTCGCACTGAATAGCCCGATCCAACACACCTTGCATAACATTTAAAGCATTTCCAGGCTTATGTCTCTTATTTGATCCTCGATATTACGTTTTAAGTCGTTTATTGTCCAAGGTTTATTCACAAACACCTTTTCTTTAACATGGAAGATATCGGGACTCACCAGGTCTTGGGAGATCACATACTGCCTCCTGTCTTTGAAAACGATTTATTCCTTTAATGACATTTAGGCTTGGGGCATCTCTGGTATTAAAATGTCGACGGTAACACCGCTGAGTTTCTGAATTTGACCCACCACTCAAAGTACCACTGTACAATGAGGGTTCATTCCTCGGTGCTATATTTGCTCATATTAATGTCGGAAGAGTAGTTCTAAATGCTCTGAAAAAATAAAAGAAAAATATTTAGAAACAAAAGAGTTATGATTTTTTTTCAACTGTCAGTGACTTTTGAACCCTGTATTTCAATGCATTTGGAAATGGAAAAGTTCATTCTGAAGTTCTGACTAACATTTATAGCCTTTGTCTCACATTCCTTTTGGAGAAGTTGTATGAACCAGATCAGAGCAATACTTTTGAGCGCAATATGTTCTTTTCCCTCTCCTCCATCTCATATACCACGCTGTTCATATGTCTAATCCATCAGACAGAGAGATGAGTAGTGCCCCGCCTCTATCACTTACCAGCCCACTTCAATTACAGGGTCTCCAAAAGCACCAAAATAGCATTGTTTTGGACAGAAGCCATTTTGGGTGGAGGGTACAAGGGCTGTGCAATTATGGGGGTGGGAGAGGAGTAGGGGTCAGGGCTGTCAGCTTGGAGGTGAAGCTTTGTAGTGAGCCTTGTATCCTGCAATATTTCGAAAGGCCAAAGAAACAATGACATGTTTTCGATATTTTAACATGCATAATATAGCTCTATAACCTACAACCCTGGAGGCAAAAGTGGGGGGGCGGAATAAGGTCAAGAGGTGATAGGTAGTTTTTGTTTATTATTCGGTAGCTATGTTTTGTTTTATAGTAATTATTGTGGTATTTTAGCATATTGTATGAATTCTGTGCATTATAACAAACATTAAGACTACCTCCTGACTTGAAAAAAACACAAAATCCTGACTTTTGCAACAGCAGCAATCCCATGTGTAAATTGTGTGTGTGAAAGAGAGAGTATGGGGGGGCATGGAGAGAAAGGGAAAGAGTATGAGGGTATGGAGAGAGAAAGGGAAGAGAGAGTATGGGGGGGGAAGGGGGAGCTGACAAAGTGAGTGAGTGAATGAGTTTGTAAGTGTGTGATATTTTGACATTTGATTCTCTTGACAAATTCACTTTTTTTCTACAAATAATCCCACTGTTTTTTTGAAATTTGAACAGCTTTCAAAGCCTTTCTCGGGACTGGTCTTTTGCGAATTAGCCTGGGCCATAAACACTGTGATACCTGCATCAGATGAACTGTTAATCTGTCAAATAAATAATAAAAAAGACATTTTAAATGACTTATTTAATTAAAAGATTAATACATATTTAAATTACAATAAAAAGTGTCACAGTATGAAATCTGCAGACTAATTGGGCTCGACACATGGGGAGCGACTAACGAGAACATGCAGCGACACTCATCGCATGGGCTTTAAAATCGAACACACGGGCAGCCACAAACTGCTGCGACTAGCGGCAGCTTGTCACGTCGCTCTCTGTTCCAGAGCGGATCACGAGCCTCTTACACATCTGATTGGCTGTTTATTTGGAGGGAATTCTGAGGTTGCAATAGCGGTAGATGGGGAAACAAAACGCTAAAATGAAATCGCAGAAAGTTTTGCTTCATTTGACTGAAATATTACTATTGGTTGCACTTCACAAAACTAAAAAAATCGATTCTGGGTCCACCCTATTCTGCAAACAAGAAAACAACATGGTGAATAGCATAATTTGATGAAGGACTTCAAGGAAGATCCTTAGCCCAGAACTGTTTTCCCAACTTCTCATCAAGGTAACCCCCAAGATAGAGAAGATTCACACAAATATAATAATATGTGCAGCTTTCTTGCATCTCATTGGCTCGTCAATCAAACTCTCGCTGATTGGCTGTTGTGCAGGCGACAGTGATAAAAGTAGAACATTTTTCAACTTTCATTAATCGCACGTCGACATGCACAAGCGCAAGGTTTTTATGTGCACTACTCGCTTGTCCCGGAGATGAGAGAGACTAGCAATTTTTGCAGTGTCGCACAGGTACCATTGGAAATAAATGGAGAGCGAGCGATGTCGGTCCCCGTGTGTCGAGCCCATAACCCAAGAAGAAAGATAGAAAATCATGATTAACATTTGACATTATTATATTTTCAGAAAAAATGAAATAAATAATAATGTGCAAAACTGGGTTTCATTAAATATTTCTTGCAAAACTGAAAGATATACTGTCTAAACCAGACTTATCCATCTTATCTCTAGTAGGTTGGACTACAGTAACAGCCTGCTCACTGGCCTCTCCAAATGACCGTTAAGACAGCTGTACATCAGTACCGCCAGAACACCAGAACACTGCTGCTCGGTTTAGCTGTGCATATGACTGAAAGGTTTTTATTCTGCTCTCTTCTCTTTTAATGTTAATTTTATGATGATTGTTTATGTTGTGATTTGTTATATTGTGATTTTAATGTCTTTCTTATTCTGTAAAGCACTTGGAATTACTCTGTGTAGGAATTGTGCTGTACAAATAAACTTGCCTTGCCTTGCCTCCTTTCAGATTTATTTCCCTTCAAGCTGTGGTGCTTCCTGTGTATCATTTTACAAATCTGCTAAACTGATTACACTGCACTGTTTGTATTCAAGCTAATGGACAGACAGACTTTTATGTTTTGGCAGAGAAAATGAATTTGAGCCTTAACGTTTCACAAGAACACAGAGGTGAGATACTTAGATCCAAACATACACGAAATCTTAAAGGACTCATATTACGCTGTTTTCTGATCTCTGTTATATTGTTTTCTCATCAAAAACACACCTGGACACTGACAACAATGAATCCTATGCATATCACCGATTAAGAAAATATCATTCGAGAACGAAGTAACCACAGAGTAGAGAGCGTATACTGGTGGAGGTGAAAACGGGGGTTGATCGGAGCCAATGACATCTTGAATACAGGAAAATAAAGATTCCTCAAACATGCATGAACTCTAAATACAACTTCAAGAGGGGAAATGAGCAGGGAAAACAACTAGAACTACAATTAAAAGCTCAAACAAGTCAATTTTGCATAATAGGTCTACATAAAGTGTCACATTGAACAGCAGTTATCTGGACTTTAATGCAGATATTAACTTCAGTTTCACACTTAAACTGAACCTCTTTATGTGTATTTATTTTTTATTTTTTGTTTTTTAGCAAACCGGGGTAGCAAACCGGGTAGCAAACGATTCCCGTCTGTCTTCACTCCCATGTCAAGCTGCAGATAGTCCTACCTGATAAAACCCACTTAACAAGAGACAAAGATACTCACAAGTATGGTATAGTATGGTAAATACTATGTAACATTTCTGGTAAAGAGTCTGCCACTTGCTTCTCTATGGTTAATAATAATCACAGGTGGATGAAGTACTCAATTGTGTTACTTAAGTAAAGGTACAGATACAAAAGCAAAAACTGCATCCATCCATCCATTTTCTTCTGCTTATCCAGGGCAGGTCGTGAGGGCAGCAGTCTAAGCAGGGACTCCCAGACTTCGTCCAGCTCCTCCGGTCAGGCCAGTTGAGAGACATAGTCCCTACAGCGTCTCCTGGGTCTTCCCCAGGGCCTCCTCCCGGTGGGACATGCCCGGAACACCTCCCTAAGGAGGCGTCGGGGAAGCATCCTGAGCAGATGCTTGAGCCACCTCAGCTGGCTCCTCTCGACGTGTAGGAGCAGCGACTCTACTCCGAGCTCCTCCCGTGTGACTGAGCTTCTCACCCTGTCTCTAAGGGAGCGCCCAGCCACCCAAAAACAGAAACTTACTAAAAGTAAAAGTATCACAGGAAAAAATGTACGCAAATTGAAAATAAAGTAAGTAAATTGAAGTCAAAGTATGAAAGTACTCGTTTAACAATGTACTTTTAGAATAAAAAGTAAAAATTTCGCAAGTGTAAATGTAGTGATACTGATTAAAAAAATATACTATACACTGAAAATGTACTTAAGTAAAGTACAGATACTTTAAAAAAAAACTTAAGTACAGTATTTTACTATTTTTACTTCATTACCCTCCACTACTGTTAATAATAATATTGCTTTGCCTGAAATGTTGCCACAGTGTGTCATTAAACCTATCTATTTTGCATTTATTCAATTACAGGTGTTTCTATTGTTCCAAAAAATGCATCAGAAACTTCCATTGTTACTTTAAGCACGCTCGTCTCTCCACAGATCTGACCTTTAACTAGACTTGGTGATGTCACTTGCGTTCACTTCCGCCAAAAAAGTTCCGCAATACATCTTTAAGCTTTCTGGCAGGTTACTAAAGTCCAAAATGAAGCTTGTTTTAAAATTGGACAGTTTCGTGGAACTTAACATTTGGAAACTGTGTCAGAAGCAAAGTCTCTGCTTGCGTTGTCATGTATCCAACAGTCTGTCACATATCATCCATCTTCTTACAATCCCCTCGTGATTCTGGTGGAGCTCTCTTGTTCTTTTTGGCTAGCTTTGTTGTTTACTTTTATTGTGAGGCTAAACAAGACATCACTATGGAATCCGTCAGCAAACACCCGCACCGCGACTGCACAATGGGCCATTTTCAAACACTCCAACGTTCTACAAAAACCAATCGCTCTGATGTCGTCGTCCAAAAGCGGTGTCAGACATTTCCGTTCGGTCGCATGCACGGCGGTCCGTTGGGAATACGCAAGCTTTAGGAGGATATAGGATTTCACACGTAGTTCCAGCCGGGTTTAAAGTGTCCAGTAATAACACTTAATGATTGAGTAAAATGATAAGAGGTGACTCGTGAGGGCGGCTCAGAAAATACAGTCCATAAATGCGCAGTAGAAATGCACATGTTCTATGAGTCTGGGTTACATCGTTTTGTAATTATTATCTCTGTTAACTTAGTTTCAGATGACGGCGAGTTTATGAGCTCCAAATGCTGATTGTCAGTGCTACTTGCGGATTAGCATGACATAAAACAAATAAATATATGAGCACAATGGTGGAAAAAGTGGTAGGAAAAGTAAAAAAATGTGTGTTTAATAATAATTGTATTAAATAAGTAATGCATTGGATTTATATAAAGCCTTTCATTCACTCCACACTCGGGGGTAAACTACTATTATGACCACAGCGGGACTATGTTAGGCTGACAACCAACATTCATGCACGCACCACTTTTATGCTAGCAAGCTGGGGGAAGTGTCTTGCCTAATGACACAACAACAGAACTTTAATTCAAAACTTGACAAAGCAACTGATTTAAAGCTGAACTAAGTCATTTTCAAATAACAATCTACAAAATATCTTAGCGCAATCAGATTTAGCAATGCAATGTTGACAATTTGAAACAAATTGAAAAAAAATTTCCTCAAAAATGACATTAATACTGTACTGTGAGTGTTCCAAGCATGTCATTTTAACACTGTATTTTATTGTATAGCACTTGCACTTTTATCAGTGATCTGGGTTCACTGTAAATAACGATATTTCGACATCTGTACAACTAGGATTACGTATTCACTGTTTTTATTGTTGTAAATATTTATTTGGTTGCCCAGGATTACGTGACATCAGTCCCAAGCTACAATTGCCGCGAACTTAAAGCTGACTTAAACATGCCCGGCTGCAGCCACCAAACTCGTGTCTGTGCTGCTGTTGGGACGGTTATCGCTGTTAATGCTGTAAGTGTTGCCAATATAATTTTATGCTCTGTAAACGTGAATCCAAAAATTACTTATGCCCTACACAATGTTTTTCTGTTACTGTTTTCACCAGGGCTCTTCATTTTGTCATATCTTCATTGCGCCCCATGAAATTGTGAAAAAGGATCCTATCTCTATTATTTTGAAGTGTGCAAAATGAGCACTTTCCAGGATTATTTAGCAGGTACCTAGGGAGTGGATAGGACTTTTTGTGCTAAAATAAAATATATCAAAACTCTTGCACTTAATTCAGTTTTTTGATAGATAATAAAGATGATAAAGTCTTACCAGCATCTGCATAGAACTATAATAACATACTGCAATGACAAAACGCTAACTAGAAGGCATTTCTATTCTACCATACCTTCCATCCATCCATTTTCTTCCGCTTATCCGGGGCCAGGTCGCGGGGGCAGCAGTCTAAGCAGACTTCCCTCACCCCAGACACGTCCTCCAGCTCCTCCGGTGGGACCCCAAGGCGTTCCCAGGCCAGCCGAGAGACATAGTCCCTCTGGGGTGTCCTGGGTCCCATGCCCATGTGTAGACGAGTTGAAGTCCACGCCTATATATACCCTAACCCTTGAAATCCAGTTCAAACCAGATACATTTTAGATAACATACACTCATTATACTCAGGGCCAAAGTGGAACATAACTCCAACGGAACTAAGAAAGGCCTGTTCCACATCTTAACTTCGACATCACATTGTTTGCTCACTGTCATGCTAACTTCATTCACACATTCAGCTATAGCCGGTAATCACTGAAACTCTATCTTGTGACGCTAATAATGCAACATATACACTTAGCTGTTAACACACTACCGCTCTGGGTTGAAAGAGATCCATGTGTTTGAGGGATTAAGTTATATTTTGGCAAAGGATTGGAAACGCTTCATGGGAAAATAGACCTCTACGATTTGGAGGAAAAAAAAAAAAACGATGGTATGCCAACAGCTGTCAGAAAGCGCCTTCTTCTGGGGTCTCCTGTCACAGATGTGCACTGTTCTCCCTATGCATATGTTCCCGGCCCACTTCTATCCCTGCAGTTTGTCGCTAGCTCCCGATAATAAATCCGTTAAATTGGAACTGCCTAATCAAATCACTCCCGACGTAAATAGAGGAATGTTTAGCCGCTGCCAGGACAGAATGCAGTTACAGCCTCAGTGACAAATCCAAATTGTCCCTTTTTATTACTTACTTACAGAATAGTTTTTAGATTAAGGGTGACATTTCTTGAAAAATTGTCCCCACAAATTGTGCTTCAGTGTAAATTTGTTGCACTACAGATTTAAAGGCGCTGTACCTGATTTTTACTGAGTTTAACTAGTTCCTTTTAAACAGCATTAGTCCAAAGTTAGTCCTCACTTACCATATGCATTCCGAACATTGTAATTATTCACCCTGATGAGTATATAAGTACTTATAAACAACTTTCAGAGACCAAAGCAGAGTTTTGCCTTCACAGTAGAAGAACAACTAGTATGCTAACAGTGCATTTCCCTATACTCAGACAATAAACCGCTCTATAATTAGACTTATTTTGACCAAGAGCTGCTTATACCATATATCTGTACTGGAGCAAATTTTGCTCAAATACATGGGCAAAAAATAGGTTACAGGGCCTTTTATCCCCAAATAAAAATCCTCACTCAGGTGTTGCACTGTCACCAAACACTGCTCCTGATTGGTTACGCAAGTGGCATTCAAAATGGGTCAAATGAATCATATCGTTCATTCATTATCATTCTATTTGTGAAGATCCGTCTCGCAAGAAACCGTGCCAAGATCATGAATCCGTTCAATTAGCATGTTTAGTCAGCTAAACATGCCGACAACCATGCTAGTTCTGTCCTTATTCTTATTATGCTTGTTTTTTTGTTTTTTGTTTTTTACAATTAGACTGGATTCAAGAACGTTTGGCAAAGAAACAAATGATCAGGTAGTGAAAACGTTTTGCCGACGCCATAGTGGAGGCAAACTGCCACCTCTTCAGTTCTGATCAGATTGCTGGTGGACACTGCCTTATATCTATCTGAAAGGAAGAGTTAACTACACTGGAACTGGACACAGCTATTGTCTACAGTTTCAGCCTTAATGACCCTATTCAACCATTAATGGACCTACTGGCTCACACTTTTGTTCTCTTTGTTTGTTTTGTTTGCTTTGGGTCTGAGGATGGAATTATGGTGAGAGATGTCTTTATGTCTTAGGCCCCCCATTCCTGTTTAAGGAAGGATTCTCTTTCCTAACAAAAAATAGCTTCTTTAACTCCTTTCTCAAACCATTTCTTTTCTCTGGCTAAGATCTGAACCTCACTGTCTTCAGAGAAAAGTTAGTGGTTTTGAGATGGAGATGTACAGCTGACTGGGGTCCAGAGAAGCTCTCACGACATGTTGGTACTTTCTGTTTGCAGTTTCAGTGTAGTTAGCTCCTCCCTTTAGATAGATAGAAGACAGTGTCTACCAGCAATCTGTTCAGAACTGAAAAAGCAGCTTGGATGAGCCGCGAAACGTCTTCACTCCTACAATGTTTTGTCCAGTTGACAGATTTAACTTCGGCTTTTGCTACTGAAGGTATGGACTTTCAAAACTTGGAGAAGCTTCATTGTTTGCAACTAAAAAAACTAAGCTATGTTTTTGATGAGAAACTACAAAATTAGCTGAAACGTTAAAACACCAGCTAGCATAAGGAGACATCATATAGACACTAGCTAATCATTTGTGTCACATCATGGAGTCGCTCCAGCCTCCCAGTCCTCCAACGCTCCTCTGATGCAGTCCATTCACTGAGCTGACAGGTCACATGATCACACAGATGAAAATGGCACCCGCCCACATAGCCCCGCCGCCCTGCCTCCTCCACCCACTCCACAACAGCGGAACATTTTAGATTGGATATTGCATTGGAAAAGAGACCAGCTAAACATGCAGAGAGATGATGAAATCTGCAGCAAAACACAGAAATTGTAGTTGGAAAATGTTGGATGTTTGTATTGAAAGTCGTGTTGGTCCAGGATTGAGGCGATTTTGGCCTAAGTTATTGGGAGTTGTCTATTTAGCTCATAGGGCAACTGGAGGGTAGACTGAAGAAGTACAGTGCAGTATACTGATCAATAAATCTATCACCAAGTGTGGAGTAAGTTCTGATACTTTTTAAATTACTAAAATGGATATTACCAACTGAGATTATTGTTAATATTTGGAACACATTTAGAATTATTTGTGAAAAAGCTATCCATTTAGGTTGTGAGACTACCATATTTTCTGGACAATAAGTCGCACTTTTCTTCATAGTTTGGCCCAGGGTGCGACTTATACTCAGATAGGATTTATATGTGGAAATGTATGTTTTTTCCTTCATTATTATGCAATATTTGGCTGATGCGACTTATACTCCATACTCCAGTGCGACTTATACTCCGGAAAATACGGTATTTATTTGGAAAAAAAAAAAAAAAAAAAACAGAATCAATTTATTAACTATTTCACATGTCTAAACTATAAATAAATTAAAAAAAAAAATTCTAATTGGCTACACTGGGAATTTGATACCGATTCCGATACCATAGAGATTTTACTATACTAGCCTAGGTGGTCTTATACTTGTTCTGATACAAGTCAAGATCATGCTAAAGCTAGCTCAGGAAAGGTTGATTTCTGCAACCCTAGTTAGGATCGTAAGCCAGTGCAAGATGGGTGTCACGAGGGGGAGGCATTGCAAACACTTACAGACACCGACAAGCAATAGCAAAATGTGCATTCCCAACTTATAAAATTGGAGACCTGTAGTGCCATTTGCTTGGTCGAAATACCCACAGTGCACCAAAAGATTATATAGCTTACAAAGGTCAAAAGTTTCTGTATTTGTTAAAAATTAAGTGTTAAGAAAGACACCGAAGAGCTGTTATGAAAATTTTATCTCATGGGGTCTGCAATTCATCTGGAGTACATTTTTCTATTAGCCTGCACGTGTTCCCAAACCAATTGGAAATATGGCATGGACCAGTTTTGGATGACCTCAGGCCTCTTCTTGCATCAGTCCCTTTTCCATTCTGCCCCAAAAAACGCCCATTATGTTTTTTTGTGAGGGAGTCGAGAGAGCACAGGAAATGCCAAAAGCTATCCCACGGTTCAGTGCCTGGACCAGACCCCAACCATCTGGAACTATCAGTCAGGATCTGAGGGACTTGTGCTACTCTCAAACTGCATTACATTCAACCCTTTGCAAACAAACAACCCAACCTCCTGCTCTTCTGAAGGAAACCACAGTATTTTGCCATGTGGACTTTTTCAGATATTGAGGGAGAGTGTATGCTTAAAGAGCCCATATTACACTATTTTCCGACCTGTTATAACGTTCTTTCCTCATCAAAAACATACCCGGAGTTGCGTTTTGTGTCATTCACACAAACCCTGCATATTTAAGCTGCGTTCTTCTCTCAAACAGAAAACGGTGCTTGAACGTGCAACTTGAAGACCTGATAATGATTGGAGGTCGGAGGTTGCCAGATAATAGCGATTCCATTAAGCCTGCTCTTTTGGGACCTACTAAGTCTGTCTCTTCTCTGGGAGGGCACTTCAGGATGGTCCCAAGTGGCTCTTTTACTTGTCAGCTGCAGCCTTGGCCCCGGTTGGCCCCTTAGCTCCTTCCCAGTGGCGAGTGGCGTGTGGAATTGAAGCCCTCTTTTCGAATGCTTAAGTGGGGTTGTTGAGTACAACCTGTGATGTGAATGATAGAAGATTTGTTGGGGGCTGGGGAGGAGAAGGAGGAGCGGGTTGCCAGGACAGTAAAATGAAATTCTCTGGAGTGAGATGAAGACAGATGCAGAAGTGAAGAGCGCAGTGAAATGCAATCATACAGATAAACGTTCGCGGATAAGACGACAAGACAATGAACGTAAGCAAAGATTCAAGTCATGTGTTATTCATGAATGGCGCGTGCACATTTTGGAAAATTATTCAAAATTTACTCACATAACAGCTCAAATTACAACTCTAAAAATGTATCAAAAGTTAACAGTGCCCTATGTAACTTTTCTGGTGGAGGTTCTACCAACTGCTTGTCTCCATGGATTTGGTTTTGCTTTGCTTTGTCCGGCATGTCCCACAGTTTTATCTCCATGGAGACAAGCAGAGGACTCCATCGGGCCAAGTTACGGGTCACATCTGTGGAGAGGCGAGCTCAGAGTGGTTTGGAATCCACACGCACAGCCATACAACATTGTGCATAGACAGTATACTGAAGGTGCGTGAGGTGTCTTGCCCAAGTACACGACAGAAGTATGCACTAGTGACAGCAGAGATTGCAACCTTTGGACCATAGAATCGTGTTTGTATTCTTTTGGTGTAATAATAATTGAAGTTGGTTGTACTTCAGAGATGGTTATGGTTTCCACACACCGCACATCGATGGCAAAGTTATACACCGCTCCGATACTACTTTTACATTTAAGTTATTCATGTCCCATAAAAGTGTGGCCAGTTTAGCTAGTGATTTACACTCATCTGTCAACGCCTTGTCATAGAAGAAGATTATCGCCGTCTGAGGTCCACCATCAATACAGTGAATGGCTCTAGGGCAGCCTTCCCTGATAAACAACCACAAGTGATTACCCCATTGCCGCATCTGTCACCGCGGTAACCCCAGCAATTCCATTTTGTTTTGCCACTCTTAAGGTCAAACCATCTTTATTCATTCCTCATCTCATTCATCTGTCTCTTCAATGCTATGCCAAGGTAGCAACTAGCAGCCATTGTTTGCTATTCATTGCATTGCTAGTTTTTTGTCGTAATTCCAATTAGCAGAGCTTTTGTTGGGCGCCCGGCAGATGCACTCGAGCAGGTGGTGCCCAAGTGTTTTTCGAAAGCACACTCCGAGGGGACGTTTTGTAGGATGGGGGTAAATATTTACTCCAGATTGTTCTGACCAAACTTTAGATCAACTTTCAACACTGGTTTAGGCTGTATACACTGGCAAGAGGTAGGTAAAGTAAGCAATATTAATGTACACAGTATATGTTGTGAGAATCATATTTCAGTCTAACACCACAATAAGTTACATTTAACAGCTAACAATAAAACTATATTTTTGACTAATCCAAAGATTGCAGGTATTTGACGCAAGCCTATTATGCAAAACCAACTTTTAAAAGCTTTTGACCCTGTTATAGTTGTTTCCCCTCACCATTTACTCACTTGAAGTTGTATTTAGGAGTGATTCGTGCATGTTCACTTATTTTCAAGACGCCAATCTTTAATCAAACCTTATTTCAAGACGCCATATTGCCAATCAAACCCCGTTTTCAATTTTATTTTCTGCCACACATTTTGCAGGGTAATGGAGTCATGAAAAAAAAAAATCCACTGCTCTATTGGAGGTGCCGCCTCTTTTTTTTTTTTTTTGGCGTTTAGGGCAACATCAGGTCCCACTGGGCATAGCAGTTTTCTAATGCAGAAGTCAGCTTACTTGTTTCTTTTATTAAGTCATTTTGGATCAATATAGGGATTCAAAATGCACAAATTATAACCTAATGATCCACGGGTGTCGTAGATCATAGCTGTAGAGCAGACATGAGCACAATAGGTCCTGTTTAAGAAAAGCTTCAGCTGTTGTCCTGTACACATAATAGTACTTTTTCATAACACTTTATTTACACTACCCTCAATTCTATGTTAAGCACATTAAGTACGATATAATAGTATGTAATAACATATAACTCCACCCCTCGACTCCTACAGACATGTTATCCCTCAGTCGTCCATACCAAAAGAAAAGTGGATCACAATTTTTTAGCATGAGATCATTTCTCCACTCATCCAAGAAGCTTAAATTCAAAACGCACTCAGGTGACTCTTCACACCTTGTGGTCCCTTGAAACGAAACTAAAACTAATGAAAAATCAATGGTCTTGAATAGAGATTTGCTATTGCCATTGAATAATATAATTTTATAGCTTATCACCATAAACTGTATATATAAATGGACATAGCTAACCTGCTAGCCAGTTTGATTGATTTGGCGTCTGCTTCCTGCGAAACCAGCAGTACGGGCGGGATGCGGTGTTACCTTCAACAGCCTCGCTCCGGAGTGGCTCTTTGGTTGCTATGATACACGCATTTTGAATTCCTAATAAGTAACGTGGCTGCAAATTCGCCCCATAACTGCTAGCCTCGACAAGCTTCATTTGCCCTGAGCCGAACGCTATGTGTGATGTCCCACTCACTTAGTCCACTTCTTTATACAGTCTATGTTTATCGCTAAAGATGCAGTGAAGTTAGTTGAAGCGAGTTGCGAGATGTAGTTAGAGTGTCAAGTGTGTTGGTCCTAGGTGGCTTATGGTGCCAACATTTGCAGCTTGTGATTTCACAGATGACTGAAGCCCTGCAGGCACAAGCTGTTAGATGGAAAGGTCAGGTTAGGAGTTCATAATCATTTCAGAAACTGCATCTTGTTAATCATGACTTTTGTGTAAATGGTTATGAGCATATCCTACGTCAGGGGAGGTAAAGTTCAAATCCATCAGACTCTCCAACGAGGATTAGCTGGTGTTGCTTTATTTAGTTGATGACAGCCGTTTTTATTAGCAATTATATCCACAAGTTTCAGCACTAATGCAAAATTGCTAGACACCCGTGAACGTCTCTTACCTAACTATTTAGTTCTTTGACCTGCTGCAGACTGAGAGAAGAGTGGCCTGACAAGTTCTCTGGAGAAGCAAGACATTCATCAGATTAAGTGGGCGACAGTAGCTCAGTTAGATGAGGGTTTGTCCACTGATCTGAAGGTTGGCGGGTCGAATCCTGCTCTCGACATAAAAATTACAGGTTGGTGGTGCGATTATAGCTCCCACGGGTGAAGGGTGTCATTGTGTCCTTGGGCAAGACATTTAACCAACCTCCAATGTCTGCGTATACTAGTGTGTGAAAGGGTGAGTGGTTCCTTGATTAAAAGCGCTTTGACGGACTTGAAGGTGGAAAAGCGCTATATAAAAGTGTGTTCTCCGAGTTACCTGTGCATGTAAACCTAGTGTGTGGTAAAAGACTAAAATCATTACATAATTCGAGATTCATTTCAGTCTGCTGGCTTTATTTATCAATTATCCAACTATTTCCTTGAAGCAATGATAGTTTTTACATTGCACCATCATCTCCTCTTAAATAACATTTTTGTGTTCAAATTTAAAAGTTTCACGTAATTTATAAGTACGGAATGTTGTCTTATATAACAACTTAAATGTAAGACAAGGCTGACTATGTAATAAACAAATAATGAGCAAAAAAGTTTTAAAACACTTATTATGTGCTTGTCTAAACAGATTTTGTCAACTGGGTAACGCCTTGGATAATCCCTCATAAAACTATAATGGTTAGCTCTAAAGTCACAAACTCAACACCACAATGAAGCCTCAGCCTTTCTGGAGTGATTGATGAAAAGAGACTGTTCAGGTTTAACCCAGTTCTTTGAAAGAATCATCCTGTTTTATTGTGTATCCACCCTCAAAACTTTCCAGACGTCAACTCACATATTTCTGTAGAATTACATTAGATTTTAGATTTGCAAACAGAAATCTGATGAGCTTAGTTACACAAATTATTCTGAACTCTCTAACGAGCACAACAACCTAAAATGATACAAAATAACAACTGGGCAAAGCATCAACTGGGTGCGCACCAACTACTTAACAGGGCAAACTGGTAACGTAACAACGAGTCAACTGGGTAAAGTGTCAGCTGGGTCTGCACCAACTGGTAATGCGTCAACTGGGTATTGCGTCAATTGGGTAATGAGTCAACTGGGTAACGAATTAACTGGCTAAAGCATCAACTGCGTAACAATTCACATAAACTCTCATCAGTATTACTCAGTTGACTTTAGTAAGATTTAGTTGTGATAGTTTTTAGGTTTTTGAAGAAAGATACACAGGTTTTTCATGCTTTAGTTGAAGTGTTAAAGCTTTTTCATTAATGCTCAATAGATTATAGATATCAACAAGCACATCTGAAAAATAATAGACGTTACCCAGTTGACATGTTTTCCATGCAATTTAAATCATTTTTGGACCATAATCCCTTAAATATTTGATTAAATTGCCTAAAAATGACAGCGAACATTACTTAAATAAGACCCTTTACTCTAATAAAAACAATCATTTAGATTTTTTGTTTTTTTGCATAAATACAGGTATCAGTAGACCTGTCACGATAATGACTATATTGACTTTTCATTCAATATATAATAGAGGAACAGTAATTTGGGGGGGGGGGCACTTTTGGGAAACCTTTGGTTGTTTTTTGGCAGTATGATGAGATTTGAACTGTAGAAGGTTGAATTGATAACTTATTATACAACTCATTACAAATGCAAATTAAAGTACTTAAGTGTTTCATTTAGCTGTTTATTTATTCCAGCTCATGGTTGTTTTTTTTTTTTTTTTTTTTTTACAATATTGTAGATTTAGACCAGTTGTTCAGGTTTAAATTTGCTCTTAGGTTATTGTGTCAGTGGCATAAATTTGTTTCAGTATTATCTTTAATCGTCTATATTTACTTCAACAATATAGCGCACTTCAAAATGTGTTATTTTGACAGGCCTAGGAATCAGTCACGGTGAGTCTTCCACCTAATGGATCATTAAACTGTTCAGAATTCCATGTTTTAAATCCGCCACAAAACACAGTACTGCCAGTGCCAAAAAAACTTTCAAACAAACATGATATCATAAGTTTCCCAGTTGACAAAATAGTTATTGAAAGACTTTTAAAACATGATTTTTTTTTTTTCAAATACCAAAAGTTTAAGTGCACCAAATCATGCTTTATGTCCCTAAGGGGGTCTATTCTGAAAATATATAATTACTTTAGCAAAAAATTAAAGCTATTTTTTTTTTTCCACAGTGAAATATACCCCTAATAACTCTGCTCCACATGTGTACAGCATTTTGTAAGGCAAGGCTAGTTTATTTGTATAGCGCAATTGGTACATAAAGTAATTCAAAGTGCTTTACAGAATAAGAAAGACATTAAAATCACAATACAACAATACAATGTTTTGTAGCAAAGTCCAAAGTCACATTCATTTTTGTTATTGAACTTGAAAAACAAAAACATTTCCACGACTGATGGATGGGTCAGATTGCTGCATAATAGGCCATTGTCAAACTCAATAACTTTGTGCAATAACTGCTTTGCCGCTGACAAAGTGATGGCTGCGCTGGACGTGGCATCCTAAAATTCAATATTTATGAGGAATATCGACAGCAAATTGCAACACTGGCGCCTTTAAAATTCCAGTTTGCAGCAATTGCCGACAAAACACCAATAGTTGTGACAAATGGTTCTGTTTTCCTTTCAAAGTTGCCGGAATGTGTAAAGATTTATTTTATGGTAAACGGGCAGAGAGAAAGTAAAGTGAAAGCTAGTGAACAAAACTGTAGAGGTGGGTAATACTCATAGACTGTATATATGAATGGACATAGCTAACCTGCTAGCCGCCGTGCGCTTCCAACTCCTTCCGACTCTGGCTCCAATTCACTTTCCATTGAAAAACTGTCGCCCCTCTCTCTGTAACCGCTGCTGTCACACTCGTCATTTTGGTCTTAAAATGTCGATATTAACCCGCTCTACATGATATTTTTATTTCACTTTTGTGTCTGTAACTCAAGATATGAACATTAATAAGACAAAACAGCTACCTTCTTTCCCTGACGTTGTTCCCGCTGGCATTAGCAACAGGTTTGATTGACAGTGTTGCTAAGCGCCTGCTCCCTGTCAAATTAGTGGTGCGAGCGGGAAGGGAGGCGCTACTTTCAACAGCTTCACTCCAGATTGGCTCTTTGGTTTGCCATGATTCTTGTGTTGAAAATTGCAAATATGGAACTACAAATTGGGCCCTATAACTGAATTTAACTGGAGCCAGACGCTATGGGTGACGTCACACTCACTTAATCCACATCTTTATACAGTCTATGGTAGTACTCTGTTTCAATCACTCTGCTACATTTATTTGAGTAATTTTTTTTAAGAAATGTTACTTTTCAGAGAACTTTTCTGGCATCATACCTTTACTCCTACTTAAGTAATATTGTTTTATTAAAGTAGCAGTACTCTCACTTGTACTGCAGCTGTCTTAACGCTCGTTTGGAGAGGCCGGTGAGCAGGCCGTTACAGTAGTCTACTGGAGACAAATGCATGGATAAGTCTCTCTAAGTCTGGTTTGGACAGGATACCTTTGATTTTTGCTGTGTTTTATGCGGCTAAAACCTGGAACAATCTTCCTGTAGATGTGAGACAGGCCTCTACTTTGACAAAGTTTAAATCCAGGCTCAAAATACTTCTGTTTAGCTGTGCATATGACTGAAAGTTTTTTATTCTGCACTTTTCTCCTTTAATGTTAATTTTATGATGATTATTTGTGATTATGTTTTTATTTGTGTGATTTTAATGTCTTTCTTATTCCGTAAAGCACTTTGAATTACCTTATGTATGAATTGTGCTATACAAATAAACTTGCCTTGCCTTGGTCCACTACCTTGTATATTATTTTGATGTTACTTGAGTATATTTTTTTGCTTCTCCATCCAGCTCTGACAAAATGGGATAAACTTCAAAGCTGGGTGACATGTCACAACGACACAATGTCCAGAGCCAGCATTGCCGACTACTTAATACTTCCTGTTCTTACTTGCTTTAACCATCTCAACAGCCTGACCTCAGTGCCACGTGTTTAGGTGGGCAAAAATGTCACCATCATACAGCCGCTATTATTTTTGATTACTACAACAGCACATTGTACGGTTATAGCTCCGACAAAAGGAGAAAACAGGAGGCAGACTGAATGGTGCTGTCAGTGGCCTTTCAAACTAAAGGCTCCCAGCATTCTTTACTTTCAGCTAAATTATTCTGCTATTGTTGACATATAATTAGAAACTGCCAGCAAACTGTTCTTGTTGGTAATTGTAAAGAGAGCAAGTTGTGACAAATTATAAAGGACAAAACAGAAATGGCTTCTGAGGTGAGAGCTGCTGATTGATTTTGGAGCAGAATTTAATGCTGATTCTCTATGGGGACTATGAGGACACAGTCTTAAATGGGAAAACAAAGTGATTTCCCAAAGCCATGAGAAATGAACATTTTCTTGTTGTTTTGCTCTACGACAGGGAAATGTCAAACCATTACACTATTATATATACATTTATTTTTCATGTTTACTACTTTCCACATTCTATAGACATCAAATATATGAAGCAAAAAGTTAAAAAGCTCTAAATCTGTTTTGTATTTTAGATTCAGATTCCTTGCCTTGTCAGGGTTCATTACTAGAATCCAAAGAGTGTGCCAAAGCAAAGGGTAGCTAATTCGAGGAGTTATATCGCACATCATTCCACACAATTACATCTAAAATTGTTTTGAAACGGGCAACAAAATTATGAAAAAGTAGAACTAAGGTCAATTTTGACTTTTGAGAGTTTTTGCCAAAGCTAAACTTACTCTAAAAGTTGAAATGAAGCGGGCGAGCCTAACATGGAAACGAATTTCTTCCACACTCAGTCCATCTGCCTGGTAGATCCACAGGGCTGTGTACTTTACCCTTCTCTTTTCTATGTACTCAAGTCCGTAATTACATTTGTTGACGACTCCCACTCATCGGGATTACCTCAGACAGTGAAAGCACACCGTGTCCTTTCAAAATAAGAGACTACACTTGGTTTTGTCCTATTGTTTTGTCCACACTGTATATTTTGTGTTTGCGATACGTCAAATTATATTAAACTCTACGTGATTTTACTTTGCAGGCCTATAATACTTAAAAGTCACACTGTCATTTTAATGGTGGAGGTCCTGCCACCTGCTTGTCTCTATGGAAATGTTAATGCTTTGCCTGGAATGCTCCACAGTAAACTTATCTATCTTCATGGAAACGACCAGGTGATGGCACTAGACCAAGTTACAGGTCAGATCTGTGGAGATGAGAACCACTTACAGTAAGAATTCATGTTTTTCAAGGCTATAAAAACCCATCCATCCATTTTCTTCCGTTTATCCGAAAACGGGGTTGCGGGGGCAGCAGTCCAAGCGGGGACTCCCAGACTTCCCTCACCCCAGACACGTCTTCCAGCTCCTCCTGTGGGACCTGAAGGCGTTCCCAGGCCAGCCGAGAGACATGGTTCCTCCAGCATGAGGTGGTAAAAACACTTGCGATAAAAAAAAAAAAAAAAAAAAAAAAAAGGAAGATAGATCCGCTAAAGGCCTTGAAATGGAATCATTTAGGCATTGCAATAACATATTCATGGAGACAAGCAAGTGACGACGCTCCAGAAACGTTACACAGTGCACCTTTGAAATATTAGTAGTATTACTGCCAAAGCACATTTCTATAGTATGTGGATTTTGTTGAAGGTTTCTCAGATTCTGTTGAAAATAATAGGTTTTTGATTTAATTCCATGTACTGTCTAGTTTAAGACAGTGACATCATGGTTTTATTAAAAAGCAATAAAAAGCTGTAAATCCAACCAATAAATCTAAGTAGTGCAGCTCCTTTCTTCTTCCCCACTGCAGCTCTTCTGGGTCAAAGGTCAAGTCTAATATATCCAATCTGATGACAAAGACCTATGACTTTGTTCTATTGGTTTAACAGCCACACTTTTATGTGGCCATGGCTGGTGAGTCCTCCTATTAGATTGGGAAAGTTGGAAGCAGCCAGGGGTTTTCAGGGATTTTTAGATTGGAAAACTTGGAAGCAGCCATTGTTTTTTATGTATTTTATGTATTTTTTTTTTTTTTTTTTCCCTTTTTGGATTGTAGTTTTAACACGCACTATTTGTTCAGTAGAGCACAATTCCTACACAAAATAATTCAAAGTACTTTACAGATAAACTTGCCTTTTCTTAATAATCCCTTTGAGGTGTGCCATAGCAAAAAAATAATACATTTTTTTCCAGGAACGTTTGATAAGTTACAGATCAATCTTTTGTAACTTTTCGCTCCATTATTGTGAGTTTGGGGGTTTTTTTTTAACTTTCTGTTTTATTAGCTGGTGTCAGTTAAGAACAAGAAAATTCTGAATAGCAGGCAGCTGGTTGAAAGTTAGACGACCATGACCACATCCTCTAGGTGGCGCTATCTCATCCCCATACAAAAACAAACAGATTTTTATAAAGCGCCTTTCCACCTTCAACCAAAGATCTTTATGTTGAGAGTGGGATTTGAAGTGTCAACCTCCGGATTAGCGGACAAACACTCGACCAACTGAGCCACTGTCGCTCATTCCTTTATCCAAGAGGCAAATCAAGCTCCGTTTATAGTAGTATTGAGTCAGTTAACCTTATCATTGTTTTATTAATGTCTGCACCTTTCCTTGTATTTACCTACTGAACTGACAGATGTGATATTGTACCTGCTTTTATTGTTGTACTGGTTGTGAATGGTTGTGCATTTTTACTCTTCTGAACAACAGCTATGAACTGAATTATATTACTATAGAATCATATTTTCAATGCTAAGGTACTATACTATGAAAGATTTCAAATATGTTTGTACACACTATTTTTCCTTATGTATGTGTAACAGGTCAGCTCCCTTCCCTTAACATGCACAAGTTTTCAAATGTTTGTACATGTGACAAAGAAATGGCTAATGTCAGAGCAAGTTTGCACCCATCAGTGAATGTGTATGAAAGAAACAGTATTTGTATATCTGAAATTGACTGATTATGTGTGTGAATAATTTGGTATAGTTGTGCATATGTGTGTGTGAATTGAATGTTTTGGGGTTTTTTTAAATGGCGTATTTGAGGGGCGAGATGTGTTGTATTTGGTGTGTGCACCATATGTTTACAGGTCTTTCATCCATCTACAACAAACTGTTACTCTTACTTAACATCAGCCTGTCCAGGGACTACAGGTGGAAATTAGTATCTTTGCTATAAGCTGGTACGATACATTTTTCCTGTTATTTAAGGTTGATGTAATGTTGTGCACTGTCCTTGTCCAAATAAAGAATACCATACCATACCTTATGAAATGTACTCACACCAAACACCATCGGAGGGTATTCGACACGTCTATTCTTTTTTTTTTTTAATTAAAAAAAATAGAACTAATTAATTTTAAATGATTTGTAGAGGTCCAAAATATTCCTCACTTTCCTAATGCAATACTAGGATCCTAATTATTCATCACAATGACTTTATAAGTGCTTTACCCAACATTCAGAGGCCAGGGCAGAACGTCTTTGCCATCATAGTATAACTAAAAACAACTAGCCTGGTAACAGCACACTTCCTGATTCCCAGATGATAAAACACTTTCTAATCAGATGCAAACAAACACACAGCAGTCGTATTTTCACCCTCAGAGCTGCTTTCACAATATATCTGCACTGGGAGAATTTTTTTAATAGCAAAAAATTTGGACGGTCAGGCATGTGAGTTTTGTCATTCTTCTATCTGCATACTAAGGGAAGTGATTTTCCATCTTCTGATAAAAAAAAAATAAAAAAAAATAAAAAATCTTAAAGTGTCTGTAAAGTGTGAAAAAGCAGTGAGTAAGAAAATCACCTTTTAACAGCTTAGTGGAGTGGTGAATGTGCCACAGTGTTGTATTGGATTTTTCACTTGTGGTGTGCACCCCCCAGTCAAACAGCAACGACCAGCCGGGACCACTGTTCAAACAACTGAGAGGGTTTTATCAGTGCTAAAAGTTGGTCTCCAGTCAATAGTGAGCTTTATAGAGTTTTAAGTACAGCTATAGATGGACAGATTTTTGGCCAAAATAAAGTCACCACCTGGATTTAATTAAGCAAACAGATCCGAGCCTCCTGCAGTTGGTCAGGTCTAGGTTCAGCAACAGTCTGTGCTCAAAGAATGAGGTCAGCTGACACCTGAATATACTGAATGACCAGGTTATTCCATCAATGGATTTTTTCTTCCTTGATGACACGGGCATATTCCAAGATGACAATGCCAGGATTTATCGGGCCCTAAATTGTGAAAGAGTGGTTCAGGGAGCATGAGACATCATTTTCACAGAGTCCAGATCTTAACCCCACTAAGAATCTTTGGGATGTGCTGGAGAAGGACGAATATTAGAGCGTGTGACGTTTTTTTTCCTGGTGACGACCCTTTTTTTTTGCCAGGCAGTGTATTCTATATTCTGTCGTCAAATAATGTTCATTGCAACTGCATGTTTCTGTTAGCATGTTGGAAAAAGTTGCTAACCATAGGTGCAGCTTGTTCTTGTTAATTGAATAGTAATTCCCCCCTACCACCAATAGATGGCAGCCTAACCACAGTTCCCAGTATTGGAGCACACCTGTAGAAACAAGGTGTGTATTGTCTGAAGATAGCCATTATTTTAAGTTCAAAACATCAAATGCGAAAGTTTTTTTTTTTTTCAGAGACCAATACAAATGCACAACATTTGTTTTTGTTATTATGATTTTATTTTATTTTATTTTTGCTTTTAAAAAATACAAACCTCCAAAATGAAAAAAATAGTAAGTAATAGTAAGTAATTCTGGATGAAGATAGAATCGAACTGATCTGACAAGAAATCCATTGACATAATTTTGGCCATTTTCTACAAAGAACTTACAAGAGCATAATAGTCCGCTGAGTTTCATCTGGTCTTCTGTTAATTTGTTTTAATAGATTTAATAATAAGCGAGCGCACGGGCATCAAAGCAGAACAAAGCAGCAACTTAAATCAGCCATTTCTGACCACTGCAAAAGAGAGAACCACATTTTGGACGGGGATGGAGCAAACATCATCACTGGTTTAAGGAGGCAATCAAAATACAGAAACATGCCCATGGGACTTTAAACCGGGACGAGGGGGCCTTTTTATTCTCACGCACTTGGGATTCTGCCCTGAGGAACTCGGACTGCAGATGCCGCTGTCGTCCTGCCTCCACCGGTAGAAAGACATCGCCAAAGTCTTCTTAAATGAGTAAACCTTGGTCTGAAAAAATAAGCTATTAAAAATAAATAAATAAATAAATCACTCGAGCGATTGATAGGCTATTGCGTTGCAACTATCGGGAACTAAAGCAATCATTTTGTTTGGTTAACAATACCCAAGACTCCACTCCACTCGATCAGCTTTGCTCCTAAGTGTCATTTTGACTCGAGACTGCGCTCCACAGCAACTCATTTAGCCGTCACATCGCATGTACTAAATCTGTTTCTTTAAGGTTAAAAATTACCTTGCTCCAGTCTTCCAACAATCACAGGTCAACAGTGCAAATCATGCTCAAAATGACGTTACACAAAATTGCTCTAAAAATGTCAGGAAAAGTCACATGAACCGCGCTGTATGACATTGTATGATTGACAGATGATCTTTGGAGAGTGCAGAGGTATAAAGAGAGGGGTCACTGCACTAAAGGCAAAAGTGTTCCAAATGTCATATTCTCTGTATGAAAGCACGGGCGAAGAATGACCAAGATCAGGGAAAAAAGCAGGAAAGGTCAGACTCTGCACTTGATCCCTATTAACATTTAACAGACTCATGCAGTATAGATGGAGTACCACGACCTATGGAGAACAGCATGGTAATGACAGTAAGGACATATGCAAGCATGTCAGCTGCTGCTATGGTACTAGAATATGTATAGTATAGTACATATATATAGCAAAGACAGAAAAATTCATTATTTCTGAATACGCAGTTCTAACAGTGTTGTTCATTATGATATACACAGAAATCGTGGTCATCATTTCAAACTCATTTACTTTTAAAAATGAGACTAACTCACTTTACTACCTTTACATACATTTTCACACCAGGAAATGCATGAAAACGCAAGAATTATAGTTTTGTGGTACACTTCTCCCAGACCCCATCTTGGAGAAGCCGGTCCGATTACATTAGACATTGGCTAGGAGAGGCGTTCAACTGCACAAGGTTTTTACCCTGTGCAATCGAACGCCTCTCTTAGCCAGGCAAATTTAGACATGTGTTTGGACATTTTCTCATTTTATATCAGCAGCGATGACAAACTACAGCCCCTGAACCATGAACTTGCACGTGTTTTATTGTTTTGGTCCATTATGTTAAGTAATACAGTTCTGAGCATGTCTGAAAATCAAAATTCAGTGTAAATGAGATTGAAGTGTGACAGCTGTTTTTTTATTCACGAGTACAGCTGCAAAGTTTTAGCGCTAACGCTTAATTCCTAGACGCACCTGAACATCTCCTAGCCCTTATTCACACTTATTTGGTTGAATTTGGTTGTTTAACGAATCCTTACCAAACCAAATCCAAGTTTTGCTCAGTATAACAAGCACTTTGCATTGATGCTATGCTAGGAAACTGTCAGAACTGAAAGTCTCAACATTTGGGTCAAGTTTTTATGCTTACACAGCTCGCCTACTTCAGTATGACTTATATTCGTTGTTAGAAATAGCGTCACAAATGAGTATAGTGTTTTCTTCCCACTTTTCTCTTTCAAAAGTTAATTTCCCCCCGACCTGGTGACTGTTGAGTCATTCCCTGGGCTCGTTAATAAGTGGGACTATGGCTCGCTTCATTTTCAAGGTTCCTGCTCGTCCTTGTGATGTGATGATAAGCCTATGGGGGAACTCTTTGATCAGACTGCCAGCTACACTCATAAAAATCACACGCACTCTCCCCTTTGTGCCGGTGGCGATTTCCCACCGAGAGGAACAGGGGGGGAGCCTGGCAGACAGCACCCAGAGCTAAAGTGTAAACCCACACAAATGGTGATTATGTGTAAGCTGGGGCTCCGGTATCAAAGCAGTGGTAGTATCATGTGGAAAGATGACTATCTCCGATCTGTGCAGTGGCCAAAGTAATCTGTACCCCCGGCTTTAAGTACTCAAATCAAACGGCTGCTAAAATTTTCCTCAAAGTATGACTCAGTGGAACCAGCCACTGATATGAAGGAATATTTTCTGTGAGACTAGTTAAATGTTAAAGAAATGTTACTGCTCCACTTCTGCTCTTGAACTTCTGCTCTTGTCAGGTCTTTTGGGTGTTTCTGCATGCCATGGAGATGTTATTGCTTTGTCAAAAATGTTCCACAGTATAGGATTATACACATCTATCACCATGGAGACAAGAAGCTTACACCACCAGGCCAAGTTAACAAACCTGATCTGTGGAAAGGCAACTCCACTCCATGTCAGTGTTTTTCAAGGCATTTTCTCAGTGCCAGATTGTAATGGAGGCAAACAGTTAGTGAACTCCCCACCAGTACTGCACCATTAAAGCTCTCCATTTCAGATAGAGAAGTTAACTGTTTTATCATTTTGACTGTTTTTAGATGTCATGGTTTTGTCATAGTGTTTTTTTAACCACTTACCGTTCCGACGACCCACCCGCGGGCCGTCGCCTTTTCTTTACAACTTTACAGCAATGTACATTCACTTTTGTGTCACCCACACAAACAATCTGCACATCAAATGAAAGCTACGGATCTCATCTTTCCGAATATGCAAATTGTCACCTAAAGTCACCACACTGCTGTCAGGAAAGCCGTTTTTACAGAAAAGCCAAAAATACGGATTTGGATTTCACTTACCTTTGAGGCTCTGGTTCTGTCTCATTCTTTCCGTAGAGGTCCAGAGAATATAATCCAGTCAAGAAATTATGTCCACAAAATAACTTAGATCCTCCATGTCCAATCTGCTGCAGGAAAGTGAAATTTGCTCCGTCATTTTTTTGCATTTCTTTTGTCAATTTCAGGCATAACAAACTTCAGAGAGCGCCAACTTTGTTTCTTGTTAGCTTCTGATTGACACCGAGTTTGGCCAATAAGGTGGAGGTTGAGGGTCACTGGAGCCTCAGACAGCGAATCAGTGCTACAGGTGACTGAAAGTGTACGCCCCACTCTCCCTGTGTGGAATCAACCAATCACATCACACACGTTTAGTGACGTTTTCTCCTCACAGCCAATGAGCAGCTGAACACGAGGATGTGTGACATGCCATGGTTTTCTGTAAACAGACGCATCGGGCCCAGTGCGTAACCAAAGTAAATGCATCACGGCATTTCGTGCGTAAAATGACGCACTGTGATTTTGCAACAGTTTTGCTTCTAAACACGACGAAACGGATAAAAGTAAGGCAGTACGCGACCGCGGACACTGTGGATGTTTGTACAAGTTATACCAGAGGCATCTCAGACCCGGAGCGGTTCATGGCAGATTCCACGGTGGACTCAGAAGTGGAGGAGCTTATTTTTTTGATGGTCTGGATGCTGTTTCTGGATCGGTAAGCCTGGTTCATTCTGCTATTTACATAATTTTAGATAAAAAAAAAATCGTGTGTAATCATTAGCATCACTTCTGTGCATAGTGGCATTGGAACCATGCGTCTGGCACATTTATGTTTATCTGTATGAATTAGACTTCATTTGTTTATTGATTGAAAGGGCGAATGTTTTATTCTGCAGTTTACATTATTGCAAGTAAAAATATAAGATGTGCACAGAGATAACATTTACACTAACGGCCAATGAGCAGCTGAACAAGATGGTGTTTTACTGTGTGATGATTATGAATATGTACATGATATAATATTACTTCACGCCTCTCAATTTTGTACTTTCTTGTTACTAATGTGTTTGTGTTTTTCTTTAGGCACGTGGGTGACGTTATGTCAATGAGGAATGGTTTCCATGCATGCCTCACAACCTTTCACCGGCCGCCGCATGGCCGATGTCCGCCCCCAGATTTGCTCATCGGCTGTTACCAGGTTTTTTGGTGCACAAAACAAAAGTAGCATGGCATTTTGGCAAAGACATTTTTTCATCATTTTGTGGACGAGAGCCATAATCATGTACAGTGAGCTTTTCACTGCTGTTTACAGTGTGTGTTTGTTCATTGTTTGCAGTGTGTGGAGTTTGTAAATATATATTTATTTTGACCCATACCACTTGTTCTGACTATATTTCATAAACAAATATGTATTTTATATATATGTATTTTTATATGTTTTGATATGCTATATAAATTTGCATAAGTAATAGAGCAGCTGAGTGTGCAGATACAGATTCCTCTAAGTGTGAGCTTTCAGTAGGGCCCCATTGATGTCTGTGGGTTGAGGCATTCAAAAGTTATAGCAGTTTTTCCAAACGGAGACATTTGGAGAGGTTTGGATAAACTTGGATACATCAAAAGTCCCTCCATAAAATGCCTGGATTTAGTCATAATAAAATAAGTGTAAAAATCTCATTTTTTTATAGATTGATCTCAAATCTGAAATGTGAGAGGTCAACAATATTTTCAATTGAAATATAGTGTATTTTTGTCCCCAGCTCCTACTGCCACCTTAATTTTTACAAAAAAATTTAGGCGAGGATGAGAAAAATCATTTTTTATGTGTGTTCCAAAGTGTATAAATACTTGCCAGACAAACTTACAGTGATTCTGACACCTGAGGGTAAAACTATAGGATGTTACCTTTACAAAGAGCCCAAACGTGTGTAAATACCACTTATGGTTCAATAACAGTTATCATTTTAATTTGGAGAGGTCAGAACAAAGGCAATTTCACCAAAATCACCCGAAATGGTAAGGGGTATGCTTAAATGTATGCTTGATACATCTCTGACCTGTTAGTGCCATATGAACCATCTCACACTCTGAGGACTTCAGGGACCGACCTCCTGCTGGTCCCAGAGTCAGGACTAAACATGAGGAATCAGTTTTATGCAGCTAAAACCTGGAACAGTCTTCTTGAAGATGTGAGACAGACCTCTACTGTGACAATGTTTAAATCCAGGTTCAAAGCGGTTCTGTTAATTTTGTGATGCTTATTGATGATTATTTATGTGTTGATTTGTTGTATTGTGATTTTAATGCCTTTCCTATTCTGTAAAGCACTTTGAATTACTCTGTGTGCAAATGTTCTATACGAATAAACTTGCCTTGCCTTCATACTTCCTTGTTGTTTAATATACCAATAGTGTACATTGCAGGCTAAGGCTACTATCACGTATCTTATTGTCAACCACATGCATTTTATCATTGAATTTGAAGGTTCTTCAATAGCTAATGTTAAAAAGGTCACATTGCACAGGCGATCAATAAAACCTCAGTGAATGGTGTAATGGATCAGATGCAAGTTGTGAACATTAAAAAGGTCAGATGACTCCCTAGAGCTTCTTTTTTCACTTTTCTCTCCCTTACATTCTGAAGCAAAGCACTATGCGGAGTAAGACATATTGTGCTTGTGTATGCTATATAGTTATAATCTATGACACCAGTGGGTCATTATGTTATAATTTGGACATTTAAATTGCAATATTGATCTAAAACAACTTAATAAAAAAAACAAGTCCACTGATTTCTGCATTAGAAAACTGTGGTGGCCAATGGGAGCAATCAGGGACACTGGATGCTAACCGGAAGAAGGGGACACAACAATGGGGATAGAACCGACAGCCTTCAGACTGGTTGGTAAATGCTATTTCTACTGGTTGAACTGACTTTTGTTGTTTGCTGTTACTGAGACAAACACTATTGGGTGTTCATCGGTCTATTTCCAATCAAAAATGCATTTTTGCTGAAGAGCCTGAAGGGAAAGACACAGATTATTCACTTTAGAAAAATTCATTCCACCGAACCATAAAATCAAAACTGTTTATTTACTTGCCTGGGAGCCAGAATACACACTTCTTCAATACTTTATGAAGATGTGAGTGTGATCACCGGTGAATCTGCTTGTTTTCAGAAGGGACGATGGATTAGCCAATCAGAGATACACATGGTCCGTATCAAAACAAATATGGCTGCTAATGAAGAAAAAGAATATAACATAATATCACAAGGGACGGAAAAACATTGCTGATTTCTGTAGAATCAATGAGAAATGTCATTTTGTTTGTGAATGATAGATGACCAATGAGCTTCTTCGTTTCACATGTGTCACTGAAAACGAATCCGATGGCGCGATCATGTTTGGTAATGGCTCGAGACATGACGGAGGGTGTGGGGACCAGACTGACAGATGATACGACAGAAGAGCGACAGTAACTCTGTTGGTAGAGTGTTTATCCTCTGATCTGATGGTTGGAGGTTCGAATCCTGCTCTCAACATAAACATGATACTTTGGTCATGCGATTATAGCTCTCACAGGTGAAGGGTATCATTGTGTCCTTGGGCAAAACACTTAACCCACCTCGCCCCCAGTGTCTGCGTACACTGATGTAAAGCGAGTGTCTTGAAGGTGGAAATGCGCTACATAAAAATGTGACCATTTACCATGAAATAAAAAAAATACAGCGATATCATTCTGGATTTGCTGTAGGGATAACTTAACGTAATTCAAAGTCACTTAAAAGTTCCACTGTTCCCACTACTGCAACTAGTACTGCGCACCTGCTACATTGATTACTATGTAATTTATCCATTGATAGGAGCCACAGGTTTGCAATATGTGCGGTAACTTTGCATAATACATCTGGTGGGCCTCATTAACACAACTATTATCCGCTCTCATTCATCAGGACGACAGCTTTCAAGTGCCTCTTCGTCATTATCACTCCATCTCACACACCATCACAACTGTAGGCACAATTACACACCGCACAAAACAGGTTAGTGGCTCCTCTGGCGACCCCGGCACAGTCCTCAGCTTGATCTGTTTGACCTTTGACCCGCTATTAATATCTCATCACCTGCGTAACGACATGTTTACATCGTTAGCGGAGTCATTAACTCGGGGGAGGAGCCGTGGAGGAGAGGAACTGATTTCTTGGCATTGCAATTACGTTTGTCAGTTTTGTGATGGGGAAAAGGATGAAGTCAAAATGTGAACTCCTGCAAAGTGCTTTGTTTATGAATTTTATAAAAAGGTGCCACCTGCTTGTCCCCATGGAGATTTTTGCCTTGAATGTTCCACAGTATAGCATTAAACAGGCGAATTTGGAGTTCCATTGTAGGAACTTTGACTGCACGTATCATAGCAACCAAAGAGCCAATCCAGAACAAGGTTGTAGAATGTAACGCCCTTTTCCGCCTCCACCACTAGTTTAGCAGGGTGCAGGTGACTAGCAACACTGTCAGTCTGTCAGATCTGTTGCTAATACTAACGGGAGCGACCTCAGGCAAAGACTGCACCTGATTTGACTGTGTTCATGTCTTGAATCACGGACACAACAGCGAAAAATAAAAACACCACGATCATGTAGAGTGAGATAATATGAACATTTTAAGGTCAGAGCGACAAGCTTGACTGCAGCAGTTACAAAGAGAAGGGCAACAATTTTTCAATGTAAAGTGAAGTGGAGTCAATGGAGCCGAAGCGCACCCGTGCTCACTTCCTATTTGGAATTTGGCGGCTAGCGGGTTAGCTATGTCCATTTATATATACAGTCTATGGTAGTTACTAAGCATGAACTATTTTTAATACACTAGGCTTTTTGTTTATTATGAATTAAGTCTTTTTTCATACTTTATTAAGCATGATTAAAGTGAAGTTATTATAAACTGTTACAAAGGTGTGCTATAAGACTTTTCTGGTTAGCGGGACCACCACCTGCTTGTCTCCATGGGGATGTTATAGAGCTGTTAAGTCTGATGTCACTTCCGGGTCCATCAGCTGATAGAAAAGCATGAACATGTTTACGATTTCCTCTTTTTTTAGCGAAAACACATCTCACGTTAAAAAGAGATCACAGTCGTTTAAAGCTAACAAGGTTATAAGCATGGATCTATGGTTGTGAGTGACAGATAGTGTACGACAGAGGTTGAGGTAAGAGGCCAGACTAAATTAAGCTCAACGGTGATCGGGAGTTACTGACATAGGCCTATACATACTGGCAATCCTATGTTATGCTACATTTTTACTATATTATCTACATATTTGATACCATTTGTGGTTAAGAGTACATTTTTGAATCTCTTGTTTGACAAATAAGGAACAAAAACAAAGCTAGAAATCAGTTCAGCAATTTCTGGTTGACCCTGAGGTGACATCATCTTTTAATAACTCTCTCTATTTGCCTTGAATGTTCCTCCGAATAACAACATCTATCTTGCATTAATTTCCTTACCTTGACAACATGCACTCGGGCTTGCCTCTCCGGTGACCTGACCTGCATCTTGACCAGGTACTTCCATCAGTCTATGAGCACCAAAAGCCTCACCAACCTCTAGTTCTTCACATATTTGCTTGGACGCAGGGTCTGGAGAACTCAAGTTTGCCAACCACCAATCATTATTCTAAGTGTCTTGCCCAAGAACACCACAATCAGGCTAAAGCTGGACCCGAGCTAGTATCTATTATTACAAATACATATCATTACTACTTAGAACTTGACAGAGAATTGAAATTGAGCACAAACTAGCCTGCACAGACGACTCATGCATCGACCACAGCATGTTAGTTTTCACACCTGCGTTGCCTTGTTTTCGCACTCTCTGTAGAGGCGGTCACCTTCTGAACCAATGAGACGGCTTCGCTTCAGAGCCTGTCATGTTCTCTCTGTAGGTGTAATTGCCAATCTGCCAATTATACTCCACTGACACCATATGCCTGTCATGAGCATTATTACACCGACTTTACGTTCGATACATGATAAATGGAAGTTATTTTTGATTTTTTTTGTAGTTATAGGGGATTTTTTTTTCCTTTTTCTGTTGTATGATTAGATTTGAGCTGTAGAGGGTTGAATAATAACTTTATTAATAAATGTATAATAAATAATACATTTATTGCAGCTAATGTTCATTAACAATACTGTACATGGTAAATGGTCACAGATTTATATAGCATTTTTCCAACTTCAAGGCACTCGCTTTACACTTTACATCAAGGAACTACTCGCCAATTCTGGGGGGGCATTGGGGGCAAGGTGGGTTAAGTGTCTTGCCAAAGGACACAATGACAGTATTCATCTACGGGAGCTGTAATCACACCGCCAACCTGTGGGTCAGTGGATCTCATCACTCTACCAATGATGTTTATGCCGAGAGCAGGTTTTCGAACCGCCAACCTTCTGATCAGAGGGCAAACACTCTACCAACTGAGCTACTGTCGCCCTATACATATAGATTTTTGGGGTTTTTTTTTTTTGCGGAAATTCTGATTTATTTTCTTCAACGTATATACTGTACTTCAAAATGTTTATCGTAAGAGTCCTACGCACAGTTTTCTTACTTTTTCAGAGTGCAATCATGTTACTTCTCTGTCACCTTTCCTTTATCTAGTAAATGCAGGCAGATGGGACGTGATGATCAAGTGCACGGCTCAAAGTGGTTCAGAGAAAATGGTTCAAACAATAATTCCCAAAAAAAAGTGGGAAATCAAATCATGAACTGTCTCCACACAAAGCAAAGAACATCTACTGGAACCACCAAGATTATAGTGTCAAATATATGGCATTATACAACTTCTCGTAGGGGTCTGTCACTTTCTTGTCTCCATGGATTTGCTGTTGCTTTGCTTGTAATGTTCCACAGTCTGGCATTAAATGTATCTATCTTGCATTTTATTCAATAACAGGTGTTTTTGTCGCTAAAATACCTTGAAAAACATGTAATCGGACCAGATCTGACCTGTAGGAGTGCCCAGTGGTGTCACCTGGTTGTCTTCATAGAAAAGTGATGTTTAACGCCATTAGAGTTGTCAAAAGTATCAAAAATCGGATATTAATTGATACTAAAATGAGTATTGGAACTAGATAGTCGGTTGAGCAGGAATCAGCAATAAAAAAAAGTCACATTCACAGGACAGAAAAGCTTTAGAATGATCTTGAGCTGTCTCAGAACAAATATAAGACCATGGTACTACCTGGACGACTGAGGGATGACATAGTTATAAACCAAATGTACCATTAAAAAATGTACCATTATTAAAATGAAGATCAAGTCTATTCCTTAGTATTGAAATCGAGTTTGAAACGTTAGTACTGCGACAACACTAAATGCCACACCATGGAACATTCAAGACAAAGCAATAACACCCCGATGGAAACAAGCAAGGTGTGTACCCTTCATCAGAAAAGTTACATAGTCGATTTTAACATTTACCCACAAAGAATACGACTACAGTAGAACACCAAACTGCTTTCTGTGAGTTCCCTGCTTAAAAGGTCACACCAAATCACCCATTACTCTGCCTCCCCACCATTCTGCATAATGCGAACACAGCCAGTCTGATCTTTACTAGACAAATTACCTCAAATATCACATAACAGCCTCCTGTTTCCAACCTTCTCCCTCACTCCCTGCCAGAGGTGGGTAGTACTTTTCAAAGTGCTTTTCTAGCAGTGACTTTTACCCCGGCTTGAGTGATATTTGTTATTGAAGTAACCGAAGTCTTACTTGAGTAAAAGTCTTGGTTACTGTTCCCTGTTATACCAAATGACATTAACTTCAGATATTACGTCCCAGTTCAGTCACAGTTCTCCTTACTCTCCTTACGTTTTTACTCTTACATGAGTAACTTCTCGAGTACATTTTTGGCTACTTTACCCACCTCTGCTCCCTTCTTCTCTCCTCCTCCACTGGCCTTTGTTATCTAGTAAAGAATGCACATACACGAGCCTTCCAATAGCGTCACAGTCCCTGCGCTCAAGATGTTTCCAAGAAGCTGTTGTACATTAGTGAAATATTTATCTCCAGACAGCAGCCAGTAAAACCTGCAAAGCTCCACCACCAATAGTCTTCGGTCTTTCCCAGGGAGCTCGGATCCACTCTCGGGCACAAACTCGAATCAGATGACCCGGAATTTACGACGTGTAAGTACGCGCCAATCAATCTGTCACTTCTTTTGGCAGGTTGGAGCGATAGATTTTGCTCCAGATGATGTAGTGTGTGCAGGGATGAGCTTCAATAGTGCAGTCAAAAGCGTTTTATGATGTTATTCATTGTGAGTCATATTGAAGTAATACAGTATGGATGCAAAGGTTTAGGTTTGGCAGTGAGGAGCTCTTTGGGGATATTTCTTCGGGATCCTTTTATGTGCGGAATAGACAGAAAGGGAGAAAATACAGTAATGTAGTAGTAGATGTAGCAGCAGTAGTCATAGTGTTAGAATATTAGATACCTTTAAAAACGCAAAATTTCAAAATATGTACCATTTCCAAAAAAGCTGCCAGTTAAGGTATGTGTTAGTGTCTATCGTGAGTATTCGTCCTTCAACTAGAGGGTTGCTGGTTCAAATTTCTGCTGAGGAACATGTTCTCATTGTGTTCCAGGTTAATCCACAATTGTATTCACATTTTCAGCTCTGCCCATGTCACTCCACTGTCTTTGATTGGGTCAGTAACGACTAGTCTGGAATAGGGATGGGACGATAAACAATAATATCGTTTATCGTGATAAAAAAAAAAAAGGGAGACAATAATCGTTTGTGGGACATTTAATATAATCGTGATGATCGCCAACAAAGATAATCGCCGTTGTATCAGCAGAATGTGCAGAAAAAAACTTACTTGTCGACAGGGGCGGACATAGGGGTCTGTTTTCCCAAGCACCAGGGTCTTAGGGGATCAAAAATGGACCCTCCTCCTATTAATTTTTATTAGAGGGGGGCCCGTTTGAGGCTTCTTCCCTCAGGCCCCTAAATTTCTGTGGACAGGCCTGCTCATCCAGAACGTTCTCTACTAGATTATAGTTGTTTTCACTGATAAAAGTACAATTATATAGAAGTAATAATTTTCATATCCATAACATGGGACTTCATTCATATAGAACGTAAAAAGTATCATCCCATTATTCATATCCACTGAGCTGTGCCATCATGTTCGCTTATTTCACTCACACATTGAAACCTGCAAGTTCATTGGTCATCTTCATTAAGAACAAAATCAAACTTTTTTCACCTCACATTTACACGTTTAGTGCTTCGCTCAATGATCCTGCAGAAGTCTACAATGTTTTTATTTCAGTCCACTGTGATATTTTTGGTATTTTTGAAGAACGATGTGTTTCTCTGATGGCTAAATCTGTGGGCAACAAACTCGGTCTGTAGTGTAGGAAAATCTGCAGTCTTGGCAGGCCATGCAGGCAAAGGTAATCCAAGAGAAAAAAAAGGAGGAAAAATCAGCCAGACTGCAATTATCCCAAGAGGAAACATTGTCAACCTCTTAAAACATGGAACCCAGACCTTATGTTAACCTTAACTCTATGTAAATGCATTGTCTTTAGAAGGGTAGGTACCATGCCCATTTTTACCCAGCTCTCCATTTCTTGCAAACACTAACAACTATTACCACCAATATCCGTCACCAAAATGCTTAGCCTTGACATTTCTGTTCTTCTAGCACCATCTCCTCCCTTTGGTGTTCAATCCTGCTCTTACTCCCGCCGTTAACAGTATCTTGAGCCCCAGAGCAAAGCCATAATCAGAGGATCAACACACTGTTAGGAGGTAGACAGTCTTGGCCGCTGCTGTTGGTGAGCGCTGCCAGAGCTCCGTGTTTCGCAGTACGGTGTGCCACGAGGGACAAGTGGGGGAAAGGAGGTCAAAGCAGTGGATCAACTCAGTCTCACTCCACTAAACTGTTGCTAATTAGACAACACAAAGACGCACAGCAAGTTTTTGTTCCAAGAAAAGTTTTGCCAAATCTGAGTAGGAAGCGTTTGCTGGTAACTGTACTCCTGCCAGTTTCAGAAGAGTGTGAAGGATTTGCATGTATTAAGGCTAATGATGGTGCTAATTTAAAAATGGAGTTAATGACTTACAGTTCAAACTTGATACGTGAGAAAAATTGTTTGATTGTTTGAAAATGGATGGTAACTAGGATAGAGTATTTCCAAAACTGAAGCAAATTTGAATGGCTGAATTATTAAGGAAGCTTCCACCTTAAAAGACTCATATTACGCTATTTTCTGAGCTATGTTATAATGTTGTTTCCTCATCAAAAACATACCAAACCTACATATTTAGGCTGTGTTCCTCTCTCATACTGAAAACACTCTATTCCACCTTGTGATGTCATGTGGTAATACAGGAAGTGCTTCACTCTCACTCAGCTTCACTGTTTTTAAACTCAATACATCTCCACTAGAATAATTTGGATAAATTCAGCCCTGGAATGACTTATTTTTACTGAACTAAAGGTAAAATGTAGCTGTCAGCATGAAAACTACTGCATCATGACATCACAAGGTGGAACGGAGCATTTAGAGCTTTGGAGATGTAGATAATAATACAGGGTTACTCAAACAAGTGTGAATGAAATAAAACGCAACTCCAGGTATGTTTTTGATGAGGTAACATCATGGCTAAAAGCTAGTCAATTTAGCATAATATAGGATCTTTAACCTTAGACGGTCTTGATGAAGGGATCCCAGATGTGGAAGGTCTACAACATGAATCTACCAAGTAGCTACCAAGGCAACTAAAGACACACATAAACCCTATCCCTACCTGCTGTTGAGGTAACCTTCTCCAAGGTCACACATGAAGCCCACATGTGCTCTTTCACCCCCTGATCAGTTTCACACTACAGTCGTCTGAGGCAATAAACAGCTACAGCCCAAATGTGGTCCTGGGCAGAAGACCACCACCCATCAGGAAGCAGGAGCAAGAACTACCCGAGGCAGCACCACCACAGGCTAAACTCTAATATGGCTCGCCTTGATCCACCTTGATCCATCAGCGTTAGCCGAGTACCTTCATTGTGACGCATTTTACAGAAACACACGGCACCTTTTTAACTGTCTCAAGCATCCCACCGACCTTAGGGTAAAGGCACTATGGGAAAACTCGGTGCAGGCATCAAAGTTCCTTGGTTTACAGCAACAGATGGAGAGGTGAGGTGGCTGATGGTTCTGCTGCTGTGGTGGAGCTTGGTGGAAAATGAGGGATTTACAGGTAGCTTATACTTGAGGTAACGATTTCTTGAATGCCTTTTAAAAATCCCAAGGGTGCCGTTTGGTGCACAGTTTGCCTGAAAAATAGTAGGGGAAGAAGAAAGGCTAGTATTCCAAGCATCTTTTATATAATTGTTAACATAAGTAAGATCGTGGCAAATGAAAAACTGAGCCATCTGTTTTTGCAAATGAATTTTGGCTTGTGTGTAACTGGGCAAGGCACTTCCACCTCTCTTCAGTGATTGTAATGTATGAGTGAGTGATTGTAAGTGGTTGGAGACTCTGCTGGCACCGATTAGCAGCCACATCAGCCCCAGAGCAACAAGGGAGAGTGAGTCTGATACAAATTAAAAATGCTATTAAGATTGAAGACAGGTTGGGAAGATAAATGCTGCACATGTTGGATAATGTCCTGATCTGGCGAGTGTAACTTCGTGTACTAGGCTCCAATTATCTGACAACTACAACTTCATATTTAAAGGGCCCGTGTTACACTGTTTTCTGATCTACGCTATAATGTTGTTTCTTCTCATCAAAAGCATACACGAAGTTGGGTTTTTGTTTCATTCACATGTTTAACACACAAGCTCTGCAAATTTAGGCTGTGTTCATCTCTGTAACAGAAAACACTCTTCTCCACCTTGTGATGTCATCATGTGGTAATACAGGAAGTGGTCCACTGCGTTTTTAAACTCCATGCACCTTCACTACAATCATTTGGATAATTTCACCTCTGGAACTGCCGATCTCTACTGAGCTAAAGTTAAAAGGTAGGCGTTGATTTGAAAATGACTACTTCATGACATCACAAGGTGGAACAGAGCATTTGCAGCTTTGGAGATGTAGACAGACTAATAATGCGGGATTACTAAAACATGTGAATGAAACACAAACACAAGTCCAGGTATGTTTTTGAAGAAGTAACAACGTTAGAACATGTCTAAAAGCTCACAGGAGTTAATTTTGCGCAATACAGGACCTTCAAAACTTCTCTTTTTCACAATTTTACCTTACTTTTTTTTTTTTTTTATTGTTATTTTATTTATTCTTCAGTGAAAGCAAAATAAATCTGAAATGCTAGTTGAAACGGCATTTTAGCATTTGCCACACAAAGTTCTCGAATTGACGCCACGTTGCTAACAAGCTAACACAACAACTAATCAATACGTGCCAGTAAAACATGGCGTCTTACCCTTTTATACGCTTCATCTGGTAAACGGGCAGCAGGCTACGGAGGAGGATGAGAGAGGAGCGACCAGAAGCTATGAATAATTGATGTCCGCAGGGGCAGGTGCGTGTCACATGGCTGCCACACTGATTGACATGTTAATAACATTTGTCACCACACAGAGCACCTGTCAGCACCTGTCAGCGCCGAGCCGACCATCTTTGCATCATCGTAATTGAAGCCAAGGTGAAGCTATTTATAAGTCTGGGGAACATATGAACACGTGAGGGCTGACATGTAATGGATGTGAACTTTGACCTTGTGGAAATAAATAGTTTGAAATGAAAATAAATAAAAGAACAAGCAGAAATCATTTGGATCATTTCAGCTTTGGAATGGCCAATCTCAACTGAACAAAAGGTAAATGGTAGCAGTTAACTTGCAAACTACCCCTTCGTGACATCACAAGGTGGAACAGAGTATTTTGAGTTTTGGAGACGTAGGCGGACATACTCAAACATGTGCGAATGAAACAAAACACAAATCCACGTATGTTTTTGATGAGGTAACGACATTTTAACGTTTCTTAAAGCTCACAAGAGTCAATTTCACATAAGATAGGATTTTAAAAGTGGTGCGCTAACGTTTTTAAAAAGAATGTCTTCAAAATTGGAATGAAAAAAAAAACCCTGCTGTGATGATGCTAAAATAAAAATAAAAGCAAAACGCCAAAATTGCCAAAAACCACCTTAAGAATGCCAATTCGCAGACGCTAAGCACGACTGGGACCATAGACTGTTTATATAAATGGACATAGCTAACCTGCTAACTACTTCCAAATATGAAGCAAACATGGGCTCCACTGTCTTTAGCTCCAATTAACTTTACATTGACACATTGTCCCTCTCTTTGTAACAGCTGCAGTGACCCTCATAATTTTGGTCTTAAAATGTTTGTTTTAACTCTACATGGTCGTTGATGATGGTTCGTTTTAGCTCTACATGATCCTCTACATCAGGCATGTCCAAACTACGGCCCGGGGGCCAAATGCAGCCCGCAGATCAATTTTTGTGGCCCTCATGCCTCCTCCTAAACTGGCCCAATTAATCAGGAAATATTTTTTACCACAAACTGAAGAGATTCTACCTCTATAACCAGAATAACATCACATTGCACTGTGACACAGACCTAAAAATAATCTCCCAAGTCTTTATAAAGGTACAATAGCGCTGTCAGATGTGTGTTAAATGCACTGTTTGACTCCCTGTATCGGCCCTCCGCTTCAAATATGTTTCAGTATGCGGCCCTCGGTGCAAAAAGTTTGGACACCCCTGCTCTACATGATTAGTCTGTAAATCAAGATATTAACATATATAACAGACAAATCAGGTGCCCTCTTTCCCCGTGGTCACTCCCGCTAGCGTTAGCAACAGGTTTGATAGGATGTCACCTTCGACTGCCTGGCTCCAGATTGGCTCTTTGGTTGCTATGATACTCGCGGTCAGAACTCGGCTCCAGATTCATCTCTATAAGCCTTGATGACCTTCATTTGACTGGAGCCGAACGCTATGGGGGGATGACGCACTCTTTACACAGTCTAAGGTTGGGCCTGCACTTTCTTGGTTGGGAGACAACTGGGAACAAAACAGGTGCCGCAGTGGGACAGCAGCGGCTTTATTGCACACTGTTGTCGTGTCCTTAAGCAAGACACTTCACCCACATTGCCGTATATGAATCTAGTGTGAGCATAGCTGGTCGAAGGGGTCGCTGGCACAGATGGAAAGCCTTTCTTCCGTCAGTCTACCCCAGGGCAGCTGTGGCTAGGATTGTAGCTTTCCACCACCGAGTTCGGAGTGAATGAATAATGCATTGTACAGTGCTTTGGGTGTCTTGACAGGTGCTGTATAAATCCAATCCATTATTTATATTTTGGAAGAGAAACAAAGCAATTTAGAAGCCATATTTGATAGATTAGAAGGAATTGATCGCTTAGGGAAGTTAAAGGAAGGCGGAGTCTGGGGAAGAGTGAGTACATATTGCGAGGCTTATACCGTCTTAAAAACACTTACTGGGTCTTAATTCTACTTGAATAATTCACACAGGCTCTAGCTATTGGATTTAAAACAGGAATGGCTGCATATCTTTTCTATTTCAAAGATAACAGAACAGTGTGCAAACATAAATGTAGTTTTACACTCCTAAGTTTCTGGATGATCATGTGGAGTTTACACAAAGCTCACTTGCACATAAGCATTATTGTGTTATGGATTTAAACCTTTTAAAGTAGACAGTGCTTAGGCCTTGAGAGACAGATAAAGCCCCGTTGAGTACACACGACGCTCTCCTATAGTGAGGTCTTAGCTGACGATAGCAGAACAAGGCCGTGCTGACAGCCTGAGCGCCCTTCTATTACAGTGTGGCAGCGGTCCAACCTCCATCCCCATGTTTGCAGCGTGTGGATGTGGCTCTGGAGATGCGTGCCGCAGGGTGGGAGGACACTATCTGCTGGTTTGGTCAAAGCTGAGCAGATTCTAGTTACAAGCCTGGTACATGAAGGTCCTTAATTACTAACGCAGCAGTAATCGCACAATCGCCAACCTGAGCGATACATGTTACGCTATTTTCTGATCTGTTATAACGTTGTTTCTTTACCATAAACATACCTAGAGTTGCGTTTTATTTCGTTCGCACATTTTTAACACACAAATTATGCATATTCAGCTTGAGTTCTTCGCTCAAACACTCAGGAAGTGCTCCACTGTGTTTTTTTTAAACTCCATACACCATCACTAGAATTATTCGGACAATTTTAGAGCAGGAATTGCCAATCTCTGCTCAACAAATGGTAGAGAGTAGCTGCTGAAGCTGTGAAAACTACCGCTTCATGACATCACAAGGTGGAACAGAGCATTTGGAGACGTATGAGTGAACCAAAACTAAACTTTGGGTATGTTTTTGAGGAGGAAACAACATTCTAACGTGACTTTAAGCTCACAAGACTCAATTTTGCGTAATATAGGACCTTTAAAGACGGGGTGTTACACTTCTCTGTAGCACTGATTAGTGAACATGCAACATATTTAGATCACTATATTAGCTTTTATTGTTTTCAAACTGCAATATCATTAGCCTCATAGCATTTTGACTCTACTGCTACGGTGACTTTTATTAGATTTGTCAAGTATGTTTAGTTAAACATGATTTTACACTTCAGTTCTATTGTTTCTCATTGCAGACCAAACTTCTGTCCAACTTCTGCCGAAATAGTGAAATAAAACATTCCAAAAACTATTTACTTCACTTTTCTAAACCATTCATTTTCATATTAATCTGTCTCACCGGTGAAGAGCTGCTGCCGACTGTTGTAACAAAGTTTATTCCATATTAAATCAATGGGAGCGCAAACTAGTCATGTCCCCGAATCAAATTTCAGTTTTATAAATGTTGGAAGGAGAAAACACAGTGATGTATTTGATTGTTACTATTATTACATCATTACTGATTTATTATGCAGTAAAATCCTCTGTTGACACTGTCCTATAATAAAGGTTTGGCAATGAATTAGACAAACTTTATAAAATCAAACTTTTTGATGTGGATTTTTTTTTCTTTTTGCTTTGACCTTTCGTTGAAAAATTATTAGCATATATGTATTTTTGTATTTACTACTATAAAATATGTACATTTTAATGACTGTGAAAGTCCTAATTCATGACACTCCTGTTTTTTGCATTGTTTTCTTATATCTTTTGCATGGAAATCTAAAGGGAAAAATTTGAAAAAAAGTAATCATTCACATAATACACTGAATCTATGTTTAGAGCACAGAAAGTAGAAGTAATCTGAAGTAACTCTACCAGACAAATTGAATGTAAAAGCTGACATTTCAGTTTGAGCAGAGCCACAGTTTTTTAAAGGGTCTGTAATGTGTTTCTATGGCGCACAAGTCAGGGAGATGGCTTAGGCAGTAAAAATCTTTCTGATTGGCATTCACAGAGCCACTGACACATACAGATACAGCAGGGTCCGGAGAGTAGAAATATACAAATACTTAAAATGACTTTGGCAATTATGCTATGATACCTACAATATTCTACGGCAACATCACATTCAAATGTTTAAGTAGTTTCAGTATCGTTCACAATTAGCTGCGTGCTGCCAATGAAACACACATTGTATCAGGTTTGTGAAGTTGTGTATTGTTTGTATCTTATCATCAGAAAATGGCCATGCAGGGACTCGTACTGCTGTAAGTAGAGTTCAAATAATGCCCGGGAGAGATTGCAAAATTACTTAAACATGTCTGGGTGATCTATAAAACCTCTTCAGGCATATTTTGGCGAGAAAACCATGTTATAACGTGATAGAAAGCACCAAAATATTTTGCATATATGGCCTCCAAAACCTTAGAAATATGGTCGATGGGGATGCAGTGGGGACGTAGCTTTTGCAGACTCCAGCCCTGCATGCCCACACAGTGATATGCTCCAGTAGTGTCACGTTTGAAATTAGTTTAGTTTAAGTTTGTGCCAAGTAAAATGTGACCGCATCACATATTTACTCTGAAATGAAAAGGAAGAGGAACATCATTTACAGACTGTATTTACTGATACTACTGTTTTATTTTTGAAAACGGTAGATACTTGCAGGTGCCATAGTAACACTGGTTGTAGTGCATACTGCCAGCGTGTCCTTACTCAAGACACTTCACTCACCCTTATGAATGTGGTGAATGAGTGACTGGTGGTGGTCGGAGGGGCCGACGGCACAGACCTGCAGCCTTACTTCTGGCATTCTACTCCTGGGCACCTGTGGCTTCAGAAAAAGGCAAAAGCAAACCTGACCCGTAACCCGACTGCTCACCTGACCGCTAACCCAACTGTGGCACACTGCGGCTCTGACACAAGCTGCAAACGAGCCATCCTGCCTGGCGTGAGACGGCTCAACTTTCCCCCCCTCCTCTCACCTTCTCAGCATGGCGAGGACAGGAGGAAATAGGATGCGGCTGCTGTGTCTGTCGGAGCGTTATTTCTGCCAGTCTACTCTTGGACACCTGCAGCTTTCGAATTACTACCACTAAGTATGGAGTGAATTAATAAGGCACTGTAACGCACTTGAAAGGCCCTCTATAAATCCAATACATCATCGTTGATGGTTACAACTTATCGCCACACGTCTTGTCATTGTTGGACCTAGCATTCGTGATTCGTTTTAACGACGGCGAGAGTCCTTTACAGTTGAACAGGACTCTTAATACAAAAGTCAAACACAAAGTAATCCAATAACCTTCCCAAAACATTTCCCCACAGTCTGCTGCGTGGTTAAATTAGGTGTTCAAAATTCGGAAAACCTGTTCATTTCCACCGCTCTGCTCATAATTGGCTCTTCACCTCCGCCTTTGGTCTGTCCACTCATGTTTTACAAAGTTATATAAAACATTCCTAAACCAGTTCTGACCCGCTGTTTTCACAACTCGGATAAGTTGCTTTGTCTTTGAACTTGAACCTAACCAAGCATACTAATATACAACTCATTTAGAATTTGGTTTAAGGAAGGCTTCATACAGCGCTGGCCATTAATGCTTTGAAAGTCAAGAAGTTATAGCGTCTTCAAATAAAATTATAGACGCCCGGGGTAGCGCGGGCTGAATTATAAAGGTCCTTCCTCATTTGCATCTTTATACCAGTTTAATCTGATTTGCTGTCATTCGCACAGCCAAGTTCTGGACACAGCTCCAACTTGGGGCAGACTAAACTAAAAGCAATGCGGCTAGTTTGCGAAATGTGAGGTAGGTGTGGTTAAAAAGGGGGTATTATGCAAAATCTATTCTTTTGGAGCTTTTTACCATGTTATACCTTAGTTCCCTCATCAAAAACATGCCTGAAACAGTTTTAGGTGTTATCTCATACATGCATGTTTGAGTTAGCAATCTCTCCCAGGCCCCGCTATTCGACCCCTCCTTACGCTTAGCAGTACAAGTCTGTCCAATGCTCCGCCCACAATCCTACGTCGCCCATGCACCCACATGACAATTTTCCATAAATATATACAAGCATGAAACAAGACAATACTGACGCGATGTGCAGTAGTTTTATTAGCGAAACGCACGCTGACTGTTTTGTGATAGCGCTCTGAAGGGGGAGTGACTTAATGCAGAGAGCAAAGGAAGGGGGAACTCAGAGCATTCAAAACATGTTAGTACATTTATTTCTTATTTGTGCCGAGGAAATGTTACAATTTTTTACATATTCACATAATTTGGAAAAAAACAACTGAAAGACCCATTTCTTAACCCACAAATTTGGCTAATTTCAAAGTTAGACGCTTTTGATTATTTTTTTTCAGGAGGTTCTTTCGATACCAACCAATCTCGTCTGATGCCAGAAGCTAAGCAAGTACAGGTAATGTGAGATGCTGTCCTCAAATAAACCACGATAATGCTGGTAGAAGGGATTCAACCGTCAACCCAGAACAGCTATTGTTTCCACTGCAGGTACCTGTGGACTCTAACATCGGATGCTGCACAGAGAAGACTTATTCTCAAAGGAAAGACAAATACGTCATGTTTTTGAGGCGACACATGGCACCTTCTTTTATCTCCAGCCTCTGAACCAATTGGCCATCCTCTGTCAGGCTCTGAGTGAGTGACAGACATGATTTAACCTTTAGTTCCAATGATACGTGAACCGAAACAGAACAACTACCAGAATTAATAAACATACTGCATACAATGTAAATCATGGCCTATTAGCTCTGTGAAGGTTTTGACCTATTGCATCTTTTCGGTTGATGGAGGAAACCGACATAAACGTGAGGACAAACATGCAAGCTCGAGATCGGCCGATGTGATGTTTTTGGGTTTCTTTTCATGGCTAATGCCGCTCGAATCCAGAGAAACGGATGGCTGATAAGCTCTGCAGATATTACTGAACCAATATGTCTCCCATATGTTATCTCTTCACACTTAAGTGCACAAATAAAGCTGTAAATTGTGTTCTCTTTAGGCAGCAGGTCGTCCAAAACAAAATAATGGCCAGTGCAGGAGATTTGATGCAGATAAGGAATATGCTAAAAAGCGCAATTTATTTTTAAAAGTGCAGACCTGATCTATCGGTTTATCTCTAATGTGCAGACCTGTTATATTGGTATCGGCCTAACCTGATCACCTACCTGACTGCTAACTTGACCACTAACTTGACCGCTAACTTGCTAACGTGACTGGTAACGTGACTGGTAACCTGACTGCTAACGTGACTGGTAACCTGACTGCTAACTTGACTGATAACCGGCCTGCTAACCTGACCGCTAACTAGACTGCTAACTTGACCACTAATATGACTGCTCACCTTACCGCTAACTTGACCGCTAACCAGACTGCTAACCTGACCGCTAACCTTGAACGCTAACCAGACTGCTAACTTGACCTAACCAGACTGCTAACCAGACTAACTGACTGCTAACCTGACCGCTAACTAGACTGCTAACCTGACCGCTAACTAGACTGCTATCTTGACCGCTAACCAGACTGCTAACCTGACCGCTAACTAGACGGCTAACCTGACCGCTAACCTGACAGCTAACTTGACGCTAACCTGACTGCTAACTTGACTGCTAACCTGACTGCTAACTGCTAACCTGACAGCTAACTTGACGCTAACCTGACTGCTAACCTGACCGCTAACTAGACCGTTAACTTGACCACTTACTTGACCGCTTACTTGATTGTTAACCTGACTGCTAACCTGACCGCTAAACTGACTGCTAATGTGGCTGCTAACCTGACATCTAATTTGTCCGCTAACCCGACTCAGGCTAACACTGAATACACAGCAGTCAGAAGGGCACACTGCAGCGCTGACACGAGCTGGACATGAGCCGGACACGAGCCGGAGACGATCCTTCCTGCCTGGGGTGAGATGGCTCCACCTCTCCCCTCTCTTTCTCTCTCTCCCTTCTCAGCGTGGCGGGGACAGGAGGAAATGGGATGCGACCGCTGCGTCTGCCGGAGCGAGCGGAGGGTGATGGACGTGTGATGTGCCCAGTGGAGTGGCACCCTCTGAGGCATCGATATAAAGGGTGTCAGGGCTTTCATGTCACATTCTCTGGTGAAGGGGTAAGCTGACAGGAAGAGGGGAGCGATAGCGCTACAAACCTGGATTAGTGAGTTTTTTATGTGTTGCGGGAGAAAAGGTCACGCTTAGCTTTCTTTTGATGCTCACGCAGAAGACCGGTGTTGTTGAAGCATGCTGAGTGCTGTCTACGTCTTATTATAAAGCATTTTAACAATCGAAAAAACAGGTTTCAGTTCGCTGTGTGTTGATTGCTAGTCATGTACTCATTTGGGATACTATACGGGGATGTTAGTGAGAGCGGATAAGCTAATAAATAAGTTGGAGATACTTACAGTTCAAACTCAGTTACTCACATGTCTCACTTTGAAAAAACAAAATTCAGGTAATGGAAACTGATACGAATCTTTATGCTTCTTGTATTGGGCTGATTTTGTTCATGAACTTCAGTTTAAACCTCTAAAGAGTGTCGTTGTCATCGTCAAGACCATAAACTGCATATATAATTGGACATAGCTAACCTGCTAGCCGCTACGTTACAAATAGGAAGTTTTCATGGGCGCGCTTCCGGCTCCTTCGCCTCTAGCTCCATTTCTCGTTACAAAAATGTCACAATTCTCTCTAACTCCTGAAGTGATCTGCATTACTTTGGTCTTAAAATGTTCGTATTAATCCACTCTACATGATTGTGGTGTTTTTATTTCGACCATTTAGTCTGTAAATCAAGATATGAACATTAGTAACAAACAAATTGGACGCCTTCTTTCCCAAAGCTCGTTCCCGCTAGCGTTAGCAACAGGTTTGATTGACAGCGTTGCTAAGAGCCCGCTACGTGCTAAACCATTGGTGCAGGCGGGAAAGGGTTTTTTGCGTTGACTTGCTCCACTTCTTTATACAGTATATGGTCAAGATTAGGGTGACCGGACCTTCCTGTTCACCTGGGACAGTCCCAGTTTTGAGCTCTGTGCCCCCTGTCCCAGCAGAATGATCCAAAACCACTGATTTGTCGTAGTTTTATTCAAGAAACGTCCCAGATGTCCCTATTTTTGACCAATTTGATCTCCGCTGAAAGTAAAGAGAGGAATATGTTGTTATTTGTTTAGCTAAAATGCAGAACAGATGCTGGAAAGTAAATATAAGGCACAAAAAATCACTGACAGATTATATACTGACCCATATATACTGAACCCGGGTGTGTCCCAGTTTTTATCTTTGAAACTCTGGTCGTCCTAGTCGACCATCACATGAGCTGCTTCGTATTATCTCAGATTGCCTTGAATTTGTATCTTCTAGAAATATTTCACATACAAATTTTGCAGAATCGTTTCATTTTTGTAAAGAAGCTCCCCTTTCTACAATTGAACATCTGTTTTTGAAAATCTTTCTTTCATCCATCATGCATATCCCTGTTATTCTTGCTAAAATAACTTTCCACATGTCAAAATCTGGCTAACCGTTGTTTTTCTTATATCCTTGAAAATAAAGTATTTTTCTGATCTCTCATTTCCGCAACAAAAACATACCTAGACTTGTGTTTTTCACATTCACACATGTTTAACACTCAAATCCTGCACATCTGAGTTCTTCTCTCAAACAGAAAACACCCTGTTCCACCTTGTGATGTCATGTGGTAATTCAGGAAGTGCTCCTCTGTGTTTTAAACTCCATACACCTTCACTAGAATCATTTCGATGATTTCAGCCCTGGAATTGCCAATCGCTACGAAACTAAAGGTAAACGATAGCCGTTAACTTGAAAACTACCACTGTATGACATCACAAGGTGGAACAGAGCATTTTGAGCTTTGGAGATGAATTACTCAAACATGTAAGAATAAAACACACAATTCCTGGTATGTTTTTGATGAGGTGACCATATTATAACATGGTTTAAGGCTTAAAAGAGTTAATTTTATGCAATACGGGACTTTCATTTAAAATCAGGTTTAAAAATGTAAGTTTGGGATGTAGTTTGTGATGTGATAACGAGTTCCCGACTTGGCTCTATCCCACTCTGCCTCTTACATTTCTAAATTTCTTTCCTCTCTCCAGGTGAACAGAGCGTCCCACGATCAGCTCACATCAAATACTCAAACGAGCAGTCTCTTTTATTCACTCTGCCGCTGCCCTTGAAAATTCTATAACAGAAATCCATTTAGTGCAGTGAAATGACTTATTCCCCTAAGCCTTTGAACCTGGGCTGGGCGGCTCTTCGCACACGATGATGTGTCGACTCCGCAGAGGTCAGAGGTCACGAGGAGGTGCTGACACTTCGGACCATTCTTCACCCGCGGAATGTCTTCGATCAATACGGTTTGGCTAACGCTAGCGGGAAGCCACCGGGGAGCGAGAGACAAACCAGGGATTAAAGTCTTAGAGAGGGCTTGATCAAATAAAGCTAGTTAACCCCATACAATTTTGGCGTATTTTCCCTAAAACGCCTCATTAAAATGACCTCTAATTCCAACTGAATATGTGCCTGAACCCTTTGGAGTACAGACAAATGACGGGGCTCTTTGTGAATTCGAGACTCTGTAGTTTGGGCCTCTGTTGTCTGATCTACTCTCATTATAATTGGGAAAAGGTACACACAGAAGAACATCAGATTTCAATTCCTGCCTATTTTTGGGACAGTAGAAAGCAGAAAATAGTAGAAAGAAAGAAAGTAGATTAAGCATTCGTTGGGTTTCGACAATTCCCGTGCCAAAGCCGAAGCATATTTCATTAAAAAGGAGATTTAGGGACTTGTAATCAGGTTTTAAAAAGTCCTAGTTCCTATTTAAGTCTTATTAAATTTTTCTGGGTTTTTTTGTGGGCTCGGAGTACAAACTGCTCCAGATTCTTCCCAGAATGGTTGATTCGACTAAAAATAAGAGGCTTACAGCTTTCCCTTTAAGTTTCACATGCCCAGGAGCTTCACAGTTCCCTTTTATCAGATGGTGGACAAAAAGGGGAATGAAAGGGATCTTCTGAGGCTAATTCTGGAAATTAATGGAGTCAAATTTCTGATAAATATTAGCTTGTGGTCGCATGACATCACAACAGTCCGAAAATGCTTATAGATTATTGTTTAGCGGGAGAACGGGTCAGAATTTTATGGAAGACTTTACTGTTTGACTGGCAGATTGCAGGTTTTGTTAATATCTCTCGAAGTACTGAGCCTATCCACATAAATCTCCTATAGTGTTATACAAGCGTCCGTCTGAAATAATAGCATCGACAAATTCCCGAAGTCAATAAAAGTCATAATAAAACCACGGTTTCGTCTACAGCTAATTACAAAGCGTTTTATCGTCCTCGAACAAGAAAGTAATGCTAGTGCGCTGTCAGCATCACGCTCGTTGTTGTTAGCTTTACAGTGGATGGTAAAAGAAAGGGTAATTACGACGATTAGCATGCTAGCTGCTTTCTGGCACCAGGTAGCACCCAAAACTATGAAGGGAACTCCCTTTAGCTTCTTGACCTCTGACCTACTGCACTTCCAGGTCACGCCAAGTGCCGCTACTCTCCATTTACAGTACCACAGAGTTGCGTAGGAATGAGTTAGCAAAGTGAGGACAAAACTTTGATAATATGGTAAAGGTTCACATTTTCATATAGCTCTTTTCCACCTTCCAGGCACACACATTCATACACCAGTGTACACGGACACTGGGGGCAAGGTGGGTTCAGTGTCTTGCCCAAGGACACAACTACGGTATTTATCTATGGGAGCGGGATTCGAACCGCCAACCTTCCGGTCAGTGAACAAACACTGAGCTACTGTTGCCTCTTTATGTATAAATGAAGCAAAGCATTTTTTAAGTTGGAAAATCTAGACCAGACAAAAAAAAAAACTGAATAAAAAATTGATTTAGCTTATTTCTAATTTGATGTCCTCCCCTGTCGACACTGAATACTCTCTGTGCTTCTGATGGAATATCATAAAAGGCCGTTTAAAGCATCAGGGTCTCTCGTGCACATTAGACCAGAGGCTATAGCTTTTAATGGACACTTTAGTATTTTGGCTGCGGCTCAAATTGACTATCTTCTTGTAAGAATTGCGTAGGTGTGAGAACCTAATGCACTTTTCCACATCTTGTCTCATAACCACAGAAATGAACTGATCAAATCGGAAAAGCGGCATGCAAAATGTACAGACACTGATCAGCCATAAAATTATAACAAGGTTTGATTTTTTTTTTTAAATATAAAGTTGGGTTGTGCAGGAGAGGTTTATTTATGATTCGTATAGGACCCAGTCTGACTATCCTCCCGTTGTAGGGAGTATTATACCTGTAATGATGTAGGCCAAGATAAGAAGTACTGAGCTGGCAGTGTGGGCCAGGCACAGCAACTGTATATTCAGCCCTGATACTCAATAAAGGGTTTGTGGTTCAAGCCTCGCCACAGTGAACTTCATCAAAAACTGATGCTGGTAAAGGCTCAGCGCAAAATAGTAGTCAGGTTTCCATCTCTGAGTGAGTGTGATGTGAAAAATATACAATTATAGTATTCAAATGTGTAAAAAATACCACAGTTTTGGGGTTGTCAGAAGTATTGATAGTAATTCATACAAAAACTATATTGAAAATGTCTGTTGAAAATGTCGTTCTACTGCATAAAAAGGTGTTTGCAGGGGTGTCAAACTCAAATGCACACTTGACCAAAACTAAAAATTTAGACAAATTCACAGGCTAAACACATTATTTATGAAAAACCGATACTGGTGACCAGCTCTAATGCACATTTGATATGATCTCACGGACCAAATATAATTAATCCATGGGCCAGATTTGGTCCCCGGGCCTGAGTTTAACATATGTGTTTTAAGGTATCAAAATAGGTATTGGTGGTTTTCTTATAATAGGATGGGAAAATGTCATAATCGAGATGAAATGAGACACAAGAGTCAGATTGTACTTTGCCATGAAATAACCAAAAGGTTGAACCTGGTCTCTCTGCATTTTAATATTATTTTATCTGTCCCCCATCTGTATTAAATCATATTCATGTCATCTGAAACCCAGCAATAGACTTTTTTATTTTTCATGACAACACTCCATAGTTCCTAATCTTGAGTGGTAAGCATTTGCCTTATAACTGAAAATTTAGTGGTTCAAATCCCACTTCAACCTGTGTCTCATGTTGTGCCCTTGAGCATGACACAAGAGACGCAGAATAGCTGACGTGCTTTATTTTCATGAACCTGCTCCAGGACGACTGAGACTTAAGTGCAACTAAGCAATGCAACAGCGTTATATAAGATCAATATATTTTTATGGAGGGAGTTATATCTTTCGACATATTTGATTCCTCTTAAAAACACTATTAGATATACATTGATGAAGTACTGGCTCATGCACTGTTTTACGTGGCTGACAGTATCTATAAACTAGTAAAATACATCTTGTAATTACGCGCTGGCTGAGTGTCAGCTTTCCCACTTTATTAAAGGCGTTGTAGATTTAAGCATCCCCCAGCACCACAGATAAAACCAGCGCTGTTAAATTTACACACTCCTACGTCTGAACCCGCTTCTTTTATTTGGCATAACCACTTAACAGTAATTACAAAGTCTGCGGTGGCTATCGGTCAATGTCCCAAGGAGAAAAAATATCACAAAAATGCTTCCTTCATAGGCTGCGTTCACATTCTGAAATTACATGATGTCATAATTTCAGATGGAGGGCATATTGCTGAGTTTCAGATGACATCACAACATTCTATAGGCCAATAACATAGATAACATAGATGTGGGCAACTAAAATGAATACAGAAAATGTAAGTTTTGTTGCAATACAGTGAGTTCTTGATTAAAGTCACAGAAATGACGAGGTTCAACATTTATAAATTCATCTTTTGGGTATTTCATGGTGAACTACAATGTAATCGATAGAAAAAAAACCCCAAAAAACCACCGCATCTGAGACTATGACATCATCATTTTAAACATAAAAATAACTACTTAACTATTGAAGACTTACTGTTTTTGAAAGTAATATCAAAACTTATTATTCACAAATGTTGAGCCTTTTGTGTTTGTTTGGGATTGGCTTCACAAACTTGTCATACAAAGTCTGTTCAGCTGACAACAATCATGCCTTTGGATTTGAATAATGGCACCACTTTCTGAGGCTGTTGTGAAAAAAAAACAAACAGTTATATCACTTTTGTTTATTCATACTGACAGAAGACATTGAACTTTGTGTGTAGGCTCGGTAATTACATAGATACAGGGCGTATTACACCTCTGTGGGATATTAATTAACATAACATAAGATATTTTGCCGTATTACCTTTTATTGTTTTGAAAATGTTATACTCAAAAAAAAAAGTATTAAAATGTATAATTAGCTCTCTGGACTAAGTTACTCCCCCTTCAGAGCGCCATCACAACACAATCCGCTTGCGTTCTGCTAATGACACTACTGCGCATCGTGTCAGATTTGTGAAGTTATAGTATATTGTTTCGTATTCTACTCTTTATGAAGACAGAATCGTACTGCTAACAGCAAGGAGGGACAGAGGAGTGCCTGGGAGAGATCACTAGATTATTCAAACTCTCCAGGCATGTTTTTGATGAGGGAAACTACTGCTCATCGTGTCAGATTTGGGACGTTATAGTGTATTGTTTCGTATTCTACTCTTTATGAAGACAGAATCGTACTGCTAACGGCAAGGAGGGACAGAGTAGTGTCTGGGAGAGATCACTAGATTACTCAAACTCTCCAGACATGTTTTTTATGAGGGAATAACGTTTATACATGGAATTCTAACCTGCCCTCCAGCTCGATGTTAAACTATAAGGGTTGCAGAGCGCTGTGATGTCACATGACCGCAACTTATTGGTTTTCAAAATAGCATTGGTCAAATACAGCATGCGCACAAACCACTAAGTACGGAGCTTGTCACTGATGTGTAGTGCGAAAGGCAGAAGGCATGGCTAATTGTAACTTATGTGGCTGCTATTCTTATGGACTGACCAGAGGATGACCCGATGTCGTCACAACTTGCGAGTCTAAATATGGAAGAGTGCGATGTTTGGATTATGCATATTTGACTCAATGTAGCGTGTACTAGCATATATCAAACTGTGCATTTTTTAAGCCATGACATGACATCTCCATGGAGACGAGCATGTGACAGATCCTACACAAGAGAAGTAGTCGTTAAGTAGGGCAGACAACACAGTATAAGTATACAATGCTAATGGGACCTGCTTTAAAAGAGGAAAAAAGGTCCTTTATACAGCAATTCGTCAAATCAGAAGTAAATACAAGTGAGATTAGGGTTAAAACGATTCATAGATTTACATGATATACTTGAAGGACTTGGTATATTTGGGGATAATGGATGTCTTAAAGGAACTAAATGTAGCCTGCTCGCTTACTGTTTTAAGCAAAGGTACTTCAATCACAACTGAACCTGTGTTGCCAGAGCCTTAATCTGCAGATAGATGACGCAAACCAGTTTTTCTCATTCTCAGTGTATGGTCAGGTCTCATGTGAAAGCTCAGAAACTCAAAAATTCACTCACTGAGCTGCAAAGGCTGCACTAGCACTGATTAATGATTGGCTGTAGGTGCTGGAGTTTAGGTAGAGACAATTCAAATCAGAGAGTAGGTTTAAACCAGCTGGATTTTAGCATTGAAACTGGCAACCCAAATGAGAGATGCTCTGTATTCATCCTGAGAATCATATCCGATGTTTTTGTAATTTAGAGAAAATCTGGATTTGAATTGTTATTAGTAAAAGGAACATTTGATTTGAACATGCTTACACACACACAGGTCAAGTTTATGTGTTTTAAAATGCTCCACGCTGCTACTTTAATATAATTGATCATATTTAACAATTGTGGAGTTTTCTTTTCATCACCTGACCACAATTTAACTTTATACACCAATGTACCATGGAAACTTTACTTTTTAAAGTACACAAAGGACATGTTCTGACCCCAAGAGCTGCTTAAACAAAATGTGTGTACAAGGGCAAGACACATTTAGCTCAAATCAGTGGGAGATGAAGTGCTCAGTTTTGTTACTTAAGTAAAAGTACAGATACAGAAAAAAGGAAAAAAATGTACTGAAGTAAAAGTATTCTTCTTTTAAAAGTGTTCATTTGTGTTAAATGTAGTGATATTGATTCAAAATGATACATATTTTGGTCAACAGTAACAATACAAATCAATTTCTTAATTTTTCCTCATAAATTTTGTGTATTTATTTTTGTTCTCTCAAAGCCGAAGCTTGATCTCGAAAACTTTAGTCAGGATGTTACCACAAACATGGTCAAAATAACCCCTCAAATCATATGAAAAGTACTTTTTACTTTTCAGTCCTGTTCAAAAATGTAATGGAGTAGAAAGTACAGATACTGCTCTCAAATGTAGTGTAAAGTAAAAAGTATCCACTGTAAAATATACTGAAGCAAAGTGCAGATACATAAAAATTATACTTAAGTTCAGTACTTTACTCCTTGTACTTTGACATCGTCCACTACTGAGTCAAATACATAGAAAGACGCTTTATGATAGTTGTGTCATTAGATGTTGCATATATTCACTGATCCAATATGACACCGTACACTTTAAAAATGGTCCAATCATTTGTAAAACTTATCATGTGACTTACATAATCCTCCCCGGCAGCTCAGCCCTGATGGAAAGATGCCGCTTATCTATGCCACGCAATATGAAAAATTAATACTTGTTTGGATGGGACATTGATGTTTATTTCCATGAATCATTAAGATGCAAATACTAAAAATAGATGTTCCTTCCGGAGACTGAGCGGTTCTTGGAAAGCCCTTTGGCGTAAATTGGCGTAAATTACTCAAAGGAGCGAGTCGATGAATCACGGTTAACTCCAAACATATTGCTCTTAATATCTCCATGTACAGGGCGACAGGAGATGGGCTCGCACAGAGTCGTATTGCATCAGTGAGCGTATGCTACATCTGATAACGCAACACCCAGCATCGAAATTTTCTCATTTTGATGTATTTGCGCTAAGCATGCTAGTTGTCGTCGACAGCAAAAGGGGAAACCCTGTGGCCTCGCTGTGGAAAATTGTGAAAAGTGCCCATAAGCTGAATAATTATAATTAGAGGTGTGCTCGGAATGCGTAAGGTTGGTGAGGAGTAACTTCCGATCACTGCCAAATGTTTAAAATTAGCTAGTTCTGTTTTTCACGTTTTTTTTTTTTAAAGCAAATACTAAAAATAGATGTTCCTTCCAGAGATTGAGCAGGTTCTTGCAAAGCCCTTTGGCGCAAACTGGTGTAAATTAAGGAGCGAGTCGATGAATCACGGTTAACTCCAAACATATTGCTCTTAATATCTCCATGTACAGGGCGATGGCGCGAAGGAGATGGGTTCGCGCGGAGTCATATTGCATCTGATAACACGATAACGGTCTAGCACTGAAACCTTCTCATTTCCATGTATTTGAGCTAAAAGTGTCTTGCTCTAGTACAGACATAATGTATAAGCAGCTCAGTTCGAGTTCGAGTTTTAATGTCCGGTAATCAGGAAGTGCGTGGTTAGCATGCTAGTTGTCATCGACAGCAAAAGGGGAAACGCTGTGGCCTCTGGAAAAAATAATGAAAAGTGCCCATAAGCTGAATAATTATTATTAGGGTGCGCTCGGAATGCATAAGGTTAGCGAGGAGTAACTTTCGATCACTGCGAAACGTCGACCTAGTTCTGTTTATTCACGGGTTGAAGACAGTAAAAATCAGGTACAGCGCCTTTAACTCCAAGAACGATGCACATCTGAGAATCAAAGTAGGTTAATAGCCAGTCGGTTCATTCACAAAAGCAGTCTGACTTTGAGTAAGTTGGAGCACATTACCTCCCACATGTGTGACTCAGCCCCCGCCTTATAACAATGTCCTATTCAAAGCGCCCTGATAGTATTTAATGAAGCTTTAATGAAGAATCAGACTCATATTGTATGAATTTAGCTAATGTTATTCACCCTTTGTGCTATCCGACCAAGTCCTCTCCACTGTCCTAGTCACACAGCACTGTTTTCCAACCTGTGGTACGAGGACCCCTAGTGGTACACAAGCAAATGGCAGTGGTTCTTACAATGGTTTCATAATCTATTTGAAAAGTTTGTAGTATGGCTTTAATGAATTCAGTTGTAGGCTTTAGGCTAGGCTTTTATTGGTACGAGTAAGTGGGACCGTTGCAGTTTGCGTATTTGTTTTATTTAGACACAAATCTATTAATGTGTGTGTCATCTTATTTCTGAACTGCCTTACCCAAGGTTTAATTTCTTTTTTGACGTGGTTTAGCGCTAATTCATCAGATATAGTTCGGATTTAGATCTGCTGGTGCTCAGGAAGCCATAGGTGGAATTTGGCAGGAAAAAATAAAAAATAAAAACAAACTTGCAATTTCAAAACTTTGCATCTTTAATTTTTTTATTATTTTTATAATTTTATTTTAATATTATTTATTTATTTGCCACGTATTTGTACAAAAACACTAAAGTAACTTCATTACGGCACATAAAAACTACACAGAACTACATTACCCATGATCCTTGGTTCCATGTAGTCGCTGAAAAAATGTGCTAACGTTCTATCGCTGAACATGTTCAAAAAATGTTCAAAATACTTTTCAAAATACTGACGTCATACTGTGGGAAAATCGCGTAATCGATCTTTTTTTTTATAATTTATCTATATTTTAAAAAAAAAATTAATTTAAAACACATTAAAAGTTGCTCTAATAAACACAAACTTGTCGCACGTGGAAGTGCAGTCAGGCACGCGGCCCACAGGAAGTGCACCGGCTGATCCATAGAGCGACACTGACCCCTGCTGGAGGGAAGAGGAGGCGCACCGACACAGTGGATGGATGAGCAGCTGAAGGCGAGGAGACACATACATTTATTATAAGAATGCAGAAAGGTTAGGACAGTTTTATGGATGGTCACTTGGAGTCATGTTTCACTTGTAGAATTTGAACAGTTTTTTTTGTCTTGTTGCAGAGTTAATTGCCAAGTGCAGAATATTTTGACAAAAAAAAATGAACATAAAAAATACTCTTAATCTTAAATGATCTTAAATTTTTTGAGAACTATTAATAATATATATGCAGACTTCAGCCTCTACTTTGAAACCTTTAGATGCACTTTTTCACAACAGGTAGAATTTAAAACCCATCACTGTCTCTATGAAAAAGTAGGTTGGCCAGAGGAGAGCAACACTGTATAAAATGTATTTATAAGGGAGTACTTGATAGACTTCCTGAATATCTCACTTGCTTGTTAAACACTGATATGGAAACATTTACTAAGATCATATGACTGTATAAGCCTAAGGACTGGCCGCACCACAGCAAAGATGGAGTAAAGGGCTTTTGGCTGTTTTGCCTCCCAAAAGTGGAATATATTTCAAGCAAAATTGAATACTTTAGTGCCACAAGTGCAATTTAATAATTTGGTGATGAACATTTATACTCCTGTTTTTAATATTTTGTCTATATTTTTCTATATTTAAACAGGGTGCCCATGAAAAGGAGAGTCTGAGTGCTGTCATTGGGCTCTCCCTGTATAAATAAAGATGGAGGGGGAAAAAAGCAACTAACAGCACTGCACTGCTCCAGGGACCTTCTCCCATGGACCAGACTTGTTCCGTGGACACTGACTTTGTATATGGTCATTTAATGTAGAATTAATTAAACTAAATGTGAGCTAATTCGTAATATTCAGCACATTGGTTACTGTATTTAAAGCTTTCATGTGTTTATTAGATTTTTTTTCGCCAGTAGATGGCAGATGTGAAACTTGTTCCTCCTCCCCTCCACCTGGAAAGTTCAGACTCACCTGTGCTCTCTGGTCTTCTTCTGACAGGCCAAAGCTGGCACACTATCAGCAGTAATGTAGATAGCATCTAGTGGTGGAATGTGAGTACAACAGGGCTGGGTTTGTCTAATTAAAGCAACACCGTGTAACTTTTAAATGGCAGTATGTCACCTTCACCTGCATAACTTCATAAAAACAGAAAGTTCAAACCACACTTTGGGACATAGATGGAGATAGAGCTATGTGATTTATGCCAGACTGTGGAACATTTTAGTCAAAGCAATCCAATTGCCTTAACAACAAGCAGGTAGAGTCAGGTTTACGGAGATGCAAGCCTGCTCACAGTTTTTCAGTTCAGTTTGTCAAGCGATCTCTGTCACGCAGGAGGAGCTCGGAGAAGATCCGCTGCTCCTCCATTTTGAGGGAAGCCAGCTGAGGTGGCTCGCACATCTGTAAATTATAATATCATTTTATGTCACTATGTTTAAGAGTGTATAATACAGCAAAAATTACCTGGTCCCTACTCTCAGCACTGTAACCACCCACTGCTCCTTTTCACCCAAGAATCATTCCGTGCTTTACAGTGCCCCCTGGCTACTTCAAATAAAACTACTTCCTTCTCATTCTTTTTTGTATACCTTTTTCCAGCAAATTCCAACTACCTGTGCAGCTCACCTCAGCCCCCTGCGCGTACGTCTGTGAGGGGGTCCTGGAGGGTGACTTGGTTCTCAGTGATGCATTGTGGGTAATTTATGGGGGTCAGGAGCCGCAGTAAAACTTGTGGGCCCCAAGACAGCATCTCGTCGGCCCTAGTACAACAAACAGTCCTGTCTATTTCTGTACAGGCGTCAATCATTCTGCACAGGGCCCTTCAGCGACTGCTCCAGGTGAGTCAACACTTACCAGATAAATACAAAACGCATCACGCTTTATAAATCAGATGAGAATGAAATGCTAGACAAAACTGGCCATGAACAGCACATGAATTGGCCAGAACTCTATATAAGGAAAGTTGGCAGGTCAAGCTTGTGAGATACAGGACTGGATAAATAATGCAGTGAATTGTAAACTTTTTGGCAGGCACAAAATATGCCATAAAAATACAGAGATTTGGCAATGGCGGCTGATTAACTCCACAATGGGATAGTATTATTTCATGTCTGAGGAAGAGCTTTAAAATGTCATTGTGGTGTGCATTAAAGAAAAAAAATAATAAAAAAAAAAAAGCGATGTGGTGGTGCAGAAATTCTTACACTATTGCCCAGCATTAATTTTCCTTAATTTATCTGAATTAATTACTGTGTAAATATTCCAGATTGTACCAAAAGGTGCTATTTCCAACACAGGAGACATTTACAAGTCAATACAAAAAGAACAAGACAGAACAATAAATGCTTAAGCTAAATGTGGTCACATAATAGTCTCTGTGACGCTAGCTCACTATGTCTCAAAACACCAGATACTTTTATTAAAATTGGAAAAATAAAATAAACCTGTCCATCCATCGATTTTCTTTCACTTATCCGAGGCGGAGTCGCAGGGGCAGCAGTCTAAGCAGACTTTCCTCCCCCCAGAGACTTTCTCCAGCTCCTCCGGTGGGACCCCAAGGTGTTCCCAGGCCAGCCGAGAGACAGAGCGTGTCCTGGGTCTTCCCCGGAGTTTTCCCCCAGTGGGGCCTGCCTGGAAGACCTCCCTAAGAAGAAGTCCTTGAGGCATCCTGAAGAGATGCCCGAGGTAACTCAGCTGGCTCCTCTCAACGTGGAGGAGCAGCAACTCTACTCCAAGCTCCTCCTGTGTGGGCTAAGCTCCTCACCCTATCTCTATGCGAGACTAAAACTAATACAAAAAATTATGTAAAATACACTACCCACTTATTTTTATGCGTCGAATCCTTCAGTTTGTGGTGTTACTTTAATATTTATCATGTTTCAAAATTAGCATTAGCATTGAGATACAAACATCCCTTTAGTATTCTTTTCATATAATTTGTGTCATTTTTAACATGTTCTCAGTGACATCCACCCACAGCTTGTCCACTGCCTGATCTTTAAATATTCATTCATTTTAGCGTGACTCTACAAAAACCTCATAAAGATACAATTGGACAGGAAGTAGTGACGCTAACAGTGATGTTGCCGGGCGATGCTGTGCACAAAGCCTCTTGGTTTTCCTTTATCCATAAGATCCATGCACTGTAAAGGTGCTTAGGACATTCTGTTACTGTTAGAGGAAGAACATTTAAATCAGCCACAAAAAGTTGTAATATCGGCAGTCCGAGAACTTATTTTCAATGTGTTTTCAATGATATTTTTATTGCACTTTTTATTTTAGATGTCTATATTCATGGTGCTGAATCAGATTTTGACATCATTCAAACCATTTTAAACAGGTTGCAGTTTTCCAAAGTTATTCCTCACTTGATCATTCCAAGCATTGTAATTATTCACCACAATTGCTTGCACAATTCTCCGAACAATGCTTCTAACACCTTTCAGAGTTTTGCCACAACGGTAAAGCTAACAACAACTAGCATGCCAACACACACTCCCTGATTAATGAACTTCTAATGAACAAAACACAGCACCAATCTTATCCCTCAGCATCCTAATGTCACGATGCTGGGAGACCACATGCTAACAACAACTAGCATGCTAACAGCGCACCGGCCTTACTTCCTAGTTCATGAAGGATAAAAATGCAGAAGAAGAAGATGAAGAAGAGAGAAGGAGAAGAAGAAGAGAAGAAGGAGAAGAAGGAGAAGGAGGAAGAAGGAGAAGAGAGAAGAAAGAAGAAGAAGAAGAGGAGGAGGAAGAAGAAGAAGAAGAAGAAGAAGAAAGAGGAGAAGGAGAAGGAGAGGAAGAGAAGAAAGAAGAAGAAGAAGAAGAAGAAGAAGAAGAAAGAAGAAGAAAGGAAGGAGGAGAAGAGGAGAGGAGGAGAGAGAAGAAGAAGAAGGAGAAGAAGGAGGAGAAGAAGAAGGAGGAGGAGGAGAGAAGGAGAAGGGAGGGGAAGAGGAGGAGGAGGAGGAGGAGGAGAGGAGGAGGAGGAGAAGGAGGAGAAGGAGGAGGAGGAGAAGGAGAAGGAGAAGAAGGAAGAACGAAGAAGAACAAAGAGAGAAGAAGAAACAAATTCATGGGAAACAATTGGGTGCAGGACCTTTAAGGAACAAATGTTTTCTAGGACCACATAAAAACGAGGAAGGGCAAACTGTAGGAACCAGGGATTCAGTCTCACCACACTGACATCACTGTGTGCACACTGTATATTTTAGATGAGATTGTAATGTCAAAATTCCAGGTGCTGTTTTATTATTATGTTTTCAATAAGTTAAAGCGTACTCCTGCCCTGCTCCTCTGTGCAGGGCCTGGTCAGACTGGCTCCGGCTCCACTGGCTCTCTGGGGACCCTCTGATTCATGGGCTGCAGATTTATGACCCCTCTGCAGCTACTGGGGTTACTGCCTGTTTGTTTGTGTACCAAGGCCACTAATGTCTAAACATGCAGTTAAAAATAAAATATAGCAAAGTATTTACACAACAAGACCATGGGCGAAAAGCGGTCATCCATCATCGGTTCATTAACGTGTCTCAAAGAAATGTGGGGATAAACTACAGTGGTATAACTTGTGTAAACTGTTGCGTAACTTATCGGGGTATTTCAGTTTTCAGCAATCAAATGTTGCTTTATAATAGGCTCTGTGAGAAAGAGCGCCCGGCGACCTCGGTGTTAGCGTCACTACTTCCTGCCCAGCTCTGACTCTGTGTCGTTTTGCAGAGTCAGGCTAAAATGAACGAATATTTACAGGTCCTATATCACGCAAAACTGACTCTTGTGAGATTTTAGCCATGCACAGACCCAGTTTTAAGGATTCTTTCATTTGTTTTACATCAGAAATGACAGGTGCCCTTGGACTGACAGAGAATGCTGTGGCTAATCAGCTCTTATTTCTCGTTAATTTTCATTTGCTCAATTTTTCATGTGATAAAAGTCAACTTCTTCAAGACTCAGCGCGGATTTTTATCTTTCATAAACCAGGAAGTAAGGCCGGTGCGCTGTTAGCATGCTAGTGGTCGTCAGCATTATCGTGATGGCGAAACTCCGCTGCGATCTCCCAATGCTGTGCAAACTTATCGCAGTGGAATTAGGAAGTTATCAATGCGGAAGAAAAGTGTCCACTAAAAAAAAGTTAAAGGCGCTGTACCATATTTTTTTTCATAAGAAGTTAATTTTAAACTGTCTGCACTTTCCTAACACTTCACTAGCATGCTAATTATTCACCGCGATGAGTTTATAGGCTCTTTTTACATATTTTTACATATTTCAGAGGCCAGAGAGAAGTTTCGCAGACAGTACACAGCGGTCTCATTTTGACATTAAACCTGCATTTACAATACGTTGATGAATTTTACGCAAAAAAAAAAAAAAAAAAAAAAAAAAAAAAAAAGTCTGGTATAGTCACTTTAACTAATTCTGTTTTTCACGCTTTTAAGACAACACAAGTTTTGTATAGCTAAATAAAATGTCTGTATAGGGAGGTGGAGGTGGGGATGTGGAGTTGGGACTGTAAACTTGAATCCACACACACAAACACTCGGAGCCCCTGGAGAAATTCCGCAGATTTTTGCTGGGATTTCTGACAGTGATAACTACTACTAGAGAGCGCCCGAGCTGTGCGGTGTGCGAAAGAATGCTACAATCTAACTCACAATTACAGCACCTGAGAGCGGCGGTCAGACGTGTTTTGGTACAGCATAGTGGCTCATATAGAAGCAATATACAGTATGCGAGAAACCTATAAGACGATTAAAGAGTGCAGTGGTTCTCAGAGTTTTCCAATGCCACCTGTGAAAAGATTTGGGTTTCTAACAACTAAACCAGATCTAGAACAAGACACAATCAGGTTTTAAAAGTTCTAAAGAAGAAATTAACTAGAAAAGACCAAAAAAAGTGGCATCAATTTGTAACTCAGTTGGTAGAGTGTTTGTTCACTGATCTGAAAGTTGGCAGTTCGACTCTCGCTCTTGACATTATTGGTTGAGTGAGAGTCAGATCCATTGGCCCACAGTTTGGCGGTGTGATTCCAGCTCCCACAGATGAATGCCGTCGTTGTGTCCTTGGGCAATACGCTTCATGTACATTGGTGTGTGACTGGTTGAGTGGTTCTTTGATGTAAAACACTTTGAGTGCCTTGAAGGTGGAAAAATTTGACCAAAATTGCCTGCCACAATTCGTATTTATACCACATTTTGAGAAACACTCATATAGACTAAGCCGGACGTGCTATGGGATTCTTCCATATAGATGTTATTAATTTGCCAGAAATGTTCCACAGTATTGCATTAAACCTTTCGATCTTGCATTTATTCGAATGCAAGTGCTGAAACATACCTTGAATATCATAAAACTATGTATTCCTACTGTGCCTCTCCACAGATCTGACCTGTAACTGGCCTGGTGGGGTCACTTGCTTGTCTCCATGGAAATATACAAGTACATTGATTCAGTATTGCTTCTTAACTGGTAAAACTGAGCGTTAGTAATGCAATTCTAAAAGGCATAAATGGTGAAAAAAACAATCAAAAAAGTATTTCAATTTCCAAATAAAAACATTTTCAGTTGACAAATCCACAGATAGAGGTTACTACCATACTACATGATGACTTCTAAAACCATCAAATCCCAAATAATCTTACATGAAACTTTAAACTTGAAAGTGTCCATGCTTATCTTGGCATTTTCCATCAGATGCCCTTCCTCGCTCGTCCCATGGGCTTTGAACGGTAACAAAAAGTGCACCAGTTTTGACTTGAAACCATCCTGCAGTACCACCTTTCACCAGTAGAGGCCAGTCTGGTGACACTAAACACTTGTTCCTTCACATGGACCCCAACCATCCACGTGACTGCTCCTGGCTTCACACACTGTACAATGCTTTTAGACTATTCCGGGCTATGTTTTCCCAATTCCGAGTTAGCTTTCCAGTACAAATCCACTTTACAAAAACACGCATGATTTCTGCGATAACACTAAACCAAATATTCCCATTTCCTCTTCGTTGTGGAGTGTAAATACGCCATTGGAGTGACCTGGGGGATATTATGGAAAGGCAGGTCGGAGACAGGGCCCGTACCTAGCCTCATTGTTCCCTCTTCCAGGCAGACTTCAAAGCCGGGGAGTTGGACAGGAGATGTGTTTTGCTTCCTTGGCTGCAGTGCTATCATTTATGATCGATATCAAACAAGCCCAGAGCATAAATCAACCCGTGCGCAGGCCCCGGTCTCTTTCAAGTACCAACAATCTGAACCAAGGGAAAAACAATACACAAACTGTGGCTGGCTGTCTGTTTGCCAAGAGCCAGGAAGTCAGGGAGCGCTGGCCAAACATTCCCCGTCCCGTAAATAGATAGGGCTGTGCAGGAGACAGAACGCTAGCAGCTGCACACACACGCTAGCAGACGCAGACTAGTGCAGGAGGGAGGTGACTGGAGCTATAGCGGCTTGTAAGTAGGGTTCTTTCTGTTTAAGTACAGTAGGCTGTGTCTTTGTAAAGATGATTTGTTTAATGAGTTAATAGAAGGGTACAGCTGCAGATATACGGCTCATTTGGTGTCATTGTTCAAACTGTTGTAATGTATAACACAGGGGCAAAAACACGCCTATGTGGAGATCTTAGAACTGAGTAACAGACAATGTAAGAGTTTACAGAAAGGCACAGGTTTCACAGTTTCAAATGCTCATATTTGTTAACATATGACAAAACATGTGTACTTTTTTTTTTTTTTTTTTTAATAAAAAGAACTAAAAGAAATAACTCTGACCTTTTGTTATGTATTGACAATGATTTACAGCGCAAAGACCTGCTTGTATCAGTAAAGACGCTTAAACTCAAAAAAGGTTTGGTTAATTCACTTCAAAGGATATGTAAGCAACAGACTCGTACCAAAGTACAAGTAGTAAAGTACTGTAATGTCTTACTTTTCAGTCCTGTTCAAAAATGTAGTGGAGTAGAAAGTACAAAGTATTTTTGATTATTTTTATGTTTGTAGTTTGAGCAAATGAAAATATACAAGAAAAAAAAACAAAACAAAAAAAAAAAAAAACCCAAATAAAAACAGCTCAAAATCATTCAAGTACATTTTAAAATGAGTATGTTGATACTTTTACTGAAATAATTTCTTTCATGTGATTTGAATATTTTATTGCATTTATTATTATCAATATTATATATTAATATCATATTATCAATATTATTATCATCATCATCATCATCATCATCATCATCATCATCATCATCATTATTATTATTATTATTTTTTTTTTTATGTACCAAGCAAATATCACAGGCCTAAAAATCACTTAAATTAGGAACTTCACTAGCAGTTACGACTGCTGCTCACTTTACTTTATGGGTGAATGACGCTATAATATAGGGGGGAAAAATGGAAAAGTTATTGAAAAAAAATCACTTCTAATGGAAAATCAATATTAAAATTAAATCCTAATTAAAAAAAAAAAGAGGGCTGTGAGTATTATAGCATGAATAGCATTTGACATTTTTGAAAAAAAAAAAAAAAGTTACTCAACTTTTTCTTTTTTTTCAAAAATGTCAAATGCAATGTTTGAATTTGAGGCAGAGACACATTTAACACCAGACAAAGCATTTCCCACACACTCCCTCTGGTGGCATCTGTCTTGAACGACAACCTGGAAAGTGAATAAACAGTGCGGCCGGGCTCAGGTTTCACTATTCATCAGTCTAACATAACAAATCGCATGAAGCCACTTTTCCTGTAGGTCTGTGTGTTATCATAATGTGGACACAGGGTCAAGTATTTTAAGTGGGGCTGTTTGTGGAGTGAATGTCTTATGGCCTGTTCTCATAGAGTTGAGAAAGAAACAAGATTATTATTAAAAAAAAAAAGATACATTCTGAAAAATCGGTCACTTAAATGTTCATCTGTTTGTAAGAAAACAGTAACAGTGGTGCACTTATGATGTAATGCCTCTTTTAGTCTTGTGCTGAAGTGAATTGGCAAGTGTGGAGATTAGTGATACTCGAGGAAGGTTGTATTACATAAAAGTATACAAAATGATAGGAGTAAACCATTTAAAATTCCATTACAATGCCAAGAAAAAGTATTAAGTAAGTAATGTGTCCAAAAAGTATTTCAAACATATTTAATAGGTGATATCAGGTTGTGGGTTGGCCACCTGCTTTTCTCCATAGAGATGTAATTAGTTTGTTAAGAATGTTCCACAGTATGAGAATCACCATGGAGACGCCAGCAGGTAAAGTTACATATCAGATCTGTGAAAAGGCGAGCCCAATGACAGAATACAGGTTTATTACGGTGTTCTTAAGCAATAAATATACACCCTTAAATGAACAAATGGCAAAAAAATACAATACTGTGCAATACAAGGCAATGAAATCTCCATGGAGAAAAACGAGTGGCAGAAAAGTGACATCGTGCAACTTTAAATCAATTACATGTGTCGATTTACAAACATTTCTCTGATAATTTTGTTGATCAGACCAACAGAAGATACTGAATACTACTGGTGTTTTTTCGTTTGCACACTCCTCTTTTATTAATAGCCAACTCAAAACAAAGCTCCATCATGTGCCATCTTCCTCTCGGAATTTCCCCGTCGCACCATTCCCAGATTGTTCCCAGAGAACGACGGAAGTGGTTTTTCCTCAGGACATCTCCGGCGATGCTTTCAAGGACGTGCCCCTGGATCCGATTGTTGACTGAGCACTTGTGTTGTGTTTATGTCCCCCGCTTCCTGGCACTGTTTAAGACCCGCAGCCGCCTCCGTCCCCCGGCGCGCCTTCTATTTGTTTTCTAGAGCGATATCTTTTGTTAGCCACGGATTTTGTTTTTAGAAGGGAAATTTGTTCAGTTTGTATCTACAGGAGAGGGTTGGGAGAGCGGGCCCCTTATCTGCGGTTTTCCTCGGGGCAGGAAGTGGCTGGCTGGGAGGGGGGGGAGACGCAGCTATAATGTAATCTAATAGAAATCTAAAAAAATAAAACAGCCTTACATTCTCCAGGAGTGTGCAGGTCTTGATGAACTGCAGACGGTAAACTGGATTCGGGCCAGAATGCGCTTATGGTCGTCTGACAGAGAAATGGTTTCATCCTGTTTATGTTTCATTTAGGGGAATCTCAAAACACTGTGTTGATGTGCACACAAGCTGACATGTTAATCCAGCGTGTATTGTCAAAGATTAGCTGCTAGCTTGATAGTGCTAAAAAGAAGCGTACTATGCAAAATGTCTTCTTGATCATATTCTCTGTTTTAAAAAAAAAAAAACTACCACAAGGTTATTAGCTAAGAGCAAACTTGAGCAAATGATTTATGCTTTTTGGAAGTTCTCCAAGTGCTACTGTGGTGTTTTTGCCAAGATGGAGATAGGTCTATTACTTTTAAAATTGTGTTTTAAAGGTGCATAATGTACTTTTCTATTAAAGAGGATAATCTGCTCATCATCTGCTCATCTCCATGCACATCTTATTACTTTTCCTGGGACGTTCCAAAGTGCAGCATTAAATTTAACTTAGATTTAATCAATTTCAGGTGTTTTTATTGCTAAAAAAAATACCTTGACAAACATGTACTCTCACTGTGAGCACGATTCTCCACAGATCTGACCTTTAACTTGCTCTGGAGATATCACTTTCTTGTCTCCCTGGAAATATGTGTAAGAGTTTGTGAATTTAGTTCACTGATAATGCCAAAAAACTTATAATACTTATTCTGATTAATGCTATACTGTGGAACTTTTACAGCAAAACAATGATATGTCCATGGAGACAAACAGATGGCTAACCCTTCACCAGAAAAGTTAAATTATGCATTTTTTCAGCTATGTTGGTTGGTAGTCAGACTCTTCTATCCACACTTACCTTTATGTATTAACATTTGTGTAACTCATTTTATTTAAATGTACCCTAAAACCTAAAACAAATGTCTAATTCCAACTTTACCATCTCTGCAAAGGAATCCATTCTACCGCTAGCTGCCTCGGTGTAAAAGCATGTCGTCTGAGTCTGAACAGCTAGCACATTTACCTGAAAAAGCTGCCTTCTGCCGCGCGGTGATTGATAGTGACAGTTTTAATCCAGTGTGGATCCCTCGCAGACTAGCGCTAACCCCACATTTAGCCGCGCGCCAAGCTAACCACCACCTGTATCCGGCTCTGCTCCTGCCCGTGACTCCTACTCTCTCCATCACTGTCACTCCTCCCTCAAACACTGCTTTCATTCCTACATCCACGGCTCAAAACATCCTTGACATTATTAGCCTGTGTACATACTTGTATTCAGGAAACAGGCTATATCGCGAACAGGAGGTCTTGTGCTTGCGAATACACGCTACCATATTCGTCCCAAGCGTTTAGCAGCTCTTACGCAGATAATAAAAACACGAAAGCTTGACTGAATAGTTGTTATTGGAAGGTATAGTCAAGACTTAGCCTACACTCAAGAAATAGTAAGTTATAATTCCAAAATGCCGAATGTTAAACATGATTTAGGCCTATTTAAAGTTAGCATTAGCGGCTAAACTGCTAACATGCTCGTAAACTTATGTCTCACCATAGCATAGCTTCTTCACATATACACATACGCTTAATGTACAGGGGAGACAGGTAGCTCAGTTTGTAGTGTGTTTGTCTACTGACCTGAAGGTTGCTGGTTCGAATCCCGATCTCGACGTAAACATCATTGGTAGAGCGGTCAGAGCCACTCACCACTCAAATGACATTGGTAGAGCGGTCAGGGGATCTGGTTGGTCTGGTGGTCTGATTCCAGCTGCCACTATGTCTGCTATGTCCTTGGGCAAGACACTTAACCCACCTTGACTGCCAGTGTCCTCGGTTCCTTGATGTAAAGCGCTTTTTAGTGCCTTGAAGGTGGAAAAGCGCTACAAAAATGTGACCATTTAGCATTATCGTTGACAAACCCAACTGTTCAAAACGACTCCTTTAATGAAAAACGTGCGTGTAATTTGAGATACACAGTGCAGCTTTAAATGAGTAAATGAATAATGGATGTAATTACAATGAATTACAATCTGGGAAGAGTAGCCAAAGATTATAGCCCATCACTAATAGAAGTTAAAAAAAAAAATGCGATCTTTAGGCTAATTACTCAACTTGTGACATTTCCAAGTGTTAGGTCCAAATACTATTAGCAACAGACATGTAGCTAGCTAAACGGAGGGCATTACTTGCTTGTACATGTTACAGGATCCGCTCCAACAGTTCAGCAGTCAATACTCGGAGAACACTTGACTTAAAGCTAGCCGATTTCTCACATCCGAACAAATGACGACGGAGAGGATGTTTATTTAAAAAGAAATCGGCACGGCAGCGGCAGAGTGAAAATAGAAAAGCTAACCACATGTTGTATTTAGCCACAATAGCAATTAGGCCAATTTGTTCTTGGGAGCAGATACAGCGGCGCAGGGGATTTCCGACAGCACGGCTCACGGGCGATTACAACATGAATCACTCACTCAAGAGTCGCTCCGTACAAAAGCAGGTAAAGCTCCAGAACGTGCGTGCGCAGCGGTATTGTAAAGCTAATTCCTTCTTTTCGTGATGATTTGAAAAGTGTTTTGGTTGCTTGATGGTAATGGGTTTTACTGTCAATGCGAATTATACAGGAGGTAAAAGATGACATTTGATAGGAATGTAGGAATACAAACTGAGTATTCAACATATGTTTTTTCGAAAGCACACGTCTGGATGAATGAGGCAAACAAAACACAATTACAATACATGAAGATTATAATACACATGGACACTGACTAATGCCTGAAGCAGATGGGTTGGATTGCATCTCCTGTAATTTATAGCAGTGACTCTATGGTGGTAAACGGCTTGTGCCCTATGGCAAATTGGCAGAGAAATGGCGTACTGTATTAGCAGTAGGGCAGTGGTGGAGAAGAAGTACTCAGTTTTGTTAAGTAAAAGTACAAATACCCGAAAAAAAAAAAAAATAAAAATAAAAACTCAAATAAAAATATTACCTGAAAAAATGTACTTAAGTATTAATGTACACGTTTAATTAAAAATGTATTGAAAGAGTAAAAAGAAATAATTTTGTGCTGGTTTTGAGGTCTTATAAAGGTCTTGAGGTCTTCAAATGTAGTGATTTTTATACAGATTTGTAACTGAATCCATGATTTGTTCTAGTTTTTTTTTATCTTAATATTTTTGGTTTGCTCAAAATATGAAGTTGATAATATAAACCGACAGCCTTTTCAGCAGGTCTAAGAATACTTATACTTTTTAATCCAGTTCAAAAATGTAGTAGAGTAGAAAGTACAGATACTTTCTCTCAAATGTAGTGAGGTAACAGTAATAAGTATCCAGTCAAAAAAAATTTACTTAAGTACAGATATCTGAAATTTGTACTTCAGTATTGTACTTTACTACTTTTACTACTTAGTTACATTGCACTACTGCAATGGGGTGTTTTGTGTCTTCCACCACCAGGTATATTGTAAAAGTATTGTGAGATCGGTGCGCCGTCTGTAGCTAAAAACAAAGTATTTATATTTCTCGTCAACCCAGAAGTAATCACCGAAAGCAGCGCTCTGATTGGCTACGCTTGGGCTGTCCACCCCGGCTTTACAACATCATCTGAAAAAAGCTATTCTAAAGGCACGTATACACCCAAAACTTAATGCATCTGCATATAAACCATGTGCCAAAGGGTTTGTGAGAGATAAGAACGAGTAAGACAGATTTAAATACCTCCTTCCTGCCCAAAAACATAGCGACATAGCGGTTGTCAAACTGCAAATCTAAAAACTACAAAGTTAGTTGGCTCAACCCATCCTTAGCGAAGTACATTTTCACAGTTTATATTGTATGAGAATCCCAGCAAAGTAGCTCCAATGTTTTGTAGATCTTTCGGTCGCATGGAATTGACTTTAGCCATGGTTCCTGTCTAAACAGCATCAACACAGGAAAGAGCGCTTCGGGAAATTTTCAAGATCTGTTTTGGCATCAAATGGAAGCAGCTGGCTGACTTGGTTGACTGGAGGTGTGCGGCTCCTGTGTGCGTGTTTAAAGGTATCGGATGGCTAATCAAGTAGAGAGGGAATGATCTTTATTGTGAAGAAGACTTTGAAGCTACCGAAGCCTGCTGGCCTCATAGATTTTCTACATAAAGGAAGAAATAATGTCGGGGGGGTTCAGACGCTGTCAGAGGTAGTCAAAATAACATTAAATATATAAACACAGTCGTCAAAATGTGCTAAAAAAAAAATCACGAGTAACAATTTGGACACTACTTTATGATAGTTTTGATGAGCACCAAAATCATCACGAGTTCGGTGAAAGTGCATGGGCTTCAAAAATGTATGATATCAAAAATGGAACAGGGAATTTTGAGCTTTGGGGAGGGGGACTGCCTAAATGAGCAGAATAACTCAAGCATGCAACAATGAACAAAACACAAACCAGGTATTTTAATGAGGAAACAGGATCTAAGCATTAAGTCGCCTAAAATCATCATTAAAAAGGGGCTGTAGACGATTACTTTCATATAAATAAACTAAAATTAGACTTGCCCCAGTACAGATAGATTGTATTAGCAGCTCTTATGGTCAAAATGAGACTGATGGTTTCCTTGGAAATACCCTAGCCGTTGTTAGCATTGCTCTGACGACAAATTCAGAATACAGTGGTCCCTCGCTAAATCGCAGTCCATGATTTCGCTGATTTGTTTGTGCAATTTTGTATGCTTTTTTTACACAGTATGAACGTGCACCGTGTTCTGCGTCCTGATTGGCTAAAGGACTGTAGACCATCGTCAATCAGTCTCCTCCGTGCCGTGTCTCCTGTACAGTACAGTAAATTTGACAGAAATGTTCAATCGAAACTACATCAGAGCGGCGCCAGGACGAAGAGGCACAGTCAGAGGAACTGTGAAATATGCGTAAGTCGCTATTAATTATTTAAACAAGAGAGAAATGTGAGAAAGTGTTAATGTCTGCCTGAGAAAAGTGTATAAAGTATGTGGTGAGGGGTTTTACAGCCTGAAAATATCATAATTGTAAAAAAATAAAGCTGACTACTTCACAGATTTGGCCTATTGTGGGTTATTTTTAGAGCGTAACCCCTGCAATAAAACGAGGGACCACTGTATTGTAAAGTCATTGCGGTGAATATTAAGTGTAAAGAAAGTGGGATCATTAAAATTATCTTATCGTCAACCCAACGCTCATCACAGACTTACTCAAATCTGAATAAAAAGAGTATTGATATTTTCATCAAACACACAATGCCTTCAAACAATATGCAAAAGTAACCGATGCAATGTAACTCCTGTGATCACTGCGGCGCATCAAAGTGTGTACCGAAGCCAAACCTTAAACAAGGACTTAAAAGCAGCACAGCGGGGGATCGGGGTGTCATGGTCATTATCCCGGTCGCTCTACACACACACACACACAACACTACGCACATCTGCGGCCAGCCAACCCGCCAGCCCACCCAGTCCTCCCCACGAAGGCCGCGTCCGTTTGATGTCAGGTTTGGAAAAGGGTTCCTCAATGTGGCACGCTGCAAAAGTGAAAGTGCGGGGGATTTAAAGGTGACTGAGAAAGAGGGGCACGGAGCGTCTTTAATTCTTAAATCCTTCATCCTTTTCGGGGACTGATACTTGATGAAATGCGCGGACAATGGCGCAGTGGAAGAAGTCACCCATAATTCCTCTTTTGATCAGCTAGCAAGCTTTTGTGCCCCGCGGCTCTTTACACATTCTTGGCCTTTTTAGTGCCGATGCCGCGGGTTGGGGAATGATTAGTGTCCCTGGGCAAATCTGCTTATTTCGCCCCTGCTCCTTGGGGACGCAGCCTCGCAGTCGGACAGCTTATGGTAAAGCCAGGCCTCATCGCAAAGTCCAGCGCACAGCGAGGGGGGGACATGGTCAACACCGTTCTTATTGATGAATGGGGATTATATTCTTTTACAAGTAATGAGCGGAGTGAAACAACTTTGCAGACACAGAAAAATAATCTAACTTTAGTATTATACAGTCATTATAAGCAATAAAAAAAAAATTGAAAGTATTCTTTTACTGAAAAATATTGTCTTAGCGACTTTTGGCACATTTTTTCCCACATTTTATAAATTAAGGACTATTATAAAACACTTTATTGTCCCCATAGGGAAACTTGTCCTCTGCCTTTGACCCAACGAGTGCATAAAGAAGTGAACTAAGTAAATGTGACGTCACCCATAGCGTTCGGCTCCAGTCAAATAAAGCTAATCGAGGCTAGCAGTTATAAGGGCGAATTTGCCTACTTCCCATTTTTGGAATTCCGACCACGAGTATCATAGCAACCAAAGAGCCAATCCGAAGCAAGACTGTGTTAAACGCCTCTACATGTATTGCCTCTACATGTTGCTAGCACTAGCGGGAGTGACCTCGCGGAAAGAAGGTGCCTGATTTGTCCGATATTAACATTCATATATTGAAATACGGACACAATAGTGAAATGAAAATACCAGGATCATGCTGAGCGGGTTAATACAGACATTTAAGACCAAAATGAAGAGCCTGAGCGTAAGTTACAGAACAATGGAGGCCGCAGTGCAGTGTCCAGGGACTCATCTCCAGATCTTGACTACCTTAGCTGGAGGATTTTACCTATTGTGCATGTTTTGGGTTGATCTGGATTTTTTCTTTTACTATACAGTTGCCACAGTTGCCATTAGAGTATAAAGACCTGCCCTCTGCTGATGCTCTGAGGATTGAACCAAACCAGGCTAATTACTATGGCATTTTTTATGGGCAATGTAGGTTAACTATGCAATTGCCCTGCTATTGAAATTAATATTAGCTGCATTGATTGATTAAAGTGCACGCATGAGTGGTTAGTGGTGTCTTGCCTAAGGACACAACAACAGAACTTCACGGGATTGAGTGCGGTAAACACTACGCCATTTCGCCCGATGTACTTCGATATGCGTCGCATACTTACAAAATACACTGCAGTTACTCCTCAGTCATTTAGCTTCTACTGCTATCTGCTAAAAATGTACACCCCAACTGTCATATCAGCCCGACTACAAAATTCAAATCAGCCGGTCTTTCATCATGAGAACCAAGCGCTAAATATGTACCATTGTTCACTTATCGCTTAGACTTCTAAACACAACCTTATTATCCACGTGCACGGAGAGATCGGGCAGTGCACTTTTCACGAGCGGCTCCCTCCGTGTGTGGCTCGTTCACTGTTCTCCAACCACTTCCTCTGTATCTGCCCCGGCCCAGAGGCGGATAACAGCCTTTTGATGCACCGCTCCTCCTCCTCCTCCTCCAGCCGTACCTCCACAGACGCACACGCTCACCCCTCCCACGTGTGCGCACCGAACCAGGGGAAAACCCGCATGTAGCGCCCCGGGGCCTTCCGTCGTGGGACTTATCTCCGCCTGTGTGATGTGGGACCATCTCAGAGATCAAATCATTAATTAAGCTGCTTTTGTTCACCGGAGAATGTACACGCAGACAGAGACGGTGCAGCGTTGAGGAGGACATAGCAATTAGACTAGAAGCGAGGGGAAAAACGTAGTCACAATACCAGCTGTGTGTACTGTTACTGAAAATAGTCATTCGTTTGCATTTTTGGGGCGTTTTAGACAAAGTTTTACATCATAGCGTTGATATTTCCTTGAGCAAGACGTAAGCTACACGAAGAAAGCATCAGTTGTGCTAGGCCTGATTCTGCTCTAAAGATAAAAGAGCGGAGTGGTATGAGCTAAGGTTTTTCCACTGTCCAATGTCACCCATACTAGATCATTTGAAGGATTTGGAAAACGCTAGCTGGAGGGTCTAGAACCCTCTAGACAGGGGGAAAAACAAAGAAAATAATAAACTCACTAAATGCCGACTTGATCTTGTGATAAACCACTGTATTTTCAGACGGGCCAACTTATCCTGAGCCGACACGCTTAGCAAAACAAAGCTAGCACATGTTAGCAACAGCTGTTTCCTGTTTATCCATGCGGGCCACTGGCATCAAGATCAAGATCAAGGTGTAGCCACATCTCACAGCACTACAAGATTCTGCAAATATCTGAACTTATGATTAAAAAATATAATTCAGATTTATCTATTAAGAAAGCATTTATGTTTGGGTGACACCAGCGCTTCTTTGCTTGATGATTGCAATGTTTCACATGCGTCGCTGAAAGAAACAAATGTGATTTCACAATTACGTTTGGTTGGATTTGAGACGCAGCAGAGGGCATGTGGGCCAGACCGATAACAATCTGTATAAAACAAAAAAAACACAGAGATATTATTCTGCATTTGCCAGGTAAAATGTTTCTCAGTCCTGTTCATTTCCTTCTTTCTTTTTACTTAGGAAGTGTTTGTTTTGTTGAGGATACATTTCTCTGACTGGCAACTCCATCTTTTAATCAGCTCATCTAAACTCTGGGAGATATGACCAGGGCCCAGTCCACGGGTCTTTGTACAATACAGAAAAAACATGTTTTTTTGCAGCTATATAAATCACAAAAAAATGAAATTTGTTTAAGAAGACAATTAGCAAAGATTTCATCAACTAAAATAATGGATAATATTAAAGAGGACATAGGCGTACACCTCTGTGGGGGAGTGTTAGTGCTTACACATTACATATTTAGTTCACAATGTTATGTTTTATTGCTATACTTAAATGCTATACTTGCCAAAAAGTTGAAGTTTCATTTTTGACTGTCTGAGCCGCCCCTCCTCTTTGCTCCCCATGCTAAGTCACTCCTCCTTCAGAGCGCTGTCCCAACACAACCAGCGTGCATTGAGCTAATAAAACTACTTTGCAACTACACTGCATCAGGTTTGTGGAGTTGTAGTGCATTGCTTTGTATTATTTATGGAAAATAGTCTTGCGGGAGCCTGTGTTTATGGTCTTGGACAGAACTGTACTGTTAACTGTAAGGAGTGTTCAAATAGAGCCCAGGAGACTGCGCAAGACTACTCAGACGTGCATAGATGACATAGAAGACCTCTTCAGGCAGGTTTTTAATGAGGGAACAACATTATAACATGGTAAAAAAGCTCCAACAAGTTGATTTTGCATAATACCCGGTCTTTAAGGACAGAAATCCATTAAATAAACAATCACATAAGCTGTTCTAATGTATGTAGGATATCCAGGGTGCTCTTGCATAATGCACAGAGAAAGTTCATGGGACAGGTACGTGCCAGAGCCTGCCCGGGCCTGCACGCATCCTCCCCCCGTCTCCTCCAGTTCAGGTCCAAAATGGCACCTGGAGGAAAAGCGCAACCTCTGCGCTCCAAGCCGGGTTGGAAATAATCCCTTTCTTTAATTAAAGGATGAACGACATCAAAGCAGAGGTGTCGCAGTCAAAATGCATATCCAGGAAATGTCACCCGTGATTCTGTGCGGAGTGGAGGAGTTAAAGATAATATTGCGACGCTAATCTGGCTGTCAGACACATCATATCGAATGACACAAATGATTAAGAGTGCGTGGCTAGGTAGAGCTGTTCAGGATGTGCTGTAGAAAGAGGCTGTTGCACAATGTCAGCCCTGGAGAAGAGGGTCGGGCTGATTCCACATCATGCAGCTTTGCTCGTCTGCGACTGAGGACACAGACCCTCGCTCACATTTCATCTCCTCACAGCTGTGCTTTGCAGGGCTGTGACCCCCGAGGAGCTCAGGTAGAGTGTGCAGAGACCCCGAGTTTGTGAAATAAAAGATAAAAATAACTGTTCATTGTATATAGTTTTAAATGAGATCACTCCTGTCGCATCAGTTTACACGGGTTTTTTTTTCACCACCACATTAAACTGTGAATGAGTCCAATAAAGATTTCACATCACTTTGTTTCACTGGCATAAAGTGAAACTCTACTGAACCCGGCTATCAAAGGAACAACAGTAAAAACATCTATTAGAAGTAATCTGACGAAAATAAAGTTTGTGTGGAGTGTATTTACCTTGCAAATCTGGATGTAGTTCTCCTTCCTGTTTGGAGTGTTGTGAACTGTGGAGATTGATCTGGACGAACACCGGTGGAGAGGAAAATAGAGTCGGTCTGTATTTTTGATGGCAGAGCGGAGGAGCACCGGCGCGCAGATGTGGAACGGCTCTCATTCACTACAACAGGCGGCGACGCAGTGCAGTGGAGCGGAGTTGCATGATGTGGAATCAGCCCGTCGGTGGCAGGCGCTGGCAGCCTCTCCAGGTGAGGGTTGGTAATCAAAGCAGGCAGCCTCCTCACTGCTAACATGTGCAGAGAAAGAAACAGAGAGGGGAATCTCGAATAATCTACAGAAAGTCAGTCATTGAGTACTTTTTTTTTTTTACATTTAATACTTTTCATACATTTGTTTCAAGTATAATTAGATGCTTGTGCACTGTACCTGTTGTTACTATCTTAAAATGTGAAACTAGTTCATTTAAAACAGTTTGCATTGATTTAAAGTTATTCCTCATTGACCTTATGCATTCTGAGGATCCTCATTATCCACAGTGATGGGTTATAGTTTCTAAGCACTTTTCACAGCTTTCAGAGGCCAATGCTACAACAACTAGCAAGCTAATGCTCTTCCTGATTCTCTCACAATGACCTCTTTATAATTAGATGCAGACAGTGGATTTGTTGCGACCTTCAAGAGCTGCATATGCAATGTATTTGTTCTGGGGCAACACAAATTTTGCTCAAATACATGGAAAAAAACAGGCCTTTTAGTCTATCAAACTTCCTCAAAAGTGTTAAAAAGCCATACTTCACCCTAACAAACTCTGAGTGTACCCTGTTATTGCATAATTAACGCTCCTATTGGAACATAAACATCGAGTCCACAGAGAGAGAGACAGATCCAGGCTGAGCGGAGCAGCTGGGAGGCTGGGTGGGACGTGCTCTTCCGGAATGTTGTATTATTTCCAGATCAGAAGTTTTCTTTTGACCCAAACCAAACTGCGCTTTCATGAAGAGCTGCCTGCAGGCTCTCCTACCTCCACAGCGGGGCCTTTTTGCACCCGCTGTCCCCTGACCCCTTTATAGTCTCGCAATATTGGTTTAGGAACAAAAGCAACTGGTTAATTCAATAGAGCACCTTTCCCAATAAAGCGTCCGCATGCAGGGGCGCTCTTGCTGTGTGTGGCAGGCCGCGCCGCATGGACCTGTTTTCATTGTGTCAGAGGAGCAGAGGATGAATGAGCAGCACGAGGAGACAGAGATGGGTAGAGAGAGAGGTAATGCACTGTGGTTAAACATGTATTCACAGATATATATAGATATATTTACAACTATGATCACTGGCACTGTCGGTTTCTGTTCTGTTGCATGAAGAACAGGCGCAGAGGCACAGGGATCGTTCTGTAGATCTTTATTGTCGGTTACAGCAACACTGTCGGGTTGAAGGCAGTACACAGTGAGATTGTACCAGGGTCTAACAGAGGCTAACAAAGTCAGTTTGACAGTCTCACAATCTCAAAGAGTCTAAAGAAGGTGAGATTACACCAATGTTTTATATTACTCGACCACCGGGAGTTAACATTCTATAGATAAGAAATTTAAAGCACAATCGAACAATGTGATCACATCAGGAAGTCGAACAATGTGATCACATCAGTGGTCTATAATATCCAGAGTGGGGTGATATATGGCCACTGCTGCATGGAAAACAGAACCATAATAAGAAAGTAAGCAATATTACATTTATATATTGTCCACAGCCCACATTAGCCTGGCCTGAAATTCATAATAGTTTTCTTGATTCTCACTGTTTTAAAGCATAACTCCTTACAACAATACTAAGGGTGCATCCACATCTGTCCGTGTTGGGTCCTGGTATCAGCCCAGTTTAGTCCTTTAGACCCGAACTGGTACTGTTCTAATTCCGGTTTAATCCAGGTTTAGTCTGGTCTAGTTTAGTTCTGAATTTTGTCCTTTTTCAGTCCAAATTTTGATGCTGTATGTAAGTAAGCGTGAACACTCCCTGAAACCACTTTAATCTATTAATTCGCTCCCCACGCTTAATGGTGAAAAGCACTTGCGTAGCCACAGCTGCCCTGAGGCTGAAAATCCGGCCGTCGTGCACACACCGCATTCATGTTAAGGAAAGGTGTCTTGCCCAAGAGCACAACAACAGAATGCACTCGTCGGAGCTTGAACTGAACTGCCATCCTTCATTATAAAACGACTGCACCCGCATTTCCATTCATGTTGGCACTTCTGGTTAAACAGGAATCCCATTCATTTCAATGGAGAGCTGGAAAAAAGTCCCACAGCTGAAATGATGTGATGATTTAAAGGTAAAATGTCCAATGTTCATGTGCACAAAGAAGCCATCAACGCACACAAAAATGCAAAAATCATACAATCGGACCCATATTACACCATTTCCTGATCTATGTTATATTGTTTCCTCATCACAAACATACCTTAAGCTCCATTTTGTTTCATTCAAACACGTTTAACACACAAACCCTGCATATTTAGTTCTACTCTCAAACAGAAAACACTCTGTTCCACCTTGTGATGTCATGTCATAATACAGGAAGTTCTCCATACACTTTCACCAGAGTCATTTGGATAATTTCAGCGCTGTAATTTCTACTGGACAGGGCATTTTGAGCTTTGGAAATGTAGAGAGACGAATAATAAAACAAAACGCAGGTCTGTTTTTGACTGCGCTCATTGCAACCTCCTGAATGAGGTGGCTAGTCTTTCCATAACAGCCTGGTGTGATGGTTGTCTTTCTAGTGTGTGTGAGGTCATCCACAGTGCATTGTCCCAGTACATGGACAGCGCCTCTATAGCCCTGGCCTGTCTGTTTGACTTAACTGTCAACAGCAGTTAGTTAGCTCAGTGTTGACCTGCTCTTTTCACTCATCCTCATCAGCCTCATACTTCGCTGCTGTACTGTCATAAACCTGTTGGCTCTTGATAACTTATTTGTAACAGAATTGGGTCAGGATTAGGGCTGGGTGATATGGCGATAAAAATTTAATTGTGATCCCACCGCTGTAGCTTCATGGTCAAAAACACTCTCCACCACCATGCCTCCTATTATAGTCAGACTGTGTCGTGCATTCAGGTGGATATAACCAACTGTCACCTGTCACTCACAATCACAGTGAAGAGTAAACGTTCAGTAACAGCAGTTAGCTTTAGTTACTTCTTAACACCTGTATCAAAGATTGAAGAAATCATGAATCTTGATAAAATTAAAATCATGATCTGTTTCTAAAAAAATAATCATAGGTGTGGATACAGAAATTCAGATCAATATATAGTCAGAAGATGGTCAGTTTAATCACAGCTGTAGTTCTTGCCAGTGCATATTGTCACATTGTTGGTGTGTAAGAGACTTGTGAATGTGTGACTGTGGATTGGCCGGCTTAAGTCAGCCCCAGGGCAGCTGTGACAGCAGTGGTTGAGAACAGATCGCTACTACTGTTAGACTCCTGACAATGATATGCAGATATAGTTGAAGTTGTATGTGCAATAATGTGTAATAATTTACAGTTTTCCCATGAGTGAGAGCCTAGACCAAAGCAGAGAATTGACAGTGCCCAAGTATAATAAAATGCAGATTTATACAGTATGTTGCCAACAAGTTGAAGACTTGGGCTAAGAATAATAAAACACATTGGCCATGCTTTTCATCTGCACTTGAATTAGGTCTGTTCATGAGATGTGTCTCAATAGTACTGTGGACAAAGGCCATCCCTCTGGTGTAAAAGTGTGTGACCAGTTCCACAGGTCTCTTCAGAGGAGCCAGTGAGAACGGCCCTGACACCAGAGCTCTCTGAGATGACAGTTCCCAATGAGAGCTCTTCACTGGTGTGGGGAACAAAAACAGCAAACAGAAAAACTGCTCCCGGCTGTCAGAAGCAGTAAATGTTGATTCTTTTTGACTTCCCCTCGATACAAAGCCTCTTGAATAGTGTCCAACAGGAGCATGTTTGGCCCTGCCATCATGTGTGTGTTGTGTATAAGAGCTGGAGCTGCAGAGGCTGCTCTGCTCCTCTGTGCTCCACACTGCTCCACACGGAGCAGTAGCACAGTCCTGGTTGGGGCTGAGGTTAATGAATACAGCTGGAATGTTACTAGTGTTGCTTGTCAGCCAAGAGCATGCCCGCTGGCATTGTATCAGCCTGTCACATTAATGAAATACGGTGCATGTTGAGATTGCTCAATTTCCATTTCAACTTTTAAACTTTGTCTGGCTCCAGCTAATGATGTAAGAGTTAAATCGAGCATTCGAGTCACCAAGAGGCTGCTACGAAAAATCACAACCTGCTCACTTTCTGCAGGTTCCTTGAATGCACATATAAGGCCAACAAGTGAGTCTGCTCACAAGCCAGGGCCTAGCATTACATTTGTCATGTAAAACCTACCACCATTTTGTCATGGAGCACTAGAGCCTGATAATCTTTAGATGAAGTCATACTTCAAAAGTAAATACATATCAACCTCATAAATCTAACTACTTTTAAGAACAAAATGTCCAGGATCTGTGCCTGTTAGGAACGTCTAAACATAATGGTTATGGTTTAATGCACACCATCAATATATTACAGACGTATGGAGTATTATAATCGTTTACATAACAGAGCTGCGTACAGAACAAGAAAAGCCATGTTTATGGTAAAAACAAAACACTTTAGTTTAGGACTGATTCTTTCATGGAGCCAAGATTGTTCTCAACTCAAACTCCAGAGTTTAAATCATTTAATATAGTAAACGGCATTCATCAATAGACAGCACTCGAAAAGCACATTATATATACTCAAGGAGAAGTTTGGTGCAATAAAACTAGTAAATATAATTACTACCCACATCTTGCAATTTCTACAGTGGCACAAACTCTATAATGATTAAAAGAAAACTACAACCATTTGCAGTGTACGATGAAGCGCCCAAACAACAAGATATACTCCACACTGCAGAACCTTCAGGAAAACTATGTGGAATGATGATGACAATTCCCCCCTTCCCCTTCGTGCCATGTTTGATCCGACCTAAAGCCTGTATTTACGCAGCCGCCTGCTCTCTCAGCTCTGAACATTTTACAAGTTGCATCATGCCACGCTCCCATTATTACCTCGAAATAAACCAGCACATCGCAGGATCGTGCCGAGTGCCATAGTCTTAGGTTACTCCCTCCAGGCTCCCCATTTGTCAGAGGCATTTCCTACTGAGCAACATTGCTTTTTTCTGGAATAGGATATAGGCTAATCTTCCTCTGCTTCCCATGACAACACAAACAAAATGTACACAAAACATGTTCCGTCTAGGTTTCTGGTTTGTTTTGATGTTCTTTGTGGCGTTTTTTCTTAAGTGCACAAGTGGAATAGCAAAGAATGCCACAAGCAAGACGCCGAACTTTGTCGCCATAGTAACGCAGACATACTTGAGCGTAATTGCGATTGTTTATCGTGAGACGGCGGTAGTACACTCACATGTATTTAGCTCGACGTGACACTAAACCAAGGACCAAAACAACCAAGCAATGAGAGGCTGGCTTACTGTTACAGCTGCTGCTTTGTCTGGGAGCTGCTAAATAGTGCTTTACTCACACAGTTGTGGTTGTTCTCATACAGGCCTCGGGGGAACAGAAGTTAGTTTTAGTCTGTGCCAGCGCTGAGTCAAAACAGAATCGATAACAGTTTGCAAGGTCAACTCAGACTTGACTACGATATGTTTGGATTCTCATCTCAACCACTTCCAATGAGCAGGACAGATGGACCAATATGGTAACTAGAAATATCCGAAACAGGACCAAGAAATGGACCAACGTGGTAACTAGAAATATCCGAAACAGGACCAAGAAATGGACCAACGTGGTAACTAGAAATATCCGAAACAGGACCAAGAAACGGACCAACATGGTAACTAGAAATATCCGAAACAGGACCAAGAAATGGACCAACGTGGTAACTAGAAATAGCCGAAGCAGGACCAAGAAACGGACCAACATGGTAACTAGAAATAGCCGAAACAGACCAAGAAACGGACCAACATGGTAACTAGAAATAGCCGAAACAGGACCAAGAAACGGACCAACATGGTAACTAGAAATATCCGAAACAGGACCAAGAAACAGACCTATATGGTAACTAGAAATAGCCGAAACAGGCCCAGAAACGGACCAACATGGTTTATAGAGGGATATTTAAGCTGATATGCCCAAGCACTGTTTCTAGTATAACTTTACATATTATATTATTTTCAATTTAAATATATAGGCTCTTGGGGGTCCTCTGGTGGCCTTGGGGCCCTAGGCAGCTGCTTCGTCTGCTTATAGGCTGGGCGGCCCTGGTTGTACCTCGTGCTTAAGGTCACGCAGCCCAACTGTTTTGAACGATTCCAGTACCAAGGATCTTATGAGCTAATTAAATTCAATCCCCAAATTACACATAATAATATATGTATAACTATGGCTCCGGGGCCAAATGCAGCCCTTACACCAATCTTTGTTGGCCCTCAGGCTCTCTGATGAATTGGCCTTATAGTCAGGTTTGAAACATGAATAAAGGTGCAGTGGCTCAGTCAAGCCCCTGCTAACTGCACACAACTGAATGATTCACTGTATTAAAAAAACAGTACGTGGCCCTTGATGATAGACGTTTGGAAGCCCTGCTTGTGATAATCCAAATCCAATCTCTTCAAATCTGACTTGAAGACACCATGTACTTTTCCTTCTCTTTTCTTTTGCCAGAGTTTTCTCAATCACAAACAGTGGCACATTTGGACCCCAGCTCCCATGGTCCCTCTGCCTCCCCCTGGCTGGCCTCCCTCCACGTCTTTCCTGGGAGTCAATGGCTGAGTGAAGGCGGGGGGGTCCGGAGCCGCCGCACAATGGAGCTCTGACAGGCTGCCTTTCTGATGGCCTCATGTGCCTTGTCGTTTACCATAAGTCGCCTCAATACGGACAAACAGAGCCACAGCCGAGCATGCTAATAGAGGAATTGTGCTAGGTTTTCCAGAAGGAGGCCGGAAGTATGCCAGCTCAAGTCTAACCATGTTTAACTGCTCCGACCACCAACACCTGCCCCTCAGCCAGCGGAAGGATAAATATTTTAGTTAGAGTTTTTCAAATAACAAGCTGTCTCAGGCCATTTTCTTTACCGTTGAGTGTTGGGGATTAGCTTGACAAATCGTTGCTAATTTATTTCAATGCTTGTGTAATGTGTTGAATAGGTCATAAATACTTTCATGTAACAGGTCTCAAAATAATGAAAAGCTTGGTGAAAGATAATTATGGTGGTTGTGTAGGTAGGGGTACACGGTATGTGAGGTTTTTAGAATTTCTGTGGTTGTGATATCACAAACTGACTGTTTTACTTTTCAAAGCCAACATTTCATCCAGCCACAGCTTCTAGTTTGTTTAATATTTAAACTGTTAGAGTTATGTGATTGGTAGTCACTCGCTGGTGTTTTTGTTTCCTTTCCCATATACCCCCTGCTGTATGGTGTGGTCATAAGTACTTAGAAACATTTGAACATGTAGCTTAAATAGTGTTTTTTGTGGTGAGCGTTGGAGATGTTCTGAGCATCGTGTCACCACGGTGCACATACATTTAGTAACTCAATCAAACGGCTGTTGGTTTTGATAGTGTAATCTGGTCAGCACAGCTCTGGCTCTGCAGTACAAACATATGTGGTCTTGAACCCTGTGGCCTCTGTTTTTTCAGCCTCTGATTCCCAGCAGAGCAGCAGCTTCCTCCGGCCAAACGGCCCACGCCATCGTGAGGAGAAAGAGTGCAGACAAAACACGTCTGTGAACACAGCACAGCTTTCACACATTAAGAAATCTGTCCTCGGCACACAGGCATTTGATAGTTTCATTTCGGAGTGGCTCCCACAGGGGCCCGAGCAGCTGCTCCCATTCTGTGCATCTATTTTGGAGAGAGAAAGGCAGGCAGGCCTGTCACGCATCCATATGAAGCCTGCTTCTCCAAAACAAGCAGGGTCTCAGGGTTACGTCTCTGCTACAATGACCATGACCACTCTGTGCTGACCTCCTCCTCTCACCCCGAATCCAACATGGACAGCAGCAGTTCAATCCCACACTTACACCATGTGTCCAATCACCACAATAGACTCTCCAAAATGGATTTCCGCACTATTCCATACAGTGGTTTGATGCTCTTAAAGGATGCTGTTACAATGAAGTTTACAAATGGATACATTCATCTTTAACTTGGGACTGAATTTCTAGGAAGTTATACATTTGACAGTGTAATGTAATTACTCATTCCAGGAATAGTGCATGGCACATTTCTACCAAGCACTATTTTTTTGTTTCTTCTCTGACAGGGAACCAACAACCAGACATCAATTTTTAGCATAGTATCTGTTACCAATTGAATGCTGACCGATGAGAAGCATTTTCTTGCAAACTCCCCCTGTATCAGGAATAGTTGATATAAAGCATATTTTCCACTGTTTGGAACTCTGTACAACATCAGTCCTGTTAAGACACTACCTCCCATGGAAGTTGGCTTCACTTACAAACTTGCATCCAGTAAACTGATCCCAACATTTCTTTCCATGAACAAACAAACATCTCACAAAACGCAGAATGGCAGAGGAGGAGCGGGAACCCATGTGCACTCCATTCTCCTCCAAAACTGTTGACACAATCCTCTCTCTGTGCCACCTAAATCCCGGATGCCGGATGATCCTGTCCTCCAAATCTCCCCAAATCCCACGGACAGTGGTCCCTGAGAGGCCCAGTTTACCCTGAGCCCGAGGGCCACAGCAGCAGCACCCCCACCCATGGGACCCCCACCCGCTGCACACCACACAGTCACGCACTCATCAGTTAATGCTCAACATCTGGAGGAATTAGCCATGTCAGGCCAATCAGAGCCGAGCTGACAGATCCCAGAGAAACGGCAAAGTGCAGCTGCGCTCGGCATTCATGTGCTTTTGGATTCTCATTTCCCTTCTGACTCCTTCCACATATTTTGTCTATCCCTTTTCTCCATTGTTTTATTTCTTTGACTCTAGTATAACATGCTCAGAATAAGTTAAAATGGCAGATCATACCTTGCAATCAAAATCCCAAATGGAAAAACAGGCAGGAGAGGAAGTAGAGTGGGGTCAAAGCACCACCTGCTCCAAATGTTTGCAACTGTAAATCTTCTCCGCTCTAGTTGCATCCTGTCTGCTGCTACAAGGAAGTATAAACACCAGCCAAAACCTGCAAACTAACTTACCTAGCAGACTTAAAGACCCACCAGTAGCTAATATGAAGTATTAGAAGCTGTGTGTCTGGTGCATAATTCATTCAGTCCAAACTCTGTAAGTTTAAAGGGCCGTATTACGCTATTTTCTGATCTATGTTATGTTGTTGATCATCACAAACATATGTTGTTTTGTTTCATCATGTGGTAATACAGGAAGTGGTGTATGTTCTAACTAAAACAACTGTTAACCTTACATGTGGTTGGTGTCAATTTGACAAATTCTGGAAACTCTCCGCTGAGGCATAAGACTAAACTAGCTAGTCCTTGTCACACAAATACTTCTTCAATAAAGCCAGAAGAGGTAGATACATATACAGACAATGTGTAAGGTTGGATAAGCAGTTTCTTGAGTTCATGAAGTTTGGTGCTTAGAGCCTGGAAAACCCTAGAGACTGATGTTCGTGCTGCAGCAGGGCACTGAAACATTAACTCCTCCCAAAAAGTAATTTATTTGGGAAGGTAAACCCAGTTCTTTTCTTCTCACTCATTAGGCCGTTCTTCGAGCCAGATCAGAGCCGAACGACCCATAGATGGGAGAGAGCGCTGAATGACTCAACAGAGACAAAGATAGCCAGCTGTGATTGGCAGTGAATGTTAGCTTACTGATTCTGCGTAGCTATGATTATACTTATAAAAGTCCCTCTAATAAGGCATTTAACCTCCTAGAACCTGAACTCTTGCACGGCATGCTTTATTCATTTCTCTTTGTTATTTAGGCTGATTGTTTTTACACTCATCAGGCCCAAAGTTCTATCTTTTTACACTGAGAATAATTATGTCCACATATGACATTTGTTCTACATTTTAATCATTTTGATAACACAATAAAGTTACATTTGAATAATGACTTGCAAAAACGATTTATTAAGTGCCTGAACTCAGTGTCTCAGTGTAAAAACAAAATGAGAAATTACAGTTGTTACTCTTGGAACAATGTGGCTCATGTGAAGTGCTGCTGACAGGTGCAGGAAAGACATGTGCCTTTAACGAAGTCCATCTTAAATCTAAACTATAATGTGTTATATTCTTCACATTTAAGTGACGGTATAATGACCTCATATGTGGACGCCAGGACTTTGTAAAGAAAACAAAAAGGTATCGTGGCCTAGACCGCCCAAAATGAGACGCCAGGTCCTAGGAGGCTACAAAGCTGCACTATTACTTTGTCTGGAATATTTCAAAGTTTGAATAAAATGTATATATATCTCTTAATAAAGGCAAGTTGGTGACGCTGCCAACTTACGGGTCACATCTGTAAGAAAACAAAAAAATAACACTAATTGAAGAAATGCTAGGTAAATCACACCATAGATGGAACATTTTAGGCAAAGCAATAACATCTCCAAGCCGGATGCGTACCAACCCACAGAAAAGCTACCCAACTGCACCACTAATTTCAACGAACGCAAAAATGAATCCACTTCTAATAACACATTATACGAGACCAAATATGAGCTAATGCTGTGGGTGGATATAAACAGTGATATTTTTCCCTCCGATGTGCACGTCGTATCCCCGCTGGTGATGAAATGGCCTGGGATCGAGTTGCTGGAATGCGCCCTCGGTCTCGCTTCTACTGGGACTAATCGCTGGGGTTTGCCGAGGCCGGACTTGGACACATCTGATCCCAAACAGCTGCTCCACAGGCCCGGCCCGCCCCGGAGAATGCCCACAGTGTATGGGCCGTCGCGCTCCAGCAGCACTGACCCCCAGGAGATCCTGACCCCCACACTCATGTATTAGTCTGTAGCAGGAGGGAGCGCACCTGTCTCTGGGACCGGGGGATTGGGATGTGTTTTCGACGAATATGGAGTTCCCCAAATCTAAGGCAAAACAAGTGGTGTAATTTGTTTTCAGTTTGGTAGCTTCCAAAAAGGAGGCCCTGTACCCGATTTTTTCTCCGATGTAATCTTGGTCTTTCCCTCGTACTGATATTGTATAAGCAGCTCTTGAAGTCCAAATAAGTCAGCTGCATACATAGAAGAAGGTAAGTGAGGAATAACTTTGGACCTCCGCAAACCGCTCGAAATGGATGAGTTCTACATTAGTGTCAAATAAAAATCAGATACAGCGCTTTTAACAGTATAATTACGTATTTCAGTTTTTGTTTTATTCACAATTCTTTCATTAATCCTGTTTACAAGGTCTTGGTCTGAGTCCCAGAAATCTCCGAGTTTGTTTTTTTTCCCAGATTGTGATGTCAAAGGTAGAAATCCTGTGCAAGTTTTTAAGTTGATAAAGCCCTGCCAAACTCGTTCTGAGCATTTCTACCCTCATCAGAGGTTCACATTCTAATCAGGTACTTGGCAGCTGTGAGGGAGAGACTGGCAGAGAAGAATAGGGTAGACTGACCCAAAACGAGGCTAGCGTGAGGTTATAACTTCTCTCTTAGAACATATGTTATCTAGCTCATGTATAAATTCTTACTCCTCAAACCAGTACCTTTAGAGCTAAAATAACTTGTGGATGGCAGATGTCAGTGGTCCAGGGGGTTCATTTATAAAACTTTACATAGACTTCATACTAAAACTGACAAAAATTTCCACAGACTTCCTCAAACGTGCTCAAAGGTGTAGAATTTTTGGACCAGAGCTCATTTTCAGGTTATCTTTAGATGTCTCTAGATCAAACTTAATGTTGCGTTAACTTATGTTGAAAGTAATGTACATATGCGCACTTTATAAATGAGACCCCAGATAACTACTTTGGAAACTACTTTGGAAACCATCATCAGTGTGTCCGGGTTCCCTACTCATGGTAAATAAAGTACATTTATTCATTTCAGTTGTCCAATTCAGATAAATACTCATCCATTCACTCTTACCTGAGTCTCAACATGGTCCAGATAAAGAGGAGGCGTGCCCATTGTCGGCCATTTTTAAAGACTTGGGTGAGGTCACGGGCCGGACCATGTGGAGGGGAGAACTGGTTTAAGGTCTTTTTTGTTTCAGCGTGTATTTTGGTTTCAATATTTCAGTGTTTTTAGTTTTATTTTACACTTTAGCTTAAAGGGACCTGTCATAATTCAGCAGTTTGATTGGAATAATGCTAAAATTAAAATCTAACGACACCTGTGGAATCAGTAGTACTAACCTGGGGGAGGTCGATCCTGCTGGGAGTGTACAAAAGCAGTTAGATTTAGTCCATCGGGGGACTTCAGTGTCAGTGGGCATGTGATTGAGATGCGCATTTAATTTAAGTCGCTTATTTTCTTTTTACGTTGTTTTCTTGAGTTATTTTGCATTATTTTTGACTCATCTTTTAAATAAATTCTGTCTGGCAAAGGAAACTTCGGGTCCCCTTCCCCACACATATCCATAACATGTTTTTTTTTGTGCTAATTATCGTGACATTATCGTTAATCACATTTATTTTGGCCATAATAATTGTGACACCAAATTTCAACATCGTCCCATGACTATTCCACAGCACCTGCGTTATTTTCCAGGAACAGGAAAAGTACTGAGCTGACCCTAAACCCAGAATCACTGGATAACCCACAGATCCGCAGTGGAATCCCTAAAATACAGACATCCATAACACAGCTATCATTAGATGTACTCTCCCAGGGATACCACTTAGCCCGCGAAACCGTATACATCCAAGTGATAATACCGGCGCTGGAGTGTTGATTTCCTGTTGTTGTCATCTGGCAGCCATTTCACATGCAGATAATTGGAGAAATTAGGAGGCATGTGGAATGTTTTCGATTTGACAAAGTGAGAGGGAGTAGGCACAAGTTTCTAATAATTCGTAGGTCTGGAGTAGGACTTCGAGATGGATTGAGTGGCTAAAACTGAACTCAAGTAAAAGTACTGTTACTTACCACAACTGAAGAAACGGCTTGGTTGAACAGCAAAACATCTTCACACAACTTTTTTTTCCACGTGACAGATTTGAATTTTCCATTTACTACTGTAACTTAAATATTACTCAAGTAGAAGTAAAAAGTAGTGGTCTAAAAAGTATTTGGGGAAACTACTATACAAGTAAGAGAAACTGTCTGGCCGTAACATCTGATTTATAATTTTAATCTTTAAGTCCACCTCCTAAGACCCTCAGGCCTCCTGCTGAACCGGCCCAATGGATAATAAGCAGTACTTTTAACAGCAAATTAAACTATTTCTACCAGTATCTTCTCAAACATCGCATTGCAGTGTGACACAGACCTAAAATGAATGTGTTTCAAGCCGTATTAATACACAGCGGCTCTGTCAAAGCTGTGTATAAAGCACCACACTGTATTGATCACCGGTCTGTGCCCCTCCACTTTGAATATGTTTTGAGATGTGGCCCTCGATTATAAAGTTTGGGCACCTCTGGTTTAGGTAACTGCAGGGGCGGCGCCAGCAGGGGGGCCTGAGGGGGCACTAGCCTCCTTTAGAATGTTAGTTTACAAACTAATTGCAATGAATAATTAGGATGTTCGGAATGCAAGTGATTGTGGAATAACATTTCTTTCGTTAATCCTTTTTATGAGGTCTCGGTTTGAGCTCTAGAAATCACAAAGTTTGATTTTTTTCCCAGATTGTGACGTCAGAGGTAGAAATCCTGTGCAGTTTTTAAGTCAGTGAGTCATTACTACACTCAGTTTCATAGCATATTTGACTAAAATGTGCAAATGGCAACCACAGAGTCTTCAAAATGAAACGACAAGAACAAAAATAATTCCATATGAGGTTTTATAAATTATTACAGGAGCGAACTACATTTAAACTTATTTAAAATGGCGACTCAAACCTGGTAAGGGGTGGGGGGGTGATAAATCCATAAAAATTAACATGTTAAGTGTGCATCTCCATTGAAGTTAATTAGCACCCCAAATAACTCCTCCAACCGAAATATCTGACACCGCCCCTGGGTAATTGGAGGGACACACTTTATATTTTAAGGGATTGACAGAAAAAAAAAATGACAGAAACAAAATCATATCTGAATGAACGATGAACGCAAATGTTCAAATCATTTCATATTTCAACATAAAGCTTTTGCCATTTGCAGACTTACTCAGAGTGGGATTTGTAACCTTGCTTTTACTCAAGCAAGAGTATTCTATCTGAAAACTACTCCGGAAAGTAGTACAAACCTCTGTCCCTGAGTTTTACTACCACTATCTTTCCACATTTTCTTGCAGATCGCACACCAAACTTGCACGTGCACTCTCTCACACACACACACACACACACACACACACACACACACACACACACACACACACAAAAAGGCGTATCGAAGCCAGTTCTGAACCGAGCCAGATGGTTTACATTAAAAAGCAGCTAGTCTCTCTTTTGAAAGCTCCAGTGAAAACTACAGGCAGCCGTCCTCTCATTACTCTTCTACTTTTTCCTCTATCTATCCTTGTGTTTAGATTGCATCTGCTTTGGGCGGTAAATTCACTCGCTGGTATTTTTTAATGCTATATATATATACTATGTTCAACAAAAATGCATCTGAATTTTGTTTATTGCAACGAGACCACTAAATTGGCTTGTTGCTGTGTCGTATGGGACATTATGGGATGTTGAGTTGCCTGTTGCCAAGTAATAACTGTTAAATGTTTGTTGGTTTCTTGTTGTTTGCATACATTTGGTGTGAGATCGGCAGACAGATACTCAGTCAGAACTGTCTAAGGGTTCCAGACAGGGCCGGCTCTAGCTTTCAGGGGGCCATAAGCTGAATGTGTCTCTGGGGCCCCTGGCAGCAAATGTATTCTTCTATATTCTGTATTTCTACTGGATTTTAATGTGTTCTAGGTGGCAACAGTGGGCTTAAATTTACATTATAAAGGGTCCTTGCACCGGTGTAAAGACACAGCTGCCCTCACCTCTGCCCGACTCAAAAACAAATGTAGCAGCAGATATTTTGCTACAATAGATATAAAACAAATGTAATTGTTTGAGAGGGATATTTAGGCTGCTCTAAACACACAAACCCTGTTTCCTATAAAACTTGATATATTATATTATTTTCAATATAAATGTACGGGCTCTTGGGGGCCCTCTGCTGGCCTCTGGGCCTAAAGCAGTTGCTTAGTCTGCTTATAGACTGGGTCGGCCCTGGTTCCAGATACAGTTTGGTGTCACTAAAGGTAGAGAGTGAGGTAATAAGACCTTATGATTTTAAGCAATTTGCATTTTTTCTTTTTTAGAAACTGGACAAAGTTGGGCACACCTTGCACAACAGACTGGGGTAAAGGCACCACGATGCTACATGGAGAATCAACTATAACAGTAAAGATCATGCAAACATTATTTTAAAAGCAAACCATGTAAATTTTCAGGTGAAGATGTTGATACTTTGCCTGCTATTCCCCACAGTATGGCATTAAACCTGTTCATCTTCCATCTATTCAATGATTCTTATTGTCTGTTCCATTCTTTCCACAGATCTGACCTGTAACTTGGCTTTGGTGGCATCTCCTACTTGTTCCCATCGAGTCGAGTTTAATACCATAGTGTAAAACACTCCAAGGAAAGCAATAACTTTTTCATTAAGACAAATAGGTGTCAGACGGTTAACCAGAAAAGTTACACAGTGCAATTTTAAGTCAACCCATGATCCAATCACCTCCTGTCTGAGCACTAGAACCCAAACCACTCTACAATCGCACACTCTTTTTTCAAGACAATATGAAAAATCAGTTTTATTTTTAGCCAACAGTTGCTAAGTTCCTAGACTATAACAAAACAATGATGGTACTTCTATGTGGCAAAGTCGTTTTTAAGACTGGGGACGTGGTTAGAACAAAAAGGTTGGATCTTTATGAGAGTTTGAGCTTATGATTGTTACAACAGTGTCACTTTTGTGTTTAAGACAAATTACACAGAGAATATATAGACCGCAAAGACTATAAAAACTCACAGTGGGTGGCATGGCATGAAACATTCTGCAAAAAAAAAAAAAAAAACAGTTTTAAAAAAGTGAAGATTTGTTTTATATCTGTTACGTGTGCAGTATTACGAAACCAATGTGACAAAGGTGTTAATACAATTTCAGTATTTAATCATTTCAAACTAAGGAAATTTCCGATTTTACAATTCCATGTCTTTTATTAGCCCCTGCTTCATCTTTTTGTGAAGTTTTATAACCCACGGCTCATTAAAAGTCCTAACCAAGCTCCTTCAAGCATACACCACCCGCTACTGAGAGAAGAAGGCATCCTGTCTGCCTGTGATTAAAAAGTCATTTTGTGGATGCACTTGGTAACGGAGACATGCACTGTAGCTCTTTTAATATCGCTGGTACCACGACAACGGAAGGTGGTTCCCATGCAATATCCCAGGTGTTCACATACCCAAGTCTCAAGGCGGTGGAGAGGTGTAGTCAAGTGTGAGCAGTATCCAGTGACCTCTCTGACATCCCAGTCGAGAAATTGAGCGTGGCTTTAGATCGGGTAAATATCACACTGACCAACAAGGTTCAAATGGAGTTCAGGATCCGGGGTCTTTCAGTGGTGTTTTCAACTCAGAAACCATATCAAGCATAATTCATTATTCTCTTATATTTGTCAAATTGCCAACAATCTACTTGTCCTCATCTCTGTTTAACATAACAGGAAAATAGAAGGATGAGTGTCATGTCAGGGAGAGTGTGGCTAGAGATGGTTATGTAATGTATCAAGTGAAGATTGTTGATGAACTCTTGCCTAGGATCCAGAATACACACTTTTTCATACTTTAAGAAGATTTGAGTCTGGTCATCAGTGAATCTTCCCGTGTTCAGATGGCCATGACTGACAAAATTATGGGAGACCAATGAGCTCCTTTGTTTCACATGTGTCATAAAAAATATTTATTTTACGTATTTATTTGATATTTTACCAGGTCAACTGAAAACCCCTTCTCATTAGCAATGACAATCTGGCTAACAAATAACCAAATCTGATTGCACGACCATGTTTGGTTCTGGCTCAGGATGTGAAGGAGGGTGTTTGATCGGACTGAGGCCTTTGTATAAAAATACAGAAATCAAAATAGGTGTTTGTGTAAATTTGAAGTTAATACTGATCTTTGAGTAGCATTTAGACCCAAGCCATCTTTTATTTGAACAAGTCCCTATGCGATTCACAGGTTTCTTTGTCAAATCAGTCATCAAGTCCATGATTCAATCAGCAGGACCACACATTTTGTACAAAATAAAACTAAAATAGACCTTATAAAAACTGACATTAGGAAACAGTGACATGTCAGTGATTGCATTTCCAAGCCTTTCAGAATGATGTACCATGAGTCATGAGGGCCTCATGAAAAGGAGAGAGTGCTCTCATTGGGCTGTCCCTGTATAAATAAAGATTAATAAATAAATGAAATTTGAAGTTTACAGTATTCCAATCTGTAGGAACACTGTACTGAAACTACATTTCATCAGAGAGCAAAAGATGCGCAGTCAAGTATGGAGAGAGAAGACCAAAAAGTCCCTTATATTCTAATAATAATACATCAGTATTTTTACAATGCTCTGGTGCTCAACACCGGCCACAAATGTCTTACGTTTTATTTCAAAAAGTGAACACAGTTGAGTGATTTGAAAGAACATTATGATCGTGTGTTGCAATGTAGCTTAGTGATGACAGTACTATCAACTGCAAACTAACTTTAATTTGGCACATTTTCTCAAGTATTAAAACAACATTTTGTAACTGAAACAACACCATACATAGCTGATTATATAGCATACTATTTGAAACCAAAAGATGGTTGAAAAAATGGCTGAAAAAAATGAAAGCACACTTGTAAAAGAGGGTCTCAGACACCCGGAATCATAAATGTGCCCAAAGAAGTGAAGGTCATATAACTCAGCAGTGCACATGGGGCTGGTGTACGGGACAGCTACAGACAGAATAACATAGCTTACTTTATGCATGAAATAACATGATGCCCAGTTAGGGTGTTTCAGTTCATTTCAGCCTCAGGATCTTTGGGTCCTCTTAGCCGTTAGCGAAAGCTTGCATTCTTGTCAACAGGCAAATATTTGTTCGCAGAGACATACTTGACATTGTATTGGCCTTACTTTCTCTTTGTTTATGTAGGTTCTTAAGGAACTGACCTGGAACAAGAGGATTAGATCAGACAAGACTTAACACAGATATTTGAAAGTGTTTTGTAAAGACGCCCGTAGAGAAAGCGCTTCAGGGAGCTGTTTTGACACTTAAATCGCCACGTGCTCAGGACTCTGGACACTATATCCTCCAAGGGAGCTTAGTCAGTGTTGGTTTGTTGGTTGATTATTTTATTGTATTTGAGTAAGCCGTTATAATTATTTTGCATTCTTCTTTACTCGAATTTGTATTTAGAGTGATTCATACATGTTTGACTCATCTTCTCCCACAATTAACAGACAACATTGCTCTGAAAATTTCCGTTTTCCCCTACCCCCCATACACACCCATGCTCTGTATATACTTTGTTGTCAGTTTTGTTCTTTCTTTTTGGTGATACACATAAGATTTGCTTGTGCCACATAGTTATTTTTGCTCAAATGAAAAAGAAAAACGTTAGCTAACGGTCAACTGCATCAATTCATAGTCCGACAGTGCGGTACTTTGTTGTGATGAAGTTTATGGCAATGCTGCCATAAAGACACAAAATCTGCTCCTGAACTTAACCCTGGAGAACCCACTGGGTCAAATTTGGCCGCAGTTAATTGCTGCTACCCAAAAAAAAAAAAAAAAAAAAAAAAAAAAGTCAAATTTCAATTAAAAAAAATTCAAAAAGCCCCTGCATAGAGATAGCTAGTGGATGAATACTGACCTAAAATGAACCAGAGTGGTAGTGACAAGATGGCTGACCACATCCTGTTTTGTTGAGCTGGAAAATTACCCAAACAAAATCATCTTCTCAGTGAACCAGTGGTTGGTAAAATTGTGTTTTTTTTTTTTTGTGTTAATCTTTTTAATAATAGCTTGCAGAATGTCTAGAAGTACGTTTTATATTCTTTTGGGATAAATTTGTGAGCCCAATGGGTCAAATTTGGCCCTGATCCTAAATTAAGGAATAAACGGTTAAAATTGAAAAAGTTGATATTTCAGTGTTCAGCGAACTTATAGCAGTAATTTAATGCAATGTTCATAATTTTCCAAAGAAGAAAAGGGTTCTTGGGTTCTCCTGGGTTAATTGTAGTTTTTTTTCCCCCCATTTTGTATAATGGACACCTCTTTATTTGCCACCACTGCATTATAGGGCCTATCTCTTACAAACATCTGAAATTATAGCTGAAATCAGGGCAGAGAGAGTGGCACACATTATCGATATCACTGAATGAAATGTTAATGTTTTGAACCTAATTTAGCTCATTTAAAATTTTCTAAAAACTTCCTATGGACAGATGTTGAAAATTAGCTTTTTTTGGAACGATCCTCAAGTCCCTCAAAGCACCAACATCACCCATTCAATCACACCATTCACACGTTCATACACCAGAGTACACAGACACTGGGGGCAAAGTGGGCTAAGTGTCAAGGACAGAGGGAGCTGGAATCGAACCGCCAACCCTCGGATCAGTGGACAAACACTCTACCAACTGAGCTCTAACGCTTAAAACAGTCCATCTGGTTTGTCCAATGCAGTTGCTATGTCCATTTCAAATAAACAAATCATAATTTTGCATCATTATCGATATTAGTGGATGCTGCACACACCTCCAACTGAAATCGCTTGGAGTTTCCATTTTGTTTTGCAATTAGCTTATTACCACTGATCTTCGATATCAGAATCTGGCTCGAGTTCCCCTGACCCCTGCGTGACTCGGAGTCGAACAACACTTTATTGAGTTAGTGAATTAGTGCGGGCAGTGGGGGTGAGGGTCAGGGAGGGGATGCGAATGTGAAGTTTGAATATTGTATTGAGGAGCGTGCCCGTGTTGGGTTTCCTGGGTCGTGCTAGCTAGCGTAAGCCTCTCATTTTCCAGGGCAAGATCAGAGTTCAGACAACAGGCCCGGGGACCAATCGGCACGGCTGCACAAAGGTGAGGGGGCGGGGTCAGGAGAAAGTGCACCCGAAGGTCACGGAGGAAGTGCGTCGTCGTAACTTATCAGAATATGACTCGTTTATGGAGTGAAATTTGTTGCTGTCGGCTAATACACAGTAGTTCATTCAGACTTAAAATGCTGTGTTACTTTTTATAGAAAATGTATGTGAGTCTCAAGTTCATATTTATAGACAAACTTAAAAATAATATTTAGTACATATATATTTTTTTGGTTTTGTTATGTTATTTCTTTAATTCTTACAGCTCAATTTTTACACTTTTATACATTTTTACAGTTTAATATGTATGTAATAAGTTCACATTAATAGAACAATGTAATAATATTAAGTGGATGCTACACATATGGTACAGATGGTAAAATTTTAAGATGTGTTTGGGAGTTATTTGTAGAATCTATATGTAGAGTTATTTCAAATTCTGAAAACTCCTTTCATACAGTTTAATATCTTCTATGATTAATGGTCCCATGTTTATATCGCGCTTTTCCACCTGCAAGGCAGCCAAAGCGATTCACATCAAGGAACCGCTCACCCATTCAAACACTAGTGTACGCAGACACTGGTGGATTAAGTGTCTTGCCCAAGGACACGACAACAGTATTCATCTGTGGGAGCTGGAATCACACCGCCAACCTGTGAGTCGGTGGATTGAACCGCTCTACCAACTGAGCAACTGTCGCCCCGTTAGTATGTATAGTTCAGTATGTAAGTTCGCAATTATACACCAACCTAATATTATTAATTAAATCGATGCTACACATTGGGGGTTTTTTTGTTTGTTTTTTATTAGGCTTTTTTTTTTTTTTTTTTTTTTTATATTGCGCATTTAGTTACATTTTTGCATCAATTATTCTATTATTTCTAGAATGTATATATATATATATATATTTGTATTGTATTTGAGTTATTTCAAATCCTGTAAACTCCTTTCTTGCAGTTTAATATCTACAGAAGCCTTGAAGGGACTGTTTTACAAAGTTCCCTGACTGCTAAAAAATATTCAAGAAAAAAACAACAAACAAATATAGCAAAATTCATCTGTGAAAAAGAATTACATATAAAATATTGTATTTTCTTTTCTACATATTCCAGCATCTTACTCTATATATTCCAAACTCTAAAGCGGAGCCATTCAGTGGGAAAGAAAACACAGACTAGACACGCTTAAAAAAAAAATCCAAGTGTCCTCAACCACTGGGATGACTTAAAGCCAGCGTCATTGGGGTATGTAACCTCTGGAGAAAGGGTTAACAAGGCATTACGGTCTTTGCCGGTAGACAGGGAGCAGCAGCAGCCCCCCTCCTCCAAAACTACCTTTAAATTATGGAGCCAATGCATATCCTTTTTCAGAGCCCCGCTAAGTAGCACCTCCAGGCAGGCTCATGTTTGGCGGTGACAGCCTGAACATGGGCTCCGGTGCTGGGCGTGTTCCCTCCGAGATAAGGGAAGGCAATGTGCGCGATCATGTGACAAACGAGGGTCAAAAACTTTCCACTGCACACAATGGTAGCGACTGAAAGTGGATCTTCACAAGTTGTGTTCCACGGGACAGCGCTTAGATATGGTTACAAATGGTGCACTAAAGAGGCCTGTTGTGTAAAGTTGTGGTAAATGATCAGACAAGGCATATTTAGGTTACAGTAATCAACAAGTAATCCCAGCGTTTAAAGTGGAGCATGAAGTAGATGTTTGTGGGCAGATTTGTTCTTTTTCTCACTGTTTTTTCAGTCCCTAGAACTGAACTGAAAAGCTCCTTTAGTGAGCGAATGGTGATGCACTTTGTCTGACGCTGTGATATTTACATGCAGTATCTTTGTACACTAATGTTACAGTGGGTCTGGAGTAGGGTCCATTATGTTGCGACTTGTGTCCGTTTCTGTCTGTTTGTATGTGAGTCCATCTATCTATCATGCGTGTCCCTGATTGGTTAATCCACCTGTCAATCACGGCCATCTGAAAACCACACTCACATCTTCGTAAAGTATTGAAGAACTGTGTATTCGAGATCCCAGGCAAAAGTAATGGTGCAATTTGACGCACGATTTTGGCCTCACAGTTTCACAATGTCTTCGCTGTCAATGTTGCTCTGCATTTTAGAACTACAGTTTCTCAAAGAGGTGAAACTCTCCAGCACTTAACCCTTTTTGATTCCAAACCAAATGTGAGCTAATCCATGCATGCTGATCGACGCAAAATTTCGTGGCACTTCGATCTCGCGAGAACTGGTATAAAATCTTCCATAGGGTTCCATCCCCAGTGTTGAGTGTCTCGCCGAAGGACACAGCAGTCTGCATGGGTTAAAACTACATCTAACTGCCAGCCTTCCAGCTACAACCAAACAGCTCCCCCAATAGAGACATTTTTGCCTTATAGATTGTCAGTATGTTTCTATTATATGTCTGTGTAATCCCTCAGTCGTCCAGGTTTGATCCACAGCAAAAGACGAAGTTTAAAACTGTCAACTGGACAAATCGTTGTAAGAGTGAAGACGTTTCGCTGCTCATCCAAGCCGCTTCTTCAATTCTGGTCAGATTGCTGATGGCCGCTGCCTTATATCGTTATATATCCCTCCCTTTTTTTTGCTTTCTATTATATGGTGCAGAAGGCTTCTCACAGAGTCTTTGAAACCAATTCCTATGTTCAATGATTTACATTTCGATACTCTTACTTATACATACTCATTTATATTTATTCACCCTTAAACAACCAAAGTAGCTGGATTCCATTAAGACATTTTAAACAAGCGTAACAATTTGTAGACTGAATGAACAATCACGTTTCCGAGATGCCAACATTTGCTTCTCTTGTTCAAATCATATATATTAAAAACGTCACAGTGTTGGCTCATATAAGATATACAAAAACTACTTGATTGTCAAAACATCATTCTACTAACTTAAAATGTGTGTTTGGCGAGAAGCAGCTTTCTGACTGTCATACACTGGCATGTTTCAGGGTACATAAAAGGCCTTGCTACTTCAGTTTATTATACAAAATTTAGCATCTTTACAAGCACTTTGATCTTTTATTCACTCTTAAAACCTTTATTAAAACACATCTTACAAAATCTGCATATGGCTCCAGTTATATGAATTTGTTTGAAATAACGTTAAATGGCCGGAGTTCCCCAAAGTTCTGCGTCCCAGGACAAACTACTTCCTGCTGCGGTGTGGTTTGCTGGGAATGCTGGGTAATTGGGACGCATAGTGAATATGACGGTTTGGCTTCTACTTATTTAATTAAAACGTAGCTATCTATATATTTAAAATTTTACAAAAAATCTAGCGAGTTTTTCTTTTCGTTTTCTGTTTTTGGTGTTTATAATTTTGCTTCCTGGTTGGGATGACATAAACTTCGGTAATTCTGTAACCTAGCAACCGTAATGTTACCATAAAAAGAGACAAAATGCATCAAAATTGCACTATATTTATGAGTATTGTAAAGCACTTTTGTTTAATAGTTTAACCTTCCTGTTATATGCAACATTTTTAGGACATTTTCTCATTTAGAAGATAAAAAAAATATTTGTATAAATTGTTCATCGCCATGGCAACAGTTTTCAATTTTCATCATTCTGAAACCCATGGATAATAACACGTTTTATTTTGTTAAATCCATGTTTAAACTGCTAGAAAAAATGTCTTCTTTGTCTATAAAAAGTCCCTGGATTTTGGCCGTGACACAGGTAGAGGTATTCCATTTTAGGACTCCCCGCTACTTCGTGTATTTTCCCCACAAACTACCACATGACCGATGTACTACTATGATAAATATTCACCGCAGAAAGTAATAATTAGAAACATGAAAACAAGTCATAAGCCATCTCTTCATTCACTTACTCTTTCCATCATCACGTTTTGGTCCCTTTCACAAGCCCCTGTCCCCTCTGTCCACACAGCACCCCAGGGTCCCGTCTAGGGTCCCCTCGAGATGTGGGGAGCGGCTCGTATAAAGGCGCGCGGGACTCTTTTATATGGGTTTACTGTTAGTGTTAGCAGGCCTTTATAGCTCCTCTGGCTCCAGTGACGTGGGATGCGGGGGCCAGGGGAGAGTAGCATGTCTCCTCCGAAGTGCCTGTGCGAGTGGGACTCCGGGTTTACGGCCGTTAAAGTGCGTCTGGGAGTGAACCCCGTGTGGGCCTCGGCTAATGAGACTCGGCGCGACTTCAAATGGAACGCTGTCACATGGAACCGGGGAATACGCCGCGTCCTGTCGGCTTCAGTAAGCTCACATGGATGCTGCTAATTCAAATAAAAAGCTGGGTAAAAGTTAGATATGCGTTAAGCTCATTTTGATCTGACTCGCACAGCAGAGATAGATCTGACTATGCAGAGATAATTTTTGACATTCTATTAGGGTTCTGTCTGTTCTTATTCCCACAGACAAGCAAACGTACTTTCTACTTCTGGTTTTCTCTGTGCATTTAAAGCTGAAGTACCGACTTTCAAACCGTGAAAGGAGAAAGTTAAGTATTTAAATGTATCCAACTCATGGCTTTCGCAAACTCTTAACATGTCGCCCTCATTCACATGCATGTTTGCAATTTTTAGCCTTGTGCATAACTTTAAAACAGTGATGCATCAGGCTCTTTTACCTGGGTTTCATTATGTTTTACGATGAGATTCAGACATGGAATATAATCTAATGAAATCACAAGATGCAACCAAACTTTTTGAGGTCTGGGAAACTTGGACCAAGTTCTGTCGTTGTATTCTTTGGCAAGAGACTTCAAACACCTTGCCTAGTATGAAAGCGTGTGTGCGTGTGTGCGTGTGTGCGTGAGTGATTGGTAGTAGTCAGAGGGGCCGATGGCACTGATTGGCAGCCTCGCTTCTATTACTCTACCTCAGGGCAGGTATGGCTAAAGTAGTAACTTAATTAAAGTAGTAACTGAATTAATAACACATTGTAAAGCTCTTTTGAAATCTGAGGCATAACAATATCTTAAATATTTGAACACAGATACAATCATTTTAGGTCATAATAAAACTACACGCAAAAAAAAGTAGTCAGTTTTGCAACATAGGTCTTGTTCAAATCCACATCCATCCTCCATCTTCAATACCTCCATTCAGACATAAACCCCAGTTGCTCCCTGGCCCTGTATGTTCTTGTAAGTCTAGTACAAGTCCAGTGGCAGGTCAGACGGTGGTGATAAAGCAGTCAACCGTGGCGTGCTGTACCTCTCTCTCTTTCTCTCCCCTCTCTCTCTCTTTCTCTCCTTCTCTCTCTCTACGTGGATTTATAGCTCCGTGCACATTCCAGGATGCAGCGCCGTAACTCACTTTTTTCCTGTGTCAACCCTTCTGTTTGCGGCCACACCTACTTCAGCATCAATCACCCAGGGCCCGGAGTGCTTTAAACCGCATCCAGATTCAGTATCTCAGTCCTCAGGCATGTAGCTGTGGAGAAGTTCACACTGTGTTATAATAGTTGTGAAGCAAATTAAGTCTTAAAAAGACTGACAAGTTTCCGGAATAGTTCAAATTGGTGCAATTTCTGCAACATCTCACCAAGATTGTCGCTTCTCGGACTGTTCACTAGGGACTTTTGGCAGTCTTGGGTTTGTTTGGCTGTTTAATTTAGGATGTGCTGCCAGGTGGCTCAGTGGTTAGAGCTGTCGCACATATGCATAGCCAATTCTCTGCTCAAAGCATTATTCAAATCTCTTCCATACAAATCTAATTCCTGTCTAACACGATTTTGAAGGTAATGCTAAGGAAATTGCTATTTCAGAATGCTATTACCATTTTAACTGCACTTGGGTTACCAGCGTCTAAACCTGCATATCCTCCTGAGACTCGAGCTCTTGCACGGCATGGTTTAATTTCTATTAATTTTCCATTAATTTATCTTTGCCATTTTGGGCTGATTGGGACCCGATGAGTATAAAAACAAAGAAATATCTTTTTACATTATGTAGTTTCTGAGAAAAATTATGTCCACATATGAGGACATTTGTTCTACATTTTAATCATGTTGATAGAACATTTGATTGATTTGCAAAAATTAAGTGCCTGAACACAGCAACATTTGTCCTGATTGTAAAAACAATTTGTTTCTTTTGGAACAATGTGGCTAATTTGAAGTGCTGCTAAGGGTGCAAGAAGACTTTACACAAAAATAAAAAATATATATAATATATAAAATATTCTGAACATTCTAAACTCTTAAAAATATTCTAAATTGATTTTTTTTGCATTGTTGCTGGCCTAGACAACCCAAAATGTGTTGTCTGCATATGAGGACACCAGGTCTCAGGAGGTTAAAGAGGATACTACTATTATTATTATGAGTCTATCGGCTGGCCGTGCTCATGTGAAAGTTCAGAACCTCCAACATTCACTCACAGGGCTGCTGAGGCTACACTAAAACTGATAAACGCCATCACCTGCAGCCAGTCGTTAAAGTAGTAAGGATTCGGATCGGAGAGAGTCCTTTTAGGTTTAAACTGATTGCATTTCAGGATGGAAACTGACAACCCAAATGACACTAAACCTAACCCTAAACCTAAGGAGCCTGTGTACCACTACCGCAGTTTGAGAACCACTGGTCTTGAGTTAAAGAAATACTAAGCGTTGAAGCTATGTTTGATTTGCACATTGCCTTGGATCTTGGGAACACAGACAGGTCAAGTTTATGAAATTTAAAAGCTTGCATATAGTTCATTTAACATGACATTTCAGAGAAAGTACACATTTGACAGATTATCAATATTAACAATCTTAGTAAATTGCGTAGAACAGTGTTTATAATTATTCTGTTTGTGTAAAGGCAAAGCAGGTCAACCACTGAAGAGACTGTCTGGCTCATTTGTCCAGTCTATCTCAAAACAGGAAGCACCAGAGGACATAGTGTCATTCCTCTGTGTACTCTCCATATATACATGTCAAAAATTAGCATTAAATCAAAGAACTGGACGGCTTAAGTGCACTTTGAATGGTTAAGCTAGCATTAAAGTAAATGATCCAGTGGCATTTTTGTTGGACTGTGGCGCTCTCCTGCCCAAACGTGTTCCATCATGTATCTTCCTAATGCGGGCTAATCGGGTTATTGTGGACATGCGTGTTTGCTGTGAGGCTGTGTCTGTTATGCAAACACATCACATTATATTTGAAAACTCAATGTTAAGCTCCAAGTTTATGTATCACAGGGGTTTTGTAAAGCCTGTTCAAAAGTTCACAGAAAAGGAACACCCAAAGAGAACTTGATTGGCACATACAGTCAGCACTGGTAAAATTTGATTGCAAAGATTGGAGTGGACTTTGTATTTGAATTTACTTATTAGCAGCAGATTTTGAAAAGTGAAAATGCTTCTGGACAGTATGAATGACTCAGTCTAGTTCAAAATGGGCTACACTAAGATGCATATCGTCTTTAAACTTGGCAGCTATAGTCTTTCGGCTTATTTCAGTTGCTTTTTTCCATTTAATGCACATTTTTTTTTTTAGCAAAATCTGTCTTGCCCCAGTATATATACAGGGTGGCACCTTAAATCTTCAATAGCTCCTATAATTCTTAAGTTATACTCACCAAATTTTAGCAGTAGGTAAACTGAACCTCTTGAGATTTTTGGCAATATATATGGTCATAATTGTTCACTTACACTTGAACTTATCACTACTTAAACTAGGGGAAGTAAAAATGACCTAATTTTTTAAACATAATGTTTTTTAAATGTCCACCATTTTGGGTTTTGCACTGAATAGCCCGATCCGACACACTCTGCATAACATTTGAAAGCATTTCCAGGCTCATGGCTCTTATTTGATCCTCGATATTATGTTTAAGTCGTTTATTGTCTGAGGTTTATTCACAAACAGCTTTTCGGGACTAGTCAGGTCTGTGGAGATCACATACTGCCCCCTGTCTTTGAAAACCACGTATTATTCCTTTAATGGCATTTACGCTTGGGGCATCTCTGTTATTAAAATGTCGATGGTAACACCACTGGGTTTCTGAATTTGACCCATGAGACTCAAAGTACCACTGTACAATGAGGGTTCGTTCCTCTGTGCTGTATTTGCTCATATTACTGTCGGAAGGGTAGTTCTAAATGCTCCAAATAAATAAAATAAAAATATTTAGAAACAAAAGAGATGCATTTTTTTCAACTGTCAGTGACTTATGGGCCACCCTTATATGCCGTATAAGCAGCTCTTGTCTGATATGTGCTGTCTGCATCCAATTAGAAAACATTTTCTTGTTCAATTTTCAGGAAGTGCCCATTAGCAGGCTAGTTGTTAGCTTTACCGTCATGGTAAAACTCTACTCTGGCCTCTGAAAGTTGTGAAAAGTGCTTATAAACTCATAGCGGTGAAGTGTGATGAATAACTTTGGACCACTGCAAACCATTTAAAATAGGCACAACGTCTTTAATGAGACACCAGAGGGAGAGTTTTTATTCAGCCTACAGACTGGAGCAGCAGTGGCAATACATTTCCAGAACTGAACTACTTTTTTTTTGCTAGTTTTGCACTAGTTTAACATGTGTATTTTAAGACTTCAGTTCATAATCTATAAAACGCTAACACTTAAATGCTCAATTGTTGCTAAAAACTGTGAAATTTCCATGATAAATCTGTTTACATCTCACACAATAGAGTTCTTTGGAAAAATATCCTATTCCAAATTGCTTCAATCTGTTTACACTATTCATCTGATAAGTCCAAATCAGTTCAGATCTGGTCCACTTTGGGGCTGGTGTAAGCGTAGCCTCAGTCGCTCCCTCGCCGGGTCAGGTGAGCTGCTCCTCTGTCCCTGTCTTTAGCTTGCAGTTCCCAGCACACAACCGCAGAGACGCCCATATTAGGTTGCCAGGTGCTGAGTCTCTAAACCAGGCTATTACTCCACTAATGTTTAACCAGCGTGTGGCAATTTGCTCAGACAAAGAGGCCAGATAGGGAGTTGTTCATTAAAAGCCCCAAATTGATTATTTCCTTCCTGTTGTTTGCTTGTCATACAGGCTTTTCGGGTTTACTTCCGAACCTGAGCCAAGTCAACACAATGACCTTATCTCGAGGAGCAGATTGTGTAACGTGTTGCCCTGCAGTTATTGCTGTACTGTGGCCAAAGTTAAGAGCAGCTTGTCCCATTTTTCTCGTCTTTTTCTCAAATTCACAGCTAGCCCTGCAGCAAATGTACACACTAAACCGGCGGTATGTTTTTGAGAAATTTCACTTCTATACCTTGTTTGTCTAAATTGTTAACGGCAACGAACTGTGGCAGAAGAATTTTCAGAAAAAAAAAATCAAGACTACAATTTATACTGTGATGCTTTTTTTTAGATATATGAAAAAGAAACGGCATGCAATTGTAAAAATGTTTGTAGGTTACATGTTTTTATTGTTAGAAAATGGTTACGCTACATGTTTTAACCCTACATGTTTGACCTAAACTCTGAACTGAAGTATATAAAAGTGGGCGGGGATAGGGGGTAGGTGAAAAGAGGAATTTTCTGAGCACTCAAACCTCAAATGCAAGACAAAACAGGATTACTCACACACGCATGCATCAAACAAAATCTCTAAAACATAATTAACATCATCAGATTTAAGATTTTGCAAAAAGAAAAAAGAAAAAAATCAAGTTTCGCAATTTTAGTGAAGGTTACAATTTTACTTCCTGGTTGGATACGAGCAACAGATATGACATATATAGGGGTATGTTACCTAGCAACCATAATGTTAACAAGGTCCACAACCTGTCAAAATTGCACAATAATTATTAAAGGCCTAATAACAATAAATGATGACACATTTATTTTGTTAAATCAATGTTTAAACTGTCAGAAAAATGGCTTCCTTGTGCATAAATTGTCTGTGCATTTTTGATGGAATTGAATTTATTTTCTACTTTTCTTCACAAACTTATGATGCATATTTATCTCGGGTACTATCCCACCAACACCAAAATAATCTGAAAAAAATATTCATCTGGCAAATGCACTTTAAAAGCTCATAAATACATCCCTATCACTTGCATTTTTCATCAATTCCCTGTCAGATCCTCTCAGTCTGTAGCGCAGTTTAAGACCAGACTCAAAACCCACCTCTTCTCCCTGGCATTTAATACTAGCCAGACAGAATATCTTGGTGTTTTATTGTTTTATTGTTCTTTGCCTATGTGTTGCAATTTATGTAGCTTAAGTTATATTTTAAATGTGCTATATAAATAAAATTGAATTGAGAAAACATACGTCTCCATTATCCGAGATATTACATAAAGTAAAAATATCTGCACAACTTCCAACTTGAACAATCATACATACTGTTTATCTTGCCTCTTATATAGGCGGCGGTGCAGGCCAGGGAACTGTATCGCCGTGCCAAAGTATCAAAGCAAACAACCACACCTTTGTGCAGGTCGCTGGGTTGTGTTAATCATACACAGACTTACACAGTCCTGGAGCAGTGTTCACCTGTCGACCGCACTGCCCCTGTACTCTCTGTCAGGCTGCTTACACAGTAGATTAGAGACTATTGTGTCATGTTCCTACAGCGTTCAGGCTAAAGTAGTCGTCCACTGTAGCTAGAGCGGTGAGTAGTGAGTGTTGTAAGGCTGAATGTGTGAAAGAATGATTCATGTGTCTCCATACTGAGCTGTGGCGGTAGCTGGCGAGACTGTGTGCACAAAGTGTAACGGTAAAAGTGGATGTGGGAGCTTTTTGTTGCAGTTTTTCCCATGTATTTGAGCAAAATTAGTCTTTCCCGAGGTTCATTAATTGTACAAGAAGCCCGGGGTCAAAATAAGTCTGCTGCGTGCCGTTTACATCGTATTAGAAACCCTTTTATGTCCGATAATCAGCATGCTAGCTGTTGTTAGCTTTACTGTCATAGCAAAACTCTGCTCTGGTCTTTGAGAAATGTGAAAAGTCCTTATAAACTCATTGTGGAGAGTAATTATGATGCTCAGAATGCATACGGTAAATGAAGAATAACTTTGGACCATTGCAAAACTGTTTAAAATCAGATAAAACACATTTAAACCCATTTTTCAGACTTAAAACCATATCTTGGATTTATTTATAATGATCTTACTTTTCCCATAACTTGTAAATTGTACTGAAATTATAAAACCTACAGTACAGTACCTTTACGCTAGAGTATTTCAAAGTACAGGGAATAAAATTGTGTTGAAACAAATTGTGGTTCATTGCAGGCTACAAAAGTAAATAATGGTGCACTATGTAACTTTTCTGGAGGAGGATATGCCACCATTATGTTTCCATGGAGATGACATTGCTTTGCCTGGAATGTCCCACAGTAAGGCATTAAACTAGTCTATCTTGCTTTTTTAATGATGTTTTTATAGCTCAAAAATGTGTCATCTCCTCATTTCCATGGAGATGAGTTTAATGCCATACTATGGAAAATGCAAGGCGAAGCAATAACATCACCACAGCTGGCGTGTACTCCTCCAAAAAGGTTATATTGTTAGGATTTTTTTTTTTTTTTCCAATACACTCCCTTTTGTGGTGCGCTTCAGTACTCCTCCAAATGTATTTTTCCACCTGCAGCCACAAATCTTAACAAGAGGAAGTCCAATGTCAGCCTTATCTCAAAATAAATTGGCCAATGGAGCGATAGCATAGGCAACAGCTAACCCCGGGTTATTTAAGGCGATGTAGATCACGGCTCATTCAAAAGCCGTCCATTGGTGAAAAAACTCAGAGGTTGATCAAACACAAACAAAGTGATGTGATTCAGTGGTTTACAGGAGTAGTGGTGAGTAACACTGGTGCTGAGTCAACTTCCCCTACGGCCCGCTTACATGACAGCGCAGTTTTACTCATGAGAAAATGTCACCTCAAGTTACGTTTTGCTGCTAATGTTCTGAATATGACTAATAGTGGGAAGTATGCGGCGTTGTTCCCATCCAAAGGCGCGCTGTTATGCACGTCAGGGTTGCACCGGATTGTATTGGTTTAGCAGACATGCTTTGACCGAGACCTCAGGAAGTAGTGTTATCTCTTTGTACATTTTTGCTGAGTTACTCCTGATAAGAAACTTCTAACAGGCTGTGATGTAAACACGTGTGGTGAAACTATGAATGAACACCATGTGCAATAGCAGAGTTTAGACCGCCGGAATGATGACTAATTGCGAACAAATTTTAAGGGAGTGAAAAAAATATCGTTTCAAATAAACTGTGATACTTAATATGGTGAGTCCTGCACAAACACGCTCTCATTCATACATCAGCAGACACACTGCAACATGGGAGGCAAGGTGGGTGAAGTGTTTTGCCAATAGACACAATGGAAATGGTCTGAGTGGGGGTTGAACTACAAACTTTTGGGTTAAAACACAAGCACTCTCTAATCATTGTACCTCTGCTGCCCCACAAGAGCTTCTAGTACCAATGGGGCGACAGCAGCTCAGTTGGTTGTGTTTGTCCACTGATCCGAAGGTTGGTGGTTCAAATCCCTCTCTTGACCCAAACATCATTGGTTGAGCGATCTGATAAACTGATCCAAAGGCTGACAACAGTGACTTTCCAGTTCCCACAGATGAATGCTGTTGTTGTGTCCTTGGGCGAGACACCTAACCCAGGGGTCCCCAACCTTTTTTTGCACCACGGACCGGAATAATGTAGGTTTTATTTTCATGGACTGGCCGTCTATGCATGGTTAAGTGCATAAAAAATACAATACAATACAAAAATGCGCTTGTTTCTTCTTTTCGTCTTGTTCACGTTTGTTTCTTTCAAAAAACTCTAAAGGCTTATCTTTTAATCCAGGGTACTTAGTCTCCATGTGCCAAAGCAGTTTTGAAGGTTTCATCGCCTTTTCCACCTGTAGCGACAAACCCACATTTTAAGTACGACTCCTGGTATTGTCTGTTAAGTTGATCTTTTTTCTTGGGGTTCATAGGCAGCTCTTCTGGCTCCTCAGTTGCCCTTTTCCCCTTTGCAAAACAGCTCTCCGAAGACTTTTGTTTTTGGCTTATTTTCACAAGCTTGTGGGTCTATGGGCGATGTGTACGATACAAGGACAAGAGCAGATGTAGCACAGGTATAATATACTCGCCATTATATCAAATGGATTTTTGTGGCGATTCAGTATCAGGATTTTCATTATATATCTGCAGACAGCTTATTAGTGGGTCATGAGGGACGGGCAAAAGTTACGTCGGAAAAGATGCGGTCGCTGATAAATTATTTACCGTTTTTGTACGACCTGGTAGCAAAAGTGTAATGGACCGATACTGGTCCCTGGCCCGGTGGTTGGGGACCACTGACCTAACCGGATGGGTGAATGGGTGAGTGGTTCCTTGACGCTTTGAGTGCCTTCAAGGTGGAAAAGTGCTATATAAGACCATGTGACCATAATCAGACCCAACCCTGTTTTGGTCTGAGCTTACAGAAGAATAGGTTTTGTTGCTTATTTGCTGAATTGGAAGTTGAACTTGAGTTGAAGAAGGCTATTTACTGTTTTAATCTGCATCAATGTCAACTTCATGAACAGCCTGAAGTGCTATACATTGTTTGTCATATTTCAGCAGATTTCTAGCCCAGGGAAGACTAATTGCTAACTCATTAATATTAGTGGCATCTGTCGTATCACGCCGCATCAGCACATCTTGACAGCAAATGTGCTTGTAAATCTATTGCCTTTAGACACTAATAATAACAAATGTATCTGTGGTGTTTGCGTCGTATGGTCCTGTGTGATGTGAACCACACCAAAAGCGTCATTAATGGCACTTTTTCTACGCCACGCAGATACAAAGTGGGGGACTTGAAAGCACCTCATTATTCAATATTTACACATGCCGCTTTGTAGTGCGCTCCAGAAGCTTTCCATTTAAACTTGAAAATCATCACAAAGGTTCCCTACGCCTTCATCTTTTGAGAACCAGTGTTATATGGAATTTATCACCGCTCAAATCTATGAAATAAAAACGCCTTTTGAAACTACGGAAATTGATTCACCATTAGCCACTTAGCACGCTATGAGTGGCAATGCTAATCTACAAACATGTTTCCACTCAGGTTATGTTTTGATGTTTGTATATGGGTTTATTTTTGCCATATTCTTCATATTAGGACAAGCTGGTTTATATATTCTCACTTCTGCCCATACTCAGTTGGGTTGTTTTAGCAATTAGCATTTCCTTCAGAAGGTTAGGCTAATTACACGAGCTTTTGTTCTGCACTGCACAGAAACTTTCCATTTAGACTAGAAATTCTTTGCAAATTTTCCAAACACTTTGATCATGTTTCAATAATAAGTAAAACGTCAGTTACACCGCGCTTCAGGAAATAGCCTATCGGGCAAAGCTAGCAAGCTAAGACTTTCTAAGCCAATCGACAAAGTTGTTTGTACTTATTTCACTTTTTTATTTTAAAAATGAAGCTTGCGGTCTTTCTCGAAGATCTTTACTATAAATTCTCTTTGAAATCTTGGTGGAGTTTCATAATTAGCATTTCCTTAGTGTAGCATATAGTTCTGCTATTGCCTATTCATCATGCTTTTTTATTCCTGCACTCTCAATAGTTTAGCAAGTTTAGTTTAAAACGTTTATGTCATGTATTCATGTATTTATTTATTGACAGCACATTTTCCAACTTCAATTTCTACATTTTAAGCTCTGTCCTCCAGTTTGCACAATACGTTTTTACTACATGGTGTCATGTTTGAGAAATGTGAGTAAGACGTATACATTTAAACCTTCATATAGCCTTGCGGGTTGGGTTGTTGTTAGCATTTCTTTAACAGTCAGCATTTCAAAAGGCCAAGCCACTATATAACACAATTAACCACCACATACACACCAAAACCCCATTTGTGACATTTGGGGGATTTTGTAAGCAATTACTAGCTCACGTTTTCAGCGCAATTAGTAGAGAAAAGTCAAAGGCCATGACCAGGCTACATGCTGGTTCCTACAGTGCTCACATGCTACATAGTTAGCCTTACACTAATTCTACAAACACCCCAACACTGACAACACCTAATGGCTGTTTTCCTGTCCATAAAACCGTTCTTCAGACAAGTCTGTCGCGAACGTTAAAAATAATGAGCTCTCTCAATCCTATAAATGCACTGGAGATATTTGACATGCTGAGTGCACATCCTGTGAAAACGAATATTACGTCTGGTGCTAAATTTTCACTAGCACAATGGTAACTGGCAGCACAGCACCAATATAATAACACAGTATGGGGGCGACGTAAACTTGTCACAGCGGCTCAAATGGATGGGCCATGGCCGGAGGGGGCTGACCGGGACCTAAATCAGCGGAGAAGGCGTAGGGGAGGCAAAGCTGGGTGGACCACGGTAACAGGGGGAGTGTTTGTGTGTGCGTCTGTCTGTTGCAGTTCCTCTCGCGGGGTGTGAGTGAAGGCCCAGACTCTGCCCCCTCCTCGGTGGATCCTCTCCTGGCTCCAGTCAGGCTCTGGCTCTGATTAATAGCCACTGGAGGTGTCCGACGATGGCTGATAAGGGACCGGCACCCCCCTTGGCCCCGGTACCCCCTTCCCTTCTGCGCTCGTAACAAGCTAGCCCCTCTCTGTCTTCCCCTCCCCGGGCATTCAGGGAAGCCAATTAAGCACGTCTTAAAACTGGAGAGCGGTGACAACTGGTCTGGACTCTGACTGCAGTGTGCCGGGACAGTGTAGTTCATTAAATGCAACAACGGTAGGTCTAACCCTTAAGTTTGAGGGTTAATGGGAGGTCAACACAAGTCTTTCTGGCACCATTCATAATCGTGAGTGAAATATGCAACAGTTTTAGGATGCTCTTGTCTTTTGAATGGAAAATTGAACATGCTTACCTTAGCCCTGGAGAACCCACTGGGTCAAATTTGGCCGCAGTTAATTGCTGAAACCCAAAATGAACAAACAAACAAAAAAAACAAAAAAGTCAAATTTCAATTTTAAAAAATTCAAAAAGCCCAGAGTGCCACTTCTGACCCCTGCATAGAGATATCTAGTGGATGAATATTGAAATAAAATGAGCCAGAGTGGTAGTGACAAGATGGCTGACGTGTTGAGCTGGAACAAAATTGTCTTCTCAGCAAATCAACAGTTGGTAAAATTGTGTGTTGTTTTTTTTTTTTTGTAATCTTTTTAGTATTAGCTTGCAGAATGTCTAGAATTATGTTTTATATTCTTTTGGGATAAATTAGCAGGCCCAATGGGTCAAATTTGGCCCTGATTCTAAATTAGGGAATAAAGGGTTAAAATTGAAAAAAGTGGATATTTCAGTGTTCAGTGAACTTGTAGCAGTAATTTAATGCAATGTTCATAATTTTCCTAAAAAGAAAAGGGTTCTTGGGTTCTCCAGGGTTAGCAGAAAATAACAAAAACATCCCTTTTGTCAATCTACGAATCCTCGGCAAAAAGATTGGCGGTATGGTGCAACATAAAACAATAATAAAATAAAAAAAAAACAGTCAATATAAACTAAAACTAAATATAATTTCAGTTGTGTTAAACTGTGTGTCATGCTAACTCTAACAAGAGTGATTCTGTGGAAGAAGCCAGTGCATCTTTCAGTTCTGAATAAAATTTATACAGGCATATTGAAAGTATCTAGTTATAACTATCCACTAAACAAAGACAAGAGATTGGCAACCGATGTATGATTTTAATTTCAAATGGAAAACATGTTGCGGGCAGACAAGCCAAAAGACAGGCCTTATGTAAACACAACCCAACTGTGCCCCGGGTCAAAGGCTACTACTACTTTCGTGGTTCGCATTTCTTCGCTAATTACTTCATCAATTTGTTTACTGCAAGAACTCTCCGCCAATGTATCCAAATCAGTTCCAATTCATCAACATCTGCACCCTCCCTTCAATCTCGCTTGGTTCCCAGGCTCATCTTGAAAGGAGGGGAAAACAAGAACCAAAGTGGGGGGTTCCTGTGTTCCAGACGAGAACACTGAGCTTATCCCAGCAGCCGTTCCTCCATTTTTTAACTTGATGGTCAACATTACAGGTGATCAAAGCGCCGGACCCTAGGAAGGAGCTTAGGGCACAGCAGTCCGGCCAAAGGGATTGCTTCCTGGCGATTTGTAAGCAGGAAAAGACTTTGACATGAAAGACAGCTTAAACAGCAGCGGAATAACAATATAGCTGCTGTAAAAAAGAATGCTTCGTGTTGCAGTTGAATTGATGCAAAGGGTGGCTCCCACAACTATTTTTCTCAGCGTTTTTTGTGGCCGTCTGGCATTTCCTACAGGGCCATTTCTCCTGTCACATGCACACAACAAAAGCCTACATCTGAGGGGGTGGGGTGCCCCGGGTCTTAGGGCTAAAGGGATGCTTTGTCCCACCGATATTGTGAAATCGGACGACTCCCATTTCCATTCACCCAAGCTATGTTCGAAATTTGGTGGTATTCTTCCCGGTGACAAAAGTGCTCCTTTCTCTCCATAGAAGGATTAGCCCTGAAATGCCGTTTTAATGGATCGGGCTTGATTAAAAGGTGGAAAAAATATGCGTTTAATGTAACAGATGTTGCCCATGTGGCGCAGTTTTTTTCTTTTTTCACACGCCTGGAAGTATCAAAGACAAGGGTTCCATTAAGATCGCATCACATTAAAGGCGCGCCAGTCAAAGAGAAACAGTTGGGAACGCTCCAGAGACATTCCTTAAAGATTAGCATATGCGGGACACGCTTCTATTCTTAAAGTATGTCAGGTTTATTTATGCTCGCGCTCTACGACCGAGTACTGGGGATCCAACAGGTGCCATACATGTGCATTATCGGCTCTCCCTTGAGTGGCTCGGTTTAAAATGGCGGAGGGATCTGACACTAATAGATTTACATTACGGATTATACATGCTTGAACGTGTTAAGTTTATAGACAGATGTAATTAGTAGACATAGTAAAGGTGTAAAAAGTCAGTGATGCTTGCATGGGGCCTGGGTCGCATTAACACCTCCAAAACACCCATGCACTATAAGCTAGCGGTGCATTTTAGGTTGTACATTTTGCGTTAGCTACAAAATACCCTCTTAATTTTTATCTTAGTTAATAGCCATGATGCTAATTTCACGTAACTGGTAACTCAGTGCTAAATATTATAACATATAAACAGGTAGCATTATCATCATTGCTAGAGGAGGAAGATTTTCCAATAATTGAATATCGATGTGTTGTTTTTTAGAAATCTAAGGTAATGTCAGTGTCTATAATATAAATCTACAATTTAATAAAAATGCCATTATATCGGCTTAACTGGAATACAGTGGTTCCTCACTATAATGCAGTTCACCTTTTGCGGTCTCGCTGTTTTGCAGATTTTTTTTGTGCAATTTTGCATGCTTTTATTTACAGTGTATGAATGTGTATTGTGTTCTGCGTCCTGATTGGCTGAGGGACTGTAGACCATTGTCAATCAGTCTCCTCCGTGCCGTGTCTCGTGTACAGTACAGAACATGCTCAGCCAAGTTTACATATATGTTCGATCGCAGTGTGACTCTGAAGTGCTGTATGTTTGCAAGATTTCTCCCCCGACAAAACAATGTCAATGAAACATTCTGCACCGACAAATTTCAGAAACCCTTTGGACTCTGCAAGGAGATTAAAAATGATCATCGAGGAAGATAGATTATAATATACAAAAGTTTGAACTTTGAGAGTGTTTCAACAAGAGAGAAATATGAGAAAATGTTAATGCCCGTCTGAGAAAAGTGTATAAAGTGTATGGTGAGGGGTTTTACAGCCGTAAAACACTTCCCTGGGGAGTTTTGGGTCCCTCAAAAATAATAAAAGCATGGGGTTAGAGTCCCCAACTGGTAACGGATTTAGAGTCCCCAGTGAGGGTTAAAGTCCCTCACGAAGAAAGGTTAAGGTATTGTTACGGGGTTAGAGTCCCCAGTGAGGGTTAAAGTCCCTCACAAAGCCGTGTTCAGGTTAAAGTCCTGATAGACAGGTATGAGTCCTGTGACCCAACGTGAACTGGTGTAGTGGGCAGACGTGTCCCTGCGTAGCTGGGTGCGTACAGTGCTTCCCTGGGGAGTTTTGGGTCCCTCAAAAATAATAAAAGCACGGGGTTAGAGTCCCCAACTGGTACATAATATTGTTACAGGGTTAGAATCCCCGGTTAAAGTCCTTCACGAAGAAAGCTTCCGTGTTCAGGTTAAAGTCCTGATAGTAAAACAGGTTAAAGTCCTGTATATAGGTTTGAATTGTATTGTTTTGATTTGTATGATTTCAATGTCACAAAGCACTTTGAATTACCTTGTGTACGAATTGTGCTATACAAATAAACTTGTCTTGCCTTGCCTTAAAACATATATAATAATTGTAAAAAAATACCCCCTATTGCGGGTTATTTTTAGAACGTAACTCTCATGATAAACGAGGGACCACTGTAATGCAAAAAATACATATATTTTCATATTTGTCAATATCAGTCATCACTTTTAAAAGCCATAAAATTCAAAGATGCATGGGTACTAAGTCAGTGACCGCTTCGATGGAAGTCGGGTCAAAACGAGGCTTGTCATGATAACAGTTTTTGAAGCATGATATATTGCTACAGAGGAATATAACGATAAAAGCTCATATTAAAAGACAGGCCTAGTCAAAACACCAAGGGCAAACCATTGTGCTAAAAACGTCTTGCATGTTAAATACCAGTAAAGATCACCAAGTGAAAGAGTGGACTGATAATGAGGAAACACACTCTGAACGCCAAAATAACCAAGACCTCATGTGACACCTTATGAACCAGATACCCTCGGACGTAGAAAAGCCAGGCACGGAAAATATTTGTGTATACTGAGTAAATACAGACAGGAGATGAGAGTGATATGTGGAACAGAGCGGAGAAGATTCCACCTGCTGTACAAGAGCTTTTCAAAATATCCTGTACCTCCTGGAAGCTATCAACCCTCACCACCTCAACCCTCATGACATGTTGGTGCGACAATGACTTAAAAGGTCTATACGTGATTTTTTTTCCCATGTATTTGAGCAAAGTTTGTCCGCTGTAGTAGATGTGTTGTACGAGTTAGTGTCAAAAAAAATACAGACATTTCAAGCATAATTTTATCGACACTAAGGAATAGCCTCAATACTCAGCACTGATTCTGATACTATACCACAATGATCATTAAAACTCTTTCTTTAGACAAAAGAATGTGATTTGCAACCTTAAACCATAGTACTTTGTTAAATTATCATGCAGCATCTGTGATCCCTTGTGAGGTTCCATAGTGGTCTATGTGCGTATAATGGTTTATAATGGGGTGGGCAAACCTTTTGAACACACAGGCCACAATGAGTTCTAACAGGGTGTATATATATATATATATATCTTACATTAAAGATTTGGCTTGTGACATGTAGCTTGTTTTTCAAATGCCTTAATTAAAATTAATTATTAATATATCCGTATGCAACCTCTAATATATGAAATAAAAAGCAAGCTGGTTTTGTGTTGTTTCATGCAGTCTTATATCTGTGATCCCTCATGTCTAAGTCGGTTGCATATCAGGGGTGGGCAAACTTTTGACACACAGGCCACAATGAGTTCTAACAGAGCGACAGAGGGGCCGGGCAGGGCCAGGATATATATATATATATATATATATATATATATATATATACCTCACCTGACCGCACCTGACCGCATGTCACTGGTTTACCCTTACCACTGGTTTACTTTGTCATGTTCGGCGGGCCGGATTAATAAGCCCAAAGGGCCGTGTGTGGCCCCCCGGACTGTAGTTTGCCCACCCCTGGTCTATATGGTCTTATACTTGTTCTGATACAGCTCAAAATCATTCAAAAGCTATTCAGGAAAGGTTAATTTCTGTCTTGTGAAAGTGACTTTTTTAGTATCAATACCTGCTCAAATGAGTCTAGTTTTGATACTACTTTTAGTATTGATTAGTATAACCCGTTTAAAATGAACCATTTTTTCACGTTGTTTAAAACAGTAAAAGTCAGGTACATCGTTTTTAAGCTGACGCCACCCATTCTGTTCAGCGGCCCCGTTAGGACACCGGGCCAGGGCAGGAAAAAAGAGAAGAAGCAAGAATAAACTTCCTGTAGGAGGAATGCGACTGCTACCCATCACAGCGGGAATCTGCAGGGTCACATACCAGGGGAATGGTAAATATTTAACATTTCATTTCCTTGCTGTAAGCCAGACCGGACACAGAGCACAGCCAGCCACTGGGTACAGGAGGGACTGCTGGGGGAAAGAGGTATAAATTGAAGAGAGGTTGTTAAAATATTTAGGCAAAATTCCCAGTCGCTCCAGACTATAGGCCGACAATGTCAATATTGATGGTATTTTTAATAATGTTGAGTGGGAGAAGGATCGCATTTATGGGGTGTTATTCTGTATATCCATGTGTTAACACACTGAAACAAGGTCATTTTTAAGCCCTCTGAGCCATTTTCAGAAACCGATCATTGCAAAAGAAACAGCCAGAATTCCTTTTGGGGCTCTTCCATCAAGAAATATGTTTGGAAAGCATGCAGTAACTAATATTTGTACAAGATGTGTTGTATTTTGATTGATTCATGCTTGTTTGAGTAATTCTGCATTGTTCTACATTTTGGGCTTACGCATCTCTGTCCACAGCTCTGGACCTACCTGGAATTCTCTGACAAATTTATCCATACATATTAAAGGTATATGGTACAAAAAGCCTGCATAGCAATTTTTTAAACGTGATAAGAGCCTAAAAAAGATCTGCTGCAGCTGAGAACAGGGCCGGCACCAGGAGGGAGGCTTAAGGGGGTACTAGCCTCCCCTGCAATGGTCAATGCTCCCCCATAACTCCCCGAAAGATTTTTGCCACTTTCACATCCAGTCTCGACTAAAAATGTTCAACCACAGAGTATTTGAAAGAGACTACAATAACAACTGCATTTACCACATTTACTACATTTAAAGTTGTTAAGTAACTTTCAGCAATAGAGCTCCCCCTACAGCTCCCTTATGAGAATACACTGTCAGAGAAAAGAATCAGAAGGTTTTTTTTTTAACTCCCTGAGCCTCTTTTTTATTTAAATAAGGCAGTATAATCACATAAAAATACATAATGATGCTAAATATTAAAAATGTTCCAGGTTTTCCCAGGAGAACTGTCTTCGGATCGCGTCGGCCATATTGAAGGCTGGAGACGGCATGCAAAGGCAACGGACACTTCAAGCACCCCAAAAATACACATAATTTAACTTACAATGACGTTTAATGAGGTAAAAAATGTGACTTAGTTCTGCTTTAACAGGAAATTAGTGGAGCAGTTTTTATATTAGGCCAATATTGTGGTTTTCTTAAAAAAAATGGTTTAGTTTCTCTTGTACAGGTGCAAGTCAGCAGAAGACAGGGAACCTTAGAAGACACAGAGAACATGCAAACAAACGTCCATCTTGCAACACTAAACACTCCACATTGACCTCGCAGACATTCTTCAATTGTCAGGTAAAGCTTGTGACGGAGGTTGAGGTTGCACCGTTTCATGTACAAACAAGCTATAGACAGATTTCTGCTTCACCGTTGACAGCTCTGGTCTTACAACATGTCATGAGTCTTTATGTTGGAGGTTAAACTGGGCCATCAAAAGGTTAGCCTTAGGGTGAGGTGCCGTCGTTGTTGAGGTCACTTGACTGCTGTATAATGTACCACTTCAGCAACTACAATGGACTGTTGTCATAATCTAGAAAAAACGACTAACACTACCTTTTCTCTATAGCCATTGTCCTAACTTCGATTCAGTTCAATTTTATTTATATAGTGTATTTTTAAAACTTCAACTGCCTACAGTGATTTACATAAAAAGCCAACAACAAAAAAACTATACAGATAATACAATACATAGGAAAAGAACAATAAAACTAAGATATCTTGTCTAGCTAGTATTAAATGCCAGGGAGAAGAGGTGGGTTTTCAGTCTAGTCTTAAACTGCTTTAAAGACTGAGAGGATCTGACAGACAGAGGGCGCTGTTCCATAGTCTCAGCACTGTCCACAGAAAAGGCTTGCCACCTCTGGTTTTGAGCCTGGCTTTGGGCACAGCCAGCGGGCCTCTGAGTGGAGTATAGTGCTGCAGTTACTCCTTCAGATAAAGAGAGTTCAGATATTTAAACACAATTAATAGCATTTTGATCGATAACTTGCCAGTAATCCTACCAGGTGCTACACTTTAGAGGTATTATGTTTCAGTAAAAGGATAATTTCAGTGTATTTCGCTTCAAAATTGATTAAGACTAACCATCTTGCTTACAGTTATCATTTGAATGCCTGTTGATAGAATATTGAAATAGTTGAAAGAAAATTGAAACATACCTATACATTGTGACATCACTTTTCAAAGCTTAATGGGACACCCCCTTAACTAAAACAGGCCGGTATGTCCTCCACCATTGACGTAGGTCTGTGGACTGAGGATGGGATTGTACTGTTAACTGTGAGGAGGATTTGAATAGAGCCCAGGAGAAAATACTCAAACATGCATGGAAGGCATATAAAACCTCTTCAGGTATGTTTTTGATGAGCGAAGAACATTATAACATGGTGGAAAGCTCCAAAAAATCCCTGTCTTGTTTTTCATACACAATTTCTGGTGTTTAAATGTTAAATTTGTGCCATGTGCCAGTTTGTTTGGCTAAGGTTGTGACATCAATTGTAAAGTGGGCTATTGAGGTTGCAAAAAATTTTGAAACTCCAAGATGGCCCCCGCGCATATGCTCTGTGCTGCTTTACTAGCCGGCCTGGCTTCACTTTCTGAAGAGCCTATTGTCTTCTAACCTAGTTTCCAAACAGATGAATCACTGACTGTCAGAGGCACATCTGAAGTGTACACAGCGCTCAGAGACGGTCGAATGACGGTTCAAATCCCGGTTCAGACAAAAGGAAAGCCAAGAAGCCAGGCCCGCAGGCACCGCAGTGACACGGTGACATGACAGTTTGTTTTTGCATAGACATTTGTCGGGTGTTCTTTTAATAACAGGTGCTGCACTGATCAGGTCAAATTCATGCTTCAACAATATAATTTGGCTCTGCTCAGACAGTCGACAAATGAAAGAACAAGTCAAATCAAGAATGCAAAAATGGTGACTCCAGATGATTCTAGTGATGATGTGCATGAAACAAGTGATGAGAAGACTGCGCACGTGTTTGATCATAAAGTATTAAAAGGCGCTGTACCTGATTATTACCGTCTTTAAATGTGGAAAACAGAACTAGTTTATTTTTAAACTGTTTGTTGTGGACCAAAAGCATCCTAATTATACATCATGATGAGTTTATAATATAATTATAATAATTCCCGATTGGACAATAAAATGTCCAATCATTATAATGAGACGCAGACTTGCTCAGCTGATTTATTTTGAGCTCAAGAGTTGCTTATACAAAAAAAAAAAAAAAAAAAAAAAAAAAAAAAAAAAAAAAAAAAAAACAGGAACAGGGCCGTTAAAGCAACAGCTCATAACTTTTGATTGTGGCTTATCACAGACCTGACTCCACAAAAAAAGAAAGTTCAAACCATACTTCAGAACATTCTCTCCAGAGTTAGATATTGCCTCATAACATCATTTTTCGTCATTTTTTGGCCAAACTGTTTGGTCAAAAAGACAAAAGAAATATATATTGTTGTGTTCTGGTGTAAGGAAACGCGCCTATTTTTTTTCTGGTTGTTTATATTCTAAAGGGGAGGGCTACTGTAGACCCTAACCCACACAAAACAACAGCACTCTGAACTCACCAGTCTCCAAAACAGACCAATAACTGACTAATAGAAACTGCACATCAACTTGTCGGCATAGCAACCACATCCAAAAGCTTTGTATATGTAGACAAGAACAATCATATGTGGATGAATCAACCATATACATAAAATTACCATGGTGAGAAACCAAACAAGGATGGGATGCATGAAGTTGTATTAGTCATAGAGATTTGGTGATTTAATGCCACAGTGTGTAATATTCCAGGTAAAGCAATAACTCCATGAAGACAAGCAGGTAGAGATCAGAGAGGTTATACGATGCACTCTTAAATATTGCATTACCAACCTTCTCTATAACAATCTCTTGCCAATATCTTAGCACAAAAACCCAAAACTCTGCTTCTTTCACTTATTAAATCCTGAAATAAAACTACTGGAAACTGTTTGACAAGACCGATAACAGGAGGATGTTCAGTTCACATGACAAATCCGGTAAGTGCTGACAAAAAACATAAACTTGTGCAAATGCCGCTGGAGAGGAGATCCGTGGGTGAGCGGAGTGAGAGGAAGGGGGCTCGGGTATGTACTCCGGCTCTGCTCTCCGTCACTGATACAAACTCGGGCTGTTTTTGGTGACTCACGAGATGACGCAGGCTCCAGCATACCTCCACTTACTTCCTGGAAGCTAAGGGCGCAGGGGTTGCCTTGAATTTACCAAAGTGGTCCTCCTAGTCATGGAAAAGTTGAAAAACACTCACCGATCTCCCTAGAGACCTCTACGTATCGCTCACTAAAAAGCATCTGGGTTGGATTTTCAAAGAGGTCTGATTTAGCAAATGTGGTGAGTTACTTTGGCATAGTCGCGAATATTATAAATATTTAGCCGTTATGGGCCTGTAAAAGAGACATTTTAGGAGGAAAGGGTGTCGGAACGTGCCAAGGTTGCAGGTGTGTTGGAACCACTTAAAACTCGCCATGTGGGATCCCCAAACTTAGCTGCAAGTGTTGAGCCAGTGCAGAGTCTTACAAGAACGTACTGCCCAAATCATTTCAACACAGTCATTCTTTGTGTACATTATTATTAGTACATGATATAAACTTACACTTTACATCAGATTTCTATAGCCAAGTCTCACTCTAAATACAGTACGAGACTATTTACCTTGTAGATTCTCACTAAAGGCATCAAAAGTATGAACAAAACTATAATAAATTTAAGTTTTTTGGGGTTTTTTTTGCTTTGATCACTGCTTTGCACTTTTAGCATTTCTTGACCTTTGACCCTGTGTAAAAAACATTTCAGGAGGATGGCTACTTTGAGGAATTTAAAACTGAAATATGAAAAAACAAGTTCTCTGTATGTATCTAAAATTAAGAAAGTAGGAAAAGTAGAAGGTGTGTCCAAAGTTTTTCCTGCTAATGTAATTAAAACAGCTAATGTTGCACCTAATCAAACCTGAATTCTCATATTTTGTGGATTTATTTGTCCATATATTTATCTCTCTGCGCCTCGGCACCACATTTGAACGTCTCTTTATGTAATGTTCAGAGACTGGCTGGTGTTAGATGCGTTCTACACTGGAAATATAATGTTATTAATCTTGAAGCGAGTGCCGTACGCTGGCAAACAGGAAACAGCTGTTGCTAGCGTGCACTACTACAGCCAACTATGTCGGCTCAACATTTAAGTTACCTTCTCTGGAAATGCGGCTGTTTATCACAAGATCAAGTATGCGTTTGGTGATCCGCTTTGGGAGGAAGTGCGTTGCGTGGGCAGCTTCAGACTCCTCGAAGCACAAGGAAGGAATAGACTTGAAACTCAATACAGATTCCAATACCACAATAATAATAATAAAAAAAACTTCTATCTTTCACAGCTCTTATATCTGTGCAATCCCTCAGTCGTCCATGTACGGTTTGATCTTATACTAGGACTGGTAAAGCTCAAGATCATTCTAAAGCAATTGGAAGCCTATTGAAGTGTGTTTTAGTATTGATACTTAAATGACAATGTAGTTTCAGTACTAGTTTAGTTTTAGTATTGATTCGTATCTGTTTTTTGATACTTAACACTTTCAGACTATATCAATGATCTCCACACTTTTCTCATGGAACAACAAGTCATATCTTTATGTTCAAAGTATTTTTTAATGACTAATCACAATTTCTTGATTTTGACTGAGGTGAAAATAATATTTTGCTTTTCATACATCTGCTAATTTGTATAACTTTTCACTCTTGTAGGTATTTTGTTACCACATCTGTCAGTTTGCCCCATTGTGCAGCATTAGCACCATGTGAAACTAAGTCACCCATATTTTGTAGTTTTGGGGAACAAGCCCATGGAATGAACGAGACTCCTAAGTGAGCATATCAGAGTGCAATAAGATCCTTTCCTCTGGACAGCAGAGCCATCTGTCCTTTAAAAAGAGCTGAGCAGCTTGTTGTTGAGCTGTGCTGGGGTCTGTCTCCCACACTTGTGCTCGTACACATGCGAGGCATCCTGTTTATGTGGCCACGGCTGCTCCGGGACAGGAGGGGGGGCGGGGGGGTGCACCGGTCCACCACCCCACATCGCCATACTGCCCCAACAGCTGGGAATGGCCTCTCAGTCCATCCGACGAGACATGCCGTTCCTCTGACAAACAGCCATAGAGCAACAGTAACATGTGTCTCCCGCCCCCTGCACAAAGCTGCACAGTGTACTTAATGAATAGCACACTAGGGGACTCCAGCTTTTTGCCGGAACAGTCCAGAGGAAAATACTGGCCCTCGCTGACCTCTGAGGGCCATCTGAGATAATAAATCCATGACCCGGAGTTCCGGAGTGCTTTGGGCAAGGTCGGGGTGGCAAATTTCCCACTTCCACAATATCAGATGTTAACGGTAATTCCTTTTAGCCGATGTGTAATGGCACAGGAATGTCTTCTCCCCAGTCTCATCTAGGGCTGCTGGAATCTGTTGAAAATGTGTGACAGCTGTGAAAGTTGGCCAGCCGCGGCCTGAGTGTTTCAGAGCTGCAGTCCGGACGGAGGGGAGAGGGAGAGAGGGGAGCAGGGTTAGCGGGACACGTATCAGGGGTGTTGTTATGCTGAGGTTACAACCGACCAACTGTTGTCTGATTAGGCCATGTTTTTGGATTATTTTTTGTCAGACATTATGCTACAGAAAGGTACTCGCAAACTGCGCTACTGGTCAATGAGAGAGTGAACCACTTGCATGATGGGTAAACCTTTGGCTCTGCATGTGCCCAACAGCGACGTCTAGTTCTGGTGTCATCAACCACGCTTTTGACCTCATTATATGTGAGGAATTAAAGTATATACAAAAATATAATTTTGTAATATATATAGATATAGATAGAGAGATTTAGTAGATTACATTTGTGGTTCTAATTTAAAAGGGGTTGATAATACTGTTTTGTATACTACCTGGTACAATGACTTCTGTAAGTGAAAAGTGAAATGTCTTGGTCAAGGGCACAAAAATGGTGTTTGCATGGGCAAGTTTCATCTGGCCACTCATTGGAAAATGCTTTATTTTATATGTATACTTTACTGATAAAGTTAGCAGACAGACACCTTTTTTTTTTAAACAAAATGATTCACTGTGCACCTCTGAAAACATGGTCTCCTCACAAAACTGAAGTGCTCTCGCAGTGGGTGTGCTTCCTCACACACGTGTGTGCGGGGGTGAGTGTGTGCATGCACGTGTGTGTATGTGCATGCATGTGTGTGTGTGTGTGCACGTGTGTGTTTGTGTATTTGCGTGCATGCGTGTGCATGTGCATTTAGTCGTGTGTGTGGGTGAGTGTGTGTGAGTGTGTGTATGCATGCTTGTGCGCGTGCATGTGGTTGTGTGTGTCTGTGTGTGTGTGCATGAGTGTGTGTATGTGTGGAGGAGGATGGGAAGGGAGGAGATATTGAGTGAATCTTGGAGGATTCCACGGTGATTAGTGGCACCTCCTCTGCTCTTCTCTTAAAGCCTTGAAAGTGAAGTTGGGGATTACTAATTGGATTAAATGAAGCCAGTGACATATATTGCACTTTTCACCGGTGCAGAGCATGTAATCTGGCTATTTTTGTAAGTACTAGAAGCACCTTTACTAAGGAATCCCAAATTTTGAATAAGGATAGAACTGAAACATCTTACAGAACTAACTATTGTAGCAAGTGGATCAACTTATTTATCTGTTATTTATTCATTACTGAAACAGTCTTTTATGGTATGAGGTTTGCTAAAAAGCATTAACATTTCAGTTTAATTTGCTGTCACCAGGTCTGGAGAAGAATTCCAAGTTACTACGCTATCCACAGTGTCTTGTCTAAACACCTGTAGTTTGGCAAGTTTATTTCCTCCTCCTGTAAATGAAACACAGCAGGCACCACTTGCGTAACTTGTTGGCCGCCGTGCTACCCTGCGTGGCCGCCTGAGCGGTACCCTGAGTAGTACCCTGAGTGGTACCCTGGCCGAGTGGTAATGGGGCCGGAGGTAGGACAGGAGCAGTGGAGCAGATAGTGTTTCTGCCGGGCCAAAAGGCGCTACCCACACAGAGGCCTCTTTGTTGCCCCCTCTAAGAAAGGCTTTCACTTCACCATTGGGGAGGTAATTCCAGAGCAGCGCCCCTCCAGTTCTCCCTCTACCCCCCCGGTCCAAATCGTGACCCGCAATCGGAAAGAGCTTTCAGCCATGCTCCCCTGCCCGCAGCCTCCCAGTAGCCAGTGCATAGACCAGTGATAGCGTTACAGACGGACACAAAGACTCTAATATTTGAATACAGGACGAGGTGAAAGAACCTGTTAAAAGCAGGTAATTTTGCCAGATGAAACAGCTGACACCTCTTTGAATGAGTCAAGGGGAGATATACTGGCTCACAAAATATATACAGTCTGGGCCATTCATCAACATGTTTAGGCTTAGCATTAGCAGATGTGATTTTTAAGTCTGTTTGACACTTTTAAATCTTCAATAGCTCCTATAATTCTTAAGTTACACTCATCAAATTTTAGCAGTAGATAAACTGAACCTTCTGAGATTTTTGGCAATATATATAGTCCTAACTGTTCACTTACACTTGAACGTATCACTACTTAAACTAGGGGAAGTAAAAGTTACCTAATTTTAAAAAAATAATGGGCATTTCCGGGCTTATGGCTCTTATTTGATCCTTGATGTTACGTTTTAAGTCATTTATTGTCTGAGGTTTATTCACAAACACCTTTTTTCTTTTAGATAGTCCCACAGAAAGAAATCGGGACTAGTCAGGTCTTGGGAGATCACATACTGCCCCCTGTCTTTGAAAACCACTTATTATTCCTTTAATGACATTTAGACTTGGGGCATCTCTGGTATTAAAATGTCAACGGTAACACTGCTGGGTTTCTGAATTTGACCCAGGTGACTCACAGTACCACTGTACAATGAGAGTTCGTTCCTCGGTGCTATATTTGCTCATATTAATGTCAGAAGGGTAGTTCTAAATGCTCAGAAAAAATAAAAGAAAAATATGTAGAAACAAAAGAGTTATGAATTTTTTTCAACTGTCAGTGACTTTTGGGCCACCCTGTATAATGCTCATCATAAAAACAGGAAGTTGGGGTTTAAATCCAGTTTTCACCTACATATACTGTTGCGCCCTTTATTTAAATTCCAAGCACAATTACAATAGGACAAAAGGGCTCTACCGTGAGTGACTGAAAATTAAGTTATCAGTTTACATTTATAGATTACAGAGAAGGGCTTTGTGAATTTATACTGCAATGAGAAAAGATACATTTCCAAACACAATTAACCAAGGCAGTGATGCAAGGCAGTATATTCTAGAGATACACCAATAAAAATGTTTTCAGTTATGAAAGTATCTGCCAAAAGAATAAAACTGATCCAAATGTGTTATGTATCTGTTATTTATAGTTGAAGCCACAGTACAGCTTTGTATAAATAAAAGCTTGCATCAAGTCTGTATAAGTAAAACATTATGAGATGTTTTGGGCCTCAATTTACAGGCCCAAGAATCTTAACCAACATCCTGGAACCAATACCCAAACAAGTTTTGTTTTTTTTGTCCTGGCTCAGAGTTCAACACCAGTGCATCTCTGTGTTTCTAAAGTGATAAGACTCATTTATTTATGTATTTTGGTATTTATTTAGTTGATAGGGACAGGGCACATTAACGAACATCTATAATTACAGTGCAGTACAACGTGGTGCGTCTTCAGATGAAAATAAGTCTGTTGTGTAGTGTCTGTATCTAATTAGACAGCTTTTTTATTGTCAGAGTATCAGGAAGTGTGTGGTTAGCATTACCGTGTGAAGAGCTGTGAAAAGTGCTTATAAACTCATTGCGGTGAATACCTCGGATGTTCAGAATGCTTAAGGTTAGCGAGGAATAACTTGGGACCATTTTCTTGAGGAAGTTTTCAAGACAGTAACAATCAGGTACAGTCCATTGAAGATTCATGGAGAAAAGTGATTTGTCGAATGAACTATTATCAGTAAAAAAAAGACTACAGAACTTACTTGCACGCCCCCTGTTGACACCCTAACTCGTGCATGTCCTATAGGTCCTGCTGCTCCCGTTCCTATTGAGGATGCATTCCTGGAGCACCACACCCAAGATCATTGTAATGAAAATTCCTGCGTGTTGGCCAGGAGTATCCCGTTGCCGCTAATCCTTTTGCAGAGCATCACCTGATCCCCGGGCCCAGCGGAGTGGAGCTTACGGGCCTCTGCGGTGGTGGACACTGCTCCGAACATGACAGCGGTGTGAACATAGGGCGGGGGCGATGGCTAACGGTAGCGAAAAACATACCAGTCTTGACAAATATTTAGCGAAAGCCTAGCCTTATCTCCTTCCAATCGCATCCGCAAATTCGACCTCCATTGTTGCTTTATTATTGGATCTCTTTTTACCGTGTAGGGATTTCAGTCAAATGTGATCATTGCCCCATCACAGGAATATTTAGTTACTGTTGCGAGGTGTGGTGAGGCCTACTATGGGACACCAGATTAGAAAGTAATAGTAATTCTGACCTAGATTGTGAATGAAAACAAACTTGGGACATGTAATAGACACTTCCCACTTCCTCCAGTACTTTATAAAAATCGGAGAGGTCAGCGCTGAATCTGCCTGAGTTCAGATGGACGTGATTGACAAGAGGATTAGCCAATCAGTGGCATGCATGGGCCATCCATATAAAAGCAAATATAACTGCTTACGAGGAAAAAACAAAGGAAAGACTATCAAAATGGACTGAAAAGCACTGTCGATTTCTGCAGAGTCAACAATGAGGGAATCACTAAATTGTTACTCAGAGAAATTTTATTCTACAGGGCCCAAAAGTCACTGACACTTTTAAATCTTCAATAGCTCCTATAATTCTTAAGTTATACTAAGTTTTAGCAGTAGGTAAACTGAACCTTCTGAGATTTTTGACAATATATACGGTTATAATTGTTCACCTAGTTGAAGTAGTGATAAGTTCAAGTGTAAGTGAAGTAAAAATGACCTGATCTTTTAAAATAATGTTTTTTTTTAAGTGTCCACTATTTTCAGTTTTGCAATGAATAACCCGATCCAACACACTTTACATAACATTTGAAAGCATTTCTGGGCTTATGGCTCGTATTTGATCCTCGATATTTTGTTTTAAGTTGTTTATTGTCACAAAAACCTTTTCTTTAAAATAGTTCCACAAGAAGATATCAGGACTAGTCAGGTCTCTGGAGATCACATACTGCCCCCTGTCTTTGAAAACGACTTATTATTCCTTTAATGACATTTACGGTTGGGGCATCTCTGGTATTAAAATGTCGACGATAACACAGCTGGGTTTCTGAATTTGACCCATGTGACTCAAAGTACCACTGTACAATGAGGGTTCATTTCTCTGTGCTTTATTTGCTCATATTAATGTCGGAAGGGTAGTTCTAAATGCTCAGAAAAAATAAAAGAAAAATCTGTAGAACCAAAAGAGTTATGATTTTTTTTCAACTGTCAGTGACTTTTGGGCCACCCTATATTTGTAAATGACGTGTGACCAATGAGCTGCTTTTTTCACATGTGTCACTGAAAGAAACAAATCTCATTGCAAGATCATGTTTGGTTCTGTCTCGAGGCGCGACAGACAGAGGCCTGGGGAACAGACTGATATCCATCTCTCCCTTTAGAGATTAACTGTCTCCTTGGAGAATGTTCGAAAGTATTGTTTTAACTTTGCATTTCCACAGAACCATACAGTTGACTTTCCACCTCCAGAAAGTTACACATTATCACTTTAACTTGAGGAGAAATCTGACCCTGCATAGGCTGATTCAGGGATCAGGGAAGGATTTTCTAAAGAGGAAGTGGCTAGATGACACTGTGCTTTTCTGCCATTATGTGTCTCTGCTTCACCTGATTACTGCAAGAGCCTTCCCCCGGGCTGCAGAAATAGTGCATGAAGTCTTACTTACTCTAACGTGGTTTCGTGTGCACAGGGGAGTCTGGATCCTAACCCATTTATAGGTATACTGTGCCTTAATCAGATTGAGCACATTTAGAGTTAATGCAAAAATAAAAGCCAGTTTGAATCAGTGCCAAATATGATATAAAATTGATAAAATTGTATCCATGTGTGAGATAGTAGTTTGTTCTGAATACACTAAAATAATAATAATTTTTAAAAAGTTGCTAATTGTCATTTTCCGTGTGATCAGGGCCGCTTCTAGCTTTGTAGGGGCCAGTGCAAAATGTGGTTTGGGGGCCCCTTTCAAAATAAAATGGCGTTTGTCAAATTGAATAAAGGTTGTAAGGAGAAAAAATATATTTGGATTTTTTTTAAAAGTAAACATTATGATATTGTTACACTGAATTAAATTTAAAAAAAAAATAAATTAAAAAAATAAATTAAAAAAAACCTAGAAGTTGTGGTAATATGTATGCAAAATCTTCAAATTTCTTACAGCGTCTGTATTTGATTTTTTTCCCATGTTTTTGAGCAAACTGTGTCTTGCCCCAGTACAAAAAAGAAGCTCTTGCTCTCTTCAAAGTATGTCCACGGCCTGCTGTCTGGATCGAATCAGAAAGTATTTTATTGTTCAATAATCAGGAAGTGCGTGTTTGCATGCTACATTATGTTGGTTTCACTGTTACACCAAAACTCCACTCTGACCACAGAGACTTGTGAAAAGCTTTTATAAACTCGTTGCGGTGAATAATTGGAACGCGTAAGGTGAGTGAGTAATAACTTTGGACCACTGCAAAACCATTAGTTCAGATTTTCATGTTTTTAAGAAAGTAAAAAACTTGTACAGCATCTTTTTATTTTTCATTTTTGGAATATATAATACAAATACATCGAATCAGTTATATGAAAATGTAGATACCAAGGCGGTAGGCGTTGAATTTTTGAAGAGCACTCCAGCAAATGTAAAATGAAAAAATGTTTTAAGGTGATATGCCAATATTAATGGACTTAACTACGTAACTTCAATTTTGATCATTTTGAAACAGCTGACGTGATTGTTTTGATGCAGAGATCAACATTCTTAACAGTTTATGTGCCCACAGTAGCTTTGAAAGAATACAATTTACCCACAATACAAGCTGTGGCTACGGTGAGTAATACATAAAAGCCACAACTACAGCAAGTCCTGGCCTGAACAAAACATTTTCAGAGTACTGTGTCAAACGTGTATCTTAAAAAATATTATGGTTGGGCAGAAAAGTAGAACATATGAACTTGGATCCCATGATATCTTTCTAGAGTCAGTCTTTGAGCACATATTTTTCTCATCACGTTGATTCAGAGAGTTCACGTACCCCATTATCAGATGCCAGTGAGCAGACTTGCTTGGAAACACGGCATATCTGATTACTGCTTACAGATGCTGATGAGCCATGATGTACAATCTTGATTTGAAACAAGCACAAGGCTAAAAGCACAGAGGAAATTGCTAATGAAATCTTGGCAGTGGAGGGTTCCTACAGCATGTCTCATTAGCCCTCACTTTATAGCTCTATATACTTGTGTGCGGCTGTGGGTCATATTTGGGCCTAGTTTATTCGGCAGATGGGACATATCTCCTGTGCATTTGACCCATCCTGTAACGGCTGATGGTGCAGTGAAGCATCAACCTGCCCAACTTTTTTCCCTTATTTTATCAAGGTAAGCAGCCATATTTGTTTTGATACGACAAACCATGCGTGTCCCTGATTGGCTAATCCACCTGTCCAGCCCTGTGAACTCAGCGGATTCTCCTGTAACCAGACTCACATCTTCGTAAAACATCGAAGAAGTAATATTCTGGATCCCAGGCAAGATCACAAGTTCTCAGCTAGTATTGAGTATTGATCATGCTAATGAGTGAAAGTGGAGTAACCCATGGAATCCAAATGCCCAAAATATTTAAAAGTAGAAACCATCTCCACTTGCTGTGGGCCAAGAGTGGCATCCACCGTGTTGAGACAAGACCACATGTACTCTATATTATTATTCTGCAGACTATTTTTTGCCCATAAACCCAGTCATTGTTTCAGTCCCAGGTCTAACCAGTTAACTGCCCCTGGGTCTTTGGAAAAAACACTTCACACATCAGTGATTGGAGGCGGTCAGAGGGGCTTTAGGCACATATTGGAATACATGTCTTGGTTTACTCAAGGGCAGCTGTGTCAGTGAATACATAATGATTCAAATTATAAAGCAGCTTTGCATGTCTCCAAAATCTTTCTTCATCAAATCAATCATTTTTTCACAGATAATTCATGTAAGAGTAGGACAAATTAAAGCATGAAGTTTGAAAACAATTCAATTTACTATCTAACTCTGTTCCAACATTTTGATTTGAAACAGCCTGATTAAAAGCTTTCTTCAAATGGTTAATGAAAACTTGGCAGAATCAGGCACTTCACATATATCTTACTCTCTTATGAACGCCACACAGCCTTTTAATTTACAGTGCTAAAACATGCTGCGACGGCATCACTATTTACCTTTCCATATCCCATAGCCCCGGCCGGTTGCCATGGGCGCTCAGTCATATTGAACCCCAGCCTCTTTGGCACACACTGTTATCTGTTTAAATATCCGGTTACGTCCCCTCCAGTCCAGGCACACACAGACATGTCATTAAGAGCACAATCTCTCCCCAGCGCGGGCTTCCTTCCTGAGCCAGTGGTGACGGATTGATTTTCTCCACTGAAGGCAAAAAATATTCAGCTAATCAGGCTATTTATATTACACAAAACTGATTTTTATGAGCTTCAAGCCATGTTATAATGTTGTTGCCACATTAAAACATACCCAGAGTTGCGTTTTGTTTCATGCACGCACGTTTCAGTAATCCTAAAAGTTTCTCTATATCAGACATGTCAGACTCAGGCCACGAGATATCAGATATGTGTTAGAGCTGGCCCGCCGGCTGCCAGTATAGCGCATGCACCTCTGATACTATGAATCCCAGAATGCTTCGCAGATTTGTTGGCGACGGCCCCCTCCACTTCTGTTGACACTTATTAGCATCTGCTACCTGTCGCCTCACTCAAATTTAATCCCACCCATCTGAAAACCATGCAGATGTTGCCTAGTCACAGTTTTTAATGTTGGCCCTCTGTGAATTTGAGTTTGACACCCCTGGTCTATATCTACAAAGCTCAAAATGCTCTGTTCCACCTTGTGATGTCATGTAGTGGTCATTTTCAAGTTAAAAGCTACCATTTACCTTTAGTTTAGAAGAGATTGACAATTCCAGGGCTGGAATCATCCAAATGATTCTAGTGAAGGTGTGTGGAGTTTAAAAACACAGTGGAGCACTTCCTGTATTGCCACATGACATCACAATGTGGAACGGAATGATTCTGTTTGAGAAGAACTTAGACCAAATATGCAGAATTTGTCTGTTAAACATGTGTCAATGAAACAAAACAAAACTCCAGGTATGTTTTGATGAGAAAACATTATAACATTCATCATAAAATAGCGTAATATAGGCCGTGTTGTGTTTTGGGGGGTTACATCGATATAACAAAAACAACCAGAGGAGGGAAATAATAGATGATTTCACATTTGTGCGTTTACAGTGTTTTGGTCCAACTGACATCACTTTGGTATCAGCACAGAGGAGCGCTGTGTTTACTTCCTCCACTACCTAGCAACTTTATTAAATCACTTGTACGTTCTGATATGAGAAGTAGTGGTGGAAAGTGCTGATAGAGAGTCAGTATTACTCATAACAGAAGTTTGTCCAAAAGTAGTAATGTGGCAATGTCATAACACAGAGCTCTGCCAAAGAGAGACAGTGCGCAAATACACACTACCAAAAGTGGAATGTTGTTTCGTTACATCTGGCTATAATTTGTTTTGTTGGGCTAACTGAGGATTCTATTAGCTGTCATCTGCAACAATATGTCATAGTAGCGCTCACGTCTAAAAGGTTCATTTCCAACTCAAACTGTGGGTCCTGGGGAGTGTGTTGGTTCTTGTGTTTCATTCATCAGTCCATGTTAAAGAGGGGGTATTTTACTTCTATGGGGCATTAACTGCTAACACATTAGATCACCATGTTACCTGGTATTGTTTTGAAAATGCTATATTCCCTGTAAGTTTTACTTTCATTTTTGACATCTCCCCTCCCTTTTGCTCAGTGCTAAATCACTCCTCCTTCAGAGCACTATTGCAGCACAATCAAGGTGCATCCCCCAACTCAAACTACTGCACATCGCATCAGATTGGTCAAGCTGCTGTGCACAGTTTGTATCATGTTTTTGTATAATACTGGAGAATTGTCATATGAGAGCATGGATGACGTAGGTTTGTGGGTGTGTGTGAAGGGGGAAGTGACTTTTATTTAGTATTTAGTATATTATTCAGTCATTACATTCAAAATAAAACATTATTCAACTTGTATAAGGTTGTACATAACATTTATATCATGACCGAAAGGGTTTAGGCCAGAGGCGTCCAAACTATGACCCAGGGGCCAAATGCGGCCCTCAGACCAATTTTTATTGACCCTCAGGCCTTCAACTGAACTGCCCCAATTGATCATAATCAGAGCTTTTTACGGCACATTTGAGTAATCCTACCAATATAACCTAAATAACATCACATTGCATTGTCATACATACCTAATATTAATATTTCTAGCCTTATTTAAAGTATGAAGTCAAAACTATGTTATATGCACCATCTGAATTATTGACTGTATTTACCGCTGGTCTGTGGCCCTCCGTGTCCAATATTTTTCAAGATATGGCCCTCAGTGAAAAGAGTTTGGGCACCTCTGGTTTAGGCTGAAGTAAAACTTACTTATAATGCCTAATCCTAATGGTGATCTAAACATGTTATCAATTAATACACCATAGAATTACAATCTCTTCTTTAAAAATGTGCTAAAACTTCAGCTAGGTACTCCTGACTGGCTAGCTCAAGAGAGAGAAGTCTGTTGACAGCCCTCATAAGATGTATAAATGAAAGAATGATCTGCATTGAAAGTTTATATGTAATCACTTTAAGTCACTTTAAAAACGTATTACTTATGTAACCATACTTTGGCACATCGAAGTAGCAGTTTCCTACTGTGACGTTTGGCTGTGGCTTGGCTTCAGCACTCCAGCGGAGCCCTTGGTGCCCACAAGGGTCAGATGTATTCCCGTTTCTGTGCTGCTTGTAAATAATGGACGTCATGACTACTGAAAATTACTAAGTACACCAACCTCACAGCAAGAATGGCCGTGGTTTGATTCCCAGACCACTTGGGGCCATTCTGTGTGGGGTTTGCATGTTCCACTCATATCTGTAGATTACCTCAAGGGGTTCCGGTTTCCTCCACCACTAAAACAAGCATATCTGGTTGTCCTACAGTGGTGGTGACCTAAACAATGAGTTGCCTTACAGTAGCCTTCTCAAGCTTTTGTAACCTAAACACAGTACAAATGTATTATCAAGCATAATTAAAAGCACAGCACTTTTGACCGCTTGGCTTCTTACCCCATCCTCTTCGGCTGTGCAACATGACTACAACAATGGGATGAGTTTAGTACGAGGTATAACGTTTTCTTTCCTCGCCTCAGTTCTCCCACAAGTTTCACCGTGATCATGTTACGCGTCTCGGCCGTACAGAGAGGGGAGGGGTGGCTCTTGCACGTCTTTATCGTAAAAATGTTTGTCCATTGTACAGTTGCCCCAGCGCTGAACTCTGGGGGAGAGTAAACAGACGGGGGGCTGGCTCCGCAGGCCTGTCCTTCTCTTTCAGCCAGACTAATGATGTTGTGCGGGCCCACAGCTGTTCCTGGTGGCAGGTGTGTGTGAGAGGGAGCCACAACACACTGTACTGGGGCCCAGCGCGTCCCAGGAATGCCGAAAACAAGACGGAAGACTGGAAGACATAGCAAAGGGCAGGAGAGGGGGGGGTGGGGGGGTAATCCTATGGTTACAATGTATAGCCTGAGTCAAAACCTGCTCAAGTTTAGGCCATCAAAGACCACCAACGGTAGATCAGTCACTCAGATCACTTCAGGCCTTGTTGGAATTGGGGTGCTTGTCATTACTTACATTGAATTTGTGTCTCCAGAAGAGGTATATTTTGATGAAACAAAAATCACAATAAAGTAAATCTGCCTTACATGGCTTTACCTTTACCAAGCCACTGCTGAAAAGGTTACGTTCTTGGTGATCATCAGCAAAATAAAACAGTGAAGTAAAGTTAGAGGCAGATCGTCTTGTGCCCAAAAGGCTGCAGTCAGAGCCCTTTATTTTTTTTCCATGTATTTTTTCTCCAGTACAGATATAAGCCGCTCTTGAGGTCAAAACGTGTCAGTGCATCCTGTCTGATAATCAGGAAATATGCATTAGCATGCTTGTTGTTGTTAGCTTTATTGTGTCAGCAAAACTCTGCTGGTGTAAAACGAGCCGCAAACTGTTGAACTAGTTGGGTTTTTTTTTTACATTTCTAAGGCAGGTGTCTGTGCAATCCCTCAGTCGTCCAGATCTGATCCATAGTAAAAGTCAAAAGTAAAATCTGTCAACTGTCAAACTGTCAATCTCTTCACTCCTACAACTTTTGTGTCCACTTGAGAGATTTAACTTTTGGCTTTTACTTTTAAGACAGGTACATTTTTAAGACAGATACGTTTTTTAGGAACAAGTTCAGGGCTTTAATTTAAAACCTGTTCGGTTAAAAATCAGATATTTGCCTCCTTCCCAGTACTCGTGCATGTGGTACCTTGAGAACATGGACCATGCACAGCGACATTGTGAATAGTTGTTGAATCTGTGCTCTGCTGCTGGTTGAAGCCCTATGGATACAAATGGTTCCCAGATCATTTCCTGTTTGGAACTCCAGTGGATTGGCGCTGAAGAGGGAGCGTAAGCTACACACAGAATATTTACTGTGACCAATTGAGGGCCTTGCTGTTTGCCAGCACTGCAGGCAGTTGTAAGGTACAGGAAGTCAAAATATGCTACTCATAATATGATGTGGAAACTGATGCAAAACATAGCAAATCATGTTCACGTGGACATTTTTTAAAAAGCTATTATGCATCATGTGCTGTTGGTTACCTATTTTTGTTGTGTTTAAGCTTTAGCCAGTGTTAGCAAAAGTGATCCAGCAGTTTGGATTTTGAATCCATTGTGCCAGCTCTGAACTCGAGATATACAAGCATTAAGAGGTGCATCCAGCAGATCAGCAAGTCCATGTGCACTGGTGTGAATGAGAGTCTGTGAGTGTGATGCGGGACAACAGATGGATTTAATTAATGACTACAATCTGCTGTCTTTACTACTTGTATATTGTATATGTTCCTTAACATGCACTGTCCCCAAAAAAAATACATTTATTTGAAACCTCAGCATATTCGTATCTTTAGTCAAAGCTCAAAAGCTAGCTAATGTACACCCAACTTTAACTGCAGCCAAAATAAAAACAACATAATTTGGTATTTTGTTTGGTATATCTAACTTAGAATTTTACGTCTTTACATTAGTGCTTCAATACATTAGGTGACAGGTCAATTTTTTGTCATGTGATTTGCAAAGATCAATCACAAATGTTACTATCCGTCCATTTTTTCTTCCGCTTTATCCGGGACCGGGTCGCGGAGGCAGGAATTTCAGTAGGGAGGCCCAGACTTCCCCTCAAATGTTACTATACAACACTATAAAAAAACAGCTTAGAAATTCTGATTGAAATTTGACATTTTTGTGTTGCGTTCTGCATAGAGCTACACCGCCATGCATGCATACCAATAAACAGCAATAATTCCCCCTACATATTCTGTCATTACCCTCACAGTAGATCTCTAATCAGGCTAAGTGCAGTGCCTCCGAGTAGGAAGTGAGTCTAGAGTGAGCCCTCTGTCCTCCCTCCTCTCGCACCTCCAGCTAATATTAAAGCCAGGGCCATACGCGGTAAATATTAGCTTTTCTCTACCGTGTTGACAGTGTGTGCTTTTCCACGTACACACGGAACAAAGGTCTGCCATACTGCACAGCCACCTGGGAGCTGGGATGGGACTGCGGTGGAGGGAGGCCGGGGCCGGTTGCCTAACACTGGTGGCCTTTCAATGTGTGACTTATGATTATGCAGTTGAAAGGGCCCCCCCTCGGACCGGATGTGCCATGTTGATAATGGGAACAGAGGCTCATTCTACTGCTGCCGTGGATACCAGCCAGATTAATGCCTTCCACTGCATTCTACCTGCACTGTAATTTTACGCTGCTTTGCCCCGCCATTGATTTCCATGAGCAGGAATTATTGGCTTATTGAGTACAGGTTTGGGTTTCCTGTTTATGTTAATGATGCAAAAGGCAGCAAGCTGTTTTACGACTACTACTTTGATTATAGTTGTTAGTCAGTTTTGGACAGGTAACACTTCATTTGCCGTGTTCAGTCATAGTCTCGTCACTACACTTTAAATACTGCATTGATTTCCAAGAGTGCAAATTATTATCTTATTGAGTACAGGTTTGGGTTTAAAGTTTCGAGCCGCTACTACTACTACTACAACGATGATTACAGTTCAGTTTAAAAGCAGCAGTTATTGAGATATTCCACCAGAGGGCGTAAGGACTGCGACAGCCGACACACTGAGGAGCGAGGCAGGGTGAAGAACACGGAGCTGGTGAGGCAATTTTCTTTTTGCAATCTGGAATCTCACCTGATGACATCATGCAGTGGGACCAAGTATTTCCTGCACTGTTACTCAGACATGGACGTTATTAGACATCTCTAGGTATGTTTTTGATGGATAAACATTATAACATGATTAAAAGAAAGAAAAAAAAGGCCATGTATGGATACAATAATCAACTTGAAATGCGTTTTGTTGTTCCAATACTTCCAATATTTTACTCATACTATATTACATGGTAAATGGTCACTTTTTTACAGCACTTTTCTACCTTCAAGGCACTTTATATCAAGGAACTAGTCACCCATGCACACATTCATACACCTGTGTACGCAGACACTAGACTGGAGGGGGGGGGTTATGTGTCTTGTTCAAGGACACGGCAACAGTATTCATCTGTGGAATCGAACTGTGAACCTGTACGTCAGTGGATTTGACCAATGTACCAATGTTTATGTCAAAAGTAGGATTGGAACTGCCAACCTTCAGATCAGAGGACGAGCACTCTACTGCGCATCGTAAAGCTGCATTCATTTTTCCTCAGTTTCCTCACATAGACCTTAAAAACGTTTGTGAGCCTCTGCTAATGCTCCGTGCTTCTAAGCAAAGATTCCTGCTTGGAACATTTTTCACTTTACCTCGCCATAAATAAGGTCTATATTCACAAGACTTTTTTTTATACATTTCAACACCTCGAGACTGCAAAGTGGGCATTTATCACTCAGGTGTAAGCAAACATATGTTCCCAGCATGCCCTTTGGCACAGCTCACAGTTGGGGTCAAAAGTCAGTTTCTTTTAGGAGTCAAACAGAAACAGCGTGGCCTTGTGAGTCGACAGCGCCCCCTAACTGTACCTCCTCTCCCCTTCCCTCCTCTCTTCTCCCTCTAGCCTGCCAGTGCGGTTTGCCTTGGCGAGCTGATAATAAAAGACACAGAAATCCTCTTATCCCTCTCTTCTCCTTGCACTCTCCCCCTTTCTCTCTGTTAAAATGAGTCACTTCCTTGCCAGGGCCTCCGTTGATGGACTGTGGCCAGAAGATACCCTGCTATTTATTGCCCTATTCCTGCCCCGAGAAGAACAAGAAGAAGTTTGAGCCCGGGAGAAGGGGCGTATTGAGACAAACCTCCATACAAATCCCGTCACAACGTTCTCCGTGCCGAAAGAATGCACACTTCCTGGACTTTTTTTTTTTTTAAACTTATCCGATAGGGCCCAAAACACACTCACCTCTAATTCCACAATTGATGTTTTAGTTCTTGGTTCTTGAGCTTCTAGGCTGCCTGGCTTTAAGGTCTATGTTTTCCATGACGTCCCATCGGGAGCAGAGGAGATTTATGCCCCTCGGTTGGTGTTTTGTCAAAGGGAAATGTGGCTGGCTCTTTGACCACACATGCAAAGCACAAATACGCACACAAACTGTCGCTCATGATAAAAACAGGCCCTGCTAGAACAGAGATAGAACAGTTGTCTACAAAGGCAAAAAGTCAATGAGGAAAACAGATATGGACTTATTTATGAAGAAGTCAATAAATAAGTATAAAAAAAGACCTTAAATCAAATCATTTCACAAAAGTATTATAATATACTTTGAATAAGGTTAAGGAAATCAGACTCCATCACAAAATATTCAAGCCTCAAACCTCTTCATGCTGCAAAGTTCATGCGCTGACATGGAAAAAGTATAAATTTAAAGCGGACCTATTATGCAAAATCGACTTTTCAGAGCTTTTTGTTTCCCCATCACCATTTACTTACCTGAAATTGTATTTGGAGTGATTCATGCATGCCGCCATCTTTATTCGCTTATTTTCAAGATGCCATTTTGCTGATCAACCCCCGTTTTCACCACCACTGGAATACGCCCACTGCTCGTTTACGATGACGTCGAGTCCCATTGGGCATTGCAGTCCCACCGGAGGAGTTGGGGGACTTGTCTGGGGTGAGGGAAGTCTGGGAATCCCTGCTTAGACTGCTGCCCCCGCGACCCCTCACCGGATAAGCGGAAGAAAATGGATGGATGGATGGATATTGCGATTTAAAATGTCAAAATTACAACATTTGATCCACCGGTGTCAGATTATAACTATACCCCCAACAAAAGCACAATAGTCTTCTTTAGCCAGGATTTAGGCTCACAAAAGCTTGAATTTTAAAGTCTAAGTTCTTTTTTGTGATTTATTTTGTAATGTATAGTCGACAGATTGTTTTGGTCCGCCTTGTTTGGTGGGGGAAGAGTTTCACATTTCAGAAGCTCAAATTTGTTTTTATTCCTCCCAGTTAGCTGTATTTCTTTGCTTACACACTCAGCATGCACTTAACCCCCATACTTCCATATAACCACATCCACAGGATCTTTTGCGAATCCAAAACATTCCATTGAGCTCAAGTTCAGGCACATCCCCCTAATAGAGGGGTTTGCACTTTTATTCATGGGCCCGTCTTTTAGTATTCCACAGCTTTACAACCATCAACCTCGTGCATGTCGACCTCTTTTTTCCCCACACTGCATTGTCTGTCTGGTACTACTTTGGAACGCAGAGGATTGTGATTTAAATGGCTTCTGAGTACTCCCTAATCCACCGGAGGCACATAAGTCAGACAAAGGTAGCTCCGAAAAGGCCCGGCAAATTCCAGTGAGCAGAGAGGAAGTCTTAAATCCCGAGCTGCACTTAAATACTCCTGGAGGTGACTTATTAATGGAATGATTTTGACTTGTGTGTATGGATGGCGCTTGATGGAGTGGGATGGTGTTTGGAAAGAACCCTAATACGGCGTGACAAAAGGACGAGGGCAAACAAGAGATTCTTTGGTTTATTTTACCATTGTCCGGTATGAAAGAGGCGGAAAGGTGTATCCAGTCTGCCACAGAAAGGGCCACTTTGTAAGGACAAAGACGAGCGAACGAGCACCGGCATGCGTTACACTAAATCCATCCACTGACACAGGCTGTTAAAATGCTATTGTGTGCGTCGGTACAATAGATTTGGTTGTGGTTGAATTTGGTGAGACAAAGGTGGTGGTTAGGGATGGTCCAATATGGATATTTTTGAGGAAGTACTAGGCCTGTCACGGTAATTACTATATCGACACAGATGGGGGTTCACCAGTCTGGTTATTTTTCTGTACTACTGAAGTGTTTCATTCTGTTGTTTAGTTATAAAATACTTATCGTGACTCTGTTATATAGTACATTTAAACTACTTCATCATGACATGCCTAGCCAGTACATATATCCAATATTTGTCTTGCTCCTGTGCTCGATAACTGATACCGATATTCCAATTTTGATATCGGTAGGGGCCACAAATTTATGTCACATTATTGTAAGGTTACCACAATTTACTTATCTGAGATGTTAAATCATTTCGTGCATGGTTGTGAGAAGATAAAGACAGATTTTTTAGGCTAACCGCGCAAAAAAATACACATTTGATGCACGGAGGACAATTTGGGAATACAGGGGCGAATACAGGACTCGGGGAGCAAAGGGGACCGTTTACCCAGGGCCCAGAGCAGGTAGGGGCCCCTCGCAAAGTCTATTATCTGCATTTTTCATTAGTGTGGGTCCAACAACATGGTTTGCAGCCAGGGTCCAGAATTCGGTAATGGCATATAGAGACAGCTTTAAAAAAAAAAAAAAGGTATTGGTGCCAAATATCAGCTATTTTTTGTGTCCGACCAATCGATATTTGGCCAAAATAAACACTTCTTACATCTCCAATGCTGATATTTCTACAACAATATATCATCCGTACCTCGTTGTGGTTACTGAAAAAAAGTTTCATGCAATTTCAACCTGGAAAGACTGACAGACAAAAAAGAAAAGGATTAGTACGCCTTATTGAGTTATTGAGTTATCTTTGGCAGAGGACATTGCGATGAAGGGCATGGCAGTTAGAAGACGTTAAGGAGATGAGGGGGGTTTAAATTGGGTAGAGTGGGCGCTGATTGGACAAAGATGAGGTGTGGCAAGCAGCGGGGAGGAGTAATAGGAGGGAAGTAATGAAGGCTGAGGAGCAGGTAAACTCTGGAGAAGCCGTGAGGTAGACGGGAGCGCAGTTAGGTCTTTCATGCTGAATTTACACAGCTCCATTTCTCTTAGATTATGTATCTGTGAGTCTAGATCCAGAAAACAAAGAACTCAAAGTAGATGAGATGATAAATATGATCTTAACTAAGGTATTGTCTTTAAAAAAAGGTAAAGGTATCACATGGAAAAATCTACTTATTAAGTATTATAGTACCTGTTTAAAAATGTACTTTTAGAGTAAGATGTAAAAGTATTTTCACAAATGTTGTTAATTCATTAAAGTGTTAACTGCAGTGATATTAATAAAAAAATGAAGCTTGAACTCAAAAACTGTTACCACGAACATAAAATAAAATATAAAAATAAGCCCTCAAAACATATGAAAAGTACTTTTTACTTTTCAGTGCCGTTTAAAAATGTAGTGGAGTAGGAAGTACAGATACCTGCTCTCAAATGTAATGAAGGAAAATTAAAAAGTATCCACTGTGAAATGTAGTTAAGTAGAATTTTTAGGTATGTGTACTTTACTACTTGTGCTTTGTTACCCTTCCACCACTGACAGTTATGATTTTATTATTCTATTTACACACATTAAACTACTAAGATAGTAACTTCACTGAAGCACCACCTGCACACTAAAAGCAAACTTTTACCAGACATGCAATCTTTTTTTTTTTCCCTTTCTGACACTTGCATTATATATTGTACAATAATCTGTATAAAAGTTCAAATGTAGACAGAACTTAATTATAAATAATGACATTAATCAGTGGTTTGTAAATCTATAACTTACAAAATTCATAACGATTGGCCCATTCGTCACAAACATGAAGCCTTGAGCATCACACGAAGTACCAGATTTCCCTCCGTCTTATCAGGAGTCTCTATTGTCCTGGACAGTACAGACCTGTTTGATAAAGTCTCCACTGCTTTGCCTGTGCGGTTGCCAGATGGGTGGGGTTGCCACAGATTGTAGGACAATACTCCGATTGTCAGGAAGTTTGTACAGTCACACCAAACCATTGTTACCTTTAGTGACAGTGACAATAACCAAACTTGTTCTGAGCTGCCACCAGGGCTTGACATCAACACTAGCCAACAAGACAAATGCTTTTTCGCTGCGTAATATCATTTGGCTCACGAGTCACTTTGCAAAGTTGAATATTTTACACAAACAACTTATGAGGATTGAGGTTTTCTGCCAAGTTACGCTAAAATCAATAAATACAGACAAATCGTGGAGTGGACAGGGAGCTGGGTGTGTGTGGACGTCACTAAAAACATATGAGACAAATGAGGACAGATCTTTTTGTCTTGATTAGCTCAAGATGCGAATTTTGGATCGAAATAAAAATCGAAATAACACCACAAACAGAGCAAAAGACGAAGTTTAAATCTGTCAACTGGACAAATCGTTGTAAGAGTGAAGACGTTTCATGAAACATCAGCGATTTGTCCAGTTGACAGATCTAAACTTCGTCTTTTGCCATTGATCAGACCTGCACGACTGAGGGATTACACCACAAACAGACTTTACTTTTTTTTTTACTTTGTTATTTTGTTACATTTTAATAAAAGTTAGCATTAGCTTTGAGACACATACATAACAATTATAAAATGGCTTTAACATGTTGCACGTCAAGTAAAAAAAAACAAAAAACAAAAAAAAAAATCAAACGTTAGCTACTAGGCCTATTTATTAAAAAAGACTAGCCATGACCAAAAAAAAGCCTTCGTCAAACCGTGGCCTGCCCTCCCAGATCGATCATGCCCAGGGTGGTAAATAACCGATCTAATATGTCATATAACTCTATTACCAGCCGTACTTTTGTCAGTTGTGCGCTGGAGGCTAAAGCTATCAACACACAGCCAGCACTAGCATCTTTTAAGGAAACAAGCCGTTGCAGCTTTCCAATCCATCATCGAGAGTGCCGTTTGATTTTATGTGGAAGTTCTGACCTGTTCAAAGCCGTGGGGCGGGCTGTCTGATACGAGATACCATTCTTCTACTCATTTATTGAAGCCGGTCCCCGTGTGTTGCGGCTGAGCTCGGCTTGGCCTTTGACACCCAGGCAAATAAGGCACAGTGTTCTCCGTCAAATGTTGGTAAAGCTCGTGTGACAGGTTGATGGATGCGTGAATCAAAGTCCATTCACAAGCAGGGCTACCACAAACACACGGGTCTGTACGGTTGGCGCTTATCAAGAGGAAGCGGGTGTTAACGGTTGCACCTCTGAAGGCTTGTTTCAACACTCCTGTAACAATATGTCGTCATATTGATATAAAGATGTCAGATGTCATACTGTGTCCAAACTTTTCTCATTAAGGGCCACGTATAAAAACACAGATAAAGCTGAGGGCCGTTTGAGGGCCATAGACTGGTCGCCAATACAGTGAATACTTCAAGTCTGTGTTATTATTACAAGTTAGACTGAACCACTAGACCTTTATTCATGCTTGCATCATTAAATATTTGATATGGGCTTGTTAAAGTAGATTTTCAGAAATGTACAGTAAAAAGTACTGTTTAAGGTAATATGGGCCAATTCACCAGGAAGCTTGAGGGCCAAAAAAAATTGGTCTGTGGGCCATATTTGCCCCTGGACCACAGTTTGAGCATGCCTGTCTTTATATTAGTTAGTTACTACTAAACTGTAATTTACTTTTAAAGGAAGTTACATTATTAGACAAAGACATTTTTGTTCATGTAATAAAGTTTTTTTCTGTTTTTTTTTTTGTTTTTTTTTGTACAGATATACTGGAAAAGTAAAATAGTCATATAGAAACTGCTGTGTGCCGTTTGCGGTTTTTTAATCGTAATGCTAGTGCACTGTTGGTATGCTAGTTGTTGTTAGCATTACCTTGATGATGGCCAAAAAAAATCCACTCTGGCTTCAGGGAAAGGAGCTTATAAACTACTCATGGGTAATAAATAGGATGCTAGGAATGCATTAGGAAAATGAGCAATAACCTTGGACCATGGCAAACAGTTTTAAATAAACTAGTTAGCGAAAAAAATAAATAAAATTGTCTAATCCATGCCATTATTTCCAAAAGGAGACTTCTACAACTACGTCTGAATTGAGCCTATTAGAGCACAGGCCAAACAAGTCCGGGTACGTTTTTCTTTTTAGGTTTTCTTATATCATTTTAAAACATGAACTACCCATATTAAGGTGTCCTAATCCTTGCTTTAATAATGACTTTTACCTGTTGACAAAGCTCAATCTGGGTAAATAGTTGGCAGTATTCTTGACTGGACGAAGGAAGTAGGAAATGAGAGTCAAATGGAAACACGTAGGAGATAGTGTTTGAGAGGGGCCAGGGTGCAACTAGATGAGTGGTATTCTGCACTCGGTTTCACTTATGGAAGTCATCACAGGCAATTTACTACCGTGGCGAGATAAGATCAGCCAAATGAAAGCTTGTCGAGGCTAGAGGGGGTTAATATGTTCACTGGACTCACAGTACCTCAGCTCCAGAAACAGCCAGAGGACTGTTTTTTTTTCTCTCCTCTGACTTTGTCCTGAGGCCCCGGGTGAACCAGTGCTGCTGAAAAGAGCAAAGAACAGCTCCATGGAAACGGGAAGGCGTTTGAGAGGGAGGCCTGAGCAAAGGATAAGAGACGTTTCTGTCTGAATGCTAGAAGAGGAGAGAACAAAAAATAAAACTAAAAATAAAATAAATGTATTAGCAGACCCTTAAAACCTGCACCATACAGTTATATTATGAATGCAGTTCTTGGGTTCAGTATAAGCCTGCTGTGTGCTATCAGCATCTAATTATAAAGCACAATTAGGAAGTGTGCTGTTAACATGATAGTTGTTGTTAACATTTCTATGACCGCAAAACTTGTGAACGTGCATATAAACTCTTGTTGACTTATTCGGCTAGAAAACGTGAAATAACAGAAAAATACCATCATCAGCCTTGTCCAAAGTACTCTGATTGTAATTATAAAGGTCCTTTTTTGCAAGTTGGACCGACTCGTTTTGGCCTATGCAGGTCTTCAGCAGGGTTCCATAGGTCAAAATGTGTTGGCGTATGAATGAATGACTGTTGGAGGTTGTTGGAGCAGCACGCCCAGATAGACACAACGGTACATTGGCACGTTTCTAATAACTGAGTAATGGCAACACCCGAAATTAAATAAATCTTTGACTTTTTTGCAACGAAACCCATGTAACCTGTTAAATAGCATCGTCTCCTTCTCCACACAGGGGTCGCTGCAGTGGGGACGGGATGTGCAGTGTATGGGGCCCCTCTGGGACACAGGACAGAACACCAAAGCCGAGGTGCTCTGGTGTCGTTTAGGTGCTTAACACTTCCGTGTCAATAATTACAAGTGAGAGTCACAGACCCATCAGCACTGGCTGAAAGAACTTATGTGCTCCATTATCCTGTTGGGTAGGTTTACATTAGTCCCATACACCATATAGTGTTTATTATGCAAGATTTAAAGATGACCTTTGTGTTTTATAGTTATAATCTATGACACTCATGAATCATTATGTCATGCATCTCAATAAAATAAGCTGCTCACACTAGCAAGTTGCATTTTTTATTTTTTTTTTTTGTACCAAAATGACTATGTGACGCTGCCGAATCCTACACGTATCATCGATTAAGAAAATAAAACAGAAGAACGAACTACAGAGCAGTGGGCGTATGCTGGTGAAAACAGGGATTGATCCTGACATCTTGAAAATAAGCGATTAACGATTGCTCAAACATGCTCAAATCACTCCAAAAACAACTTTGAGAGGGTAAAATAGATGGAGAAACAATTATAATGGGGTTAAAAGCTCTGAAAAGTTGATTTTGCATAATAGGTCTGCTTTAAAGCCACAGTATGTAACCTTTTTACCAAAAAACAGACTAAAAGCATGTTTTTTTTCATTCTGGATGTTGGATATTGCACTGGAAAACATGCATACTTGTTGTAAGCAGGCTTGCCTTTCCACAAACTTGACTTTTTCTAGGCCTGGAAGAGAGCCTCTTCCTGCTCGTTTCCAAGGAAACGTTCCTTTGGCTATAATCCTCCACAGTAGGGCATAAAACCTATCTCCATGGAGAATTTACCTACCACTTTAGTACTTGAATTTAAAAAAAACAGATTCTTATTGGAGACACTGGGGATAGGGTAAGTGAAATGTCTTGCTCAAGGACACAATGACACTGCCTACATATCATCTTTAAAAGGTGCACCACCAGCTTGTCTTCATAAACATGTTATCGCTTTGCATGAATTGCTCTATAATATGGTATTAAAATATCCAAGTCTTATTGCCATTGTCAGTGAGCAAATCTGACCTCGAACTTGATCTAGTGGAGTCCCCTGCTTGTTTCCATGGAAATAGATAAGCTTAATGTCATACTGTAGAACATTTCAAGCTAAACAGGAGGTGGAGCAGTGGCACAGCTTTACAACTATTTGAGTTCACGTGTTTAGGTTGTTGCTTTTGGGTACCCATTTTTGTTTTTACATTGTCATTCTTTTATGTTTTGTAAAAATATGATTAAAAATGTACTTTTTTTTGCCGTAAACTCACTCAAACTAAACCCATGCACCCCTCCATCACCTTAATGGCACCTCACGTCTCCCTTTACATAGATTATACTGCTTCACAAACACTGCTAGCACAAAGCCATTCTAAACACCGCGGCTACCTCCACAAAACAAAGAAATCGTCCATAAACCTGGCCTTTCTATGCCTTTTGGTGGTAAACGTCCCAGTAAAAGTGCCCCTTGCTCACATATACAACCAAGTATACAACCTGTGGACCGACCTAGGCTGCAGTTTTGCACAAAGCCCTGCAATACAACGCTAGTTAATGTTTACCCAGAAAATATGTAATTGCAGACTTCCCCCTAATAAACTGTTCCAGAATTCAGGGCTCAATCCTACTCCAACTGTGTGATTATGTGCACGCTCTGGGCCTCCTCTTCCTCTCCGAGACTTAGCACATGTAAACACAGCTATTTATACGTCATGACGAAATCGACTTAGCATAAGCAACAGTCCAGGGGTTTTTAAAATCCAATTTGGAAGCTGGTTCTGTGTTGCGTTACGTGGAGCCGCAAAACTGAGGCACTGTATCGGCTCTTAAAACATGAAAAACGCTGGTTCCAAAGTTATTCGTCGCTTACCTTATGCATTACGAGCATCCTAATTATTCACGGTGATGAGTTTATAAGTGCGTTTCACCAGAGACCAGAGCGGAGTTTTGCCATCATGGTTTGCATGCATGCCAGGATTACTTCCTGGTTCGGGGGATATGAAAGTGCTTTATAACTAGAGGCGGACAGTACACAGTAGTCTCATTTTGACTAAAAAGTGCAGTTTTTCCAGTATATCAGTACTAGGTCAAGACAGATATTACACAAATGAGTACAGGGCCTTTAAAGTGCAAATAAGAAGTGTTCATGTTTATTTAATTAGAACATAAGTGGTGGATGGTACCTGTAGTCATTTTTTTTTATCGTAGTTTTATATCAGTTAAGTGGCAGTTTATGAAGAAATGTGGAAGAATAGTTTTCAAAAATACAGGAAGTAGCAATGAGTTCTCAAATGTTATGTTACCCTTTATGTCATCATACAGAGAGTTTTCTGGCAGTTTAAACATTCATTTAACAAAATAAAGGTGTAGTGAGGCATTTTATCTGTCAGATAATAACTAATGTGTAAATAAGATGAGCTTTGGCGCTTGTTTAGTTTATGGTTGCTAGGTAACAGAACTGGAATTACCAATATGTCTGTCACATGTGCAGCCCGATTCATACCAGGAAGTTGAATTAAAATAAACAAAAACATCAAAAAAACAAAACAAAATTACTGAAATGGGAAAAATTTGGTAAGATTATATTAAAAATTTTTAATACAATCATGTCAAATAGGTTTTAAGTGGAAAGTGTGCTTACTTATATATGTATATGCACATTAACTCTATCAAGATATAGTGCAGATATACTGTATGTGGCAGTGAAGTGATTCAATTGCAGATAACTAAGTCGAACTTGATCCTATGTATGTCTTTTTTTGAGAAAATTTTTAAATATAATAATATTCTTTGCTGCATTTTGGCTGGGGCAAGTCGATGACAGCACCTGTTGATCCGTTTCCAGACATTGGTACATCTCCAGGCATTGGTCAGAAGTACCTTGCTGGACTTAATGCAAACCAAGAACACATGCAAATAAAAGTAGGCTACTGCAATCCAACTGACAATGCAAAAAAAATGCAATAAGAGTTATATTGCATAAGTTATAGATGTGATCGTGGGTGTACTTATTAGGCCAACGCTGTCATCTCACCAGTGAATGGAATCTAATCTGGCTGATAAATTATATAAGTAAGCCCATATTGTGAACTTTGCCCCGTGTCTAACCAACAGCCGCAGAGCCGGAGCCAACTCTGAATATGCATCACTTCCTCATCGCATTCCTCTGTGTGATAAACAAGCCGTGCATTTTCCCCCCATACACTTTTATGGCTCTGCGCACTCATCGATCAGCCTGACAGTGTAGCCCAATCATGGTGAATGCTAAAAACAGTTCTGCCGCTAATGAAGCAACGCACAAACCTTATTTGGAATGTGGGGTTTTGAAACGTCTCTGCTTATTTTCAGAGTCAGAATTACTTTCATTGTTTTGTTGCGCAAGTTAAAAAGCGAGGGTTTGGTATAAACGTCTCAGCGTGAAAGTGCGTAATGTAAGGGCGCATTGTCCGGTAATAAAAACGTGAAATAAAAGCTGTTCAGACTACCCATGATGCACCTGAATGCGCAGGGAAGCTTGAATGGAGGAGGTCTGCATCAGGATGGTAGAACTTACTTGATATAGACGTAATCCATCCATTTTCTTCTGCTTATCTGGGGCTCTTCTCTTGGACAGCAGTCGAAGCAGGGACTCCCAGACTTCCCTCACCCCAGACACTTCCTCAAGTTGAAGTATATAACCTGTTAAAGATTAAAGTTTACCTAGCGACACATAGGCTGCATCAAGAAGACATCTGCAAAAAAATGTGACAAAAACATGCAAAATCCCAAGTTACTCATGATAACTTCAGTAGTCAAGAGATAGAAGTGAACATTTTTAAAAGTATTTTGTAGGGTAATGCTTATTGATTGATTGACATGTACACATCTATCGCGTGTTTGTCCAGAGAATAGGATCACTGTGGTACTTACAGAAAAGCAGGGTGAAAGATAGGGCAGTGGGTCACTTGTAGCAGCTTTGTAATGCAGCTAGTCCATTACATGAGCCTGTCTCTGAAAAAAGAAGTTTAAAATATTTTACTGATGAAAGAAAGTGTTGTGTATCAGCCAACTAATTATAATTGAATTGTTGGAAATTTTAACTTACCCATGTTGTCTGCCATCTTAGGTGTTCCAGCCAAATGAGTCCTCGGGAAGCCAAAGCACCTGAAGAAGGTTCCGGGGCAAACAACTGTGTGCTAATAAGGAGGGGTGTCAAATATTTTAGTTTTTTTTTTTTTTTTTTTTTTAATCTAATTCATGTTCACTGTTAGAACAGATCAAATTAAATGTAGAGCTCTATTTTAACAGCCAACTTAATTGAATAAATGTGTGCACTGTTTGGTTAGAGCTAACTTTTAACTATATTATCGGATGTGGGAAAACGTACCTGTGCTGCAGAGTGGGTTCATCCAATTAGGGAGGTGCTCTATAAAAGGAGCAAACCACAGTCGGCTAAAGAGGGGGTGCTGCCATGTTGATTTTTAAATTTTTTCCTGGTTTGGTAAATATGTTTGGTGTTGGAATAAATGCACTTAGGTCTGCTCTGTTCCTCATTGAACTGCTAAGGTTGATATCCAGGACTATTATAAGCTTTGACACAATTTTTTCATTAAAGTGTCAATTTCATGTGTGTGTATCAAAATTTCTGTTTGTTTTTTTTTTTTTTTTTTTTTAGAACGAAAACTGTACAACAAACAACCAATTAAGATATATGTAAAGAGCACGGAATTGTTTTTGCATAAATATATTACTTCCATTTGTGGCATTGTGTTAATATTTATTATGCCTAAAAATCTGCATTAGCACCAGAGACAGAGACATCCACCCACAATTCTCTGTCCACTGCCTGATCTTGAAGTATTCATTTTAGCGCAACTCAGCAAAAGCACCATAGAGATAATTGAACAAGAAGTAGTGACGCCAACAGTAAGCTAGCAGTTCGCTTTTGTGCACAGAACGAGTTGAAATTATATTAAAGGGCCCACACTACTGCGTTTTCTGATCTGTTACAGTATAATGTACCTGGAGTTGTGTTTTGTTTCCTTCACACATGTTCCACACACAAACCCTGCATATTTAGGCTTTCTTAGTTCTTCTCTCAAACTGGAAAACACTCTGTTCCACCTTGTGATGTCATGTGGTAATACAGGAAGCGCCCCACTGTGTATTTAAACTCCATACTCCTTCCCTTGAATCAGTTGGATAATTTCAGCCCTGGAAACGTCAATCTCTACTGAACAAAAAGGTAAAAGGTAGCTGTTAACTTGAAAACTACCACTTCATGACATCACACGGTGGAACAGAGCGTTTTGAGCTTTGTTTTTTGAGGAGGTAGCGCATTCTAACATGGTTTAAAGCTCACAGGAGTCCATTTTGTGTAATACAGGCCTCTAAATTAAGTGTTCATCCCGGCACCCATGTCAGAACGTTAATATCCAGGTCAGATAAAACTATCACTCCATTTCCGGCCGCAGCTGTAATTGCCCTAAGTAATGCTGGACGTCCCGTTGGGGCTGAGGTTGGCTGGGTGCACCGCTCGAAACATGTCTTTAAAAGCGCATTTAGGACGGAATTATTTTATACCGGATTATTTTTACACTCTGACGTGGTCTTTTTTGCCCGTTTGGTGCTCGAAATGAACCCAGCTCCTTAATTTTCCTCCTCGCGTTGGTTTCTGCTCTGCTTTTACGGTAATAGGAGCGGGCATCGACCTCAAAGTCTGCTCACTTCAATATATAGACACAAAATGACCTCAGTGCGGAGACACTAGTAAACAGTTGCAGTAAGAAGAAGTAATTTAAGAGTCAGTGGTACATAAAGACATGGTGATTGGCTGAGTTACAATGGAACTTTAAATATGTCATTGACAGATCTGTACACTCAAGATTTATACTTTAGTCTCATGGTCAAACATTCGGGAATCTGGAACGGAACATGTGATTTGGATGGGTAAATGGTCATTTTTTTTTACATTTTATTTAATTTATGTAGCGCTTTTCCACCTTCAAGGCACTTCACATCAAGACACATACATACACCAGCGTACACAGACCCTGGGCACAAAGTGGGTTAAGTGTCTTGCTCAAGGACACATCAACGGTATTCATTTGTAGGAGCTGGAATCAATGTTGAGAGCAGGATTTGAACCGGCAACCTTGGGATCAGTGGACAACACTCTACCAACTGAGCTTATTTTGGTCAATCTACACTTTATCTCAAACAATTGGTCTCAAAAAAACAAATGTTTCAAGACAGTGTTTTTGCTTTTAACTAACTTTTTTGGTGGAGGGTCTGCCACCTGCTTGTCTCCATGGGGACCACCGGACCAAGTTACAGATCAGGTCTGGGCAGAGGTGAGACAAGGCCGCTCATGGTAAGAATGCTTTTTTTTAAATGTATTTGTAGCTATAAAAACAGATGTAGTTGAATAAAAGAAATGTCATAACCATAGAGGCGACCAGATACTAGAACCATCACCAGAAAAATGACGTAATGAACCTTTAATAGTTTACCTGTTGATACTAGCAATATTTCTTTGTTTTGTTAGAAAAGTAATATTTCCTGTGATAAAGAAGTTATCCATGAATGATTTTTTTTTTATATGTAAACATACAAACACAGAGGGGGGCGGACCAGTTTTCCTGCCCCGGCCTCACTGTGGGAAAAAGGGGGCTCGACACATGCTGGCATCCCATAGACCAGTGAGAAAGAGTGGATGTGGAAGAGGAGGAGGTGGAGGAGGTGGAGGCCGTCTTCTTTTCTACTCTTTACTCTCCCCTTTTCCCTCTAAGCTCCGCCCCTTCCGTGAGCGGGGAGGCGGTCATCCCGTGCGTGCGTGTATTCGTGTGTGTTTAAGGCGGAATTTATTGAATCCGAGTGGAACCTCTCATAATGCCACCCTCCCCTCCTCCTCCACCTCCTCCTCCCTGCACCCTGCAGTCCCCAGTCCCTTCTTCTCCTCCTCCTCCTCCTCCTTCCTGATGCTTTCTCCCGGGACAAAGAATGCCCTAAATGCCCGGCGTCTCCAGCAGTGTCAAATAACTAAAGGAAGGAGAGGAGGAGGGTGGTGGGGAGGAAAAGGGGGATGAACGGAAGCAAAGGAGGAGGAAGACATGGCGGAGGTCTAAGGTGCCATTTGTCAAAGTGATCGAGTTAGATAACACTGAGCTGGTGTCTTCAATAGGCTTTTACTTCCATAATGGACCAAAACCTGTTGGAGTAACCAGTGGAAGTTACATTACATTCTGCGCTACAAACTTAATTTAAGGTGCTGTGTCTTTAAAAAAAAATATTACAAAACTAGTCCATTTTAAACCGTCTGGTCTAAAGTTATTCCTCACTTTCCTTCTTATTCCTTCCTTCCTTTTTAAGCACTTTTTGCAGCTTTCAGAAATCTGAGAGGAGTTTGCAGCTAACAACGACTAGCATGCTAATCACACACTTCCTGATTCTCAAGAAAACGCTTTATAATCACACGCAGACAGCACACAGCGAAGGTATTTTGACCTCAAGAGCTGTTTATGCAGTATATCTGTACTGGGTAAAACAAATTTTGGCAAATACATGGAAAAAATTGGATACAGGCCCTTTAAAGATGCACTGTGTAACTTTTCACGTGGAGAGTTTGCCTATAAGGAGATTATGGATTTATCTGGAATGTTTCACAGTATGGAAATGAACTTGTATCTTATATAATTTTTAGTCTGTCTGCATCTCCAAAACTCAAAATGCTCTGTTCCACCTTGTGATGTCATGAAGTGGTAGTTTTTAAGTTAACATCTACCTTTTAATGTCATAAAATGTCTGTCTGCATTTAATTGTAAAGCGTTTTATGGTCCAATGAAAAGGAAGTGTGCGGTTAGCATAGTTGATAGCATAGTCAGGACAAAACTCCATTCTGGTCTCTGTATAAGGTAAGTAAAGAATAACTTTGGACCACTACAAACAATTTAAAATTTACTAGTTTTTCTTTTGAGTTTATTATTAGTCTTTATTATTAGCTCTGTTCCACCTTGTGATGTCATGAAGTGGTAGTTTTCAAGTTAACATCTACCTTTTACCCTTTGTTTAGTAGAGATTGGCAATTCCAGGGCTGAAATCACCCAAATGATTCTAGTGAAGGTGTGTGGCGTTTAAAAACACAGAGGAGCACTTCCTGTTTTACCTCATGACATCACAAGGTGGAACAGAGTGTTTTCAATTTGAGAGAAGAACTCAGCTTAAATATGTGAATGAAACAAAACAACACTTCAGGTATGTTTTTGATGAGGAAACAACAGTATAACATAGATCAGAAAGTGGCGTAGCGCGTGTCCAGGACAGATATGTGAAGTGTCTTGCTCAAGGACTCAATCTCAATATGCCAAACTACCAACCTGAGACACTTTTGGTATTAGCAGCAGACGTCACTGGATTAGGGTTGTTTGTACATTGTAACTCCAGCAAGATGTGGTAATATAAATATCTTTTCATGAGGAGTAGAAGACGTTGCACAAGTCTCCCATCTGAAAGTTGCTCCACACTTGTTTGGATCTGTGCTGTGTAAACTGTCCAGTTCCACTCTGGTCTCATTATAATTGATGATGATTTGATTTCAGATGAACTGCAATAACAAGCAAGTGTTTAAAGTGTTTACTGACAAAATGTATTTTACAAAACATGATTTAGATTTAGCAAGACGTTTCTGTGTTCCATTGTTTGAACAGAACCTTCAAAAAGCATGAGCGTGAACATCTGAGGAGGGTCGTCCCTGAACGCTGCGCCTGTCAACACCGAAGGGTGTGTTAAGTACAGTAGAAGTGACAGTGGTAAAGTACTGTGCTTAAGTAGAATTTTTAGGGTATCTGTGCTTTACTTATGTACATTTTAAACTGGGTACTTTACTTTTACATTTGAGAGCAGGTGTCTGTACTTTTTACTCCACTATATTTTTGAACTGGACTGAAAAGTAAAAAGTACTTTTCATATGATTTGAGGGGTTATTTTTACATGTTCGTGGTAACATCCTGACTGAAGGTTTCGAGTTCAAGCTTCAGCTTTGAGAAAAAAAAAATAAATAGACAAAAGTCATAAGAAAAATTACAAAATGGATTTTGTATTGCAACTGCTGACCAAAATATGTATAATTTTTGAATCAATATCATTACATTTAAACTTAAACAAATGAAACACACTTATGTGAAATACTTTTTACTCTTAAAGTACATTTTTAAACAGGTACTTACTGTTAGTAATACTTAATACTGTTAGTTAAGTCATTTTTTTTCACGTGATACTTTTACTTGAGTAACATTTTACCTCTGTAGCTGTACTTTTACTTAAGTAACAAAACTAAGTACTTCATTTTCCATATAGACAGTGGTTCATATTAACAAACACCTAACAGTTGCAGTAAAGGGTACAGTATATATTTACGTTATGTATGTCTGACTATGTCCTGCAAATTCAGTTGCATCACTTCTCAAAAAACGCTCTGTCCCACTCTCTGATGTCATGAAGTAATCAGGAAGTTATTCACCGTGTTTTAAAGTCCATACACTTTCACATACTTTATCACTGTCATACGGCGCAGCTATTGCTAACAGCCTGACTTAAACTGTTTCATGCTCTGTGCTTGAATAGAAAAAATAAAATGTCAGAAAAATGTCTGTTTGCATGTAATTGTAAAGTGTTTTATTGCCCAATGATGAGGAAGTGTGTGGTTATCATGCTAGCTATCAATAGCATTTACCGTCACTGCAAAACTCCACGGGTCTCTGTATAAGGTAAGTAAAGAACTTTGGACCACTGCAAACTGTTTAAAATGATTCTGTTTTTCATTGGAGTTTGAGTTTATTATTAGTCTTTATTATTAGCTCGGTTCCACCTCGTGATGTCATGAAGTGGTAATTTTCAAGTTAACATCTACCTTTTAGCTTTAGTTTAGTAGAGATTGGCAATTCCAGGGCTGAAATCATCCAAATGATTCTATAGTGAAGGTGCGTGGAGTTTAAAAACACAGAGGAGCACTCCCTGTATTACCACATGATGACATCACAAGGTGGAACAGAGTGTTTTCAGCTTGAGAGAAGAACTCAGCCTAAATATGCAGTGTGTTAAACATGTGTGAATGAAACAAAACGCAACTCTGTGGATGTTTTTGACGAGGAAACAACATTATAACATAGATCAGAAAATGGCGTAATATGGGCCCTTAAAGTTACAAAAGTTGTACATATGACATAACACGGCGCTTTAACCATCACTTGTTCCTACACAACTCTACAGTGGTTTCCAAATGACGCCCTGTGAGATTTTGTATTCACATCTCCTGACTCCTCACACTGGATGTAATAAGTGACTGTGCTAATTGCTACAAACACAAGAGCGCAGCCTCACAACCACATGAAATCATCTGGTTCCAGAGGCCCTCCACGCAACATCCATCAAACTGTCAGGCTTAAGCCAGGCTCCTCCGAAGGTAGGAAGAGGGAGCATGACTTCACCCACCAGAACACCCCATCAATATGTACGAGGTTATAATCGGATTCAGCGTAAACCCAACTACAACAAAAATCAGTGGACGCATTTATTTCAGGTTTAGTCTACTTTTGACGGGTGGATAGTTGTTACGTTGGAACTTTTTGCAGGATCCTCATGAGTTAAAAGCAACATGGTTAAAATGTGAGTTTAAATACAGGTTAATGTTTAGATTAGTTATGGTTGAGGTTAGAAAGAGTCTCACGGGATTGAATGTAAGTCAATGTAAGGTCCCCGCAAAGTATGGCAAACACGTACTGTGTGTGCCAACCTGTGTGTCCCGAACAGATTTTTAATTTTTGTCATTTTGGTTGCACTTATTGCACTTTGAAAAACATGTGTCTTTACTGTGAGCGCGGGCTTGCATCTCCGCAAACCTAACTCTTATTTGGCCTTATCTGTGGCCTGCTGCTTGTTTTAATGGAAATATGTTTCTTTGGCTATAATAATCGACAGTATGTAAAAAAAAAAAAAAAAAAAGTATCTATCTTCAGGGAGAATATTCTGAAGAATCATGTGAACTTTCTATTTCTATGGAATCATACAGGGGGATCTACCATGTCCAGAAAGATATATACTGTAGCTTAAAGTTTACCCTACTAACATTAAGCTACAGTATTAGTAAACTGCACACGGCACTTCCACTGCTCCACCACCAGATGGCGTTGTGTAGATCTTCCACATTTGGTGCCATTTGGCTGGACCTGACCAGTGGCTTCCCAGCAGAGGTAAGATATAAGATTGGCTTAGATCAGGGGTGTCCAAATGCCAAGATGCGGCCTTTCAGGTCCAATTGACCAAAATCTGTACTTTTTACCCTCGGAATATTAATTTTCAGGTCCAATATTTCAAATGAAGTCAAAACTACTTTTAATGCGACGGAATATATTCTACTATATTGACAGGGCCCTCTGTGTTAAAGTATGAAGTCAAACTATACCCTCAGTGTCTGAAGCGTTGGGGCACCTCCGGCTTAGATAAAGAGCAGCTACAGTCAAATGTATGGCCCTCTGTGTGTGAAACTAGCATTCTGCCCCATGTGTTCTGAAAAGTTCTCAGTTTTTTCATTAATTACATAGTTTGATTTTGAAATTTGCACACAAAAAAAAAGAAAAAAAAGAAACGTTGGAGGGTTTCTTGATTTGGCCAGATAGAGCTACAACTTCACTAAAATATGTTAAATTGCACAATCTGAACCATTATCTGGCATTAGTTACTGAAACTAAATGGGATAAAAAAAAAAAAAAAAAACCCCCGAACATCAAACTGTGACCTATTTCAAAATATCCCTAGCGGTACATGTGTCATTTGTGATCAAGCTGCAAAACATGATATTGTGGGTCATAATAATGATTAAAAGAACCCTCAGTCTCTAACATAACGACTGTTTAGATGACGCGCATTTTTGCATTGAAATGTTGTTTCAAAGCTTGCTCTATTTGTCTAATGCCAGCAAACGTAAGTGGAAGGCAGTGTTACGCTCAAATCTAGTAAATTGTGTGCATATGGCCAAGAAAAGTTTAAATTTTGAGTATTTGCAGTAACAAGAGTATAACCTCTACTTCACCTATCTATTTGTGCAAAATGTGTTATATTGTATGAGCAGCTCTTAAGTCTGCGGTGTACTGTCTGCATCTAACTGTAAAGCGATGTATCATCCAATAATCAGGAAGTGCAAGCTAGGATGCTAGTTATTGTTTAGCTTTACCATAAGAGCAAAACTCCACTCTGCCATATGAAAGTTGTGAAAAGCTCTTATGAACTCATTGCTGTGAATAATCAGGATGCTCGGAATTCAATAAGGTAAGTGAGGAATAACTTTCGCCCTCTGTTTGAACATTTTACATAGACTTCAATGCACTTAAAGAACTTTTACAGCAAGCAACCGCCCACCCACCCACACACCAGTGTACGCAGACACTGGGGGCGAGGTGGGTTAAGTGTCGTGCCCAAGGACACAATGACAAGGAGCTGGAATTGCACCAGCAACCTGTGGATCTGACCAAAGATGTTTGTGTCGAGAGCGGGATTCGAACCGCCGACCTTTGGATCCGTGGACAAACTCTCTTCTGGTAGAAGAGAGAGAGGAGAAGTGACGGACGGAGGGAGAGAGGGAAGGAGTGATACCTAGGAGGGATAATAGGAGAGAGAGAGAGAGGGAGAGAGAGAGAGAGATATGAAGGAGGTATAGAAAGAAAGTGGGAGTGAAAGAAGGAGAGAGTAGATGAGAGAGGGAGGAGAGAGAAAGAGGAGAGAGAGATAGAGATATGGAGAAGGGATAGAGAGAAAGTGGGAGTGAAAGAAGGAGAGAGAGAGTAGGGCAGAGAGGGAGGAGAGAGAAAGAGGAGGGAGAGAGATATGGAGGAGGTATAGAAAGAAAGTGGGAGTGAAAGAAGGAGAGAGTAGAGGAGAGAGGGATGAGAGAGAAAGAGGAGAGAGAGATAGAGATATGGAGGAGGGATAGAGAGAAAGTGGGAGTGAAAGACGGAGAGAGAGAGTAGGGCAGAGAGGGAGGAGAGAGAGAAGAGGAGGGAGAGAGATATGGAGGAGAGATAGAGAGAAAGTGGGAGTGAAAGATGGAGACAGAGAAAGAGAGAGACAGAGAGAGTTGGGAGAGAGGGATAAAGATTGTAGGTGACAGAGGGAGGGAGAGTGAGCAGAAGTGTGGATCAGACCAAAGATGTTTATGTCAAGAGCAGGATTTGAACCAGCGACCTTCAGATCAGTGGAAAAACTCTCTTCTACTGAGCTACTGTCGTCTGTGAAAAACAGGCACAGCAGCAGCTTTAACTGATACAAAGCCCCGAATCCTAGTCATAAAAATAAAAAGTGAATGAACACAGAAAAATGGATAATATATCATTTTGTCTGATATGAATGGAGCGAGAGAAGGGTCTGGTTTTTGCAGCAGTGGTAAAAGTGTGTGGAGCAGCAGAGCCCTGGAGTCTGTATTGTGAAATAATCAGGCTGCACTTTTTCGGCTCACTCTGACATGAGATATGATCTGCAGAGCGGAGAGGAAAAGCAGAGGCAACGCACACCGCTCTGAGAGCCACAAATGAACTCTGTGTGTGAGAGAGTGTGTGTGTGTGTGTGTGTGTGTGTGTGTGTGTGTGTGTGTGTGTGTGTGTGTGTGTGTGTGTGTGTGTGTGTGTGTGTGTGAGTGTGTTTGTGTGTGAGTGTGTGTGTGAGTTTGTGTGTGTGTGTGAGTGTGTGTGTGTGTGTGTGTGTGTGTGTGTTTGTGTGTGAGTGTGTGTGTGTGTGTGTGTGTGTGTGTGTGTGTGTGTGTGTGTGTGTGAGTGTGTGTGTGTGTGTGTGTGTGTGTGTGTGAGTGTGTGTGTGTTTGTGTGTGTGTGTGTGTGTGTGTGTTTGTGTGTGTGTGTGTGTGAGTGTGTGTTTGTGTGTGAGTGTGTGTGTGAGTGTGTGTGTGTGTGTGCGTGTATGAGTGTGTGTGTGTGTGTGTGTGTGTGTGTGTGTGTGTGTGTGTGTGTGTGTGTGTGTGTGTGTGAGAGAGAGAGTGTGTGTGCAGGAGAGAAAGAGAGATAAAGGAAGAGATATGGAGAGGAGAGAGAAAGAAGAGAGAGATATATGAGGAGGGAGAGAGAGAAGGTGGGGGTGAAAGAAAGAGAGAGAGAAAGACTAGGAGTGAGAGACAAAGAGAGGGGGAAGAGAGCAGGAGTTAGGAGAGAGTGAGGGAGTGAGATGGGGGAGATAAAGTGTGAGAGAGAGGGAGAGAGAGGAGAGCGAAAGAAAGAAAAACGGAGAGAGAAGGAACAGTAGGAGAGGGAGAGAGCGAGTGTAGAAGCTAGAGGGAGGAGAGAGCGGGGGAGAGACCTAGGTGGGATAATGAGAGAGGGAGACTTGGGGAGAAAAGGAGAGAGACAGAGTGAGAGAGTGAGAGATAGTAGGGGGGGGGGGGGGGGGACAGTGAAATGGAGGGAGGAGGGAGAGAGAGAGAGAGAAGGAAAAATAGTTGGAGAGGGAGAGTGAGAGTAGAAGGAAGAGATAGCGGAGAGGGAGAGAGGCAGAGAGTAGTAGGTGATGAGAGATGAGGCAGGGAGAGAGGGAGATTAGGTGGGATGATGAGAAAAGGAGAATTGGGGAAAAAAAGAGAGACAGAGGAAGAGAAAAAAGGGAGATAGAAGAGGAAGAGAGAGAAAGTGGGGGTAAGAGACCATTAGTTGAGAAAGAGGGAGGAAGAGAGTGAATGAATGAGATGGGGGAGATAGCACAGCATGAGGGGGAGACAACAGAGAGAGTAAAAAGAGAGGGAGGGAGGGTAAGAGAGAGGGAAACAGTATGAGAGGTAGAGCGTGTGACAGAGGGAGGAAAAGAGAGAGAGACCTTGGTGGAATAACAAGAGAGGAAGAATTAGGGAGAAAAAGAGTGACAGTGTAAGGGGGAAGGTGAGAGAGAGAGAGAGAGAGAGAGAAGGGAGGGGGAGAGAAAGAGAGAGGGTAAGAGAGGGGGACTGTTAGGCAAGAGAGAGAAAGAGAGGGAGGGAGAGAGAGAGTGAGTGAGATGGGGAAATCGTAGAGAGTAACTGTAGGTGACAGAGGGACATAGATGGGGAGATAGCAGAGAGAGAGAAAGAGAAGGGGGGAGAGTAGAAGTGAGAGACAGAGGGAGGGAGAGTGGGAGGAAGAGACATAGGTGGAATAATGAGAGAGAGAAAGAGGAGCACATTGCATGGTCCAGTTCCCTGTTCGTTCTTTCCCCTGGATCCAAATCAGACTCAAATCAAGCCAATTCTACTTGTATCAAACACGCAACCAGATTAAATCAAATGACTAGAACTTTGAACTGGCCCCTGGCAAAACTCCCATTCTTCTAAAGTACAAGTTACTCTTTTGCTCTCCCAGATATTTGTTTTCTCTATTATATTTTTCCCCTGGATCATGAACAACACTTGATGAGAGAAATTGTTTAAGTAAGTATTATGGCAGACATCTTGGCCCGTTGCTGGTGCGGTGGGAGATTATATAGAGACTAAGGCATTTCTTAATTACGGCGTACACAGAATTCTATAGTTTTACTGCAGCCCTTGGCCTCCTCGCACAGCCCTCATTGTAAACAGGGTTGCACCTCTTGGTTATTGTTTTCACTGCTTTTATGAATGGGCCATGCAATCAGCGTTCACTATTGTTTTATTATGGGGGTAATTTATCAGTGTTCCAACAGTTAATGGTTTCCTTGCTTGTCTTGTAAAAACGTGTAGCTCCTAATGAAGTTTGAGCAAAAGTGGTGCTACCTGATCACATAAGCCATACTCTATTACCATACAAATGAGCTGTGAAGAGCTCTGTAAACTCTTATTTAACAGCTTTTATGGACCCCTCATGAACACGAGGAATAAAAATGACTCACAGACTTATTTGTTGTAAGTGCAGCAGGGTTAAAGAGGGTTGGCATGCATTGGCACAGCCTGGCCTGGTTTGGCCTGGTTTGGCCTGGTTTGGCCTGGTTTGGCGTGTGAGCGGTGGAGAAGAGCGGAGTGGAGCAGAGCACAGTAGCACCTTTGCCTGTTGCCCGGTGCCTGTCAGCAGCTACATTAAGCCATTACACAAAAGGACTCAGCCCCCACACTGGCCCACCCCACACATCCGCTCAGGGATACATACCATAATTATACCCCACTTCATACTCATCTCCCCTGGCAACAGCAATCATACAGCCCACATAGCTGGGGCTAATTCATTACTCTGGTGGAGGGAAGTTGGCTGCTGTAATGACACCAATTGGCCTGACCTAAATGCTGTAATAGGACCTCTCAGTACACTGGCCAGGAAATGGCTGCAATTGAGGCTCTTCCACTTCCTAGCAACCTAGGCTCAGGCTACAATTTGAGAGGGGAAATGCTTTGCATTACCTGTGCCCCGCAGCCTGAAACACAGCCTAATGAAGGCCAAATTGTACGAATTAAGCCGACTTCAGTGGGGGAGGCAACAAACAGAAAAGTGGAAGCATGTGTGTCAAATGGGGTTTCTCGTTAATTCAGGGCAGTCTAAGAGGAAGATTAGAGCGACCGGAATCTGCCTGCTCCAGCAATCAGGAAGGACCAGAGGGGACCCAGAATGTGCACTGGACACACAGGGGACTGGTGGACTCTCTGGACTTAAAGTCCACCCTGGCAAACACACTTGAAGAATTAGACCTGAGGAGAGTTCTGAATCTTTGAATGTCAGATGTCTATCTCCTAATCACATCTGGATAAGAGCTGTATTATGAGACTTTTCATTCCATTACAGATTGGTCTCCAGTATAAACACATGGAGAGCAGTGCTGTGTGAGGTCAGCTCAGAGGGCACCACCACAGGCTGTCTCCCTGGACACTGCAGACGTGAGGACGCAGCTCACTTCCTCGTCCAATATTTCACAGCAAACTGCCAAACTCAAGGTGCTGCGAGGCTGACCCGGGCAAGTTATATTACCCAATACTTTATGATGTGTTACATGGTGCTTTGGTGCCAGCTCAGGACTGGATAACAGAGGAGAAAGTTTCATAAGTCAGAATTATAAAACATTCATTTCTTTGTATTGAAGGAACATAATGCAACTTTTCTGATGAACGATATGCCACCTGTTAGCTCCTGTCAGCATGGAGATGTGATTGATCTGTGAGGTCAAGAGGTCACATGTAATTGAATTTGTGCAAGATAGATATGTTTAATGTTATACTGTGGAATATTCCAGGCAAAGTCAAAACAAATATCCCCGGAGACAAGCAGGTGGTGTATCCTGCACTGTAAAAGTTACATAGCTCACCTTAAAATCTTGTTTCTTAAAAGTGGATTTCTGGATTCAACAAGTTTCAAACAAGCTGACCGAAGAGAAGTGGCCTCGACCAACATAAAGTAATTTCCGTAATCTCTCCACTTTCCTGTGAGTAAACTTTAAAGACACCAACAAAATGACTTCAACAAACATCCCAAATCCCAGACTGGCCCCGTTCTCTCCGTGGATCTCCTGGGGGCTCTCTGATTGGTTGGCGCACAATGAAAGCTCATCTGCTGGAAAGGTTACCTGCGGGATGAGGTATGGATCTGGCGTCCGATTGGTGGAGAGATAATGCTGCCTGGATGGTCTTCAGACGAGGAGGTAGGAGCCAGGAGAGAGGAGCCAGAGGAGCGTTCCAGAGATGGGCTGGTGAGCAGATGCAGAAGGCAGAGTTCATTTTACTGACTGTGGTCCAGATGGAGGTCCACGGAGAAGTTCAAAAGGAGCTTTGGGTCAACCACTGTTAGTAATCAGACGCAATTATGGATGTCTGCAAAGTCATATGTGAAGATACAGAAGTAAAGGTCTAATAAGATGTGCGAAAATCAGAGAGTACCGTTACTTCAAAATAATATTACACAAGGAATACAAAGTAGTGGCCCAAGAAATGACTCAAGTAAAAGTGTATTTGGGAAAACTACTACACAAGTGAAAGTAACTGTCGCGACATAACAACTGATTTATAATTTGAAGGACAACACATTAAATAGTACAAAATTGGGTATTTTCAAAGGATAAACACAAAAATCAGAAAAAACCTAAATCATATATGAAGGAGCGATAGAAGAAACAAGTTTTTGTCACTTATAGACGTACTCACAGTGGAAAGAATGGGCCTAACCAAAACTTTTACTGAGTACTGTTTGTTCAATAATAATATTACGCAAGTAGGAGTAAAAGTACGCAGCTACAAAAGTACTCTGTAAAGTACAATTTATGTAAAAAAGTTAGTCAAGTAAATGTATTTGTGTAAATGTAACTGAGTACTACCCAGCCTTGGCAAAAATGATACAATGGACAAGCACAATGTTTGGGTGTCACAGTAATGCTGACAACAACTAGCATGCTAACCGCACAACATCATCACATCTATCACGTCATGGTTCGCAGACACTTTAAAATTTGATACAGATGCCACACAACAGCGCCAGTTTGACTCTAAAGAGCTGCTTTTACAATATAACTGTACTGGGGCAAGACATTTTTTTATTTTATTACGTGAAAAAATCTGACACAGCGCCTGTAAGTATAGGGCCCATCTGTAGGGTTTTACTTTATAGATCGCTCATCCAAATGTGTGTTAAATTATCCTCCAAAAAATATAGATATCTTAAAGTTCACAGTCTAACCTCTAAGCATTTCATAGTGCCCTACAGAGACAAAAGAGGAAAAACAGGAAAAAAATCTTCACTAAATTTCATTATTGGTGACCATTTTATAAATTATGGGTCAAATATCAGTTTTAATTATAGGATACGAATATGCAAAGATCTGGAATGTTAATGTAAGTCCGAAATGTACCAGATTTTTTATGTTTTAAACAGGTAAGAAACAGAACTAGTTCATTTTAAACAGTTTGCAGTTGTCCAAAGTTATTCCTCTGCAGAGACCACCGCTTTGTTGCCATGACAGTAAAGCTACCAACAAACATTTTATTAACCTTGGGTCAACCATCAGTGGTGTCATACGATTTTAAAGTGGGACTAAAAACCCTAAACTCCTGGGACTAAACAACTAAACTCCACCCGTACCAACCACATTTCAAATAGCGCTGGTAAACTGAACTGTACCTGGGGGACTAAAGAAGAGAGTGAGGGGAGATGGGACTAGAGTTATAAGGAACAGTGTGATTTGTCCAGCTAACAGGTGTCCCTACTTCAAACCCCACCCCTGCAGTCAGGTTTGTGTAATCAGAAACACCCGGCTCTAATCAGGAGCAGTCTTGCATGATGTCACCTAGTACTTGAAATTGCAGAGGCCACTGGAGCCAGCACTCAGTTTTAGAGGTTTTTGCAAAGCTGTAAAGTTATAGTTTGCACGAAAACACTACACTAGAATCATTTGGATAATTTTAGACCTGAACAAAATGTAAAAAAGTAGCTGTTCACTTGAAAACTTACTCTACATGGCATCACAAGGTAGAACAGTGCATTTTGAGCTTTTGGAGATGCAGACAGACTAGTTATAAAGTGTCACTCAAACATGCGTGAATAAAACAAAGCACAGCTCCCAGTATGTTTTAGAAGAGGTAACTACATTATAACATGAATAAAAGCTTGTAAAACTTCGTGTTGTGTAAAATGGGACCTTTAAACGACACAACCGCTCATGCGTGCGTCCCGTCTGCAGGTGGATCGGTGCTTGGCCCTCTTGAGAAATGGGTCAGCACGGAGCAGTCACTTTTGGCTGCTTCAAGTCACGTCCCGCAAACAATGGCACTTCACGGGGAGAGCCTCGTCTTCCTTCCTGCCCTGCTTCCTGTCCATCGTTCTGCCTGACTTGGCAAACTCAATGTGTCCCGCCCCCCACCGCCACCACCACTACCCCGCTCCCCTGTCCTGCCACCATGCACTCCCAACCGACCGCCCTTCGCTCTCCCTCTGTTCTGAATAAGATAGCCGATGCTGCTGCTTTTGTTTGCGAATGATAAAAAAGTTTCATATATGTCATAAAAGAGTTAATTTTTAGCCTTTTTTAAGTTCTGTTTCATTTTAATTAGTCATTCCTCACTTTCCTTATGCATTTTGAACATCCTAATTATTCACCTTGATGAGTTTATAAGCACTTCTCACAACTTTTAGAGCCAGAGTGGAGTTTTCATGGTAAAACGGTAAATTCACAATATATCTGTACTGGGGCAAGTACAGGTACATAGCCTTTAATAATCTAGAGCTCTTATTGATGTAAAACATGCTAGCAAAATTCCGTTATATGTACAATTATAGCTAGCTAGTTAGATGCGTTACTGTATTCGAACTAATGTAATGACAAGAAAGTCTAATCTAATCAACGGTGACACGCAAAACTTTTGACTGGGGTCACTTGTTTTGGATTTTTTCAAGGCCTTGATCGCTTCTTGCTCTCTGAAAACCTGGCAGCCACGGGGATGACATGAAAAACGAAGACATGATAAACGAAGACTGGAAGTTGAACATGCCAAGGCGACGGGATAGCTTCTTTGACATGTAGATGCCGGTGGTGCTGGGGTGTGAAGTCCCTCAATGCAAGGTTTGGCACCTACAGTGTACTCAACTTTTAACCCCGCCCACCACCTCCAGCCCCTTTCTCATGCGGCCCGTTGGGAGCAGATTGATGATAGCGCTACACTTCCTCTGCAGGGAGCGCGACCTTTGCCTGAATAATGGCCGACTGTTGATTAGCTTGTGTCATTAGCATTCAGCGCCGCTCAGCTTCTTTCTGCACTATTTCCAGTCTGCTACATGACAAATTGCTAAACCATGAATGTGAAAATTAGCCACACAAAAGCAGTCTGGGACATTTCCTGCTCATGCTTTTATTTATTCAAGTTTTCTCCATTTAAAGAGTGGAATAAGTTTAATTGTAAGTGTGTATGGACTATATGCTACTTGCTAAGCTAGTAAAGTAGCTAAATACACAAACAAATGGGTCTAAACAAGCTAATAAACTGAGGTTAGCATTAGGACAGAGGTGTAGGAGTGGCAAGTGTTAAAAATGCTAATGCTAAACTAGCCTAATTTGTCTTTTTATTTGAAATTTGCAACTCAATACCAACTTAATAAACTACTTTCTTCAGTAGGTGATTATAGTAACAATTATTATGCAAATAATATTGAAACTGACAATTTAATTTGTTGATGTCACCTATTTTATGATTTTTACTGTCTTAAACCAGTGAAAAACAAAACTACTTCATTTAAAACTGTTTGCAGTGGTCCAAAGTTATTCCTCATTTACCGTATTCATTCTGAGTATTTTAATTATTCACCACAATGAGTTTATAACCACTAAAACCAGAGCAGAGTTTTGGCATCACTGTGCAGCTGACAACACTACCATGCTAACACACACTTCCTGATTATAAAACAGTTCATAATTAGAAGCAGAAGATATATTTTGACAAAAAGAGCTCCTTATACACTACATCTTCAGGCCTACTGGGGCAAGGCAAACTTTGCTCAAATACATGGAATACATCAGGTATAGAGCCTTTAAATCCCATGTGTCACAGAATATGAATAGGCTATAGCTATGGTGGCCTGGAAGGGACAGATTCACCCTCTAACCCTCATAAAACGATGTATGAATGACCTTCTTTGTTACTTGCATTTGAAGTTTGTCAGCTCTGACTTGGCGCATGACCCGTGTTTTCTTGTTGTTGTCCTATCGCGGCCGTAAACCCTGTCTTTATGGGGTGCACTTCTTGAGGATGCGAGATAGTCTTATCTAGATATATTTTGACCTCAAGAGCTGCTTATACAATACATCTGTAGGCCTACTGGGGCGAGACAAATTTTGTTCAAATACATGGGACACATCAGGTATAGGACCTTTAAATTGCCATGTATCACAGAACTAGAATATGCTATAGCTACGGTGGCCTGGGAGGGACACGTGACCCTATAACCCTCATAAAACAATGTATGAATGACCTTCTGTGTTACTTGCATTTGACGAAATAAACTTTGTCAGCTCTGACTTGGCGCATGACCCACGTTTTCTTGCTGTTGTCCTATCGCGGCTGTAAACCCTGTCTTTATGGGGTGCACTTCCTGAGGATGTGAGATAGTCTTATCTGGATATATTTTGACCTTAAGAGCTGCTTATGCAATACATCTGCAGTTCTCCAGGGGCCAGACAAACTTTGCTCAAATACGTAGGATACATCAGGTATAGGGCCCTTAAATTTTATGTGGCGAAGAAATAAATAGCTACGGTGGCTTGGGAGCGACACATGACCCTATAACCCTCATAAAACAATGTACGAATGACCCTTTGTGTTACTTGCATTTGAAGAAATAAAGTTTGTCAGCTCTGACTTGGCGCATGACCCGTGCTGTTCGGTGTTCTCCTATCGCGGCTGTAAACCCAGTCTTTATGGGGTGCACTTCCTGAGGATGCGAGATAGTCTTATCTGTTTTATAGACCCATTGAGGTCAATACCAGATCACCATGTCTGGTACCGAGGCCGAGCAGCACAGCAACCTTTAGCATGAACAATTAGCATTTCGCCTCTTCACTGCCTTTATTGCTGTTTAAATGGCATCCTTACAACTTTCTTATCTGTGCTTTGGATCTGAGATAGGAAGAAAGTCATAAAGTCCAAGTGAGGGGCTTCATGGTTGGAGGACGCAGACTTGAGGGAGCACTTCCACATGACAAGGGCTAATTTATGGGTCTGTTTAGGCTCTGCTCTTCAGGATCTTCACCTGTGCCCAAAGTTCATCCATGAAAAGGCTTTTGTCAGGCACAATGTTCTCTGTCTGCCCCTCTGTCTCCACTATTGTCCCCCACTCTACCCCTGTCTGCTCTGCACTTAACTAATGACTCTGTCTCCTGCAGTGGCCTGGGAGCATTTTATACATGTCACACATCAAGATTCACTCAGCATTAACTAGATGAATATCATATGATGGTTATGGTATCACAGTGGCCTTCAGGGTTTCCCTCCTGACTATCTCCTGACTATACATACAAAGGGTGCATTCACACGTCGTGCTTACCCATTTTAATACATATATAGACAAGGTTTGATTGAGTTCTAGTCCTGGTTTAGTCTTGGATTAGTCCAGGCTGTCCCAGTTTAGTCCCATTTTTTATGTGTAGGCTTTGTTTTGCCAATGTCAGTATATAAGATGATGTTGTAGAAATTGTATCTTTAGAACACATCATTTAGGTTTGAAGGCCTTGTCACAACTTTAAAGTACTCACAACAAGTACCTGTCCAATTTTCACAATGCCACATGGAACCTTTAGTCCCCATTAATGCCACCTTTGTCCCTGGTAATAAAGCTTCATTCTAATCATCATCAGAAGGTTGAGTGCTGAGAACCTAGCGCACATGGGGAAAACCAATGTGTTTCTTCTCTCTCTTTTAACTGTGTCCTCTTTTTAAAGTTGCACCTGTACCGTGTTGAGGCAGGGGAAGTGTGAGCGCTTGATGTGGCTGCTACGCCTCGGGACGGGAAAGAATTAGAGGCCCTTTGTTGTCTCCTCTAGCCGCACCTCGTATACATTTTAAAGGGCTACGCTACACGAGCTACAGGCTAACTCACACAATATTGACCTTAGCGGAACATCGGTGATCTCCGCGTAAAGGTAAATTGAGCATTTGATTGTTGCCAAACGTGAATAAGCATGAGTTGTTGAAAGTCGTAAAGATGAGGTACTTCCAGACACATGGTTTCAGTTTTTTGCTAACTTCCTCCCCGGATTTTTCCAACTTTCCTTTTGCCGGGGTGAAGTGTTCCACGTTTGATTCGTCCTGAGTAATGGTGTGAGATTCACGGGGCGGCACAAGTTTCCTTTCAACTTCTAACACGACCTTCGCAGCTGGCTGTCTGTGGAGCAAAATGTGAACATGTGTGGGGCGAGCTATAGGCTAAACCTAAGCATCACCGTCCAGATGTGGAGATGAACTGAAGTAAAATGTCATTGAAAATAGGAGAGGATAGCCTTTACCAAAGCCAGTGTAAATTGTTAGCGTAGCAAGAATTTAGCATAACTCAACCCGGGATCATTAAGTTCAGGAGTAAATTCTAAACGTGTGAGTGTATGTGTGAATTTGGATATTTTGATTATTGAACCTGGCAACAAGACCCCATGTTGAGAATAAAATGCTGTTCCTTGAGTTTTGGCTGGTCTCTATAAAACTATTATTTTTCACATTCTTTCCGTAAAATACAAAATTTGGGAATTTATTACAATTTTGTTTGTTTGTTTAACTAATATTCTGCACATAGTTAAAGAAAAATCCTGTCAACTGGACCAAAAAGTTGTTGGAATGAAGATGTTTCCCTGCTTATCCAAGCCTCATCTTCAGTTCTGGTCTGGTTAATAATGTTCAGAAAAAAAAACAAAAAACTAGTGAAAACAAGATCTAATTTTAAAGTTATGAAACTGCATTGAATCTGTTCTTTAACCCTTTAAGGACTGAGCACATTAAGGACCATTATAGCTCACCTAGACTTTTATTATTTTTTTAGCCATATAAGTCATGTTAAAGGAAGTATCAGCATGTACTTTTGCCTTTTTTTTTTTACACACACAACTACCTCCATTTTACATATCCATCCTTATTTTTCCTTTGATGCAGGGTAAGAATTGCATTTTTATTAAACTGGAAGCAACTACACTATAAAATGTTCAAATAAACAACACAAATTCTGATTCAACATGCTTTGCCATTTATTATTTTTACTACTGTCACTTTCATATCATGGGGGTCCCAAGTTGGTTGTATGGTAGAACTGACTTCACACAATATCATGCTACTGTTGTACCTCTGGGCAAGACACCTAACAACCCACTTTGCCTTTCCCGTACTATAATAACCTATCTGATCATAATACAACTGGAGCTTTTGTACATACCTTTGCGCCGTACCTCTGTCCAACTCATCATCATCAGTCTATTGTGCATTTTCCAATACAGGGCCTGCACAGTAGTCTACAAAAACAGGTGGAGAGGAAAAGCACTTAGGAAACTTCAGTCTGGGGAGGGACTTTTGGGAAGCATCGGAGCGTCGTAAGTATTCCACAGGCTGTGTGCAGAATTCCATAAGCGCACGGCGAGTATGGATACAGAATGGTAAGACGTCAGGCCCCACTGCTCCACACTGGAAGCTCGATGTGTGGCCTCAGAATGCTCAGACTTCCACACAGACTGGTGCACTCCAACCAAGCAGCGGTGTGGAAAAGAATTTGTCTTGCCACTGCACTGAAAAAGTACTTAAAATTACTTGAAATTATAATAATAATCTTGATTTGATTTTATGGAAGAAGACATATTCTGTTTTTGGGTGCCAAAATGGGAATTTTTAGAGAATGGGAGATTGAAGATTACTCAAACATGCATGAATCACCATAAATAGAACTTTGCGTGACTAAAGACAAGGAAAAAACATTATAACATGCTTAAAGGTCCTAAATGAAGCATAATATGTAGCTTTTAAAGGCCCTGTACCAGATTTTTCCATGTACAAAATGTCAAAAAATGGTCAAAATAGTCCACTGTGTGCTGTATACTTGTAATTAGAAAGTGGATTATTGTCTGATAATCCGGAAGTGCACATCAGCATGCTAGTTGTTGTTAGCATTACAGTGAACGGTGTCCGAAAGTGGTGACAAGTGCTAATAAACTCTTCGAGGTGAATAATTAGGATACTCAAAATGCAAGATAAGTAAGGAATAACACTGGATCACTGCAAACCATTTAAAATAAACAGTTTTTCATGTTTTTAAAATGATAAAAAATCAGGTATCTACGTTCCTACCCCTCCAGGTAATGACCAAAAGGCCTCCGGATAAGCAGAAGAAAATGGATGGATGGAAAACTCAGGTAGAGCACCTTTACCACACATCAGAGTAAAAGATAAATGTGGTTTTTCTCGCACTTATGTACAAAACAATAACATGCCAGCTCCATCACTGTTGTTTCTAGATTCAAGATTAATATTGTGGCTGTAAGTAATCTGTTTTTTCACATTTTCCTCCACACCACCAAACATTCAACTCAAATGCCAATCATGCCATGGCGACTGGTGTGTGGACTTTGATTGGCAGCTTCTTTTATTTTGAAGGGGCGGGCTCAGGCAGAGTCAAGCTGGGCCGTATTATAGAGGGACATAGTTAATAAGATCTACAGCGGGGAGAGAGGGTGTCCTTAAGGTGCAATTTCCCCTCTGCCATAATACCTCCATTGAAGGACCTGTAGATAGAATCGTACCACTCACAGGGGCCGAAATTGAAATGTTAAGAACCAAGTGGTGTGGGAACAGAAGCAATCCAAAACTGCTTGAACTTGTACTAGGCAGGAGTTGTGGATTTGTGAAATGTCAGAACACTGTGTCACTGTAAAACAACTGTGTACTCACAACAAAGTAAGTCATTAGATACTTTAAAGCAACTATTTTGGAAACTGTAACCTGTAACTTAGTGCAATACTGTGGAATATTCAAGAGAAAGTAGGAACATCAAGACATTTTCATCAATATTCTTTCATCGGTATGGGTACTTTGTGAAATCATAATCTCCAATAAGACTCCAAGCCATTAAAATTGTGTACTGCAACCCTAGATGCTTCCATTGTGGTACATAGCGTATACAGAATGATCCACTGCCAATACTCCCCAATGGTCACGCTAAAGCCATAATCCATCTCGCCTCGTTGCCCATCCAGTTTCCTGACTTCTCTCCTTCTAACGAGTCGCTTTCACTTTTAATAAGCCTGGCTTTTACACTCCACTGTAAGTCCCCCTTCCCCCATTCCCTCCTGCAAGAACAAACGTATTAAAAAAGAGGAGATGAAAAGCTGAAGATTCCGCGATCCGAGCCCTGTAATTCCTCAACACATTTTTGGAAGCCTGTGCTTGAGTGTAAGCCTAAAATCAACAACAGATAAGCTCTTTCTGTGTGTGCCACCTTTGATCCCGAGCCCCCCATTTGCGCCTGTTGTGGGGGTGGTCCGGGCCCTCTTGGATTTGGGACTGTGGACACCCAGCTGGAGCACTGCAGGAGAGCCTTGGGGGTCTCCACATGGGACCAGAAGGAGAGGGGCTCACTGGGTTACTGTAATAGGCATTAGTAAACAGGCCCTAATGTGATTATGCAAGGGTAACTGCATACAGGGCTGTCATTCAGAGGGATTGACGACAGTTATTTGGACAGCTGGGCTCTTAAAGACTGGATCTGTTTTAGAATGGATTTTAAAGAGAGAATACTGGGGGACGTGTCACATACAATATCGCACTGCCAAAAGTCTTAAAAGGCCTGTACCCGATTTCTTACCATGCCATTTGCCTCGCACGTCCTGTCATTTTATTGTCCAGTAATCAGGACGTGTACATAAGCATGCTAGTTGTTGTTAGCTTTAACGTCATGGCAAAACTCTGTTCTATCACCTGCTTGTTTCCAAATGTTTCCCTGGAATCTTCAACAGTGTGGTATTAAACACATCCAGCCGTTATTTAAGTGTGTTTTTATAGCTAACACACATGTAAAAAAACAAAACGCATTCTGTTAGCAGGGTCGGCTCTGCACAGATCTGACACGTGACATGGCTTATTTGCATCACCTGCTCGTCTCCATGGCAATGACTATGTTTAATGTCAAACGGTGGGAAATTCCAGGTAAAGCAATAACGTTTTAAGGTTATTTGTATAGCACTATTCGTCCAGAAAGTTTACACTGTGTACTTTTAAGCTGCATGTTTATTTAAATACGCAATTAGATCTTTTGTACTATAAGCCTGTGCACTTTAATCATGTGCTCCCCTCTTCTCTTGGTTTATCATCTCAAATCCAAAACCGTACAAGATTTTGATTGATTTGAGAAAAAATTGTCTTGCCCTAGCACCGATATATTGTATAAGCAGCTCTTGAGGTCAAAATAAGTTCACTGTGTACTGTTTGCATCTAATTAGAACATGTTTTAGTTTTTTTGTCAGATAATCAGGAAGTGTGTGTTAGCATGCTAGTTGTTGTTAGCTTTACAGTGATGGCAAAACTCTGGTCTGGCCTCTGATACTTGTGAAAAGCACTGTCAAACTCGTCATGGTGAATATTTAGGATGGTCGCAATGCTTAAGTGAAGAATAACTTTGGACCACTGCAAAGTCTTTAATATAAACTAGGTTAAGCAGTAAAAGACAGGTACGTTTTTACAGGAGCGCAGCTAGGATTGGCTTTTCCTTACCGCGCTTAATACTGGAGTAAAAGCGTATACTGCACTGTAAAACTATTGTGCTGTGCAGAGTGTTTGTGAGAAGCGGGACAGCAGTGGGGCAGGGAGCGACACCAGGTCACAGCTTTTATGGAGGTAATCAGAGTTGTCTTCCTGTCTATTCTGCCCCATTCACACACACAGGCCGGTCCTCATTCCCAGAGTGTAACTGGACACCCGCGCCTTTGTTATGGCTTTACAGCTCCGCACAACCAGAGACAAACAGGAGGCTTGCACAGAAAAGAACAGGGCTTCCCCTTGGAGTTGCCAAGTCTGACGCTTTATAGCGACTTTGGGTGACTTTTTAGAGAGTCACAAATTTTGACAGTCATGGGATGCGTTTGTTTGGGCTTGTCCCTGAGAAGCATTTGTGAGAGTGATTACGTTTTTTCAGATCTACTTCACTACATGAAGACAGCTGAACATTTGAATGCAGTTTTTGATGTTAAAGTGCATATGACTAGTTACTGGTTAATAAAACAATAAAACACCAAGATATCATGTCTGGCTAGAGTTAAATGCCAGGGAGAAGAGGTGGGTTTTCAGTCTAATCTTAAACTGCGTTAAAGACTGAGAGGATCTCAGGTAGAGGGAGGTTGTCGTTTTTGGGCACAGACAGCAGGAGCTGGTCAGCTGACTTCAGGGCTCTGGGTGGAGTATAGGGCCGCAGTAACTCCCTCAAATAAAGAGGACCCATGGAGTACAGACATTTAAACACAGTCACACAACACATTTGATAGGAGCCAGTGCAGGTTGCATAGCACAGGCGTGATCTTGTCTCTTAGTTTTGATCAGTTGCAGCGTTCTGGGCATTCTGCAGGGAGCCCTGGTCCAGCCTCACATACAAAGAATAACAATAATCCAGACATTGCGTTACAAATGCGTGGATTGCTTTTTCAAAATCCACCTGTGGAAGGTCGGGCTTTACTTTAGCAAGGAGCCTCAGCTGAACGAAGATGGACTTTCTGACAGAGCTAATGTGCCACAAAGTCCACTATCACCCCATTCCTCACTGCAGTCAGTGTTTAATATGTCATATGTCCTGTTCCTTGCATGTAAATTATCATTGCATTTTGGATGGAATTTTCTGTTCTGTGTTGACGTAAGTAGAGGGATTCTGTTTTAGAACTCAGCAGTACTTCCTGTATTTTTGCACTTTTCTTTTCAAAATTTTTCCCCCAAACTGCCACTTGTAAAGCTATGATAAATATTTACCGCAGGGTCTACCGCACCAAACCAAGTAATAATTAGAAAACCATAAAAACCATATGCACTAAAAATATGCTATTAAAAACATGTGCATCTCATTAGCGCTGGTCTGACAACAACACGCGCTTTAACAAATTGCTTATTTTTTTAACCTATTTTTGTGGGGCTGGGGTTTCTTCTGGGTTTTTTTTTTTTTTTTTTTTCAAAGGTTTTGTCACTTGTTGCACTCTTCAAATCTGGCAACCTTGCTTTCCTTCTGCCTGTTTCACTGCGGTTACATTCACACTTCACAAAGTTGGAATTCATGGGACTGAGCAAGGGCGGTTTTATCTGAGAGATGGAGCTGTGTTGCCACTTTGACTCCGCAGCATTCACATTTATTACATGGTCTCATCATGCATTACTGCACAAATCACTAAATGTTACTCCCCAATCTTCATCCCAATTACGTGCTAGGATCTTGCTAGAAATTATGAAGGAAAAATCACTAGTCTGTGGGCTAAAATGCTATCACTGAGCAGTGGTTTACAAACTGTGGTATAACCTGTAGTACATATGTGAGTACGGAATGCAAGCATCTGGTATCCATATTAATACAGTCAACATATCAAACACCACTTCCTTTATGCCTTTGTTATTTTTTCCATTATTAAAGGCAGACTATGCAACTTTGCTGGTAAAGTGTAGACTTGCATGGCATCAAACAAGTCTTGAATTCCTTAAATCTCAAATGTTTATTTCTCAAAAATACCTTGACAAAGATGCATTCTACCAGTGGAATTGTCACCTCTCCACTTGGCCTGTTCTTGCATCTTTTAAGTGAAGAAAAAAAAATGAAAATCTTAACTGAAATGTCTAATTTGTCAGTTAATTTTCTCCTAGCTCCTTTGCATTGTATATTCTTCTACAACATTATTGCCAAAACTGCCTTTTATACATAAATTACGTCAATGTATAATTGAGCCTAGTTTCAGTGACTGTGTTTTTGGTGGTTTGCGAAGCCATTACCACCAAAGACTGGGGTCATAAACTGGAAGTCGTACCAGTGGAGCTTCAACCTTGGCAGTCACTAGGTTTCTATGCACACAAGGAAATCCAGACGACCGGGATAGTCCGATTTAAACCAATTTATCAAAATGCATGTAAACCTGGGAACTACAACTGAGGTTTTGTGAATTGAGTTTCAAAGATCCCAATGTCACAGCCAGAGATGCCGGTATGTACTTGAGTTCCCACTGCATGTAACTGTGCTGTCCAATTACATATAGGAGCAGGGTTGGAGAGGCATTCAACTGCATGTGGTAAGAAACAGCCAAGGCAGTATATAATTAGCAATCATAGCTGCAACATTTTAGTGCTAATGCTAAATCACTAGGCACCTGAACGTCTCTTGGCCCCCCATTCGCACCTATTCGGTTCTTTGACCTGCATGTGGACTGGGACGAGAGTGGTCTTTCAATTTTGTTGTTTTAGCACACTTGTTTAGATCTGCTCCAAGCTTTAATGGGGTACCCCAACCAACCCTCCACCCCCTCCCTCCCCGTCCCACAAGAGCCTGATGGGGACGCACTAAAGCCCCCCATTGTTGTCTCCGCTCACATGGGATCAGGCGGCAGAAGGGGACGGGTGGGGGCGAGGGAGGGGGGGGCGGTCCTGGTGGTTACGGGGCTGTGCTGCACAATCGTGTGATAGGACCTGGCCCTATCTAATCAAGGCCACGAGGTCACTTCCGAACAACTGGCCAATAAAAGATTATTTCCAGAGGGTCCGTTGGTCTGAAGGTAGGGAGGGGGGGGGAAAGAATAGAGAAAAAGAATGAGAGAAAGAGAGAGAGGGGGAAAGAATGGGAGGGGGATGGGCTTGTGTCTGCGGGAAGAGGAAGTTGAATTGAGAGAAGCCAGCAGACGGGAACCATCTGTCTGAATGCATATAATCTGGGAAAAAAGAAAGGGGAAAAAAATGGGAATGGGTTTGGAGAGAGAGAAGGATTGAGGGAGGGGGTGGTAAAGAGGAAAAGCCCCCCCACACTCACACAACTTCCAAATAAAAACACACAGGGTTCAGTTCGGTTAATCTGGGTTGATCTAGCTAATGTGCGCAGAGGATGCTTTCTGTTGTCTCTGCTTGAGGTATCAAAGGGGGGAACAGGGAACAAAAGTGCCAGTGGTGGTTGAAGAGAGAGAGAGAGAGAGAGAGAGAAAGAGGGGGGCGATGGAGGGAGGGGAGAGTGAGAGGGGGGAGGGGCAGAATGCACAAAAGTGTCGCGCCCCCCCCCAGGCCTGTCAAATACACAGGAACGAGGATGCAAGCTTGTCAAAGAGGAGCAAATGCTGCAAAAAGTAGTACAAATTATTAGATTATAACAACGTAACATTACCTGATATGCTGCGTGATGCACATTATTATGAAGACCACACGAAATATGTGTCATGTGCGAAGGAACCAAGGTGCTTTTGATAAAATACTACAAGAGAATGAGGGTTCAATTCCCGTAGAAAAGCAAAAGTTACAATAGTGGACAAAAGTACAAGTTGGGGAAAAAAGCACTGCATATGAAGTGTACGTAAGTTAAAAGTACTTTGAACTACTGTCAACTAAAGCCAAATTGTGTTAAAGCAGTAGACCTCTAATTGACAACAAAAATATATTTAAAAATAAAACACAAAATAAGTAACTATTTAAAAAACTGTCAGTAAATAATGTGAATATCAACATTAAATCACACATTAAACCAACAAGTCTCCAATGAACCGCAAACAAATATATTTGAATCCAGAAACATTTGACCTAACACGTTCCTTTGAGTGCTGCCATAAAATACTATGAAGAATCATGTCCCGTAATGTGCCTTTAACCACTAACACCTCTGCTGCCATTTGCTACGCTCACACCTCAGTCAATAAGATGTTAACTTTGACAGAAGCGAGAGCAGTTTCTATTGCCGTGTCATTTCCCTATTGATTTAACAGCATGACCCTTCATTATTAGCGACTTCCTAGCCCAGCAGAGACTAAAGTGTGGTGGTACTGGGTTTTGATGTACTTCTAATCAATAGCCCCGGTCTGTATGTGTGATTGGGTTATCAGTATGCACAGACTTACTTCCTCCTCCAATGTCCTTGCCAGCTAAAGTCTCGGCCAATCAAAAGGCTGCGTTTGGTATTCTGTGAGCTAATTCAATCAACGGCCTGTTTGTCCCCCTCTTCTCACACTGGAGACTGTTGCAGAGGCAAGAAAGAAGTGTTAAATGTTAGGGGAAAGAGACAGAAGATAATGAATAAAGAAAATTTAGAATAGTGATTTAAACAAGGTTCCTGCAAAAATGAGACAGATAATGTGACTTTTTTGCTTTTTAGTTTTTTTGTTGTGTTTATTGCCCTGAAAAACGTGAGTCTTACTTTGAGCGGGGTTACATTTCCTCTAAACTGACTCTTATTTGGCCCTGAAAAGGACTTCCACCTGCTTGTTTACATGGAACTGTCCATTTTAATCTTCCAGAATAAAGATGAGGTGACCTCCAGGAAGTTACATACTGTAGCTTTAATTAAGGCGTCAGGGTTTGGAGATATGGTCAGAGTGAAGGTTATACACTGTAGCTTTAATTAAGGCAGGGGTGTCAGACTCATTTTCACTGAGGGCCACTTCAACAAAATGGTTGCTCTCAAAGGGCCAGATGTAACTGTAAGATATTAACTAAATGTAACCAAATGTAATTAAAATAAATGCAACTACTTTTTAATCTTGTTATTTAACCGTTTCTATATTTATTACTTATTCAAGTTAGAAATATTGCATATGGATTTGCATAGATATGAAAAAAAAACGCTGTGTAACTGTGTATCTCCTGATAAACTGATATTTTAGGACAGTCAGACCTTTTAATTTACCTTGTCGCAGGCCACAGAAAATTACCTGGCGGGCCACATTTGGCCTACGGGCCTGGAGTTTGATGCATGTGAATTAAGGCATTAGAGTTTGGAGATAGGGTCAGGGTGAAAGTTACATACTGTAGCTTTAATTAAGGCGTTAGGGTTTGGAGAGAGGGTCAGGGTGACAAGGTAGTTACTAAGGTTGAATCCTTCTAAAAAAAATCTATTTGTTTTTTATGAATGAAGCCTTTCTTGATGCTTTAATTATGTTAAAATGTAGGTATTGTTTCTTCTATTACCCTTTCCTGCAATTTTATAAGTGTGTATAAATGTCTAACTGATACTGCTCATATACTTTCAATATGAAGTTAGATACATTAAGAAAACAACATAATGAAGCAATGAAATAATGCATAAAGTTGGAAATATTAAGGTAAGTAATGCTTGTTTTTTTACTGCTACACTCTTTGTTTTGGTTCTTAGACTGTACAAAGAGGTTGGTTCCATCAAGGGGAAAACTATGGCAAAGGTTGTAGGGAATGAAGAAGCTCTCCAGCATTCATTGATTGATTATGACATGTCTTTTGGTATCTGAGAGCCTGCTGTACCACTTCAAAGAACCCATGTAAGAGGATTTCCTATACCATCCTTTGAGAATCATTAGCATTGACTAGCCAAAAGTTCTGGCTTATAGACAAAGGATAAACGCTCTCCCAGTGTCTGTATCCCAAACAACCAAAATGTAATGAGCTAATCCTCCAACTAGGCACTCCTGACTGTAATGCTGTCTCAAGAATTGTCATTGAATTTCTTCTTAAGACAAGCAAACAATGCAATAATTGGCCGGTATGTATTTAACATTCCAGCCAAAGTAACATATTGTAAAGCTAAATGGTAAATGATCATTTATATAGCGCTTTTTTAACTTTCAAGGGACTCAAAGCATTTTACATCAAGGAACCACTCACCTATTCATACATACACCAGTGTACACAGACACTGGGGGCGGGGAGGGTCAAGTGTCTTGCCCAAGGACACAACAACAGTATTCATCTGTGGGAGCTGGAATCGGATCAGAGAACGAGCACTCTACTAACTGAGTTACTGCCGCCCCACCTGCACAGGATTAGTCCTGGTCTTGGTTTGGTCCTGTTCTACTCTAGGTTTAATTCTGGGTCTTATTACAGCTCACGATAACAAGTAGCAGATTTTTTTTTATCCTATTTGTAGATCTGGACTGGAAAACGGTTATTTTCAGAGCAATGGTGTCTTGACTGCAGGAAAATAAAGATTACTCTAACATGCATGAATCACAAATACAACTTTGACTGAGTAAATGAGATGAGAAAACGATCACAACATGGTAAAAAGCCAATTAAAGTTGATTTTGCATGATGGCCTGTCTCTTTTAAGACTTGTAAGTTGGTAGTTTGATCTCTGTTACGGCGCATGATGTCATTATGTCCTTAGGCAAGACAAATAACTAGCCTTGTCTTGTTAATATTATCCCAATAAAAATGCCATATCGTTTCCAATCTGCTTTAGCATCAGTACCCTAAACCAAACAACTATCCATCCTTCAGTTCAAAGTGCTAAGTGAAATGACACTACAGGAGCCCAAATGGCTGCCTCTCACTCTACTGTATTGATCCCTTAATCACAGTGAACCGCTGTGAAGGCCTTTGTGCATAGAATGGGAGACAAAAGGACAGGAAGGGGCTCTGACAGAAGAATGTGCTATCAGATCCACTCCACTCACCCACACAGGGGAGGGAGGAGGGGGGTGACGACTACACTGAAATCCCATGGGTGTGGAGCTCTGAAGCCATACCCAGGAGCAAATGCTTAAGGAGGGCTATGGTCCCCCAATGAAACACCTCTACTTTGAATGGAGCCCAACACCTGATAAAACAGACCGCCCACCTCCCCATGGGCACTTTACAGCTCCGGACATACAGGAAGTCACTAGCAATGTGGTTATAAAATTCAACTGCTTGTAGCCGGACATGCTAATCAATGTAATTACAGGCTTAGGGGTGTGAAAGTTGTTGAAGGACTTATTTCAACCTAAGGAGAGGAAGAGTTTTGTAGGAGCTAATGTTGTCATGATACAAAAATTTCAAACTCAATTTGTCTATTTATGTTGCTCTGTCTGATCATTTCTCTGTTTTCTTTGACGTGTTTGTTATTCCCAAAACAGCGGCTGCTCCTGCAGTTGTTTGAAGGAGACACATAAATGATAACACAGGTGCACTGTTCATGGAAATGATGCTCTCTGAAAATGCCTCATGTTCTAATGTTCATGATTTGAACTCTGTGACTTCCAGTGTTTTGAATGTTCTAGACACCATTGCCCCGGTGAAGATTAAAATGAAACGAATGACGTAAGTCTCCAGGTTTATTATGAGATTTACAGAGAAAAGATGCAGTCTTGATCCTGTTAGATCTGAGTGCTGCTTTTGACACTATTGATCATGGGATCCTGTGGCTCAGAGAACAGACTTTAAAGCATCTCTGAGCAAGAAACAGCTGGGCAAATAGACTGTGTGGATGTGTAGTCACTCATTTTAGATCAGTAAAGACACAAATTTTAATCTTTCCACTGCCGACTAGCTTCATTGTTTTTAATTGTGCTACAGAGCAAACATAATTTCCTACCATGAAAAAAAAAACAGATGTAAATGAGTTCACTTACCAACATTTATAAGAGCGTGGTTGTATATATGCTAGCGTGCAAAATCCACTGAACATCTCTTAGCTCCCATCTTGCACCTATATCTAACCTGCATATAGACTGGGACAAGAGTGGTCTGAATGAGCCAAAAATCATATCATATAGTACTAATCTGTATATGTAGACGTAGTGGAAGGCAGCTTGTCATGTCTGAAGCTACACGTCTGGCTTCCATGCTCTGTGGCTGAGCTGTAGTCTAAACTCAAATACAGTGGTCACACCAAACCCAGGCCTGTTCTCTGTACTTTCCGACATGTTTACACTGCACATATACTGGACTTCTATGAATGTCTCACAGACGTCATTTTGAAGTGACTGCAGTGCAATGTTTTACAGCCATACTTTATCTTCTTGAGCTTTTGAATTTAAAGCTAAAGCCAAATTTAACGCAGTATAAACTTATGTATTTCTGCTTATAGGTGCAGGAACAGGTGGTTGGAGAAGGACAACCAAACAATGAGAGTCCCCCGGGATTATTTTATTACATTATTATATTGGATGCCCATCTCATTTGCAGCCAACCACTTTAAAGCTGCACTATGTAACTTTTCTGGTGGGGTCACCTGCTTGTCTTCATGGAGGAGGAGGAGCTATTGCTTTGTGTGCATGTGTTTTTGTTACTCAAAATACCTTGTAAAAATGTATTCTTACTGTTGACAGGGTCGACTTTCTCCAGATCTGAACTTTAACTTGGCTTGGTGGCATTGTCTGCTTGTTTGCATGGTGACGTTATTGCTTTGCGTGCTTAAACTTGAACTTATCTATCTTGCATTTTTCAGTTATGTGTCTTTGTTTCTTAAAATATCTTGTAAAAATGCAGTATTGTGAACAGCTATCCATAGATTTGACCTCTAACTTGGCTTGATGGTGCTATCTGCTTGTCGGAACAGATATACTTTTAAAGCTGTACTGTGGGACATTCCAGGCAAAGCAGTAATATCTCTCTGGGGGGGGGCAAGCAGGTGGCGGACCGTTTACTATAAATGTTGTATAAATGGTGTGGTAATGTCTTTTTAAAACTTTTGACAATTGAATCTTAAATTTGAATAATCCAGTCGCGTTTTCTGACTTGTCATGTCAAAAATTGTCACAGCCGTCAAATCCAACCAATTCTTCTCCACTTATCCTTTCATAAATCTGAATTTGACACTACATATCAGCGAAGATAAGTTCCAAACTTCGCTCATCTCCGCAAGGCCCCAAAAACACTGCTCTGCTCTCCAAAATCCACCACCCCCACATTTCCCTGATTGCTAATTTCTATTTATATGCCATGAGCGGAAATAATGGAAACCAGATGCAGGGGCGGAAGGCAGCGAGGAGAAGGAGAGAGAGAGAGTAGGAGTCCGCGTGGGCCCAACCATTGACTAATGTCCTGTAGGAAGATGTCTGTTTATAGTGGATTTAAACGTGGGTTTGTGGGACTGGACTTTATATGTGGACGCGTGGGCAGGAGGTTCCACCACTTACTCATATGGTAGTCAGGGGAAAAAAAAAAAAAAAAAAAAAAAAGTTGGATAGCGTAACAGACCCGCCAAAGCTGACTACTCCAAATAGCATTACATGGGCGTGCGGAGTGGCTAAATTTATCCCGAAACAAGTGCAAAAATGGAAGCTAGTAATTACGTCAAGGAATTGTTGAAAATGCAGGATGATTATAGACAGGTAAAGGTTTAAAATGTGTGTGATAGTTTATAGGCTTGCGAGTAATCTGAAATGTAGCTAAAATATACACATTTGCTTAACATGTTAACATTGATTCGAAAGATCTGTGTGAGTGTAGTGTAGTGGGACAGTTTAAAAAGTACATGTTATAATGATGTGATATTTGTAACTGTTTATGAATTGTTGGTAATGTAACTGCTTTTGTATGTGAAGGTTTTATTCATCGGTTACTGGTCTGTTTTGGAGACTGGCTCTAGTAAATCGAGCCCGCTGTTGTTTTGCTCTTGTTCTGGCGTGAGTTTCGGCCTACAGTAGCCCTTGTGTGTAGAAAATAAACAACCAGAAGAACTTTGGCGTGTTTCCTTCCACCAAAATGATACTATCCACTAGTTAGATCTTTTATAATAGGACATAAAGTAAGTTCTTATGTGAATCAATCAAGTTTGTCCAAGTCTAAGTAGAGCAGATGTTTTCAAGCTTTTCAGAGCATTTGTAGCAACTAATTGCGTTTTGGGTCTTCATAGTTTCACCAGGTCAACACCAGGTTAAAACCATGTCTAAGTCACGTTTAATAAGGTCTAAACAAGACCAAACCATGACAAAGAGGTGAAGTCGAGCTCACACAAAGCTAATAAATGTATACGTGAATATACATACCATAGTTCGAGAAATGTGTTTTATATCTCCTAAGAAGCTGGAATGAAGAGAGATGGAAGTCTGTGCTGCCTTCCTGGTCGGTTAGAACAACGTGATTCGACTAAAATGTACAATAACTTCATCGTCAGTGAGGACTGACCTAAACCAATCGTGTGCATGTGAACTTTATGAACAAAAAAACAGCTAAGTAAGAGGATCCATCCAAGTTTGACAACCCCAAAAAGCATTACGTGGGCGTGTGGAGCGACTCAATTTAAACAAGTGCAAAGAGGAGGTGAGCGATTATGCCCAGCTATTACTTAATAGTGACTCAGGTTTCAGTGGTGGTCCCACGGTGAGTAAAACGTTACACACAACACAGCACAGGATGGAAAGTCATGTTACAGACCTGACCAAGCTGACTTTTGCAAATGGTAGGGGTTCTTTTCAGGATTGGCCAAGCATAAACATATTAGACACTATTTTAACATATTTTGAGATCTGTCTTCGGTGTCCCACTCCTGCTTGACTGTACGGGGAAACGAGACCAAAACCTGTACCAAAAGAGGCCTCCTATTGTCTGCTATCATCCAGGAGCTAGCAGCAAACGGGGGCTCGGATTGCAGCTCTGAAAAAGTTTGCAGGAAATTGACAAATCGTTAATCCACTCAACGCTATAGAGGCCAACAAAAGGTACATTCCACCAAAACAGAGGGAAAGGAAAGCACATTAAATTAAAACGGGGCCAATTTGAAGAGACGCTTCATTACATGCAAACTGCTGACAATCTAGAGTAAGGTAGCATGCAGCGGTCACAGTAGAGACGGTTAGCACAAGGGTAACTTTTGTGCAACTGCAAGTGTTGCTGACTGCATTGCAAAAACATTTATGTCATATTTATCTTACTTTAATCCAACTGGCACTTTTGTTTGTTATTAATTGTTACCAACTTTTTTTTAATTGTAAGTAGTGCTTAAGACAGGCATGCCCAAACTGTGGCCCGGGGGCCAAATGCGGCCTTCAGACCAATTTTTCTTGGCCCTCAAGCTTCCAGGTGAATTGCCCATATTACCTTAAACAGTACTTTTTACTGTATATTTCTGAAAATCTACTTTAACAAGCCCATATCAGATATTTAATGTCCCACTGACGATGTAAGCATGAATAAAGGTCTAGTGGTTCAGTCTAACTTGTAATAACACAGATTTTAAGTATTCACTGTATTGGTGACCAGTTTATAGCCCTCACTCGGCCCTCAGCTTTGTCTGTGTTTTTATATGTGGCCCTTAATGAGAAAAGTTTGAACACCTCTGGCTTAAGACAACAGGAAATCAGGACTAATAATAATAATAATGCCTTACATTTGTAATGCGCTTTATCAAAGCCTCTCAAAGCGCTACACTGAAGTCATTATTTCGTTCACTCCACACTTGGTGATGGTAAGCTACTATTGTAGCCACAGCTGCCCTGGGGTAGACTGACGGAAGCGAGGCTGCCAGTTTGCGCCATCGGCCCCTCCGACCACCACCGATCATTCGCACACACACCACTTTCATACTAGGCAATGTGGGTGAAGTGTCTTGCCTAAGGACACAACGACAGAACTTGGTCCGAGCTGGACTCGATCCACCGACCTTCAGGTTGGGAGACCAATACTCTAACCACTGAGCCACTGTCGCCCCGGACTGAACATTATCTACCAGAATAAACCAAATGTGAACCAGAACTGGCATGGGTCTGAATTTGGTAATTACAATCTAATTTGTCCTACATAGGCCACTGTAGTGCATTATTAGTGCATGTAAAATAGGACTGGTTCCCGGTTGCTCTGAACAGGTTCCGTTGCAAAGTTTTTTGCAGCGTGTAAAGTCAAAGTAACTTATATAAACCAAGTAATTATGAGGCATCTTACAATAACCATACATGTAAGAGTTTACGGCTACAAAGAAGCCAGGTTTAACATTAGCTCATTTTCTTTTTTTAAACAAATGCTAAATGCTATTTGCAAAGCTAACATCAAGCACATGCAAATGAAACATTAGCCAGTGTGTGCTATGTGCTGCAAGCTCAACAGACTCATTGTCTCCTGTGGATGTCTACTCCGGTGAGATGGTCCGGTCCAACAGGCTGAATACAGTCTTTACTTAGCCTGAATAGAAACTAGTACATAAACATCATTTATAGGGAGGGGACAAGATTTCAGGCCGCAAGATCTTGCAAGATAAAACTGCCTCAAAATTGTGCACAGATGAGACTTTTTGTGTTTATGTTTAGGACAGACATAAAAAATTGATAAGTGCTATTAAGTTAGACCTCTTGAGAAGCCATAGTTTAAAAAAGAAAACTTCCAATGACAGCAAAAATATAACACATTGTGAGGCAAAACACTTGAATCTAAATGATGTCAAAATCTCGTCTTGTCGTGTTCTCATGGACCCAATCTCGTGTCTCCTTTCGTAGGAATTGTGTCTCACCCCGACCCCTAATATTTTTTAATGCATGGACAATAACATGCAATCAGTGGAGGAAACAACTAAACTGCTTTTAAATCCAAGAAAAGTTGCCATTTTCAAAGCATACACCCTTCCAAACCACCTTTCTGCTCTAATGGGCACATCAGTGTAGAGCGCACGAGCTAGCATCAACTCAGACCCTAGCATTAGCCTGAACCACAGCCTCCCAGAATACCTCAAAGACATCTGCTAATAAAAAATAGGAGCGTGAGCAACTGCAGTTTACTTTAAGGACATCTGTGTCATTAATAACAATGGTTCTCGGAAAGTTCCACACAATTCCCTTCAAATATTTAGGCTAAACCAAATTTTACAGATTCTTTTTTTAAACAACCTCCTAGCATGGCCGCTCTAACTAACGGGATTCTAAGTTCTTGTTTTGCCAACGCTCTGAAATCAAAGGCCCGTTGCGAGCATCACCTGAGGCTAGCGGCGCAATCACATGTCGCTGATTAAAGCCACACGGTTGTTTTGTTTTCATGCTAACGCTGCAGCTTTTCCAAGGCCCTTAAGCTGCGCGATGTTCCTTTCCTTTTGTCCCCCCCAGCGAATTTCCTGGTCGCAGTTTGTGTTTCCCCCCAACTGTTGGCATTTGCGCGCCTGACCAACGATGATGTCATACACCCTCGGGGCCCTCTAGCGCTGGGACGGGGGAGGAGGAGGGGGGGGGGGGGGGTGCGATGCGTTTGGGGTCAGTGGACGTCCCATGTGATAAATTCAGTGACAAAAACAGAGGCGACCAAATGGAGAGGTGTGGGTCACGGCAAGTCCAGGGGGGTTGTTGGCTTTAGTGCAGGAACTGTGCCGTAAAAAAAATAAAGCCCCAGCATTGATAGCCCCTCTAGTTTATTATCTTTGAACAGGTGGCCCTAGCTTAACTCATAATGGCCGCCCTCTACTTTTCTCAAGGCACATATGCACACAGCGCAATATGGAGACCATTTGGGAGTTTGGGAACATCCCGATCTAGCTGCGTTTAAAGCCCAGGGAATAAACTACAGTGCATAGTTTTGCGGTGACTCGTTGGCAGTCAGCTAAAGTGGGGAGGAGGGCGGATAAGGGGGGGACTAGAGTTACTTCCTGTGAGCATGGAAATGTAGAGGCTCTTGTTGATGCGAGCAGCTTTGGGGCTAATCGTGGCAATGACCTGTATTGTTTAGCTTTCAAGGTTAGCGAGGAGAACAGCAGCGAAGAAGCCCTCAAAGAATATAAACAGTTGCGTTTCAGAGCTGCAAGCTGTTTCTACTCACTGCTTGAAATTGTGACCAGCTAACACTCATTCATGCAAATATATGTTAGGCAATGATCGAAATAGACCCAAATCATGACAAACACAAGGCTATGTTTTCATTAATTAATATATTTTCTGCATTAAAGTTAACATAGTTTTCTTTTGTGCCACCCTTTAATTTTTCAGTAAGTATTTGATATTGTTATATTCAGACATGAGTAAATTTAAGACTGTCTCTTGCAATAAATATCATAAAATAATAGAGCTTCACATAATAAATATTTTTTACAACAACAAAAAAATGTTTTAACAGACATTTTTTCTCTTTTTTTAAAAAATAGCCAGAATTCCTCTTATGGATTTTGAGCATACAGTTGAACACAAACGGAAAACAAAACCATGGGAGAATGCCACAGGGTGAAGTCCGGATGGGAGGAAGTAGAGAAACATATCCAGGTGTAGGTGAAATACTATGAGATGGATGTGCTTTCATAAATGAAACATGGAACCACAGTATACACGTGGCAGCAACCATTAATTCAACATACCTGCGCGCTATGAATACCAGGTAACAGCTACATAATTGCCCTATAATAGATCGTCCTTCACAGAATTGGTGAGAGGCAGCACCAGCTGGGCACCAGGGCCCAGAGGAGACTGCCTACCTAAAACGGAAGAAATACGCTTGATATATAAAAATAGTGTTAATGAGGAACTGATGACAGACATAGAAAGAGTTAAGGGAAACACTGGTCTGTAAAAACATGGTCCTGATCCAGAAATAAAAATAAAAAATTGAGTGGTTTTCGTTACTCCTTTGCTATAGCTCCTTAGGTTCCACAGTGCAGAGGGAAGGCCGGTGGGAGGTGCTTAAATGTTTGATAAACATTAATTTGTGACTATCATTATTATTGTCAGTATATCCATGTCACAGAGCCATCAGGAGGGCTTTCCCTGGCTGTGTGGCCAGCTGTCCAGTTTGCAGTAGACAGTGTTAGAGTTCTTGCAGCGACAGCCAGGCCGCTGCACCCGGTCGTAGCAGCTCTGGCAGGCCTTCAGACAGCCCTTTACCGGAGGATAGCATAGCAAACAGGGAAAGAGTACCGACATTAATCCCATGCACAGGAAGCGCGAGCAGCAGTGGGAGTGGGACAGAGAGCAGGGGTGGTCCGCACACGAGTCCCCCTCATCATCGTTGGAGCAGTGGTAGAACAGGCCCTTGACTAGACACATGCAGGTGCCATGCTCCAGAGCGCTCTCCGCAGAGCACAGACACTGTCCATTACAGGCCAAACATGAGGGCAGAGTCCGAGGAGCTGTGCACTCACTGCACTTACACTTCCCACAGCACTCACAGATAAACTGGTGTCCGGCCATCACGGGAACAAACAAGTCCGACTTGCCCTTGGTTGGAGGCTTTAGTGGGGCCTCAGGAGGAGGGTGGTGGAATTTGGGTCCTTGTGATGGGGCCTTAGGTTTGGGCTGAGTCCCAATGGGCCGCTCCACTCTGTGGGGTAAGCTCATGGGAGGCCGACTGGGGGGAGAACAGGCCAGAAGTCCCTGCTCCGAGGATGCGCTGCCGGTGCTCCCTGAGCTGGCAGCGCTCCCTGTGCTGGTGGAGCGGCTGAGGCCAGGGACCCGGGGCCCTGACGCCAGCACCATGCCTACTACAGGGTGCCGGTGCTCATTGTTGTTGTTGACAAGGATGACCTCATGAGTCCTCTCCTCCTTGTCCTGCTTAGGCCGGGGGACCGTATGGGGAGCAGGGGGCCTCCGGACCACAGAGGGCCCTTCTGTGTACTCATTGCTGGAGCGGATGGCCTTGATTTGGTCCAGAGACAGAATGGCAGCATGCTGGAACTCCCGTTCGTAATCCGACCTCTGGCGGCCCTCGAGAGAAGGCTGCTGGATCACCACTAATGAACCACCCGGGCCATGTTGACTTTGGAGCTCCATCTGGGGGTATCACCACTTCCGACATTCACCGTGGACTTGGCATGCATCTGAAAACCTGCAGAGGGGGGCAACGAGCCGAGACAAAGGCAGAGGGACATGGTCAGAGAGAGACTAAACATGGCACATCTGACACAGAGCTAATCTGCTGCTATAGAGGAGTTTAACTAGAATCATGCAAGGATTTCGTGTCTAGTATCTACATAAGTACAGGGAAGGAACGGCTGCACCCGCTTTATATCCAGAGTATAAGTTTAGCCTTCCTCTCGCCTCACGTCCTCAGCGTGACAACATGTCACTTTTGATCCCTCTAAGTGAGCGTACTCCGGAAAAAAACGTTGACGATTAACAAGACTTCTTGTACCTTCCTCCCAATACGCACACATCTAAACTTCACAAGGCCCTACAAATACTTCCCCTGCTCATTTCCATTTGTATGACTAGTTAACATTTAAATGCACCGCGGCGACGAAATGAGGACACGATCCAAAGGAACTAAATGAGCTGCCTCACTTAGTATTCTATTACTGCCCCAAAAGGCTTTCAGGGAAAAAGGACAAAAGTGGAGCAGAAGAACTAAGGTCAGAGCGAGTTCCGACCAGATTCAGGCTCAAGCAGAAAAACAAACCCTCCGTTTAAACATAGTCAAACTATGCCTTATTTAATGCCATAGGAAGATACCCTCAGTGCGCATGAAAAACGTTTACGAACGAGTGGATCTGCGGATTTGGTGTCATAAAGCAACAAAACGGAGGCAAAAGTATTACATTTAACCTGCTTTAGTAATCTTGGATAGTGTAATATCACATCACAGAGATGCTTAAAGCGCACTTGAAATATTAAGCATAGGATATGATTTTACTCTATCAAAACCACTTTTCAACGCGCATTACGCGTGAGAGACGACCTCCGCTGTAGACGTCCGCTTTACTAAAGTTTTTGCACAAGAAAGAGTTGGAGCGCTTCATGCGCAGAGACATAAGAGGACGCATCCAAACAGACGCAAAAAACTTATGAATGAAAACAAGCGGCGTGGGGGAGGGGTGTTTGTTACTGAAGAGCCACGAAAGGACGTCCGCGTGAAAGTCGTGTTATTTCACATCTAACTATCGAGGATCCCTGCCCCAGCGAGAGGACGATTTATCATCACTCAAACCTAATCCTTTAAATCTGCAGAGCGAAGAAGAAAGCATTTAGCAGTATATACGCAGAAGGCTATAAAGCGAGTGCAGCCAGGGTAAACAGTGCGCTGGATACGTACCTATATGCAATCATCCATACAGTGGAATCCATCAAATACACAGCCCATGAAACTCCACAGAAGCGCAGCGGCTGGTCATCTTAAAACACAACATTCACAGTCTGTTAATCCAGTGCGACTGTATTCCTGTATTCCTTTTTTTTTTGCTGGGACACTTGTGGAGAAGTTCACGCGCGCATGTGTCCCGGGACAGCGCGGGTTGTATATCCAAGTAAAAACTATCAACGGCGACGTTCACAAACACGTACAGTCCGTTTCCACGTTGCAGATAAACAGTAGATATATCCCAGAGTCTTGCGTCCCGTGTGCGCTGTACTGTGGCCGGATGCGTCGCAGCTCTTCTCTCGTCTCGTTCTCGTGCGCTCCGTCCTTCTCTGCGAGCCACTTGAGCACTGAATGAATGGAAGCGCACAGCTCAGTGTTTGCTCCACAAGCCAACTCCCATTGGCCATTCACCGCACTGAAAAAGGATACATCGCATCCGCTCCTGATTCATTGGGCAGATGTGGAAGGCCGGCCGAGAGGGAAGTGTGCAGCAGTTAAGGTGGACCGGAGACTCGACGCCCCACACGCTGCGCACGAGGGGCTTCCGCTGTGCGCCTCATGAATGTGAAGTGTAAAAAGCCTCGTGACGCAATACAAGTCTGTGTTTATTCTCTGAGTGCCCACTTTCAGGAATAGACCTGTCCGTAACACAAGGACAGGACGTACTCTGCGGAGATACGTCTAAGTGTGTTTTTGCCAGGTACACGGATGGCTTACATGGTTTTGGTTTTACGCACGCACTTGATTATCGGTTTTCTTCGAAATGTTTCATAAGACAGTGCAACGTTTCATAGAAAATAATAGACCTAAATCATACGTCTACACAGCAACAGCAGCCTGTCAGTAACAATAAGCATCATAAAACTAGAGTTTTTATACTTTTTGCAGTGGAGAAGGCCAGTCATTCTTATTCATGCAATTTGCATAAGTTTTCTTATCATAAGTTTGTTCATGTCGGGACAAGTCATAAAAATAATAGTGCGTATTCAGTACTTTCTTAGTTGATTATTATATTTGCCCTGCATTAAAACATCAAAGATAACAGACATTGTTATTACTGATTAGGCTGTAAATCACATTTGTAAAGAATGTGACCACATTTAATATTGTGTTATGGTGCACATTGTAATGTTGTGTAATAAGATATAACTATACAACTAGAAACTGATCAATACCAGTGCATGTGCAAACTGGATGCACTTTGTCATGTTCATGTCTCATAAGCTTTACATTCAGATGCACTGAAACAGCTTCTACTACAGTGTACTTGCAGTAAAGTTGACGTACTGTGGACACTTGTGCAGGGTTAGAGATAGAGGCGCTGGTGTAATCCGGACTACCTTAAATGCAGAGCAGCCCGCAGCCAGGGGACAGACCCCCTCCCCCCAGCGCACCCCTCCTCCCCTCTGTTCCTGACTGTCTGGTTTGATTGGTGTCGCGGATGCGCTACATCCGGATCCATGAGAAAAGGAAGTTCAATACAAAGTCAATTTATCCCATTCAAATGGAAAAATCAATGGATGCGTGACCCCCGGTGCCATTCCGGGTCACACATGCCTGAGAAAAGAGGCGCACAACTGAGGCCTAAGTGCACTTAACAGGGTGCGAAAGGAAAAGCGTTGTGGCGCACGAACTTAAACGTGCTCCGGCCAAACACGGGGCTGATAGAGTGTCCCGTAGCGACAGATGGCCACCGGGATCCTCGCGCTGTGGTCGGAAGTGCGCGCGCGGAAATCTCACCATGACTGTAATTAGCTCATTTTCCATGGGTGCACGTGAGAGAGGAACAGCCTGCTGGTGTGCGCCCTTCATAAACGGCACACACACACCCAGCCTGGTATCCATCTGGCGCAACGTTAACTGCAGCTCAGTGCATGCAACAGACAGGACACTTGTTGAACTGGACAAAGTGATCAATTATACATAAGCCTGTTCATACAAAACTACAAAGGGAAGTAGGGGAGATATCAGTTTATAGAAGTGGTACTGGATGAATTTTACACACCTTTTTATTTATATATACACACACAAATATATATATTATCATTATATTAACACATTATTGTAATGTGTTGGTAGTTATAAAGTAATTAACTAAAGGCACTGGTCTAGATGATTTATAACAGTTCTTGGATATATGCTAGTATAATCGAAATAAGACAACAAGGCACATGTAACATGTAGAAAGTACATTTAATACACAAATATGATTTACAAAACAGTTTTCCATAGTTTTTGTTCCAGTTTTGTATGTGGTTTATAGCTTATTTGTACAATGGTGAAATTGTATTGTTCTTAAACCAAATGTACATTTTTATTATTCTGACTGTATTGTTTCTTGTTCACAGCATCCACAGGCCAAACATGGTTAACTTCAAGTATGCATTGAATTCATAATAATGGTGATTTCAAACCTCAAATATGTATAATATTATACATACTAAAATATGACTACCATCTGAGTTCTCTAAACTCAAAATAAACAAAACAAGTCCAAATGTGGAAAGCCGCCTTATTTATTCAGCGTGCACACAGTAGTAAGAGACAGCTCAGAGGCCCTCTGTCTTCCTCACATGACCGCTGTCTGTGTGTTGTGATGGTGTGGTCAGAAAAGGGCCAGACCTCCGCTGTGCCTCTGCTGATATCTGATGTACGACTGGATGAGGGAGTCAGGGACCCGGGGCTGCACGGTGATCAGGGCTTGCTCCAAATGCCTGGCCTGGACGCTCTGGGCTTTGATGTCCTCCTGTAGGGCCAGTAGCGCCGCCTCTCTGCATACTGCTGTTATCTGGGACAGGACACAGACACGCGGTGAGCTGTCAGGCGCTGGATACACGGGCTTGTGTGGTCAGCTATTGCTAAAAGTATGATGATTGAGAAAGGGGTTATTGTTTATTATGTAAATTTGATGTTGAGCGTACTAAAGTATGGTCAAAGAAGTATTCAGGATGTGTACTTGTACTACTGTACTGTTGCATCAAAAGAACAAAACAAATGTAAATTTTGATACATGCACAGTTTACACCATGCCCACAACAGAATATTTGGTACCACTGTAACTACTACCACTCCTACTGATCATTCCTGGTATTGCTCCCAGTGCAACTACTACAAATACCACTGTTACTATCACTATTATGACAACTCTTCATGCAAAAGAAGAGAGGTGACAATATCCATCAAATAATGCAGTATATTGCAAAATATTGTCCATTTACAACTTATTAAAGGTGCACTGTGTAACTTTCCTGGTGGAGGGCCAAGCAACTGCTTTTCTCCATGGAGATGTTATTGCTTTTGCCTGAAATGTTCAACAGTAAACTTATCGATCCCCATAAAGAAGAAGGCGATGGACACACCTGAAATTAAATAAATGGAACATAAAGAAGTTTAAAGCCATACCACAGAACATTCCAGGCAAAACAGGTGACGGGCCCTACTCCAAAAAAGTTACATAATGCACCTTTAATAACAAATAATTTCTAACATTAAGTTATTGACATCACAGTGGAAATAAGTTCTTTACATGTGACCGATCTTTCAGTTGCAAGAGGGTGACCAAGAGCAGAGGGTGACTGCAGCGCAGCACCCGAGGGACCCAAGTTGTCCAAATGCGAGCCAGGATCATGGTTTGAAGTACCTAGCTGGAGGATAGACCTATTTTGCATGGTTTGAGTCCCACTTACTTCCTTTTACAGCTGATGAAGGATTAGCTGCTTGTCCAATAAAAACAGAATCTTTTGGGTAACTGTAAGACATATTCCACCATAAACTACAGCATGTCAGCACTCAACTTTGCACTTCCTCTGCACTCTCCAGGCATTTGAAGCATCTCCAGCAAATGACAGCCGCCTACTTCAGTCCCCACATGTCTTTTTAAGCAAAGCACAGATTATGCAATGTAACTATTGTTGCGTAACAATACAATCATCGTACTGTGCTCGAGCTGTGTAGAGGACAGGTCCTTTTAAGCAACTGTTTGTTTCAGTATTATCCTTTATCGTCTATAATTACTTCAGTAACATATCGCACTTCAAAATCTGTTATCGTGACAGGACTAAATGTGCTGCTGATAAAAAAGAAACAGATTTTAAATGAATGACATCAATGGCAACCCAATATGTATGTTGGGTAAAATATGCAACTGAAGAAGCGACATTGTTAAAATGCATAACACTGTACATCAACAAACAATATGGCCTTTTGGGTTTTAGTAATTTAAAAAAAATCAACTACAGGGTGGCCCAAAAGTCACTGACACTTTTAAATCTTCAATAGCTCCTATAATTATTAAGTTATACTCACCAAATTTTAGCAGTAGGTAAACTGAACCTTCAGAGATTGTTGGCAAGATATACGGTCAAAATTGTTCACTTACACTTGAAATTATCACTACTTAAACTAGGGGAAGTAAAAATGACCTAATTTAAAAAAAAAAAAAAAAAAAAAAAAAAAAAAAAAAGTTTTTTAAGTGTTCACCATTTTCGGTTTCACACTGAATAGCCCGATCCAACACAGTTTACATAACATTTGAAAGCATTTCCGGGCTTATGGTTCTTATTTGATCCACAATATTATGTTTGAAGTCGTTTATTGTCTGAGGTTTATTCACAAACACCTTTTCTTTAAAATAGCCCCACAGGAAGAAATCTGGACTAGTCAGGTCTGTGGAGATCACATACCTCCCCCTGTCTTTGAAAACGACTTATTATTCCTTTAATGGCATTTATGACTGGGGCATCTCTGGTATTAAAATGTCGACGGTAACACTCACTCAAAGACTCAAAGTACCACTGTACAATGAGGGTTTGTTCCTCGGTGCTATATTTGCTCATATTAATGTCGGAAGGGTAGTTCTACATGCTCTGAAAAAATTTGAGAAAAATATTTAGAAACAAAAGAGTTAAGGATTTTTTTTCCTGTACAATATTAGTCAAAAATAGCCAACTTCAGTCCTGATTTGTGCCCCAATAAGAACATTAAAGATGCACTAAATCACTTTTTTGCTGAAGAGTCTGACATCTGCACCGTGCACCTTTATGAGCAACTTTGCTATAACTTGGCATTAACAACATAGTTATTATTTTGCACAGGTCAATGCTTATGTGCAGCGTGTCTCTGATAAACAAACACATTCAAACCATAAAAAAACCCATCAGAATCATTCAATGGTTACGCAACATTACTCTATCCACACCAAACCGCCTGCAGTGGCCTTAACTCTGTCCTCTCTCTGTAATGTAAATAGTGAGGCTCCCTGATAGCATTATGCAACGGGCCCACATGAAAGAGGCCGACTGACCTCCTGTGCACACGCCACTGCTTTGAATCACTTCCGAGCGGGTGGCGATGGCTGATGAAGGCCAGTCTCTCTCCTCTCTCCCCCTTTGAGGAAAAAAAAACACTCCTATAGCTTTGTTCTGAACTAGTGCGGCTTACACAATGACTCCCACCAAAGCAGGAAGTGATGGGAGAGCGCTGATAAGGTTAGCCAGGGAGGTTAGTAGGACACTCGCAGCAATATTGACTGTGTGGATGTATGTAGAGCAGGCTGAGTGTTCACTATAATGTAGAGCATGGGGTGGTTAAAGCTGCACATTTAGTAGAGTCATAATGATTGAACTAAAAAGGATTTCTAAATATGTATAGTTTTGTGACACAATTTGGAGAAGGGAAAGTGTATTTAGGAGTATGGTATGGAACTGTTCCGAGATATTTGATGAGCAGGGTCTGGACTCAAGTCACATACGTCAAAAGGACCATTTTGTTGTTTGAAAGATGAAGAAAAGAGAGTCATTATGCAATACTTAACAACACTTAATGATTACAAATGTATATTGCATTGCGTATAACGTCTGGTCAGAGGTGAGTGGGACATTACTTGAGTATTTTGCAGTCTAACTACTCCATACTTTTAATGGAGTTTAAATTATGAATGCTTATCAAATCATAAAAATACCAGTTTTTCTGCATGAGATGTTACGTCTGGAGAGTTCCTGGACTGGAATACTTTTAATTGAGAACTATTCTTTGAAGTAATGGTAGTCCTACTTGTGTACAGTTTTTGGCAACTCTACCCACATCTGCATCTGATAAGGCATTTTGTCCTGCAGGCTTTAATAGACAGATGTAAGTGTGAAATTGAACTGAATCCAGTAAACTGCAGAAGTGGAAATTAAACTGTGTGCTTGCTTAGATGTTTTTAAATGAGTTTTTTTCTCTACTTTTTATGCAGTACATGTTCTTTTAGTACCTTTACAATCCCCTGGTCTGTGTTTTAACCTTGTTGTGCAAAGGCAAATAACCTCTACTGTACTCTATTCTATTCTAACTTTCTAAAATCCACCATAATTACACTTTGAGTTACTTTGCGAGGAATGCACCGGCAGCTTGGGAGTATTAGCTTGAACTGAATCCATGTTGTTTTCCAGGACTTGAGCGGAGATAGCTGTGTGCGAGTGTGCTCTGGCAGGGCCGACGTGCACGGCTGCGGACAGGTGCTCCGCAGATGTCAGGATGTGAGCCCCCCGCCCCCTCTCCCCTCTCCCTTCCCTCCTCTCTGCGTACCCTCTCTGCGTCTTCTGTTTCAGCCCCAATGAGCAACATGATTTAGCGCGGGTAAACACGGCGAGCGGGGTTAATTTTCGATGAGCCTTTGCCATCGCTCAAGTCATTTGGGGCTGTCAGTAATAATGACGCCAGGAACAATGAGGCCATGGATAGCGGCTCTCCTGTTTACAAGCCCAGAACCGGGGTTAAATGCTACGAGAGATGCACCATATGTGGAACAATGTGATTTAGTACCGTTTCCAGGCAACAGCTCTAAACAGGAACAGACGGCACAATCAGACGTTAATTCCTTATTTACTTTCACGCTTCGATACGCTAGGCATGTGCTTGATTCCAGGCCTAATAACTATTTGGATGTTTACTTCCGCAACACCTTTCTATGAAGGCTCTATTGTGGTTACATGCAATGAGAGAAATGTGAATTAGTGCACAAGCGTGGCTGGAATAGGTTACTTACAATAAATCTGAGCATGTTGTGCTAGATTTATAGTTTTCGCTAAGCATATTCTATCCTATGCAATTTCCCTTTTAAACAAGTAACATTTGGGGCTTCTAATTGTTAGTTTTATGGCCTAGGCTTTAAGTCTTACAATCAAATAAAGTATATCACTCTTAAAACATACACAATTGACTAATCCTCCATCTAGAGCAGGGGTGCCCAAACTCTTTTCACCAAGGGCCATATCTTGAAAAATATTTGGCAAGGAGGGCCAGTGGTCGATACAGTGGATAATTCAGATGGTGCATTTAACATAGTTTTGACTTCATACTTTAAATAAGGCTTGAAATATTAATATTAGGTCTGTATGACAATGCAATGTGATGTTATTTAGGTTATATTGGTACGATTACTCAAATTTGCCATAAAAAGTACTGATTATGATCAATTGGGCCAGTCATTAGCATTGAGAATCCAGATGTAAAATGACATAATTCTATTTAAATAATGACATATCATATATTAACAGGTTTACGGTCAGTATGCAATGATTTTATACCTAATATGTTGACAGAAGTGTTGTTTTTCCATCATCTGTGCCAATCTTGATGCAATTTGATAGTAGTTTTATTTGAGCAATTACAGCATTTCTTTCTTTTTTTTTTTTTTTTTTGCATTTTTTGCATGATCACATAACACTTTATTACATCTTGTGGCACCTGTCAGGCAGGTACACCATGTTCTAGAAAATCACTCATTGTTGTTCTAATTTCCAACAAAAACAGTCCTGCACATTCATTTATGAACAGCTCCGAGGAGGGAATCAACAAACCAGAGCGCAGACGCCCAGAACACCAACCACAATGCCAAACACAGCTAGTTTGTTTGCTCACGTGAACACATTCCTACAGCGGAGCCAAAACACCCTACACTACCTTAATACCCTGAATGCCTATCTCCCATCCTGAACCTGCTACCTAAAATGGGCCTCCAATACTTTTAAAAGCGCAAACCTGATTTTTACCATCTTAAAAACATGAGAAACTTTCCTAACGCATTCCTCGCTTCCTAATTATTCACTGTGATGAGCTTATAAGCACTTGGACAACTTTCAGAGGCCAGAGCAGAGTTTTGCCATCACGGTAATGCTAACAACAACAAGCATGCTCACTATGCACAAGCCTTACTTCCTGGTTTGTAGATATTTGGAGCATGACAAATTTTACTTTATTACATGAAAAGAATCAGGTACAGTTCTTGAAAAACACAACTACTTAATGGTAAATGATTTGCAGAGTTATTCCTCATTGCGATGAGTTTATAAGCATATTTCATAACTTTCAGAGGCCAAAGTTCACCCTCACAGTAATGCAAACAACTACTAGCATGCTAACAGCGTGCAAGCAACCACTCTTGCTTCCTGGTTTGTGGACGATAAAAACGCTTCATAATTAGATGCAGATAGCATGCAGCGGCCTCATTTTGACTCAACAGCTGCGTTGGCAATGTATAAGGACCGGGACAAGACAAATTTATCTTTATTACATTAAATAAATCCAACACACCTCTATAAAGAGTGAACCCGAATAACCAAACGCAGTGGAAATCTAGTCTGCTGAGTCGCCCACAAATAAATAATCCAACTTTCTTTTTATTTTACAGCATTGCAGACTTTATTTTTCATTGGCTTCATAAATTATGTCGGCGATCACTTAAAAATATGAGGAGGCTGGCGCATTGCGGAGGGCCAGCAGCTCCTTGCGATGGAGCAGAGCCAGGTCTGCGTGAAGGCGAGGGGAGCGCTGGCATTCAAAACAGTTATCATCAAAAGGCTCTCAGTTCTGCTCAGTGATGGACCGAATGCTGAGTCAAGAGGAGTGACTCAGGTTCTGATGACCAAGCACGAATGGGGCTTGGGCAGGGACAAGTTTTGAAAAAGGCTGTTGGAGTGATATGGAAGAGGAGGTGGGGGATAAACATAAAAAGGTAAAAAAAAAAAAAAAAAAAATGTCTGTTTTGGAGGTATGCAAAGTAAGACTATCAAGCCTATAATTAACAATAATTATAAAGCTAAAAGAGCCGTAAGCAAATAGTATTAAAATAAACTTGGCATGTAAACTTTCAAATAAGCTGGTTGTTGTTTTAAAGATATGGAAAATTTGAATTTTGATTATATGTTATATGTTACATGTCAGTTATATAAAAAAAAGAAAAGATAATTAATAAATTTGCAAAAGGATATTTAAAAAAAAAAAAAAACAAACTGTCCAAGGTAGTTACAGTTAAGATCTGTAAAGAGGCAACTCTGCCACTCTTAAGAATTTAGTGATTTTTTTTAAGTTTTTTTTTTTTGTTTTTTTTTTGCAATAAAAAAAACAACAACCAGATAGAAACGTTTAATGCCATACTGTGGAATGTCACAATCTCTCCATGGTGAAAAGCAGGTAGCAACTCAACCTTTAAATTTCGGGAAAAAAAAAATTAAAAATACAGTGGTTTATTTTATAGTCCATTCATTTTTTGGACTGAACCTCAAATAATAATAATAATAAAAAAAAAAAATTGAATTACATAAAAAAAATAATATGGCTCACCCCAGCCAATTTTTAGTTTATGTTTCTGCCAAATATAAAAGTAAAAAATGTGCAATAAAAAAAATAAAATAAGTCTTACCCTAAAAAAGGGAATTGTGCACTAGTTTCAGTCTTAGTCCCAGTGATGGTAACATGACCTATATTGTGCTTAAGCAATGACCATTTCTTATCAAAAACTCTGAAATTGTGTTTTATTTCATTTGTTGAATAAACTTGCATATACCAACATTATATACATATAATATAACCTTATTGTAACCCATGATTTTAAAGCCCATTTACCTTTAATCATTTCAATGCTCACTACGCAGAGGTATGTTCCTAGTAGCAGTTTGATATTAGTGAAAGTAGAACTAGAATTTAAATGTTTGCAATTTGAATGCATTTTTTCTGCAAATCTATTCAGTTCATGGAAAAAAATGATAATAAATTGAGATGGAATTTGCAAAAAAGTTCTTACTTACTGTGTTTTTTCCATAGCATTTGCATAAAAAACCCTATGCACATGCTAACCCTGCATCTGTGGCATGGGAGCCGTCTCTGCCGTAACTTCCAGTAATCCTGCTTACGTTGTTTACATGAAAGTCTTGTTAATGTGCATTTTTATCTGCTTATGTATCTTAATGAACCGCCAACAAGTGCGTCAGTGTCATGGCAAACGGCGCTTTTCTAATGGGACACAGAAACAACAAAGGAGCGCAGTCCAGTGATGTCGACATTTATAGGTGCTTTTATGGGGCTAAGGTGCAGACAACTGTTCCTGGTGGAGCCGATGCTAAGTGGCTAGTGACACAGGCCTTTTATGACAATAGGACGGAAAAAAAATATAGCTTCATCCCTGAATCTGGCTTGGTTTTGCTATAGGACCTACACAGAAAACATTTTTTTTGTGTTGTAGTGGGATTGACAATATGGTGGCATTTTCTCCATGTATTTAAGCAAAATTTGTCTTTCTCCAGTACAGATATATTGCAGAAGCAGCTTTTGAGGTTAATATATATCTACTGTGTGCTATCTGTATCTAATTGTAAAGTCTTTCAGTCAAGAATAACTTAAAACTGTTTAAAATGAACCAGTTCTGTTTTTCACATTTTTTAGACAACACATTTACATTATGATAAATAATATGAGCAGATCTGTATGTTATGTTAGCAGTTTGGTGTTGAATGTTGGAAATGTGGGTGAAGTGTCTTGCCCAAGGACACAATGATATGGCACCATTAATCTGATATGCTAAGGTTGCATCTTCGACTAGTACAATGAAGTATGAGATTAAGAATATACAGATGCCAGTAGGTATCGGTTCCAATCTGAACTGTTTTGAGTAGCAAAACCACGATATCAATTCAATGTTAGGATAATTAAATACGATTGGAAAACTATTTACTGGTAAATGGTCAAATTTTTATATAGCGCTTTTCCACTTTCGCTCACTCAATCACACACACATCCAAACACCAGTGTACACCAGACATTGGGGGTGAGGTGGGTTAAGTCAACGAATAATGATCATTTCGAGAGTGGGATTTGAACCGCCGACCCTCGGATCAGTGGAAAAACACTCAACTGAGCAATTGACTGTTGGTGGCGCAGAACATCTCAGAATTTTCGACCAACAATCCAACATATCTGGATCACGAAAAAAAAAAAAGTCACACTGGCGCGATTATACAGTAATTAGCAACATTAGCTTTTAACCGCTAGGCCACTACTGGTAAATACACTGTAACATCAGAATACCTTGTGGTAACTAAAGTATTTTACAATTTATCTGTAGCTGTACTGGATTATAATACATTAACCAGGATTTTTTTATGATATGACGACACAACCCAGATCGCTATACCGGTTAGCTAATATGAGTATTAGTCAAATTATGGAAAACTACTTAAGAAAATATTTCCTGTAATAGGAGTAAAAGGCAGTCTTGGTTGTCGAGCCAGTTCTATGGCCGTGAGTGGTATTAGACTGCACAGGGCTTCCTCCGTGGTGGCTGGAAAAGTGATGGATCCTGAATTAGAGCCTCACCACATCCTTGTTTCCACATATTCCTCTAATGACAAGTTCCCCCGTGGTTTTTCTCCCAACACCTCGACCCCCATGCTCTCATGCTAACTCACAAATAAACACAGGCCAGTGGAGCAAGGAGGTTTTGGTTTGATCTGTTTGATTTATATGGAGCGGTGCTAGTGTGCAAACAGGAGAATGTGAATGAGCCATGTGACACAGCCCCAAGACATTTCATTACCCAGAATGCTCTTGTAGGTCTGTGAAGCAAACAGCAAAAGAGTTATTTGTGAATGTCAAGATGCACAGAGGCAATGCTCATTAGATCAATAAAACCTGCAATTCCACATATATTACCTTATTTAAACACAAGTGTTTTTCTACCGTTCTAATACTTGTTACATTTTATCTGCCATTTTGTCCTCCCTTGAAGTTCTTGGTTAGAACTAGTGAAACAATGGTTTAGCCCAGGAATTTCGAAACTTTTCTCATTAAGGGCCTCATATAAAAACAAAGCTGAGGGCCGACTGAGGGCTATAGACGGGTCACCAATAAAGTGAATACTATCTGTGTTAATATTCCAAGTTAGACTGAACCACTAGACCTTTTTTCATGCTTACATCCTCAAAGAGACACATTAAATATTTGACACAGGTTTGTTAAAGTAGATGTTCAGAAATATACAGTAAAAAGTACTCTTTAAAGTAATATGGACCAATTCACCTGGAAGCTTGAGGGCCAAGAAAGATTGGTCTGAGTCAGTTTGGGCATGCCTGGTTTAGTCCTATTTTAGATCTGGTACTTGGAATATACCAATTATTTTCCTAGGTGGTACCTAAAACACATGAAAATATTAATCCAGACCATGTACAGAAGGTCCTATCGACTTTTTAGAATAAAGACAAAAAGATTTTTCACCAGGTTGGCTGAAATGTTATTAAAACGTATACATTTTGGCCTCTTTCTAGCCAAAAACACAGAATTTTGTCTTTGTATTTGATTGAAATTGGACTAAATTTTTGTTAATGCAAAAAAATGTAACTTACAGAAAGTCAAAAGAGCAACCACCCCAGATTTACATATCAGTGCATGTTTTGTCATTTAAAGCCTGTTTGGGCCAACATAAAACCATTACTGTTCATTTGTCATATTTATTTTGACAAGCAACCCATGAATAAAACATTTCAAATTGAATTCATCATAACACTCCTCCCATAGCCACCCTTACAGCAAAATCCCTGAGTTCAGCATTACTACCGCATTACAGTAGATACAGAAGTGGGTCAGCTTGGGCACATGTGAGACTCGTGCTGCTATGGGCGACTCACCCTCTCTCACCCCTACCACCCACTCTCCCCTCCCACCCTCTCTCCCTCCCCTTCCTTTCCTCTCCCTCCCCTTCCCCCCTTTCCCCTCAGGGTGCCACAACAGGCCCTGCACGTTACAAGAGCGGCCTTTATGCTCCGTTGGCCGTCGCAACCTACCACTGCCGGTGCTCCACGCTGGGTTGGGTGCACATAACTCCATATATCAGACTACACGCCACGCACTGTAGTCACGGTGATATACGGCGGAGAGCCCGGGAGCGCCTGTGGGGTCCTGTTGTACTTGTAAGATAAGACAACGCAGTGCTTTAATGACTCCAGAAAGCACATTAAGACATATAGGAGCGAGCGGTAACCAGATCGGACCTGGGTATATAGAATGTAGAGGGGCGATGTGGTGGTCAAGTCAACACGAACAGCAGTTTGTGGGGAGTATAGAAAGAGTGTAAAATGTTATGAGGGGAACAAAACTGTAGTGCTGACGACAAAATAAAATAATGGTGTAAGGGAGACATTATCAAAATAAAACTTTTAAATAAAAACTATTTTAAAATGTAATTTCAAAGGGGAAGACATCAGGTTTTCTAATATTTGCATTATACTTGGTTACCCTGGAAACATACAGTGCGGTATGCTATAAACTGCACCATGTAATTTATCATATGTCTAAGTAACTACAACCACTGCTACTGCTACTACAACTATTAGGCCTACTGCAACTACTGCTACTAGCCTATTACTACAACAACGAAGGGACATATTACTGAGATAATGACAAGTATCCAATGTAAAAGGTTCAGAATTTTCAAAAAATACTAAAATATCATTTCATACATGAGGATGTAAAGTTTCTAAATATGATTTTGTACCGCGGTCAGTGAGAACTGCCATGTCTGACTGACATGTGATAATAGGAATAATGGAGTCGTCCAACGACAGTTAAATCACATTTTCTGTGGCCATCACTATGACATCACCATAGCAACGGGTAAACAAATGCTCAGCTGAAGAGTTCAATTACAAAAACAGATCGGTTTTGAAGAACTGCCAGCAAGTATTTTTCTTTTTGTTATCTTCTACAGGTATTATCAATGAGTATAATCTCAGAGGAAAGAGGAGAGATGTAATAATATTTTGCAGTAATAGAAATAAAACACATTTTAATTTTGAAAAAAAAAAAGCTGTACAAAGAGTAAACTGCAGGCCTCCAATAACTTTTTACAATGGCAATTATCTGTTTTTGCAACTGAAGTGCTCAACTGCTCTGAGTAGAACTTAATTCACAACACTCAAATATCTAATATTTTAGATATTTACAGCCAATCAACAGGCTTTTCACATTCACAGGTGACACTTAAGTTTGTAGCTGTGGTTTAAACACATTAAACAACGCACTTCACAGAGAAACATCACTCGTGGTGTACTACGACTCCAGATTGTACGTTAACAACTGCATAATGCACGACTCCTCGTTTAATGCTGACATATAATTGAATAAAACATATGGTTTACTATTAACATTATGGTTTCCCAGGAAACACCCCGTACTGTATGCTATTGAATGTAGCATGTCTGAGTTTTTTTTTTTTTTTTATTAAGTTTGTCTAAGTAAAAACTAATACTACAGTAACTACAACTACTAAACTACTAGAAACAACTACAAATAGCTTTACAACTACTACTAGCTACAACACCTACTACTACAACAACAGTCTATTCTCCTGCTGTTCTTGAACTGTGCATTGCAACATTGTCAAGAGCTTTTACTTCTGAAGACAGGCGATGCAAAGTGATACAAGTGATTCCAAGTGAATATTAAGCATCTTTTGATGGTGCCAGACAATAATATGGAGTCTTTGGTATAAGGACTATCACTTCATGTCAATGGTATGTCAACGCTGTGGAGGCTATAGGCTAAAAGGCTCCATTACATGTGCTGTTGAAAATAATAGTCACTGTGTCAGAGCAGTGCAACAATAGCAAACATGACATCACCTTCAACATGAAACAGAATCAATAGTTATGTATATGGAGAACATTATATGCATATATAGCGGACACGGACACTAGCGAAAGCCATCTCTCCAGAACTGGTTTAGACTGTATTTCTTGCTGTTATATTTGTCCCGAGGTTAGAGATAAGGCACATCTCTACCGTATATTTGTAATAGCAGAAAAGGATAAGCATAATCTGATTTAGAAAGTTTTTGTTGTTTGCTTACTGTGTACTGTATTCATTTTGATGGTGTGATTGTCACTCCAGAAGTATATGTTTTGAACCCTGCCCACCTAAGTACCCTCGTTCCCTTTGGCGAGACACTGGTTTATTAACTTACAGAGGCTTACTACCACCAGTATTGAGTGGAAGCAAAAAATAATTTATGTATAGCAATGCATTTAGAATTGTTGTAGCAATACAGACAAATGCTGGTATAAAACTAAAGGCTTAGACCGATTTAATGCTAGAAACAATCCATGTTTTTGTGCTGCTAGTGAGATCAGTATCTCTGCATGTATTTAACGGTGGTAGAATGGGCACGCGTTTACCCATCAATTGAAGGGCAGCTGGTTCAAACCTCCCACAAACACATTCGTCATTAGGTCACTTGGCAAGACACCCCAACATTAAGTACTCAAGTCACAGACAAATCCCAACGCAACCGGTTCACTGCGGCCAACCGAATGTGCATCTCTAGAGCTTTAGATGTGTCTTTGAGCCAACCTGTTCTGAGCGCCCAAAATAACCCCGGCTCTGGACTGCTGTGCGGGGAGGGAAAAGCCAGGAGGAGCAGCAGTAGCAGTAGCTTAGCTGTACACCCCCGCGCTCTCGGGTCAAATCTGTCTGCTATACTCCGGGCTTCCTCTACTTCCACAAAGGAGCACAGTCAGTGTATCAGACGCTCCTTAATGAACGGCTTGTTGGAGCGGCCCTCGTGTGTGTGTTTACCATCAATCCGGCCTTGTGTCTACAGCCTGCTTCGTCCAGTCCAAGCTCTCTCTCCCTCCTCTTCCTCCACCTCCTCTCACCCTCCTCTCCACGCACAAACGGCCACATTTACGCCGGTGAGCCTACCTGAAAACTTAAGTACACAATGAACATACACAGGCGGAGCAGGGCACTGGCATGTGTAAGGTACAGCAAAACACACAAATACTGTACGAGGGGTGGGGTCGGCATACCTGCAACCTGACAGGAGCCGGTAGTAGCGTCAAAACACCTGAAACTTCCACATATGTCACGGATTATGTATGTGATAGACTGATCGTGTGCTAAAGTGCTTTTTTCCGCTACTTAACTGTGTATATGATGTTTTAATAGCATTATTTACTGTTTCTAGTCATTTATTGGCAACTTTAGCACAAACATTTGCAACTTTCTGATCAAAAACGTCTAAATCTAAGTTTGTCCTGCCCACAGTGGCCTCTGCAATTTTGAGTAGTTGGTGACATCACACAGGACTGCCCTGATTACAGGGGCAAAGTTTGAAGTGTTCCTGTTGGACCAATCACAGGATTCATTACACCTCCAGACCTATTTTCTTTAGTCCTCCAGGCGCTGCCCAGTTTAGCCACTCTATTTAAACAGTGATTGTGGAAGGAGTTCAGGTGTTCAGTCCCTTTTTAAAATAAAGATTGTTGGCCAATATTGGCAATTTGAAAATCTGTACCTGGTATGAATTTGATGATGCTTAACACCAGTGAGTGTGGGGAGTGAATGAATAATGGCCCTTGATCTATGTAATGATTATTACTGGCATAATGTCCTTTTAGAACCAATTTTCTGACATGGCTGTTTTCATTTATGTTTTCCTCACAAAGCTTAAAGGTGCCCTATGTAACTTTACTGGAGGAAAGTCCACCACCCGCTTGTCTCCATAGAGATGTTAATGCTTTAAATGGAATGTTCCACAATATGGCCTTAAACTTACCCCACTTGCATTTATGAAATCACTTTGAAAACCTGCATTCTTATCACTTGTTACTTGGCCTGGTAGTGTCACATGATTGTCTCAATGGAGATAGATACACTTAATACCCTACTCTGGAACATGCAGACAAGGAAACCAGCATGTGACTGACCTCCCGCAAAAAAAAGTTACATATAGGGCATCTTTAAAGTTTCTCCAGTTAATTGTATTGATAAAATATAATGTTTTGAATGAGATGTTATGGCAGATTTGCATGAAAGATTTTTTGACAATGTAGGCCTTTGTACTATTAATCTCACCGAAATTTGGTTTATATATATATATATACACACACACACACACACATACACACTCTTCATGGTCCCAATAAAGAGGGGGCGTGGCTTATGTCGGCCATTTTTAAAGGCTTGGGTGAGGGTCGTTGGTCGAGCCATGTGGAGGGGAGAACTGGTTTAAGTTCACTTTTTTGTTTTAATGCCTTTATGTATTTTGTTTCAATGTTTAAGCGTTTCTACTTTTGGGTTAAAGGGACTTTGGCCCTCAAAAGTATGCAGTTGATTATGAGATCCTGCTAAAGTTCTACCTACAGCACCTGTAAAGTACATGGTATCTACCTGGGAGGATATTTAAATGGTGCAATTTAGTCTTTCGAGGAGGACTTGTGTAGTTGTGTCCATGTGGTTGTTTGGCAGATTTAATTTAAGTCACTCATTTTCTGTTTTTGTGTGAACAGTTTATGTTATTTTCTTAAATTATTTTGGTGTCCAACCGAAGTGGTGTTTTAAATAAATTTGTCTGGTAAAACACCACTTATTTATGCACGTCTGCCTCCTACTTCGACCACATCGAGCCAGCTTCCCCACAGATTTACACAGGAATAACACTGCAAATATACAATTAAAATGTTTTGGCTCTTTTGGAATCTACCAGTTGTGAAAAACATGAGGAACTTTAATCTAGCACTATTCAAAACTACTAAAGCACAACAGTTGGCAAACTATTCATCAACAACTACCTTTCACTCAACTGTGACAATACAAAAAACTAAGAGCAAGAGAGAGCAAGCAGTCGGTGTTAACATTGCTCATATAAGAGGAAAAATGAAAAAGCGCATTCGCGTTCGGAAAGTGATGTCATCCCCCTGGAGATCAGTCACTTTGAGGCGGAACAGAGGAGCGGAGGAAGCCTTTCGGACGGCTGACGTTTGGCCTCGGAGATGAGATTGGCTCCGAAAACCCACCCGGCGCTTATGTAAAATGGAAACCACACAGCACGGCCACCAACCCTCCCAACGCTGCGCCGATCTCAGAGAGGAAATGAAATAATAGATGAATGAAGCCACGTCGGGAGCTGAGAGGTTTCATCCAGAGAGACAGCTCGGAGGAAGTGTCTGCAGTGACAGAGCCGTGCCAAAAGAAACAAGGCCTGACCGCAGCGCCATGTGAAAGCCTTTTACAGTGACACGAGCAGACAGGCCCAGCGGTTATAGAGAGTGGGGACTTTACCAACACGGCCTAAGTCGGATTACAGCTGGAGTAGTCTGATTAAAGGGCCTGCACCTGATTTTAATTCATTCTTGTCAAGATAAAGACATCATGGATCGTGTAGTAAAAGCAGCTAAATAAGAAATACATTTAGACTGTAATATATAATTTATTCACCACATGGCATTTTCTCAGATAATGACCAACATTTTGTCCAATCAGGCACACTGCAAAGAATCATGGGTAACAACTGCCTGACACTACCCTAGACAGTTAATTCTCGGTCACGGTGGATTATCAGTAGTGACAAAAAAGCTTAAAGTATGTGTAGATTGAAGCACGATATGCAAATAACCACATGAGATTATCCCAGACAGTTGTCTCTGTGTTTATGGTGCAATACTCGAATGGCAGAAAAGACTAAGTGGGCGAGGCTAACGGGTCAAACTAAAAATTGTTCCTGAATTATGGTCAAGTAGAGACCCTTTAAGAAGAGGTGAAGTCTTTTAATTGGACTTGCACACCCAGCTAAAGCAAATAATCAGGTATCTGTAACACTCTTTAGTTAAGGCGTTAGGAGTTAGGGTATTAATTAAGTAGTTACTTAGCCTGAAGTATTCTTAATAAACTATGTGTTCATCATATTTATTAAGGCAAATTAAGGTGTAGTTGTTATAACGTGATGCTTACACAGTGACAATATGGGCTAAAAGTGCACTGCGCAACTATTCTATTCTATAGGTGGATTATTGCTTTGTCTGGGAAGGTTACACAGTATGGCAGGGGTGTTCAAACTTTTCTCATTAAGGGCCACACATAAAAACACAGACAAAGCTGAGGACCGATTGAGGGCTATAGACTGGTCACCAATACAGTGAATACTTCAAATCTGCGTTATTATTACAAGTTAGACTGAACCACTAGACCTTTATTCATGCTTACATCCTCAGTGTGACACATTAAATATTTGATATGGCCTTATTAAAGTAGATTTTCAGAAATGTACAGTAAAAAGTACTGCTGAGGGCCAAGAAAAACTGGACTAAGGGCTGCATTTGGCCCCCGGGCCACAGTTTGGGCATGCCTGCAGTATGACATTCAACATATCCAGCCATTTGACAACTTGCGTTTTTAACGTGCGATATCTTAAAAAACATGCATTCCTATAGTCAACTGGGTCGCCTCTCCACAGATCTGACCTGAAAACTGGCCATACTGTGGAACATTTTAAACAAAGCAACAACTTCTCCAACAAAAGTCATGCAGTACACCTTTAAGTGTTGGCCAAAGGACATGACAACAGCACGCACTTCGAAACCGGTTTGAACCAGCAACCTGCACATACTGGCATCATGAAGTTGATTCCTGGATCTTTTGTGGATGTCTCTTCCCTCTTTTCACCACCATTACACAATGACATCTGCATAGTCCAATAAAACCAACAGAAAAAAAACACACCATTCAAGATTGTAATTTTATTTTCTAGACTTCTATATACACATCCATATAATTTGTTTGACTTATTAAATAACTTTTGTGCGTCTCAAATTGAGTCTGATTTCCTGTGCGCACACTTTTGCCTCTGGGTGAGTGTGTAAAATGAGAAGGTAATATCTCCCCTCGCTCTGTATTGTTTCAGCTGTTCCGTATGACCAGGGAACGCAGATGTGATCACACTTATATCATCAGGGTTTGAATTCTTTAGGCAGACACGCACGCACACACACACACACACACACACACACACGCAAACACACACAACACTGGCCTTTTCTGCTATATCTGATCATGTGCCTTGTTTTCTTTCCTATGCCCTCACGTGACTCCTTAACCCCTTCCCAAGATTAACCCCTTGCTTCCTGACACTTGCTGGATATTCACATTCCAAGCAGACTTATTAGAGGTGGGATATGTAACTTTTCCGGTATAGGGCCCAGAAAATCACAGTATGGCATTAAACCTATCGATCATGCAATTATCTAATTATGTGTTTTCAATACGCTGGTGTACAAAGAAACACGCCAGATTTCTTTTGGGTGTTGATTGGCCGTAGCCCATGCCAAAACAAGAGCAAAACAAGAGCAGTCTCCAAAACAGACCAGTAACTGACCAATAAAACCTTCACATCAACAACAAAACAGTTACAAGAACAACAAAAGGTGTCAACTGTTAGATCATGATGTCTTAAAAAACATGCATTTTTGCTGTCACCGGGTCGCCTCTCCGCACATCTGACCTGTAACTTGGTAGTGAAACCTGCTTGTCTCAATGGAAATAGGTGAGTTTAATGCCATACTGCAGAACATTCCAGTCAAAGCAATACCATCTCTATAAAGACAAGCCAATAGTGGACCTTCTACCAAAAAAGTTACATACTGTACCTTTAAAACATGTCTGGAGTTGTGTTTGGTTTTATTTAAGCATGTTTGCGTAATCCTGGCTGCACATTTAGGTTGAATATCAGTTCAGAATTGAAAAGCTTGCTTCCACCAGCTAATGTTTTTAGCATAAATTCATCTCCCCAGTTCCCTAATAGCAGTGACATTGTGTATGCTCATTAACCAGTGTTGAATCTTTCACTTTTCCATACTTTTTCATCATTGACTCCAAGTATTTCAATAGATTTTTGCATGTTTGAGGAATCTTGCTCAGAAAATGTATGTTTTCACTACCCCATATTTCCACTCCCTGTACTGTGCTTACTTAAAGTTATTGAAATACAGTAATTCAAACTCTGGGTCATACAAGTAGGTCTCAACAATTGAAACAAGTAAATGAAAATCTGCTGGTTGTTATAGTGTAATGCCACTACAAAGAGTCTTATCAGTTCTGCAGTTTTGAACAGGAAGTCAATGGGCCTGTTTCTGCTATTCTATTGAGGATTTAGATCAATATTACAACTTAGACTGAACAAAAAGTCAAATTATGATCTACAGGTTATAGTGATTATGATATACAGTTTATACTTAATACCCAAAAAGAATAATATGTCGAAAATGTACATTAGTGCTGGATAAAAGGGGGGTCTGATACATTCTTTTACTCTACTTTTTTTTTTGCGTTACTTCAAAATATCTTCAAAATTGACCGTTATCATCCTGGGCCCCTATCCCTACAATGTTATGGAAAATGCCATGTGGGACAGCACCTGTGTTGGGGCTCCGCTCACTGTCAAAGCGCTGGTGTGTGTGTGAGCAGAGGTGGTGGGGGGATAGATTCCGGCCTCTCCTTTAAGGGCATATTTGTCCTCGCCCCTTAATCAGCCCAATGAAAGCTCCACATTCTGGCGGAGGCGCAGAGGGCAGTGCTGGCGTATTTACCAAACACACCCACAGCAGAGTGACCGGTGTGTGTCTGGAAATGTCAGGGCAGGTAGCGCTCCACCTGGGTGATGGGGTGCACTCCAAAATCTCTGCTTCCTATTTGCTTCGTCTGTCATAATATACATTGGGTGCATATGTTTGGTCAGCATGATTCACGTGTGTTGACACAGTCTCTCGGAGATGCAGGTTTGCAGAATCCCATGATTGGTTATTATAAGGAACAGAGGGACACTTTATTTTCTACATATAAAGTAGTCCTACAGAGTATATCGCAAATGAAATGTAGAGGTGGGACACGTGAGACACAAGATGGGTCCACAAGAAGAGACTAGGAAAGGTTTTGACATCACTTATAATAGATAAATTGGGCCAGTTTACAAATTTAGATTCATAATTTTTCCATCCATTTTCTTTTGCTTATCCGGGGCCTGGTCGTGGGGGCAGCAGTCTAAGCAGGGACTCCCAGACTTCCCTTACCCCAGGCATGTCCTCCAGCATCTCCAGTGAGTCCCGGTGGGGTCACACGGGAGGAGCTCAGAGTAGAGCCGCTACTCCTACATGTTGAGAGGAACCAGCTGAGGTGGCTCGGGCATCTCTTCAGGATGCCTCCTGGACGCCTCCCAAGGGATGTGCTCTGGGCATGTCCCACCAGGAGGAGGCCCCGGGGAAGACCCAGGACACGCTGGAGGGACTATGTCTCTCGGCTGGACTGGGAATGCCTTGGGGTCCCACTGGAGAATTCACAATTTTTGATTTATGTTATTTAATAGTTTTGCAGACAACAGACAAATCAGGCGCCTTCTTTCCCGGGGTTTCTATGAATTGATTGAATTAAGTTGAGTTTACAACAGTCTGAAAGTGGTATTTGAAGTTTGTTTGTATGTTTTTGTGTGTGGGGGATTACAGAGATTACAAGAATTTGCTCTGATAGGTCCAATATGGTACAAAGCATTGTATCTATTGTTGATTAATGATCCAGTACATGGGTAGGTTCTATAAACTAAAATAAACACAACTAAGGACTGGCTAGATACCATAATTTTACGAATAAATATTTATAAATTGCTCAACATTTTGGTACTTGAAGATGATCGAGGACCTCAATAGAAATGTTCTTCCGCAAGTTATTGTAAGGGAAGAATCTTGCTCAAGTATGTGAAGAGTGGGTTTATGTAAGCATGTACGTAACACCGTGTTGTTTTTGATTTTATATTCACTGAAAGAGAACAGTGCCGGATAGTGGGATGTGATACATAGCATTCCTGAGGTATTTAAACACACCACTTCCCAACAGATTGTAGCCAGGGATGAATCTGATATGAATTTTTGTGAGCAGACAGCATTCTCCAATCTAATATAACAAGTAAAAATAGTAACAAAATGTCTGTGTAATCCCACAGTCATCCAGGTATGATTCATAATAAAAGAAAAATTCAAATTCTGCTAACTGGAAAATACGTTTTTTTATTTTTATCGGGGATGTACAATTATTTGTTGCATGATTGTGTAAAACAGCCCTATTTCTTAGCCTATAATTGCTCTTTTATTTCCATTTTTACAGATACCGATATTGGAACAAATACATTGCCCATCCCTAATTTTACTTTTACTTTTTACTCTGTACTTTTGTAAATAACTAAGCTCATCAACCAGATACAAAAGTCACTGACAGTTAAAAACTCTTGTATAACTCTTTTGTTTCTACATATTTTTCTTTTATTTTTTCAGAGCATTTAGAACGACCCTTCCCACATTAATATGAGCAAATACAGCACTGAGGAACGAACCCTCATTGTACAGTGGTACTTTGAGTCACACGGGTCAAATTCAGAAACCCAGCGGTGTTGACATTTTAATACCAGAGATGCCCCAAGCGTAAATGCCACTAAAGGAAAAATAAGTCATTTTCAAAGACAGGGGGCAGTATGTGATCTCCATAGACCTGACTAGTCTTCCTGTGGGGCTATCTGAAAGAAAAGACGTTTGTGAATAAACCTCAGACAATAAACGACTTAAAACATAATACAGAGGAGGATCAAATAAGAGCCATAACCCCGGAAATGCTTTCAAATGTTATGTAAAGTGTGTTGATCGGGCTATTCAGTGCGAAACAGAAAATGGTGGACACTTAAAAAACTTTTTTTTTTTTTTAAATTAGGTAATTTTTACTTCCCTTAGTTTAAGTAGTGATAAATTCAAGTGTAAGTGAACAATTATGGCCAAAAATCTCTGAAGGTTCAGTTTACCTACTGTTAAAATTTGGTGAGTATAACTTAAGAATTATAGAAGCTATTGAAGATTTAAAAGTGTCAGTGACTTTTGGGCGACCCTGTATAAGGTTAAAATAAAAAAACAAATTAAATTTTACTAGTTTGTTAGATGAAATGAGTGCCTATAGTTACTAGACATATTTGAAGTTACGTCTTTACATGTATTTGTATATCAAAATTCAAATTAAACAGAAACACAGCCTGCAACCCAATCACCTCTAGCATCATTCATATAAGTGCACTCTCTATTCCCTCCATCTTGCATTTTTTATTTTGTTCTTTACAATTATGTGAAAAGTACTCGCAAGTTCTGCACTAGCTTCTCTGGGAAAATCCACATTAGACTTCCTACAGCCACTTCGCTCCGCCACTCCAAAGCCATACATCAACTTCTGACGCAAATCTGCTCGAGTGCTGCCCCATGTCTTAATGTATTTTTCAACATTGTTACTGCCATTTTCTCTCATTTACATTTTGGCACCACAAATCCTTACCGCTCCTCAAATTTCCTCTCTTCCATCTCCGCTTTTTTAACTCACTTCTTGGCGTTCGCTATTCTAACGTTCAGCCCTGGGCCAAGTGAAACAGCCACCGGTACATTCGAGAGGCTGCATTTTGTAGGAAAAAATCAATTTGTCCTCACACATAAACCACAGTAGGATCTTTATATACCAGTTTAACTTAAAATCTGCGGCCCACCGGTGATTCCTGGCCTTTTGCGGCTCAACAACGCCATGGCTGGCTCAATCAATGCAATGGGAAATGTTTTGTTTTTAATTTCGCCCGCAAAGGAGTAAGAAAAATAAATGGAAACGCGAGGGGAGTCATTGGAGAGGAAGTCGATGGAGGTGTTGTACTTTGAGGGTTACACAAGTGCTAAGACGTTTTTCCGAAGAGCCTTTGTGTAAATGGCTGGAGTGGAGTGGCAGCCCGTGGTCAGCCCTTTAGAAAATAAAACACGAGGGATAGAGGTTAAGGAATATTATGGAAAGTCATGTCCAACTTAGCTCCTCGTCAGACAGGCTTTTCCCGCCAATGTTGACATGGTTATTTGACGATGATTATAGTTTCGCTTCCTGGAAAGACCTGGATGGTGGCCTTTCCAAGACCGAAAATTTCAATTTACTCTTAAGCAGTTGGGATTATGCTGGAGAATGAACCGGTGGCTGAGTTGGTACAAAGTATTGTTTTCTTTGGGCATAACTGGAACTTCTGCCGGGATAGACTTGACGCATACAGTGTGATATTGGTTTAAACAATGAAGGGAAGTTTTGTAACACTTTTGTCAAAGTGCGTAACATAATTTTCCACAGATTGGGTAAATCATACACATGAAGCAATAGCCCAGCTGTGGATAGCATTAGTATTATTAAAGAACACAAATTACTTTGCCTTTTTCTGGTTCTTCATAAACCATAACATATGTAGACCATAATTTTACATTTGTGTGACCATTTACTCTGGGTTCAAAACTGAAGGATTGAGAGGGGCCAGCCTATGGGAAATGGTAAAACACATTTTTATATGGCACTTTTCCACCTTCAAGACACTCAAAGCCCTTTACATCAAGGAACCACTCACCCACCCACATTCCCCAGTGTACACAGACACTGGGGGCAAGGTGGGTTAAGTGTCTTGCCCAAGGACACAACGACAGCATTAATCTGTGGGAGCTGGAATCACACCGCCAACCTGTGAGTCAGTGGATCTGACCTTTAAACCAATGATGTTTATGTCGAGTGCGGGATTCGAACCACCAAACTTCAGATCAGTGGACAAACACTCAACAAACTGAGTTACTGTCACCCCCCATCATAGTGGCATTTCATGTACCGTAATTTTACGACCATAAGGCGCAGGTAAAAGTTGCGAACATCGTGGGAGCGATGGATGACAGACGGCGAACACAGCTTTACAAAGACCGGGAGGCAGCGCCGGGTGAGTTACGCCACGATTTGTGAATGGATTGTGGATGTTTGGGCTAACGTATCTGCTTGTACTGTTCTTTGAGCTTTCGCAAAAGTCGGCATCGTTCACGAGGAGCGGTACTGCAACAAAACAGACTCTGATAGTGACGAGAGGGAACCTGGTGTATTTGATAGAGATCTAGCGCAGCTGTTCATTTCAGATACAGAGGATGAAGACTTTTATGGATTTGTGAATTAATTGAAAAAATTATGTGAGCAGTTTGCTAAATACTTAAATAAACACAACCGAACACAGAACAAAAAAGGCAAAGGAAGCAAAACTAACATGCATGTTTTGCTGTACCTGCGCCCTAAGGCCGGTGCGCCTTTTTTATGTGTTAAATGCAGAAAAAGCACCCGTAACTGAACAGCGCCTTATAATCCGGTGCACCCTATGGCTGTGAAATTACGGTACTCATTTTTTGTTGGTTTTGTTTGTTTTATCTTTGAAAAATTGTAATGCAACATTTTTAACCCTCTGCATATGCCTTGGAGTCAACTTTTTTTTTTGTAAAATGTAATAAAAGTGAAATAGCGGAAGCATTTCTGTCATTCTGGTAAAGTGGGCTCTACCCAAGGTTACAATGAGCAGTGAGGCTCAAACCACCAACCTTCAAGCCAATTTGCAAATCTCTCATCTGAACAACCCAATAAGGTATTTGTCCATTTGGCTTTCAAAATTTAAAAATGAGTTGCACTACTTGTCAACACTGCTAACCTTAATTTACAATATCATTTGAAGAAATAAATAACAAGTCACTTTTTGTTCCTTGTATGTCCTGTGGTCCTGAGTTAGTGCTTTCATCTGTGAGTCACGATCATTCAAACACGACACCTTTACTGGTGCATTTGTGGGCTCTTGTGTCCTCTGTGATAAAAATCTCTGCAACAACAAATATGGGTTCATAAATCAGACGGACACTCTGCAGCCACAGGTGTGAGGGGGAAGCCATCTGCCAACCCAAAACAAGAAGCACTTAAGAATTTCATCACTGTATTTTGTAAACGTTAATTTTTGGCATTTTAAAATCAAAAAGTGCAAAAAATATATATGTTCAAATGTTGTATATTATGAAAAAGTCTCCTGACGGGTTTTCCCCTCTTGTGTATTTAAGACGCAGGAGTGACAGCGAGTGTCAACACCTCTGTGCTGTGAAGACCAGAGGCTATTGGTGACATCCAGGGGTTTTATAGTTCTGAGGGGAACGCTAAAGCACACATGACGCACTGAACACCAGATGCTATATCAATGATGTAAGCTTGTACTCTATTACTTCATATTTGAGGAAGTTTATAGTGTATACAAGTTCTAATAAGCATTTTAAGCATAGACTGTACATAGAAATGGACATAGTTAACATGCTAGCCACTGTGTTCCAAATAGGAAGTGAGCATGGGCGCACTCCTGGCTCCACTTCACTTTCTATTGAAAAACTGTCACCCAGCTCTCTGTAACTGTTGCTGTCAGGTTCATCATTCTGGTCTTAAAATGTTTGCATTAACCTGCTCAACATGATCCTGGTCATTTTTATTTGCTACAGTGCCCATAAATCAACATATCAACAACTGTTACTACACAGATACGCCAATGTGATATATGATCATTTGTGCAATTGGTTTCTTTGCATTTTCTTCTCTCATTGACATTAGCAAGAGCTTGTCAGTCCTCGTATGGAGAAGGATGTACACCTACCCAATGTATCTGCACACCAAATTTGGACATTTGTAAGTGCGGCAATAAATATTACATAAATGTGCTGTCAAAATACTAAAATTTCAAACTCGATCTTGATACTAAGGAATAAACTTGATACTTAATACCGAGTCTGACACCACAATGATAATAAAAACACGCTTTATTTGACAATAGAATGTCATTTTCAACATTAAATCATAGTACTTTCTTTTATACTGCCATGTGGCTTTATATCTGTGTAATCCCTCAGTCGTCCAGGTAGGTTCTATAGTGATCCACGTTTAGTCTATGTGGTCTTATACTTGTTCTGATACAATGCAACATCATCCTAAAGATACTCTGGAAAGATTCATTTGTGTCCTGTGAATGTGGCTTTAGTATCAATACCTGCTCAAATGAGTATCTAGTTTTGATACTAGTTTTAGTACAGATTAGTATATGATGTGCAACACTTTTGACAACCCTTATTTAAACGGTGGTATGGTGTTAAAAATACATGCCTGGTCTCAACTATGATTATGATTATTCAACTTGAATGAAAAGCAGTTGGACCAACCCTACATGTATATCACTCATATCCTCTTGACGAATGTTCCAAATTACCTTTACTGTCCTTTCTGGTGAGTAAACAGATTATTCAGAGGACAGGAAATGCTCAGAATGTCAGGACTTTGGCCAAGTGAATCACAAACTGTCTCTGACGTCAAACGCACATACCCATCTGTGGCGTTTGTACATCCTGCACCATACCGGAACCAACCAGCTCCTGCTAGCGCCAATGAGAAGTGAAAAAGGCTAAGAAAACAACTGCACCGGCGCGTTTGAATGGCTGTCATCCAAGCATCTCAAGACACCTGGGCCTGGATCTGTCCTGGTTGTGGTGGGGGAGGGGGGAGAAGGGGAACAGGGGGTAGAGGCGTAGGGGAGGTAGAGGGGTAGAGAGGGAGAGGGGGGGTTGGAGGGCAGACCACCAATATGGAGGTCAAGATCAGTCAAAGGCACCTGCCACTCAACACTAACATATTCGGAAATGGTTGAACGCCAGGGATTTGATTAAAAATGTTCGTAAAGAGGTTGTTATTATGAGGTGGGTAAAGTAAGAAAACTTGTAGTGAAATATGTGTATGGCTAAAAAGTATTACTCAAGTATAACCAAGAAGTAGAATACGTACTGCAACTATTTGGTTAAAACAGCTGATATGTGTTTTAATGTTACAATTTAAGATACAATGTATTAGTAAAAATACCTTCAGGTAAGCTACAATAAATATAAACTCAAAATAAGGAGAAAAAAACTTATATTATTAACATAAAGCATAAAAACTACTGGTTTTAGTTTTATTATTAAAGCTGCATTGGTACTCCAAAACAGGAATGTCAAAATTGAATGGGTTAATCAATAGCCTAATTGTAATAATAATAATAATAATGTTAATAATAATAATGTTAATAATAATAATGTTAATAATAATAATATTAATAATAATAATAATAATAATAATAATAAATAAATAAATAAATAATTATGAGAAATACAAACTATATCTATGCACATTTTAAAAGTAAAAAAAAGTTATTTTGTCAACTAGGTAAAAAAAAAAAAAAAAAAAGAAAGAAAAATCTTTATTTATACAGGGGAACCCAATGAGAGCACTTGGGTTGTCTTTTTCTTCGGTGCCCTGTTTAAAATGCAATACAAGCAGAAAAACTAACAAAACAAATAAGTATACTCATTTAAATGCCACTCGCTACTTAACTACCTCTAAAAATGACGATACTTAAAAATAGTCTGGGGAGTGGGAGAGTTGTATTGAGGGATATCTGTCACTTCCCATACGTCTCCATCACAACAAAAGGTCGTGAGTGCCTGCCACTCTTCCTTCCTGGTTGAAGCTTGTCATCGGGTGCAGAGGGCTTACGGCTGTGGTGTTTTTGTGCCGCACTTCCCAGAGGTCATCTGTCAATCAAATACTGAGAAAGAGGCGGAGCCAGGGGACTTATATCAGCAGATCCTCATTCAGTCTGCAGCGCTAAAACAACTAGCTTTAGAAAACACAGAGGGCAGGTGGTAATGAGGGTCTATACGGAGAAAGAACAGGTCAAATGTAAAGTTTAAATATCTTGATAAACATGTAAAATGTATGGGTTGTTTCCTGTTCAGAAGTATAAGTAATTTGACAACAGGGATTGCACCAACACCCTTTTGTTAGCAAATAGGAATCTCGATATAGCTTAGTATAAGTCAAGTTGCAACAATGAAGGTTTTAAAGTAGGGGCGACAATTAAACACATTTTAATGGAATTCACAAATGTCTAATTGTTAGCAGGCCTATTATGCAAAATTTACTTTTCAGAGCTTTTAACTTTTCATTTACCCTCTCAAAGTTGTTTTTGGAGTGATTCGTGTATGTCTGAGGACTCTTTAAATTCTTATTTTCAAGATGCCATATTGCTGATCAATCCTATTAAGTACTTACATTTGTAGGTTAGTTACATATTTTATTTATTTTTATTGTTGTTTTGTGAAGTGTCTGACTGTTCTGAAAATAAAAAGTAAATTGTAAAATGTATTACTATTAATTACTTACTAATCAGTTATTTATGTAACAAAAAGAAAGACTGTACTTTAATGTTTTTAGAGAACAGGCTATTGGATTATGAAGGTAACTACCAATAAATGTAGCATTGGATATCGATGTTTGCAAACATGGATGGAGTCAAGAGGACAATGAAAAAGACAAAAAAAAACAAACTAAAAATAAAGCCTGAGTAACTGCATAGATAACATGTGATTTATGATTTAAGCCAGTTAACTGTAATTGAACAGACACGATCGCATACGGAATTTCTTATTTTTTTGATCTCTCCAAACATAGATCATAAAATATAGAAAAAGTAGTTCCTATCTGAAGGTAATCTCGTTTCCACCGTATAAACCTGTGCAGTCATCTTTCTAACAGAATCCGGACACAAGCCGATCTGACGGAGGGCATGTGACAGGCTGCAATAAATCCTGCAGCGCTTTTCCTGTCAGGACATGACCGTAAAACAAAAAAAAAAAAATCTAAAACGTCTAGCAGTATTGCACTTTTCCACAGAAGCCAGCTGTATAAGCCCTCCTGATTCGTGACAACCATTACCGTATCGAATGTCGCTTCTGTTTTGGCAATTTTTCCTTTCTTTTTTTTTTTTTTGGGAGTTCGGCGGAAGGTAAACTGTGCAAACCAGGTGTCACCCCGGGCAGGTAGAGGAAGAGAACTGATTTTAACAAGCCTGTAGCTCGGAGCGGGGAGAGGAACCTGGTCCCCACCTACCCCCCCCCCCCCCCCCCCCCCCCCCCCCCCCGCATCACATCCACGCGGCCTTCCTCTGCTCCGCGACGAGGCTGCAATCCCAGGAATGTAATTAAAAAGCCGGGACCTCCAGGACTGAGGGCGAGCAAGGTGCATTCAAGCGTTCACCGATCACCGCAGCGTGAGAGGTGGGTAGAGAAGACACAAGATGGTATGCGAGTAGGAGTATTGTAACTTAATTAATTATCAGGTTGCAGTACATTGACTGGATGTACTGTCGAACATTTCTGCGTTGATGTAGCCGGAGAAAATATATACAATCATTTGATAGTTTGAAAAAGCTGGTATTTTCCAAGCTGTTTGTAGTAGAAAAAAAAAAAAAAAAAAAAAAGGTTATAAGCAAAACCTAAGCATTGAAAAAAAATTGGTTTCATACTACAGGACATTTGAAACATCAGGACTTATTTCTTTTGGATGAAGCAGTACAAAATTGTAATTACGCAATATACTATTCCTTAAAATGTTGTAACTTTTCTCGGAGATGGGGTACACCACCTGCTCATCTCCATGACAGTATGACATAAGATTTTGGCTGAAATGTTCCATAGTATGGCATTAAACTTGTATATCTCCAGTAAGCAGGACACTTCTAGGACAAGTTACAGGTCAGTTCTGCTGGAAAGGGACACCACAGACAGCAAGAAAGCACTTTTACCGGAAAGAAAGATCTGTGATTGAATAAAGGCATGACAGACAATTTAAATACCAACACATCTCCATGGAGACACGAGGTGGCGAACCCCCCAACTTTCAAATATTACTTAGACCCACAGACAATAAATCGACTAAAATGAAAAATATTTATTTGACTACAGGTGATTTTATGGCTTCATATTACCTTAAAAACATGCATCCCTATAATGTGAATGGGCTTGCCTCTCCAGAGATCTTAACCTATTAACGTCATATAAAAAAGTAAATGTCTTCTCACTGCCCACATTTGACATGGCTTTTAACAAGGCACCAAAACTGCTGTAATCTCATGTTAAAATCACTGTATCTTTGACAAAACAGTAGGCCTGTCACAATAACAGATTTTGAAGTTTGATATATCCCTGAAGTAAATACAGATGATGCTGACACAACAAGCCCAAGAGCAGATCTAGAAGAAAAAATACTCTAAAGCTAGATATTGTTAAAAAAATCATGAGCTGCAATAAATACACAGCATAATGAAAACACTTTAGTACTTAGTTTGTATCTGTAATGTGTCATAGAAGTTAATAAAACAACCTTTTGAGGCTTAAATTTTATGATATCGAAAAAAAAAAACCCACAAAAACTTCCCAGTACTGCAAAGAAAAAAGTAAACACGATCAATACTGACTCCCAAAAAAATATAGTTCCAGCTTTCATATATAGAACGACAAGTCGGTATAGTGATTATCGTGACAGACCTACAAAACAATTATGTCTTTACACAGTAGAATAAAGTTAAGAAACAGTTTGGAAAAGACAGTTGGATGAAATGTGTTGAGAATAGCCTCTGGCGGCTGATATACGATCCATGCATGTACTGTGTGGATGGAATGCGGAGAGAGGTGTGAAGACGCTGCTCACTGTAAATCATATACAATTATAGTTACACTAGTGTCTAATCGTCTGTCTCCAACACAAGCCTTCAGCTCATCCAGATGGAAACATCACACATGCTCATTTTCTGACAGAAGAATCGACTCTAAGGGTAAACCAAGTAAAGTTTTAACAGTAAAACAAGCATGGCGGTAGTTTGTTTGTAGTTATTCTTATTTTCAGTTTTTGCAGAGTAAAAAAAAAAAAAAAAAGATTTGTTTTGTAAAAATCTATTCAAAGGTACAGTATGTAACTTTCTGGAGGTGGTATGTCACCTGTAGGATTCCAGGGAAACATTCTCCATTTAGATAGATGCGTTTTATGCCATACTGTGGAACATTGTAGCCAAAAGAACAACATTTCCATGGCAACACAAAAGTTGAACCCACCCTCAGTCCAAATAAGAGTCAGGTCTGTGGAAACGTAAGCCTGCTCAGAGGCTTAATGAAGCATGTTTTTCAGTACAATAAACACAACCAAAATAAAACATCTATTTTCTGACTGAAAAGTACATACTGTGTCTTTAAAGATTCTTGCAGATTCAAACTGTGATGATGTAAACTCAGACAAGAGACTGCAGACTAGGATGCTAATCGACAAAATGGCCAGTAAAAAAATGCTGACGTTTTTCTGTAGAAACCTTTGGTACATCTTTTGCTTGCACTGTTCCTAAAAGGCTCATTTGTGCACCTACTTACTTTGGCAGCTGAGAATCAAACCACTAGGCTAAGTTTCCTCAAGAGCTGATTAAGCTTGCGCAATTGGCTAGCATTTGTAAACTGGGAAGATAATAGCCCTATTCACACCAGGTAGGAAATTTACTGTGAATATAATGCGTGTACTGATATGCAATTAATCAGTTCAAGTCACTAAGGTGCAATAGTTTTTTTTTTTTTTTAGTTTCTCTAATAACTTTGTGTCTCTCAAAAATCAGCCTACATTCAGTCATACTATTCTTCTGTTTCAGGTATCTTTGTAACTTTATGATCTATAGCAAAGCAGGAAACTACCAGGCAAATTACAGATCAGATCTGTGGAAAGGCCAGCCAGCTCTTTCCATATATTTTTTGGCACTAAAAAACTTCTGTAGCTGAACAAATGCATGATAAGTTACATGACATACTGTGGAAAATTATAAGCAAAGGAAAAACTCCATGGAGGCAAGAGGTGGTGAACCCGCCACCGGAAATGTTACATAGTGCACCTTTAAAATATCACTTAAACTCCCACAGCCAATAAATGTATTTGATTATGTGTGCTTTTATTGCTTAAAACTATGCATCCTTATGTGGGCTTGCCTCTCCACAGACCTGACTCCCTAAACACTCAAGAATTGCAGTAGACAACACAGGCAATCAAGTACAATGAAAAGCCGGACATTGCAGAACTTGTGGGGTTTTAAAATGAAATCTGGCTTGTATTTCACGGCCTACAGCTTCAATAAGCCGTGGCTGTTGATTTACGAGCCCCTGTGTTCTTACAATGGGCTCCTGGCCGTGTGTGTGCTAGCCATGGCCGATCACTGCGCCAAAGTAAATACGACTGTACAAGGGCCACTCTGAGAGGTAGGTTAATGAGAGCAACGCGATTTCATAACCCTATGTGCTATAAATGTTCAATTAAAAAGAAAGATTAAAATTGTTTTCTGGCATGGTCATTTTTTACATTATTGCTCCTGAAGTCGTCTGCTACTTATGCACATTTTTTTGGCGTTCTGGTGCAAATTATATTCCTGGTTACAGTACAAGCAAGTTTATCTGAATGCGGTGTTTCACCATATAACAGCGAAATTTTGTGGAAGTTGTATTGCTGGTTATTTAAAGCAGCCATACCTAACTTTTTGGAGTATATTGTAAAAGCAGCACTTTGTGAAAGAATCAGACCTTTACACACTTTGCATGCAATTCTAAAGCAATAAAGATTTTGAGATATCACTATAAAACGTTCTGGGGTGAATGTATGTTGGCCAAACAAGGGGAAACCAATCTGCTTTGGTGTCTGAAACAGCGGAAACTCTGTCTACAACAAATATTGCACATGATCTCTAGTAATGTGCCAGAGGGTTTATGAAAGCTATAAGTACAAGTGAGCCTTGTGGCTAAAAGTTCAAGTTACGTTCTTTGAAAAAAGTAGTTCTTTGTAAATGGTTTGCAGTGGGCCAAAGTTATTCCTCACTTACCTTATACATTCCAAGTCCCTTAATTATTCATCGGAATGAGTTTGTAAGTGCTTTTCACAACTTCACAAGGCCAGAGCAGACCTCAAGAGCTGCTGTACAATAGATCTGTACTGCGGCAAGACACATTTTGCTCAAATACATGTAAAAATACCAAGTACAAGCCACTTAATCAAACATTTTGACTCTTAAACCACATCTTCTTTCACCCATCTTTTTCGCAAGTGCTCCCACCCCTCCCACAGCCCCTGCAGCCTCCCTCCAGCTGGGGCAGGTATGCACCCAGGACCGATCAGGTGTTCAGCTCTGGTCTAGTCTCTCACCTGTGGAATGGAGGGCTGCAGTCACTTGCCGTGGAGTTTGTGAAATGTTTATGAAAAAAAACAAAAACTCAAAGACATGCCACAGAACACTGATAAGAGCCCAGCAGTCCCACCTGCGTACGGAGTATATTTACTGTGCCAATGCTGCAGATCACATTAGATTAGACGGAACTTTAGACTGTGCCGATCAGACAGGGGAAGTTTTAAGGCAAACAGGATATAGATAACAGCTAAGTACTACTCAAGATAGGGCTGGGTAAGATAGGAACAAATGCAGACTGATAATGTTTTACAGTGAAAAGGGTTGGTAAATCAAATGTTGTAATGAGTGGTTTTCTAAAGGGTTGGATACAGGAGAATTAGGGCATTCAATGTGCTGACAAATGACAATTATGCATTTTAGCTGTCGAAAGACACATAACCAAAGCCATGTATATATCATGTGAAAAGATTAACAAAAATAATGCATTAATCACAGAAGGAATCAGTATTTTTCCTATTTTCCATAGGTCCACAAAATGAATCAAATGAGTCAAATACAGTATGTTTTCTTATTTGCCCATTATTTTGTAGGCCCGATCTCCATACAATCAAGAAACATGTATTCTCTACATTCTGTACTTTAAAGGTCATGTACCCCCCATTACAAATTTCTACTCTGGATCAGAAAAAAGTTAAAGTTAAAATGGCATTACTGAACGTGCGACGCTATTAGCTTTCATATTCTAACATTGTCAAAGTTCAAGGATCTGGCAACCGAAAGTTGGACAATCAATTCGAGAACCAAAACACACATATAACTTTAAATAACTTTACTGGAAAAGTCCACATTTGACTTAAACTCTGTATCTAAAGCAGTGTTTCTCAATTATTTTCTATTATGCCCCCCCTATCAAGAAGAAAAACTTTCGCGCCCCCCTACTCTCCACCGGGAGAGTGTGGGGGGCACGAATAGTGGGGGCGGGCCCCACTATTTGAGGAACACTGATCTAAAGACACATAGGTTTTTGAACTACCAAATAAATGTCATGTATTCTACCTTTAATCGGTCTACAACTGCATGTTTATTCTTTATTTATTTAGAACGTAAGCTATATTTGAACAAACTCCTCATCTGACCTTTTTTTTTTTTTTTTTTAACCAGTGTCTTTAACAACAAAATGTCCCTTCAGGGCTGCCATAAGGTATAAAATTGCAATGTAGTGCCACACAAAACACCCCACTATTAATTTTTATCTCTGTATCAGTTACAGAGTTGAGCTTAAACTGCACGCAGCTTGGATCAAAATTCAGACATCTCTCAACTGCTCCAACAATGTGCCTGTAAAAAAAAAAACATAAAACCATGCTACGATGTGTTCTGTGTCCAATCTGTGAAAACAAAACAAGCGATCCCTCTGTACTGGCTGCACTCGCAAACATGTAACAGGGACTGCGAGTGGGACAACAATGAGGTGAGTGTATGCATGGCTGTAATGGCATGTATAACTGATGTGTGTGGACTGGTTGTTTTCTGTCAGGAGACCAGCGGAACAGATCTCACATGACATTGGGAGGCTGCATGTTCAATAAATCATAATGTCTATATGCGAAATCTGTGAAGCAATACTAAATATCGATTGGACAACTTTTTCACTAAATGTTTTCTCACAACTTAAGACCAAAATTTGACATCTACAGTATGAGATCATGCCGGCGTGAATCTTCCATGCATTCAGGTGGAAGGATATTGTAACTCTTGCATCTAAATCAAAGCAAGGAAAACAATAGTGATAGCCAGTATGCTAATAGGTAATAGGAGAGCACCCATTAAGAGCATGAATGATTATGCAAAATATGACTCAGGCCCTGTTCACACTTACCTAGGTCTATTAAATTACACTAACAAACAGAAACTGTAAACAAATAGGTGTGTTAGTTTCAGTGTAGTTAGTTCCTCTCTTCAGATAGATATAAAGCGGTGTCTATAAGTAATCTGACGAGAACTGAAGAAGCTGCTTGGGTGAGCAACGAAAGGTCTTCACTCTAAAACTTTTGGCGAGTTGACAGACATTTCTGTATCAATTTGAAATTTTGACTGGACTACTTTTCCCTGAAATTGTCTACTAATAACTTACGACCAAATTTGACCTCTAAAGTATGAGATGATCCTGGCCTAAAACCCTCATGCAGATATGTGCTTCAGCTCCAGTAATATTTAGTGGTAGTCTAAATTAGGGATGGGCAATATTGACTATCTCAATCACAATATTCAAAAGATTTCAATTTCGTTCATTTTTCACTTATTTTATTTATTTCAAGCACACGTATGAAGTACACTTAATGCACATTTCAAAGTTTTTTTTTCTCATTTAAGCTTGAAAAGGAGTGGGAGGAAGAAAACTTATTAAACCCCACCCTTTGATAAATTGGTAATCCAAAGGAAATGTGCTTTTTTGTTTGTTTTTTCTTTATTTCCATGATTATTTACACTGTCGCTTGTTTTGTTCTGAAGGCATCAAAACTATGAATGAACAAACAAACATATAATCTAAATTACTCAAAACTTGTCTTTAGATTGGCACTTTGCTTTGACCTCTGACTTTATCACATTGGGAGAAGGCCAAGGGTTTGCAGCAGCACCAACAAAACAAAGGATGGCTACTTTGAGGATTTTAATGTAAAAATATTTTGTAAACTTATTTCAATTTGTTTTTTCTCTTTGCTACATAATCCATACTTCTTGAATCACATATTTGATGTCTTCCATATGTATACTGTATGTAATGTAGAAGGTAGTGAAGGTAGTGTACAAAAAAAAAAGATTTAACTTCTATATAACATCACATATTAGTACTCCCTTATAGACTACTAAAAACACATATTCTACTTGTTACACTGTATTTCACATTTGACACAAAGCATCTGTAACTCTGCTTGTTCCTTCCTTGGAGAGCAGTGTTCTGTGCTGCTCTGAACTACCATGTGCATCACGCGGCAGATGAATGCTCCCAGACAAATCTATCACAAAGAACTGTTTGTGCCTGTCTCCTCCGGTGCAGTGAGATCATAGGGACGCTCGGTGACATAGCACAGACAAGCTACACATCATGGAAAAAAAAAAAAAAACAACAAAAACCTGGCCTAACACTGCTCCGAAATGCTACCGGGACACTGCTGAGGACAGGCTGAAGACATAAGCACATTGCACAAGCGTTTTATAAAGTTAACGGGCCTACAGGGCTTGTAAAGTCTGACCGAGGATGGCTGCAAATTAAATTCTTCCTTTATATGTGAATATGCACTGTGACCAGTAAAACTACTAGTTTCCACTCCAACTGTGAACACATTCTTCAAGTGGCAGTAAGGAAAGAAAAAGGTATTTAAAGGGAAGTGAATCATTCCGATATTGGGGAGGTTGTTATGGAAGGTTTTTTACAATTTATATGACAGCTCTTGTACTTCCAATTTAAAGAGACACTATGTAACTTCCTCTACCTGCATGGAAATGTTATTGCTTTACCTGGAATGTTCCACAGTATGGCATTTAATGTATCCACTTTACATTAATCTAATTACAGACATTTTTATTGCTCAAACCATCTTGAATAACATGCACTCTCACTATGAACGGGGTCAGTTCTCCATAGAACTGACATGTAACATGGTCTAGTCAATGGTTGTCTCTAATGTGATAGGCATGTTTAATGCTATACTGTGGAACGTTCCAGGAAAAACAACAATAACTTCATGGAAAAGTTGCATAATGCACCTTTAAAACTAGACGGACTATGTGGTAATTAAATTAGAATAAGACAATATTATCAAATATATAGACTGTGGAGGAGGGGGTCTGTCAAAATGAAAGAATATGGTCATGCATTAGATCAACCGAGATGACTTATTAAGCGTTAAGTGGAGCAGTTGAGAGTCATATGAAGTCGATGACGTAGTTTGTGTGCGCAGAAGGTGAAACTGCATACTTATGGAAATTGGAATGGGCTATTTATAGTTATTCTCATACTTGGCAATTTTTACATTCTGTCCTTTGACCTAATTTTTACATAAGCATGGGTGACTACATTGGTAAGTGCAAGTAGAGGACAGTAAGAAAAGGACTGCACAGTCAAAGGAAAAATGTAATATTCAATAACTACAGCTAACTATAACCATGTTTAATATTGAAAATTCAGTTTGATTGCCTTCGTCAAACTTTTGTCAATAAATTACAAACACTATTCAAGAAGAAAAAAAGTTTAAAAAATCATAAAACATGGGAAAAATGGCTGAACTCAATGATTCAGAGATGTAACAGCGGCGAAATGCATATTCACTTTGTACTTTTGATCTGTGCCATTATAACCTAAAATGTTTTTGTGTTGTTGTACATTTTATACATAAAAGTTTCAAAAAAAAAAAAAAAAAAAGAAATAAAATCTATAAAAAAAAATCTGTCAGATGGAGAAATTTTGCAATTTGCATAATGCATTAGGTAATATTTTAATTTGTTAAAAAAATATAAATTTCCTGATTTATAAAAAAAAAAAAAAATCACAAAGACAGAAAAAAAAAATAGAAACTTGATGTTATTATGATACATATATTTTGTATTACCTGTCATTACAATATCATACTTTTGTGATATATAACAGTGTTAAAATATTAAGGTGAGAAGATCTGTTAAAAAGTGTGCGTAATGTTGAAGTGATTTTGCTTATAAATTCCCCGCCTTCAATGGCACCAAACACTAACCTCAGCTCCAGAATACTTGTTGGTCTTGGACACCAGCTCTTCTATAGACACGTCTGAGGCTATGGGCATGCTCCTGAACTGCAGAGAGAAGATTTCACGCCGCGTCGAAGCATCTGGGAGAGGGACGTAGACGATCCGGTCAAGGCGCCCCGGCCGCATCAGAGCCTGCACGGTGAAGGACAACAGCTGTGATTACGATCTGTCTTACATAACGCAACACAAATCAACCCAGGTGATAACACGTGAATTTGGCAAGTAAGAGCAGGGATTGTGGTAAAATGTTTAGCCTTTATAGAAGTTTTAAAGGTACTTTGAAAGGCGTTGTATCTTATGTTCACTGTCTAAAAAACACAAAAAAACAGAACTGGTTTGCAGCAGTCCAAACTTATTTCTCACTTTCCTAACACATTCTTTGCATCCTAATTATTTATAAGCTCTTTACACAACTTTCAGGTGCCAGAGTGGAGCTTGGCAGTCCCGCCAATGCTAACAACAACTAGCATGCTAACCAAGCCACTTCCTGATTCACTGAAGATAAAAGCGCTTTATTTTGACCATAGAAAGAGCTGCTCATTTTGACCAGTTTTTTACAGTTTATAAAAGTAAATTATTTAATTTGGGGGTATTTAATGGACTGGTTAGTCTAGACATCTTGGCAACCTGTACTGCTTCAAATAATACAGCTAAAGAGCATTGGCAAGAACATAAAAATAATAAATATAATGCAGAGAAAATTTAAGTGAAAAGATTCAATATTGTAAAAGTTTTAAAAATTGGTATAAAATCGTAAATTTTTAGAAGAAAAACTAAGCAAACATAGGTAAGGCAAGGCAAGTTTATTTGTATAACACAATTCATACACAAATTAATTCAAAGTGCTTTACAGAATAAGAAAGACATTAAAATCACACAAATAAAAACAAATAATCACAAATAATCATCATAAAATTACCATTAAAACAGAAAAGTGCTGAACAAAAACCTTTCAGTCATACATTTTACACCATAGGCTTACATTAACAATGAATAAAAAAAAAAAAAATCCACTATAATAGAAGTAGTATCAAGCAACCTGTAATAGCCCTAAATCTCCGCTCAAAAACCCGACTGTGAAATCTCCACTCATAGCCGTCACCGTGGAGACAATGTTGACGTTATCTGATGGAGCCTGCACTTCCCTCAGATCACATCTCGGTGACCCCACAACAGAGCTGGAGTGCCCAAAGCCGTGGCTGTCTCCTCTGTCAGACATGCTTAAGTGGCAGGGGCCTCTCAGCACAGACAGGCAGACAGACACACCATACGCCCTGTCTCCACGTGGTGTCCGGGTCCAGGCTGGGACGACATGGGCTGAGGGAGAGTTGCGGTTGATCGGTGAGGCAAATATCTAATTATGATATTGGTCATTTTGAGACTGATGATGTCATACTGTGTGAGGAATGACTTAACCTTATTTATTAATGACAAAGTCCATTATTATAGTGTGTCTAAGTATTATCAGCTCATTAGCCGTAATAATTTGAATTGCCCCATATAAATAGAACAATCAGGTTGGGTTATATTGTAACCCAGGTTCTCTGATTAAGGAGAGGACCACATTATGTTGAGATAATGTGCAATAGATTTTTTTGTTAGATGATAAGAGAGGTGGTAGATGGAACTGCTAAGCTAACTATTACACTAACTTAAAGGTGCACTAAGTAACTTTTCTGGTGGAGGGTGTGCTACCTGCTTGTTTTCAGATGTTATTACATTGCCAGGAATATCCCACAGTATGGCATTTAAGTTATCCATCTAACATGTATTTCATTATGGAGGTGTTTATTAGCTCAAAAATATCTTGAAAAATATTGATCTGACCTTTAACTTAACCTAAATAACCTGAACTAGAACAAACAAGATAAGACAAGAGGCAATTTTGTAATAAAAAAAAGCTTTACAATATAATCAGATTCTCATTCAATATTAAAAATATGTAGTACAACAATGTAACTATTAGCAGAGGACATTTTAGGAAGCTACTGTGGCTCAAGCAAAGTGAGTGTATCTGGCAGCAGAGACAGCAGCAGGAGTTGGCTGAGGTCCAGACTGGTCACAGTGGGCTAAAGTCCTAGGCCAGCAGACAGACGCACGCATGGCAGGAGGGCCCGTCAGGACTGATCAGGGAAGCTGCAGGCACCATAGCACAAGGCTTTGAACTCTGCACACAACTGTCGTCATGCAGCCAGTTCAACTAGGATCACCCACTTTCTCCAAGATTATCTAATTAGTATGGCGATATCAAAATGTTATTAATTAGTGTACGAAGAAAAGTAAATCTGATGTGCGGGAAGGCTGTGGCAATACCCAACTTTCATGGGAATATCACGGTACATGTATCACAATCTTAGGAATAAAGTTGGGTAAATATGATCATTGCATTCATCATGGACCTTCTTATTCTGGAGATTGCCATGAGTGTTGCCATTAGCGTTCCAGATTTATTATTTTGCATAGGGCTGCCAATCGTGACCGCAAAAGTTCTATATAGACAACACAACCGTTTTCTAGCCACACAGGAAAAGGATGCATTGTTGTTGACTTTGTAATTGCACATCAACATTCAACATTTTGGACAAATCAACTTCCTTCATAATCCTATCCCCGTGTGCTGATTTCGTTAATGTCATTTTTCCAGTCCCTTTATCAATAATACACTAAAAGAGGAGGTGTAGAGGTCAAGATATACTTATCAGAGCAAAAACAACAAAGTAAAATAAAATGGAAAATGATCGATGCACTCAGCTTGATTAAGTTTTCTTAGCATTAGCATCAAACGTCATGTCTCCTTTATGTTCAAAAGATACGATATGATTTGAACTGTAAATGTAATGAAGTAAAATCAGTTCTGTCCAAGTGCAAATATATTGTAAAATCAGTTCTAAGGGTGAAAATGAAACCTATGTCTGCAATCTGCATCTAATTATAGACTGTTTAATTCTCCAACAAGTAGGAAGTGCACCGTTAGCATGGCAGTTATAATGAGCTTTACCGTGACAGCAAAACTCTGGCCTCTTAAAGTTGTGAAAAGCACTTTTAAACTCATCATGGTGAATAATTAACATAGTCAGAATGCATCAGGTAAGTGAGTTCTACTTGTTTTTCACGGTTTTAAGATGGCACAGCACATTCATTTCGTTCAAACCTCTTATAAGTCTTAAAATAATGCATGCTAACATTTGTTTCAGTCCCTAATGACAACGCATTTGATTAAAACAGAGTCACTAAAACAAATGCCCATCTCCTTACAGAAAAGCAGGAGGCCGCCATCTTAAATCTCTTGTTTTTATTCCCCCTCCGACTCCCATCTAACAACCCTGTGGACGCTCTCCCTGCCTTTTATCGTCTGCTGTTTTTTAGCGTTCCTGGATGTGTCTGGAACATGAGAGGATGGAAACTGGAGACAAACATTAAGAGCTAGCCCCGAGGTAACCACAACACAAGCGCTGGCCGACAAAGCATCCATGGATCAAGAGGAAGCGCGCATGTTTGCTAGGCCGTGGCTCCTTCCAATGAGGGTCTTATGTGGGGAGACGTACTGCTGTTAAAAATAAATACATATGTTTTGTGTCGGGGTTAGTCAATGTCAGGAAATGGGAGATTCTTAAACAGGCAAGCAGCATTAGAGGGTATAAGTTGGTAATCTTTCTCTTTGCGTCGTCCGTGAAATCGCTTCGACGCAACTGACCGATTTACAGATGTCAAAAATGTTCAAAATTAGCATTAACTTGATTTGAAAAGTTGGTGGTGATGTGCAGTTGTTTTTGATGGAAAAAATGACCAAATGCGTAATCAGAATGTTTGTTTTAGCATAAATAGACAACTGTTGCTAAGGGGGTAGCTAATATCAAGGCTACAGGTAACAGGAAGATCGTCAATCGAAGTCAAGGGTTCAAGGAACAATTATTTGCCCGTAAGGAACAACCGCAAAGACAAACGGATAAGATGTTGGCAGCGTGTTCAGACCGGTACATTATGATTCTGGCAATTTGTCAACACCACTTGGCACAGCTCGCAAGGTAGTATAACTGCACAGAGCAGGACGAGAAAAGTAAACAGATTTTTTATTAAGCCTTGACTAGACTCATGCTGGTCATTCATATCATGACAAGGCAAAAGAAAAAAAAGCAATCAATGTAAATTTTATGGCGGCTATACTGATACAGACGGTATTGCAAAATATGTAAAAAATCCTAACAAAAAACATCCAAACTATCCAATTGTACGGTATAACTCTGAGGTTGAAGGATTGATTCTTTTAGTCGTGTACCTCAGAGCAGCTGTGGCTACAACGGTTGTTTATACCTCCACTGACCATGGAAAAGAAAGCCCTACAGAAGGTATTTAAAGGCATTATTTATTTTTTCTTCCTCCAGTAGATGCTTGTGTGCTAAGTGTCAATTATTTAGCTTACATGAAGTTTGGCTGGGTGCCACTCAGTCTCATATTAAGTTGTTGTCAGGACTCTAGACTCAGGTTATTGCAGGTTACCGTGGTTATCTTGTGCTGAGCTGTAGACACTGCGTCTGTGGCGGCGGGCTGAGGCAGTAGCACTGGTGAATATTCCACCAAACAGAGGACGTGCCCGGGACACTTCCTGACTCAGGCTCCCTAGGAAGTATCCGAAGGCCGCGTGCCAACACAAACCGACTGACCCCATGTTAATGACACACACAGTCATGCACAGGGATAAACAAGTGTGTGGAGTCTGGCTGGAGGTGCAGAGGGCAACCTTTTGGGAACTGACAATAAGATACAGCTAAGGTTTTAGCTAAAAACTCTAGCCACAAAAGGTGACAAGTTACGTCTATGGTTTGTGTCAACCCCAAGCCAAAATCAAGGAGAACGTACAAGGACAAGACAAGGACATCAGCTGGAAAACTAAGAAGTGATTATGTGTTATGAGGCCAAAGCTTTAAATGTTAGCTCATGGTTTGTGTTTGGGCACAATGTGAGGCTGAAGTCACCAAAACGAGACTGTTGTCAAAATAAAATTTACCTTGATTGATCAAAGAGGGGTACTTCCTAGAATACCAACTATTGACATGGCAGAAAATCATTAATTTTGGCTTTGGAAGGTGCCTAGATATAAAATAATTAGTTGGACATTAATGAAACATCCTACAATTACAGGTGTTTTTTGCATTATAACACAACTAAACCTAGCAAATTGTTAAAATGGTCTTTTTTTTCTGCAAAACTATGACCACTCAACAACACTATAGTGTACCACCAATTTCAGAATTCACAAAGCAAAACAATATGGTTGAAAAGTAACACATTATAAGCGATGTTAACTTTATTTGAGCAGATAACACATTGACGAAATATTTGAACCAAGAAGTTTTCAGTTACCTTTCATCAATACGTTAAAACTGTTGGATTATTTTGAACTCTATTTTAATTCTCTCCACATCATCCATGGTAACTTGACTGTAACTTTCTGGGACCCGGGCTCCAAGGGTTCCAAGGTTCCTCTGAAAAGAGTGGAGTCGAGCCTCAGCTTTGAGACTGCTAAACTCATCTGACTGCCCTGGAGGAAAAGAAAGGATTTTTTTCTCTCTCCTTCCTCTCAGCAAGAGCAGGAGGCCCATCCATCACTTAACAAGATACACTTCCTGTTCTCAAGGATCCAGGGCCGGTGGGGGGAGGAGGGGGGAGAGAAGGAGCGAGGGAGAGCCCAGAAATACAAAAACGTGGCCTGGCATGTTGGGCAAGAATCAACGGGCAGTCAAACCACCTCAAATCTCAACAAAGCAGAGGTCCAATGGTGCTAGATACTATTTTCCAACTAATATATAGTCAGAACTTATATAGTAATTACAAACACATAGAAATACAAATAGAATGCATTTAATTTGGCAGCAATATAAATAAAAGCGTGTCCAGCTGTAGAGGTCCAACTAACTTTTCTCCCACTTACCATATTTTTAGCTCTAAACTAATCATGTATCATAAACTCGTGTAAGGATGAAACTAACAACCTAAAACTCACCCTCACTCATTTCTCTGCTTGTTTATATCTCTCCTAGTTAAACTGAAGAGAAAAATACAATAACAAGACGAGCATAGTTTGAAACATAGAGAAGAGAACCGCATCCGATCTGCGGGCCAAGTTTCACCAGCGATAACAACAGCAATCATTCCAAGCATTGCGAGCCTCCTCAAGAAGTGATTACCCCCTAACGACAGATGACTTCCTATCTGCGAAGGGCTGCACCTCTCCCTAACCAGCTCGGAATGCTGGGAATCTTCTCCTCCGACTGTAGTTGCCGAGCACATTCTTGGTCCGCTCCAGTCTGATCCGGGCTCTACTAAGCCATTTGTTTACACACGACTAGCTAAAAAGTCAAGTGACAGATTTGCGTTGGTAGAAATTTCAAAGATGTACCTGTCCTAACTTTTATATCTTTCATTTATTCAATTACAGGAATTTTTAGTTGCCAAAACAATATTTGTTTTGGTGGAGTCACCTGGTTGTCTCCATGGAGATTTCAGGTAAAACAACATCTCTGTGGAGAATTCCTGGGTTTCAGATGACATCAAAACATTTTATAGGCCAATAATATTGAAGATTTGTGATGTTTTACAGTGAGTTCTTGGGTCTAGTCACGAAAATAAATGATCAGGTTATTTTTGGATATTTCATGGCAAAGTACAATGTAATCAATAGGAAAAAAAAAAACAAAAAACTCTCTGTCTCTCTCTTGGCCCACATCTAGAAGTATGAGCATATTATAGGATCTGAAAACCACCAATAGAAGGTTTTGAATTCCTCCATTTAGAAACATACATGGTGCCTCTTTGATTCTGCAAAGGTTTTAAATGGACATGAACCAATGTAGCTATGCATGATGAATCACAAGTCAATCAGTGCAGGTGCAGATAACTGCATGGCTACTGGGCATATATTGCAAGGGGAATCATAATATTCATTAATATTCAATGGAAACCAATGAGTAGATTTTTTACCGCAGTTTGGTACTAGTACTACAATTAAGTGGCCCAACAAACCTTGCTTTAGCCTCTGACCCTTGTAAACCAGAAAGGAAGCTGATAGTACAAACTGTCCGCAATAGATATCTATAATAAAATGTATTTACTGTGGCAAGACTATTCCCTTTTGGAACCACCATCCAGGCATCAAAGTTAGTAATATTTTTTTTACCAATATTTTGAAATGAAAGTACTTTTGCAGCTTTGTCTACTCTTATGGAAGCCAAAATATATTTAACTACAAATCATCCAAAGTCTAATCTTAAGTAAATCACTGAATGCTGTATATTTCTTGATTATAACGACATCTGCAGCCTTGCCCCAGGCCACTTGCACGTGTTTGCTCCCTGAAGGCATCTGCTGTGTGCGCTATGCTAACCTGTCGGGCTACAATCCACAGACGCTGCCTGGGTGAGTCATCCTGGCTGGGAGATGGGCCACCCTGGCTCTATGCACATTCATCAGCGCACAAAAACACGCAGCCAGCACTATGAGAACAACAAGGTCAGGAAGGTCACAGAGGTGCAATGTGGTGTTGGGAGATTCACACCAGGCCTGTCTGAGGGTTAACAGAAGAAATATATTAAAATAATCATATTCACAGGACAAAAATGAACTTTTCCTGGATAACTTTAGAATGATCTTGAGCTGTATCAGAACAAGTATAAAACCATATAGAATAGTATACACCCATGAACCACTAAGGAACCTACCTGGACGACTGACGTAAGAGATGGAAGACCGCTTAGTAATATAAAAGAATTTAAAAAAAAAAAAGTGTGGTATCAGATTCAGTATTGAGTATTGAGTCTAATCCTTAGTAGTAAAATAGACTTTCACACTTTAGTATTGTGACAACACTAACAGTTATATCGTGAAAGTAGCTCTTAGGGTAAAAATGTGTGCTGCCTGAAACTAATTACAGAGCATAATATTGTTTGAGAATCAGGAAGTGCTCTGTTAGCATGCTAGTTAGCTTTACCGTGACAGCAAAAGTCTCTCAAAACTGAGAAAAGCACTTACAAATGTATTTTGGTGAGTACTTTGCATGCTAGGAAAGTGATGAATAAGTTTGGAGCAAAGACAAAAGTTTAAAATAATCTAGTTCTGTTTTTCGTGTTTTTAAGACGTGTTTAAATGTAGTGACACAGTCCGGAAGGGTTGGACCGTGTGAGGGTATGCGCTGTGTCAAATCAGTTCTGATGTGTTTTGAGAAAGGATGGGAGTAAACCTATGGGAGGGGACAAAGTTAACGGGAGCATGAGAATGAATGACAAGTGGAGAGGAAGAGGTGAGCGGGGAAGAGAGGGAGAGGGCGAGGTGAGAAAGAGAGAGAGCAAGAGGGAGGGTGGTGAGAGAGAGGGAAAAAGAGAAAGAGAGATGAGGGAAAGAAGGTGAGAGAGAGAAAGAGAGAGCGGGAGGGAGGGAGAGAGGGTGAGAGAGAGGAAAAAAGAGAACGAGAGAGGAGAGAAAGAAGGTGAGAGAGAGAAAGAGAGAGAGAGGAGGGAGGGAGGAGAGTGGGAGAGAGGGAGGAGGGAAAGAGGTTAGAGAGAGAAAGAGTGAGGGAAGGGAGGAGAAGAGAGAGGGGAGGGAGAGAGAGAGGAGGGTGAAGAGGTGAAGAGGAAGAGAGAGAAGAGAGGAGAGAGAGAGAAGGAGGGAAAGAAGGTGAGAGAGAGAGAGAAGAGAGAGCGGGAGGAGGGAGAGGGAGTGAGAGGTGAAGAGGGAGAGAGAGGAAGAGAGAGAGGGAGAGGAGGTGAGAGAGAGAGGAAAAAGCGAGAGGGAAGAGAGAGAGAGGAAAGAGAGAAAGAGAGAGAGAGAGGGAGAAGGTGAGAGAGGGAGGGAGGGAGAGAGAGGGTGAGGGCGAGGTGAAGAAGAGAGAGCAAGAGGCAGGGAGAGACGGTGAGAGGGTGAGAGAGGGAAAAAGAGAGAGGAGGGAAAGAAGGTGAGAGAGAGAAAGAGAGAGGGAGAGAGGGTGAGAGAGATGGAAAAAGAGAAAGAGAGAGAAAGAGAGGGAGGGAGGGAGAGAGAAGGTAAGAGAGAGGGAGGGAAAGAGGATGAGAGAGAGGGAACAAGAAAAAAAACTAGGAAGGAAAGAAGGTGAGAGAGAGAGAGAGAAAGAGAGAAGGAGAGAGGGTGAGAGAGAGGGAAAAAGAGAGAGGGGAGAGAGAGAAGGTTAGAGAGAGAAGAGAGAAAGAGAGAGTGGGAGGGAGAAGAGAGAGGGGAGAGAGAGGGAAAAAAGAGAGAGAGGGGAGAGAGAGAGAGAGGAGAGAGGAGAAAGGGAGAGAGAAGAGAGAGAGTGGGAGGGAGGGAGAGAACTAGGAGAGGAAGAGAGAGGAAAAAGAGAAAGAGAGAGAGGAAGAGAGAAACAAGGTGAGAGAGAGAAAGAGAGAGCAGGAGGGAGGGAGAGAGGGTGAGAGAGAGAAAAAGAGAAAGAGAGAGAGAGAGAGCGAGAGGGAGAGAGGGAGAGAGAGGAGGAGAGAGGGAGGGAGAGAGGAGGGAAAAAGGAAAAAGGATGAGAGAGAGGGAAAAAGAAAAAGAACTAGGAGGGAAAGAAGGCGAGAGAGAGAAAGAGAGAGAGAGTAAGAGAGAGGGAGAGAGAGGCAGAGGGAAGAGAGAGGGAAAAAGAGAGAGAGGAGGGAAAGAAGGTGAGAAAGAGAAAGAGAGGGCAAGAGGGAAGTAGAGAGCAGGTAAGAGAGGGAGGGAGGGTGAGAGAGAGGGTAAGAGAGAGGGAGGGAGAGAAGATGAGAGAAGGATGGACAGAGGGGGTGAGAGACAGAGAGAGGGGGTGAGAGGGCGAGAGGTGAGAGAGAGAGAGAGACAGAGAGAGAGAGAGAGAGGGAGAGAGAGAGTTGGCGACCAGTCAAAAACATGAGAGGCTTTCACTGTGGATTTTGCCCTTGAGTCAAGCTCACATCCGGCAGGCGAGGCCACCGTGTCCAAGAAGCAAATAACTCCGGCTCCGTTAACCCCCTACTAGCCCACATACCACAGAGAAGAGAGACTGTGAAGACTGCTTAATTAAACAGAACTTAACAGACACATTTTCTAAAACACAGCCTTAAAGCACCAACATGTCACTTTGCAGCTTTTGTCATCATATTATAGCATTTCTGTAGACCGCCCATAATATCTTGGCTTAAATTTAGTTTTTTCCTTCTCATGTCAATACAAAGTGTTCCTCAACTTTTTTCCCACACTGCTAACTGAAAACAAAATCATTTGTAAGTGGTGAAAGCCGAGCCGTATGTTGCTTACACATTAGGGCTGTACGCTTTTGGAAAAATGATTTTTCTGACAAGCATTGTGATTGCGATTAGATTTGCGATTTATGTTTTAATAACTGGATTCTGCTCAAAGTTCTCATTATAAACACGGCCAAAAGAAGTAACAAAAAGACTTCAGAACATGTTTGTACAGATCTAAATTATAGGGTTGGCCGTTTTTATGCAGAAGAAGACAGGATGCATTGTTGTTTATGGAAAATTATGGTACTTCAGACACTGCAGCCTTTGCAATTTGCTAATTGCATCCATTCAAATTGGGATTTCCATTGGGCTGTGATTATTACACATTTTTATTTTTAAACCCCAATTCTTGCAAACAGATTTAGAAGCACATATACCAAAACTTCACAAACATTGAAATTCTATGAGAAATTAATGGTAATATCTACTTAAAACTAGCCTTGTATTTACCATCGACACGTGTGCTGCAGTCATTTGGGTTAGCTATACCTTTTATAGACTCTGGCCCAGTTGGTTTTTGACAGATTTGGCAGGAACACACGGGACCATTACAGAGTTCTACATCACGCCTCAATAGTTTACAGCTCCATGTGTGAGGGTAGCGATCATATGGAGACCAGGTGAAGGATGGGGGAGTGGGAGCGGCTGGGTGGTTCTTAGTGCAGGGCTGGTAGTTAAGGTTCAGCTGCCCGCGGGGTTCCACTGAGGCCCCCCCTAATCCATCAAAACAACCACAAATGTCCTGCTCTTATGCAAGTATGAAATTTCGACAAGTGATTTGCCACAATGGTTTACAAGGCGTCTTGGGTAGTAACTGGCTTGGTAAAAACTGTCCTGTGCAGTCTAAAATGTTGGATATAATCTAGATTTCTTGCTACCACTTTATAATAACTACACCTTAATTAGTAAAGGCACAGTTTGTTTCTTGACATGCATGATTCCATGGAAATAACGTGTTAAAACTATCCTCCAGAAATTCTCCATAAAATAGATGAGTTTTATGCAATATTGTGGAAAACTAGAGTCAAAGGAACAACATCTCCGTGGAAGTAAGCTAGAGGAGGCCTGTCTCCGTGCCCAATAAGAGTCAGGCTTGTGGAGATGCAAACCCACCCACTTTACATCAAGGAACCACTCACCCATTCACACACACATCATAGTACTCTTCTTTTTTCTTGCAGTGTTAGCTCTGTGTGGGCTTTTCAAATAAACACAGTAAACCCTCATGTCACTAGGTATTTCATCCAACAAAGACTGCCCTTTCAAAAACAACACAATTTACAATAAGACACCTCCGAAATGATTCATGGAGAATTCTGACCACATCACAATAAACTAACTTTTGTGAGAAGAACTAAATCCCAGACTTAAGTTGGTGTTTTATATAATGCTCAAAACCAAATATAATTCACAACTGCACTTTTATGCTAATGTTTAGTTAGTACGTAATGATAGAGTCACACATCAGGTCAATTTGAACTTGTTTCTTTAGGCCAGTGTTATAGTCAATACATCTTTTAAGGCCCTACACTAACATTTACCACATACTGCACTGCCATCAGTTTTACATCTGTGGAAAATGATTCATATATCCAGTTTTCCATGAGATATTAGAAATGTAAAAGATCCACTTATGAAAAACAGTAAATCGTGAATGGCAGAGAGTGGGCAGAGAGACCATGTGTGGGATGGCGAGTCTCAAGAAAAAAAATCTGAAGAAAAGCAGAGGATAAGAAAGAGGGACAGAGAGGGAGAAGGAGGGTAAGAGAGAGAGAGAGAGAAAGGGTGAGAGAAAGAGAGCAAGGGAGGGTAAGAGACAGAGAACAGGAGGGAGAGTTTGAGAGAGAATGGGTAAGAGAGAAGGAGAGTGAAAAAGAGGGTTAGAGAGAGGAAGGAGGGGTGAGAGGATAAGAGAGAGGAAGGGGGAGGAGGTAGAGAGGGTGAGAGAGGAGGGGGGTAAGAGTTAAAGTGGGAGGGAGAGAGTGTGAGAGCAAGAGGGAGACAGGGTAGGAGAGAGGGAGGGAGGGTGAGAAGGCGGATAAGAGAGAGGGAGGAAGAAAGGGTGAGAGAGAGACAGAGAGACAAAGAGTAAGAGAGAGAGGGTAAGAGAAAGAGGGACAGAGGGAGGGTGAGAGAGAGGGTAAGAGAGAGAATGGGAGGTAGAGAGGGTGAGAGAGAGAGACAGGGTAAAATAGAGGGAGGGAGGGAGGTAAGTAGGAGAGAGAGAGACAGAGAGGGAGGGTGAGAGAGGATAAGAAAGAGTGAGGGGGAGAGGGGGCGAGAGAGGGGAGAGTGAGAGTGGAATGGTAAAGAGAAAAAGTGGGGGGGAGAGAGAGAGAATGGGTGTGAGGGTGAGAAAGAGGGTAAATAGAGGGAGGGAAGGTGAGAGAGGGAGAGACGGAAGGGGAGGGAGAAGGGTAAGAGAGAGGGAGGGAGAGAGGGTAAGCAAGAGAGGGGGAGAGAAGGAGGACAAGAGAGGAAAAGAGAGAGGGAGGAGGGAGAGGGTGAGAGGAGCTAAGAGAAGAAGAGAGAGCGGGAGAGAGAGAGAGAGAGAAAGGGAAGAGAGAGAGAGAGGCTAAGAGAGAGAGGGAGGGTGAGAAAAAAAGGTGAAGAAAAGCAGAGGAAATTAGAGCAGGGCATGGTGAAATGTGGACTCATTGCAGACCAAAATAAAAAAAGCAGTAAAGTGGCTGCCATAAAATCCGTGTATGTTTGCTTTACAAAGAGGCGTTTCCGGAGAGCTGTCCACAGTTAGGACTTGACTTGTGCCGGGCTGATGTCGGTGTAAACTTGCTACGTCTGGTTTCTATACTGTGTCCTGGAGCCTGTGGGCACTGGGCAAACTGCACACTCCAGCACCGGAATATATAACTTACAATTTTACAAAAAATATGAGGTTAAACAGTAGAATTGTAAGTTAAAGGGGCACAATGGGACTTTTCTGCTTAAAAGGTCTGCCACCTGCTTGCCTCAATGGAGATGTAAATACTTTGCTGGAATCTTCCATCGTTTGGCATTAAATATATATATCTCCATAGCGACAAGCAAGTGACACCACTATAGGCCAAGTTATGGGTTAGATTTGTGGAGAAGCAAATCCGCTCCTAGTAAAAATGCAAGTTATTCAAGGTATTTTTTCATCATAAAAACAGCTAATTGAATTAAGTGTAATGCCATATTGTGGAATAATCGAGGCAAAGCAATAACTTCTCTATGAGACTGGCGGGAAAGTTAAATTTCGGATGCGCCACCACAATTTTGGATCACGCAAAATATCTAGATCTGTTTTAAAAAATTATCATCACTGCTATATTTGATTTTTGTGAAAATACAAAAGTCAACATTGCTGTGCCAAATTGCCAATCCAGTACTGAACCAGGAGTTTGGCCCACAGTCTGCAAATCAAACAGGCCTGATCTATTATATGCACTTTTTATTCACTTTTTACATGATTCTTAAAACTATCTCAGTGCAAGTCAAGTCAACAGTCCACTGGTTAGTGCTGGCTGCAGTAAGTTCACTTGGTTTCTTGAATTTAGACAAACACATTGCAAAACAAATATTCTATCCTCAAATCACCTTATTCACACTACGTGGAATCATAAATATGTTTTGATTGAGTAAACAACAATGCAGCTCAATACATTCCTTAAAAACAAAGCCCATTTACTATGTCAGCAGGTGGGTGGTTTTGTGAAAGATACTAGTATAAAATGACTAAATAAATATGCAATTAACGTGCAAACATAATAGTAAACCAAACTACCCCTGCTTCCCTTTAAACAATTACCCAAACCTCTCATTTACCCCCCTGCTCGTCAGAGGCAGACGACAGGTGCCAGGCCCACCTTGGGGTCTCAGCACCTCGGGGTCCCAGCGCCTCAGGGTCCCTGCCGGGCTCTGGTTAGGCCTGGTGCCACTCAGGCGCCTCCACACACGCGACCCCCACGCTTTGTGTTTCTCTGACAGGCCTTTGTCCAATGGTGTCAGGGGGAGTGCGGAGGAAGGAGGGATTAGACCTTTTGGATGGTTTTACAGAACCCACCTAGTTGTACCTCACCCATATTTCAAATGATCAGGATACTGACAATTTAAAGGGAGAGGAGGGAACTTTCTGTAATTGGAACATTTGGATTGGTTTTACTGGTAGTTACCAAATGTGTAGCTGAAGGAGACAAAATTAAAAAAAAAAAGTGTAGCTTTTCTGGTGGAGAGTCTGCCATGTTCTTATCTCCGTGGCATAGACTGTAAATTTAAATGGACATAGCTAACCCGCTAGCCGGCGCGTTCCAAATAGGAAGTGAGCCTGGGCACACTTCCAGCTGCATCGACTCTGGCTCAGATTTACTTTCTATTGGAAAACTGTTGCCTCTCCCTCTGTAACTGCTGCTGTCAGGCTCATCGCTTTGGTCATAAAATGTTCGTATTAATCTGCTCTACACGATCCAGTTATTTTTATTTCACGGTTTTGTCTGTAAATCAAGACATGAAAATTAATAACAGTCACGTCACACTCCCTTAGACCACTTCTTTATACAGTCTATACCCATCTAGCGGGTTAACTACTGTTTTAGGCAAGAAATATGCGTTTAATTGAAAAAAAAATGTCACACAGACATGTTTATACTGTACTGTGGAAAATTCCAGGCAAAGCAATTGCATCTCCAGGTGGCAGACCCTCCACCAGAAAAGTTACATAATGCGCCTTTAATCACAAGCTTTTATATGCAGAATATTTTGGCTTGCAGACTTCCGTGCTCAACGTGCCCATTGCAATTTGATATAATAAGTGCACCCTTTATCCTTGCAGTAATGTTGTATCTGATACAACCTATACTTTGACCTAATAGCAACACATAATTATAGAAAACAATCTGAAGAGACATCTATAGATTGCATCATCAATTCCACACCACCAAGACTTTGATGCACCACCTCCAAAAACTGAAATACACAGCATCCTTTTTCCCCTTCATCTTGTATTTCTTGGCTAATCCCTTAATGTCACAACAAGACACTTAAGAAGCTGTAGCTCCAAGTACACCCATCCATACTCCCCAGTCCACACTCTACTATCTGAACGCCGGCCTTCACCGCTCCTCACCAAAGAGACACACGTAAACAGGCTGGCTGCTGAGTGACACTGGCGACTGGCCCCGGATCCATTTCAACTTCCGTCAAACCTAAACATCACAGTGTTTACCTTCATCCTGAGCCCATGGCACGACTCAGGTAAGGATGGAGGCTGCCTGGTTTGGTAGTGAAGTTCAAAGAGTCCATTCAAATGCACTGACATAGATGGGGATCAAAAGTCAAGATTCACATAAGAATATAAACATTTGAAAGAACACTATAATCTATTTGATAAACTACTTGCAGGCTTTCAGATGACATCATAACATGCCATAGTGCAGTAATATTTAATACAGATGGGGGCGGCTAAAATGAATATGGATGAAATGCAGATTTTTGTTTTTTTATGTGTTCTCGGGCCCCAGACATTAATCGAAATGATCAGGTTCAATATTTGGGAATTTACTTTTTGCATATTTCATGGGAAAGTACAAAATTACCAATAGGGAAAAGTGGCTCTTGGCCCACGTTTGACAGTAAAACATCATCATATTCTAGATTCTGAAAACCACCCATCCACCCTTCCAGTTTGTAAAACACAGCATTAAAAAAAAAAAAAAAAAGGTACTGTTGGATGAGTTTTCTCTAGAGAGTTGGAGCTGTTTTGGTGACTGACAATCACTCGACCACTTGACCACCAGAGCCTCGTTGACATGAGTGGTTTACTGACTTAATGCATTTAATTATGATTTCTTAAATCTAGCGTTGTCTGGAGTGTTTATATGACGCCCTTGCCGATACCCAAAGTGCTTTACATTGTATTAAGTTGTGCAATGAGAGATAATATGTTACTTTTTTTGGTCACTCCTGACTTGAGGCTGACTGAAACAAACATGGCTGCCAAACTGAGCCATTGGCCTCTCCAAAAACATTCATACAGTAAGGAGGGTGAAATGTCTTGCAAAAGGACAACTTGAAGCTAGCAAGGAATGAAACTGCCAACTTTTGTATTATAGAGTCACTATTCCGCCATAGGAAGAACTAGAGTACTTTTTTCCCTAAGGTTAAAACAAATAAGTTATGAAGTTGTAAAGTCCAATTACTTTGAGAAGAATTAAAGATTACATTAATTACAGTTTGGATATTTTCAATTGATGCCATAAATTTTTTTTTTTATATCTATGAGATGCAAAATTATATGCTATCTCATCCAGTGTATGAAGTCTGTGCAATTAGCCCCCATAGCCCAGAGGGTAATAGAACATAGGAAAAGCGGCAGTAGGAAAGCCCCTCCACACCCCCCGTATGTGAAAACCTGTGTCAGATTTCTGCGCAGACAAGGTCACCTCTCATGGTCTGGCCTCACTTCCCCGGCTCGGTAACCGGATCTGAGGCGGGTGGCAGCGACAACCTGTTTTTGTCACTGCGGAGGTGCCCACTTTTACAGCTCCAATGTGTTTACAGCAGGGAGCCTTTCCTTTTGTTTTCTATGCTATTGGTCTCGCCCGTGACCTATGAAGGAAGTGCCAGGGGAGGTCTTAAAATAAACTGAGAAATAAAGATATCAAAACAAAGTCTTTTCATAATGGGAATTGATAAGGTTGGAGATTAAGTATTTGGAAGTAAGTGTGCACTACATTTGAAGCTTGGGTTTACAACACTAGAAACAATGGTGCTTTTATGGCATTCTTATTGTTCAAGGAATAAATTGAATAAATCCATAAAAAAACATGACTTACAAGGCCTGTACCAGATTTGTTTCCAATGTATCTGAGGAAAATGTGTGTGTAAACTGTATAAGCAGCTCTTGTGTCTGTATCTTAGAAAGCATTTATTGTCCAATAATCAGGAAGTGTGTGTTAGCTTTACCTCTGAAAGCTGCAACAGGCTTATAAACTCGCGGGGAATAATAAGAACACCTGTAATGCATAAGGTAAGTGAGGAATAACTTTGGACCACAGCAAATCATGTAAAATGAACCAGTTCTATTTTTCACATTTTTAGGCCTGTAGAAATCTGGTGTAGCACATTTAAGCACAATATACAGATTCAAAACTGTGATTATACTATAACTACAAAATAACTTATTAATGGCATGGTTTGCATGGTTTTATTTGTAGTTTTTTCCTGTAAGCCAAAAGGAGCCTGGAACATTTGCCTCTGAATCCAACAGATATATAGCCACTGATATGCAGTAAAATTATTATGTGGATATTTATCTCTTGGCTAGTTTATTTGTATATTCAAACCTGAGGCTATACATGACTTTGTTTTGCTCCAGCATAGATATATTGTAAAAGCAGCTCTAAGGGTCAAAATGAGACTGCTGTGTGCTGTCTGCATTTAATTGTAAAAGGTTCTGATCATCCATAAACCAGGAAATAATGCAGTGAATAATTAGGATGCAAGGTGATGAATACGTTTGGACCACTGTTAAATTTGAATCAGGTACAGTGCATTCAACATATCTAAAAAAAACATATCTCCAATCCAAAGTTGCACTGCCCAATATGCAACGCCACTCTACACCACGTCCACTACAGGAACAGCATGCTAACTTGAGCATATATTTGGCCCACTCTATCTTCATATGCTGATTGGTGCTACGCTACAGTCAAGTTAACACATGGTATGTTTGTAATTTGTGCCGTGTATATGGGAGTCCATGGTAATCCCTTCCAGCTGCCCCCCTCACTCAGACAGCCAGTTACCCGCTCTTCCTCCTCCTCTTGCCCCCCTCTGGAGTAACTGTAGCCGGAGCTCTCACCATGGCTTTCCACGGGCTCTGGACGGATTGCTCCTGTTGACAACGCCGCGCCTTTTATGCATCGAAACAAGTAGTATTGGCTTTCAGGTGGGGAGATGACGGAGATGAGAGAAGGGACCCGGGATTTGGGGAGGTGCTGATTGTTTGGGACAGTTGAGGATAATAACTGTAATCCAAACTTTGATATATTTTGCATCTTGGAGCGTATCAAAAATGTCTCTCAACTGCTGTAAAAGAATATGGGATGTTTAACTAGTAACTTACTTTGATTATATGTGTGCTATGTAACTTTTCTGGTTTCCTGCTTGTTTTCATTGAGATGTTAATGCTTTGCCTGGAATGTCCCGTAGTACGACATCAGTTGCATGGAGACAAGCAGATGACATCACAAAGTCAAGTCACAGGTCAGATCTGTGGAGAGCTGACCCCGCTCACAATAAGAATGCATGTTTTTTAAGCCATATAAACACCCTGTATTTGAAAAAAAAATGCAAGACAAATACATTTAATGCTAGACTGAGTAACATTCCAGGCAAAGCAAAAACATCTTCATGGAGAAGAGCAGGTGACAAACCGTAGAAAGTTACATCGTGAAAACAAAAAACAAAACTTGCTCTTCTAGTTTGTAGTCAGCTAGCAAAGTTACTCTCTGCCAAAACAAGCAAAGCATTATGAAAGAAGCCATCACAAAACACTGTGTTAACTGGTCTATAAAGTGACAAGAAAATAGTTTCAAAATCCGCTTTGGTCTTCATCTCTTGACATACAAAAAGTCGAGTAGAGTAAGAGACAGACAGTGAGAAGGGAGGGGATGAGGGATGAAGAGAAGGCAGAAAAGCAGGAGGGAAGGGAAGAGAAAAAAACAAGAGCTGCACAAAGGAGTGCGTAATTAAGACAGGAAATGGGAGAAGAGAGGAGGGCTCTGGGGGCTTTCAGAAAGAGGCTGTGCGGGGTCGCTTTTCCAGAGAGCGGGGGAGTGGGGCCGATACCCGAGCCGCCTGAATGGAAATCAGATAATCTGTTAACACAAGGCATGGCCCAGATCCTGCCTGCACACTGACACGGATAGGCCAGTTCCTGTTCCAATCTGCCGCCGTGGCACAAAGCGTTTCCAGGGCAACCAGCTGTTCCAGCCAAACTTCGCCTCTGCACTCCAAGCCAGTGGTGAAAAAAACGACAGGTGGGGCTGAGAGGAGAGAGGAGGAGCAGGAACAAAAGCTGCTTCAGTGTGAGGAGGGCAGGCGCACAGGTGGGAAGTTCTCGCAGCAATGGTGACCAAATGTCTGTAGACCTGGGAGCGACATGTGACTTCTGTGGGCCTACCAGTCAGCAAAAGGGCATAACTGATCAGATACAACTGCTGATTTGAAATTCAGTATACACTAAATTCAAACTTGTTTAAAATACAGTATGTAACGTTCTAGAGGTGGCATGTCACCTTGGTTCTATGAAAATGTAAAGTTAAAAACAATACTTACTTAAAACAATACATTTTCCATGAAGATGTGGGAAATTATATTATATAAGGAGCAACTTTTCCATGGAAACAAGCAGGAAGAGGTCTTCTTTCTAAAAGCCTAAAACTAAAGCTTTGTAGAAATGCATAAATTTGTTTTAGTTCAACAAGTCTAAAAAGTTATATTCTATGGCTTTAAGTTGCAAATAATCAGATGTCCAGGAATCGTAGGAGAAAAGGTCAGTTAAGGGAAGCATGTAGCATACCATTATTATAGCCCCAACGTCAAAACAATAGTATATGTTGACGTTGGAATCCAATGAGGTACACTTTGGTTCATATACAAATGCTCTTGAGCCATTGCTGCCCAAACCATGAATAAGCCATTTGTTTACTTTACAATCACTCCGAGCTCTCAGACTATGTGGCTGCCATAGTAATAATGTGAGTGAGGTACAACATCAGTATGCATTCTCAAATCCAACAGTGTGATCATTTGGCCTACCTCATGCAAACTGTATTGACCATCTTTTGCATAGCCATAAGAGCAAAGAAATTTTATCTAAAATGAATACTCTAAAGGAATAATTTTTTAAACCCATCTAAATGCAAGCAAGCCTTTCTAGCAGCAAAAACATGCCATATGAGTGAATATTTTTTACTGGATAAAATGAACTGTGCCCAATAAAAAGTCCATAATAACTTTTGTAAGACACGTGTGGCCAGTCATTCCTGGTTTAAATTTGAGTGACTGGCACCTAATACATGCCCACATTCACAGTTCTGATGCCAGGGCTGAGGGTGGTCCCTTTAACAGCTATTGAAACACAAACTGTCGGACTGCCACTGCTGCCAATTATAACCCTGAGGCCACATCGTCACCACCTTCTGTGCCATCAACACCAAGCACCTTCTCCGCTTACACAGCAAAACACCAAAATGCTACATAAGCCAATTACAACAGTTCCTCCCCTTTCACACTTTCAGAAATAGTGCGTTTTACAACTTCATTACGTTTTATGTGCTTTGTCACTGTATCATTTGCTAGGGCACAAAAAGGTCCAAAGAAGTCAGTAATACCACAGAGGTGTTGGGATTAAACTCTCAACTGTACCATAAAACACTGGAGAGGCCTGAACTAGATTCCACTGAGGTGAACAGCAGGACATGGCTTTAAATCACACAGCCTTTCAAACTTAAACCAGCTTCATGATCTAAACAGCAATGCCAGTACTTTGCTAGTATTCCTAGTCTGGAGTCTGGAGATAAGGAAAATGAGAGTCTGGCTGGCCAGACTAATATTTCCAATCCATATGTACCTGCTGAAAAATATACTTGCAAATTATAAAAATTGTTAGTCTATAACACATGATGGCAAAAAAGCTGTGATTCAACAATGAGGTAAAAGCTTTTCCACTTCAACTTGTCAATCTGTATTTCTCTGCTTTAAATAGCAGCTATCCTCACCAGGGCCCAAGAGTGAAAACACACACCTCGTGCAGGACCTCCACCTCTGCTCCCACTTCAAGAGGCGGGTGGTGCGACATGCGGCGGCGTACCGCAGCTCAAACTTCCCCTTCCTCTGGAGGGGAAGCCATTTTATTGTGTTCCACCAAGATAATTGCCAATCCTTTCAAATGAAAGGCTTTTCTCAGTGCTGGGTAATTACTAGATACGCAGCAAGGGTCTGGTGGTGAAGGAGGGGGGAAGAGGAGAAGCAAACATGACAGGCAGGTATTAAATCCAATGGGTGGGGCAGGAAGGAAGTGGAGAGGGATGTGTTGAAACACACAGAGCTGCAGCCTCTGCTTGGGGTTGACGAGGACTTGTTTATGGTCTGAAGGGTTGGTCCTGGTTTTGATCCGCGAAAAAGATCTTGCTCCAAGTACCAAAGTCCCATCTGCTGCGGGGCAGTCTGTGTGGTGGTGGGGTGATTTATGTGGTGTTCGCTGACCTCTATTCCTAGATCTTTTTTAGGAACTTCCCAGTCCTTTTTTTCTCAGTGAGCACAGCTGAATAATTCTTTGAGGCAGCACAAATTACATAGTGCGCTTCCTACTCGGTGCACTGAGGAATGCCTCGGTGATGATGGAGAGATTGAAAAGCAAAGCAAACTGCAAAGGCCCTCGCAGCTTGCTCCGAGCGGTGTGCGGATGCGGGCCAACTTTTCCACAGAGCACAGCTGGCTAAATGTACTCAGGTAAACACCGACCGCTACAGGCAATTGTGGGGTGTGACTGAACATCACACATGCATGTACAGTAGTTTAACTAAAGTAATACCGGCCAGCACAATGTATGTGTCTGTGAAACACCTCAAACATAAACATCTTCTTCAAAATTACAATAAACCAGTATAGTGAAATAAAATGATTACCTAGACCAGTTTTCTCCAGACACTCAACAACAAAAATATAATTATTAAATATAAACACTACTCTCTACACTAGACTACATTCATTCGTGTGTACCACTTACAAACTCATTGTGACTTTAGATGCAGTATTTATTCAGTACTTAGCTTTGACAAGTTGGAGGACTGAGTCTGCAGTGGCCTTGGGACAAGCTGACAAGTCTCAAGGAAGCTATACTGTACCTCAACTGTAAGAAGACCAATCACAGGCCCTTTTCAGTAAAGGGCGTTGCAATTTCTTGCATAAATGCAATGCATTCCAGTTGTGTAACAAATTTGTTTATGACTGGTGTTTGTTTAGAATGTACATCTACACTTATATCAACTGAACAGCTTAATAACAATAACAGACTTGCATTAAATAAACAGGTGAATATATACTTCTCAAATCTATCAAATAGTATGCAACAGTCTCCATGTCTACCAGAACTATCAAGTTGTCCCTTAACATTCTATTAGATATCCTTTACACTCGCCCCCCCAGGTCCCTGATCTTTACGAATGGTCCGAATGGACACCCATGGGGCCATGGGCTTGTCAATAGACTTCCTCTTTAAGGCTCGTCCTGGTGAAGAAGGTGTGCTCCTTTCTTGTTACATGTCACAGAAGCTAGACAAACTGGGGGGGCAGTGAGTGGCGCGCGGGGGGGGCACAGTACTCAACACCAGCCCCATCAGCTTAAGTGTGGCTCCCCTGCAATTTGAGAATCTGCCCAAACTGTTGTGCCTTCGAGTCGCCATCGCATTCAGAGCGGACTGAGGGGGGTCCCGGCCTAATTGATACTTTGAAAGAGGCGTGTAACCCTTCACTGGTGCGTACATACAGTGGCATTCCGGGGTCAGACTGGCTGTCTCTATGGCGACGGGCGAGGGAGGAGGGCTATAAGCGCTAAGGGCCCTAGTAGTGTGTGCATTTGCGGATGTTGTAAATGGATATGTAGTGACAGGTCAGCGCCAGGAGCAATGTAACGGGCTATAGTCGCCAAGGTCAAAACCAAGGCGAAAAAATTGATAGGGGTTTTATCCAAAGGGTGCCGGACTCAAGGAGAAATGACAGAAGAGGATATCCGGTTTATATACAAAAACATACAGGGAAATCACTTCTTTTAGCTGCCACGGAAGACACAGATTTATACAAAAGCTACAAAGACTCAATCTATCAGTTGGAAACCCTAAGAAAACGGGTCAAATCACAGTGGCTGTTTCCAGTAAAAATGTAGAGTTGACAAGTATAATGTGTGAAATAATAGTGTTTTGTACAGTTAGGGTGTTTTTGAGAAGTTTTAACCATAATGCAGGAGAATTCTCAGCCCATACTACACTATTGTCTGATCTATGTGCTATAATGTTGTTTCCTGACCAAAAACTTACCCAGAGTTGTGTTTTTTTTTTTTTTTTTCATTCACACATGTTTAACACACACATCTTGAATATTTAGGCCACTCTGTTCCACACTGATGTCATGAAGTGCTCCACCTTCATTAGAATAATTTGGATAATTTCACCCCTGGAATTGCCAAACTCTACTGAACTAAAGGTAAAAGGTAGCTGTTGTCTTGAAAACTACAGCTTCAAGACATCACAAGGTGGAACAGAGCATTTTGAGCTTTGGAGATATACACAGACATAATGATAAAGGATTACTCAAACATGCATGAATGAAACAAAAAACTCCAGGTGTTTTTGATGAGGTAATGTTATAACATGGCTTAAAGCTCACAAGAGTCAATTTAGCATAATGTAGGACTTTTAAATGATACCAAACTCTTGTGAGGCATCAAAATGACTGTCTGGTTTGTTTGCTTTTTAGAGGTGTTTCAATTACAATTCCTGCAATGTTTAGAGATCTCAAAAACATGTTAAAATCTGCTAGTATATAGTTACATAACTTCATTTGCCATGTATTAAAACACATGTACTTACTTGTACATAATTATAGTATACGGAACCTAATACAATAGGACAAGAGATCACAAGTTTTATGTGTACATTTGTTTTGTATAACCACTTAACCGGGAACACACTCAGGTATTGTAACTGTCCTTCAGATGGAGGGTGGGGTTAATACAAATCAATCACGGCGATATGACCCGTCCGCGTTTATGGATGGAGTCTTAGAACAGTGTTATCCTCAGTCCTATCTTTTCAGCCAAGTCAGCAACGCCCTGTTTGCAGAGACATATCCTTCCTTTTACATGGGGGATTATTTACAGTCTTGTGACCTTGGGTAGCTGAGTGTAACACTAGCCGGCCCCAGCACTAAGACAAATACGGTCTATTTCTGTATTTGTCTTACAGTAAGCCGGTCGTAATTGAATCATGCTCCGCAGACATGAATGGAAGCTGGATGTAGTCTTAGTCACAGCGGTTAGCAGCGAGACATAATCTTGTGGCTGCCCTGTTTAGCTCGTGTGACTCCAATTATATGTGCTTTTCCTACACTTTGTTTTTATTACATGAACGACAGGGCTTTACATAGCGAGGTACATTTCTGAAAAGTGTATTTTTATCATATTTGCGCTGTTGCTTTTATAGTGGGATGTAGTCATTTGACCATAACTTCCAGATTAGTGTGTTGTAATTTGGAAGAGACTCTACAGGGGTGGCGAAACTGTGTGCCCCGGAGCTAAATGTGTCCCTCAGACTAATTTTTATTGGCCCTTGTGCTTCCTGGTGAACTGGCCCAAATGACCAAAAGACCAAAAATATCCTCTACCTTTCGTAACCTAAATAATATTTTTAGTCTGAATGAATAACCATAATATAATCAAATTAGGTACTGACATTGTCAAAATGTCATTATGGAATGAATCGGGCCAACTTGCAGCAACATACTAAAGTGGATATTGCAGGTTTTCAAGTATTACTTGTTTTGGTGGGAAAGGATCTGTGATAAATATTTATCACTGGTTTTTACATCAGCTGAGTCGCGGCTTGTGGAAATAAAGTTGAGAAGAAATTTACAAACATACAGGAAGTAGCAATGAGTTCTAAAATGGAATACTGCAACATATGTCATCCACACCAAACACTCCATCCAAAATGCAGGAACTATTTATTACCAAGGAAGGCATTTTTCCATTTAAACTCTTATTTAACAATGTGGTCATTTATCAGTGTAATCATAACTATTCTGTAATTTAGACTTGCACTAGATTTGGCCTTTGTTAACATTATGGCTGCTATAATTATGGTAAATGGTCACACTTTTATTTTTCCACCTTTAAGGCACTCAAAGTAATTTACATCAAGACACCACCCATCACACACACTGATACACCAGTGTGCACAGACTCTGGGGGTGGGGTGGGTTAAGTGTCTTGCTCAAGGACACAACAACAGCATTAATTTGTGGGAGCTGGAATAGCAATAGCAATGATGTTTATGTCAGTGGAAGAACGCTCTACTAGCTGAGCTACTGTCACCCCAATTACGGAATTACCTCTATGTTTTAGTGAAATGAGTATTCTAACCATATGAACTTTAACAAAGGCCTTTTGTGCTTGTGTCAGCTATATGGCTTCAATCAATGATACTCGTGGATCATTGTGTTATAACTTGCACATTTTAAAATCGCAATACTCATCTAAAACAACTTAACAAACAAAACAATTTCACAGACTCCCGTGTTAGAAAACTGCAATGCCCGATGGGAGCTACATCAGCGTAAATGCGTCATAACAAAGGGTCAACACCTCCGATGGATAGGTGCAGATCATACTAGCGAGCAGCAGATTTTTTTTTATCATTTGTACTAAAATTACTCCTCCGCAATAC